>CM053587.1:136380357-136430447 GCA_028646515.1 Pseudochirops corinnae | reverse complement strand
CCCACAGGCCCAGCCCAGCCCCTTTCCCGTTCCCCTGGCGCCCCCCCACCCCCAAGCCCAGCCCCCCTCCCCAGCCCGGCCCCCACCCTCTCCCCCTCCAGCGGTTACTGCTACCCCGGTGCATTGTGGGCGCACAGTCCGTTGTTCATTTGCCATTCGACCTCCGCCAGGGCCTGGTCGGACGGAAACGCTCCGCCGGGTTCATTGTCGGTTTTTTATATGGTGGAAGCCAGCCGCCCGGCGCGCCGCGGGTCCTCTCGGCTCCGGAGGCTGGCGGCGGAGTCCGGACTCGTGCTCCCCAAGAAAAGGCTCTCTCTTTTCGCTGGCCTTCCGAAGGGGGCAGGGGAAGGTCTCGCTACTCTCCGCCTCTCAACTTTGAAGGCCCCACGCACCCCCGACTGCCTCCACCTCCACAGCCGCCACCACCACCACTGTCGCCGCCGCCGCTGCCGCCGCCGCTGCCTCCGCCACCTCCCCCCGCCCCCTAACCTTTCCCGCGAAGCGCTTTTCGAAATCGCCACGGAGGGGGGCGGAGGAGGAGAACGGCCCAAAGAAGAAGCCAGGCGAGCGCCAGACGCGTGAGAGGGACCGTGAGCGCGAGACCGGAGGGAAGGGAGGGGGGAGAGAAGAGGAGCGCGAGACCCGGGCGTGAGGGGCGGGGGTAGGGGGTGGGTGGGTGGGTGGGTGGGAGGGGGGCGGGGGAGGAGGAAGAGGAGTGGAGGGGGGAGCAAAGCGAGGGAGCGCGCGAGACGGGGGCACAGAGCGAGCGCGAGACGGAGCTCGAGACCGGGCGCGAGCCGGGGGCACCGGGCGGCTGCGGCGGCGCGCGCCATGTTCGCTGAGATGAACCGCAGGACGCTGGCGTTCCGAGGAGGCGGGCTGGTCACCGCCAGCAGCGGCAGCGGCGGCGGCGGCTCCACGAACAATAACGGTGGCGGCGGGGAGGCCTCGGCCTGGCCGCCACAGCAACAGCCGCGGCAGCAACAGCAGCTCAATGGGCGGGGGGCGGACGAGGAAGTGGAACTGGAGGGCCTGGAACCCGAAGACCTGGAGGCCGCCGCCGCGGCCGCCCCTGTCCCTGCCGCCGCCGCCGCCGCCGCCGAGGAAGGGAAGGACCTGCTTCTCGCGCAGGACGGGGGCGGCCCCGCCTCGCTGGGCGGTGGCGGCGGCGGCGGCGGCAGCGGCGGCGCCGGGGGCCCCATGTTAGCGGAGAGGAACCGCCGGACTCTGGCCTTCCGTGGAGGTGGTGGCGGGGGTCTCAGTAACAATGGCAGCGGCGGCAGCGCAGAGGCCTCGGCGTGGCCCCCGAGGCACTTCAATGGGCGGGGGACGGCGGACGAGGACCTCGAGCTGGATGTGCTGGAAGGGAAAGAGTTGGTGCAGGACGGGGCGTCCCTGAGCGACAGCAGCGAGGACGAGGAGGAGGGGGCGAGTCTGGGCGACGGCAGCGGGGCGGAAGGCGGCAGCTGCAGCAGCAGCAGGCGGTCGGGAGGCGATGGGGGGGATGAGGCTGAGGGCAGCAGCGTGGGAGCCGGGGAAGGAGAGAGCGTCCAGCACTTCCCGCTGGCCCGGCCCAAGTCCCTCCTGCAGAAGCTGCACTGTTCTTTCCAAACCTCCTGGCTGAAGGAGTTTTCTTGGCTGCAGTATTGCCAGGACACTGGCCTCATGTCCTGCTCCTGGTGCCAAAAGACTCCTGAGGATGGTGGCAGTGGGGACTTGCCCCTAGTGGGCCACGATGAGCTTTCGAGGGGGACTCGTAACTACAAGAGAGCCCTCCTTCTCAGGCACCATCTCTCCGCCGAGCACAGACTCCACGAATCCAACACGCAGGTACAGTACAGCGCATACCCTCCTTACTTTTCCGAACTCTTAACTGCGAGGAAGGCTAACCTCCCCAGGAACTCCTATTTCTGGGTGGAGGAATCTTTCTGATTGTTAGGGGAAAATTGCAGGCTTTGAATGGAAGCCTTTGGGGAGTCGGGGTTCGGGGAGCAGTGTTAATGGGTGACTGACAATTCTAATTGTTATGCAGAATTACGTTAAAGACCAGTTTTACCTTCTGTGACTAATAAGCAGATTGCTTTGCTGTATCTTATCTGATTGGATCAAGATTAGGTTTCCTTAGGCACTTAAAAGGTTGCAGTTTCTATTCATTTAAGTTACCAGCACTGACAACCCTTTTAAAATATACCTGTGACTTTATGGGTCCTAACTAATGTTAATATTACTATTGGCGAGTACTGAGCCAAGTGGAAGGCTAGTAACTGATTTAAGAATGACATCCTTTGCTTCAACTTTTAGGACATCCCCTTCACTTTTTTTTTTTTTATTATTAAATCAGGATAATTTGAAATTTTGAACAGATTGTAGAGTAGAAGTTCTTTGGGAACAGACACTTTGTTTCTGATTTATGAATGAATTTTTTTTACTCATCTCCTTTGCTTAAAGAAATCTGGTGTACAGGTTTATGTATGGGCTGTGTTCTTCTTAAAGCTCTTGTAAAGTAGTTTTTAAATATTGCTTGTTAGATACACTTTTTTCCCTCCACGTTGTTAAAGATAGGAGGATGTGAGCAGATACAACTATTAACATCAGGCCGTTGACTTATGCGTTTTTTGTTTCCAAAGTAATTGACCATTTGCCAAAGTGCCAGAAGTCATGAATAGACTAGTTTGTGGTGGATGGCTATTGAGCTGCATGATATTATTTATTCCCAGAGCCAAACATAATGAAATAATAGAAATTTGTAGTTCTGGCATGTTATCTCCATCAAGCTTGAGGGTAAACTGGTTTGGGAATTTGATGGAACCTATGTGTTTCAGTTAGTAGATAGAATTCATCTTTAGAGGCAGTTGTCACAACATCACTAAAGGATACAGATGCAGTCTCTCAGATGTCTGCTGTGAATTGAAGTGATTATAATGATCTGGATTTAGAGATGTCATTATAGTTGGTCAGGCTCTTATTGATAAGAAGGCAGGAATCAGAAGTTAACATTTTAACTTGGTGTGTAGCTTAAGTCAGTAACTAAGTTAGTCTAGTCTACAAAATAGCATTAGCAAGCTTCTTACCATAGAAAGTGGCACAGGGTAATGACATAATTATTAGTTGACCAAGAACTACCTCTGGTGGATCTTGAAATTCATTATTTTTTTATTATGGGACCTTATTAGTTTTTCAATCTCTTCATTTTAGTGATGAGGTTAAGCCCAAATGATATGCCCAAGATGATACAAGTTTAGCAGTGGGAGAACTAACATCAGATTTTAGGTTTCTTAGCTCCTAGTCTAATACTTGAAAATTAAAGGCTTTATGCAAATGCCATTTTAAGTAAAATGTTATTCATGAAGTTTTTCCAATTGAATTTGTAGCTGGGACCAGAGTTAAAATTTTTGTCTCTGGTACTTTACCTTTTGTAACCTTGGGCAAATCTCTAAGTCTTTCTGGGTCACAATCTTCATTTGTAAAATGATGGGGTTGGGCTAAATCAAGAGCTCTTGACCTAAGATCTGGTAACTTGTAATTTGAAAACTTATTTCAGTATAATCTGTTTGCTTTGGAATGCTATATATTTTATTTTGTGCATTTGAAATATTTTGATAAAGGGTCTATGATGGGGGAAAAAAAATGTTAAGAACCCTTGGACTACCTGAACTAGATGGTCCTTTTTAGCCCTTAAATTCAGTGAGTTCACACTTGAATTTTGGCACATACTTAATATACTAACATTTGTATGATGGAGGGCTTAATATACTACACATTTGTATGATGGAGAATATGAACCTCTGTATTGTTCTTGGGTACAATGCATCATGGTACTTTGTCTTCCACAGTATGTACCTCTTTGGGGGGGTACAGTCTTGGTGCTTCCTTGTCTCTCTGCTCTTTATTCCTAATCAATCCATTGTGGCTGGACAAATTTACTCATGTCCAGAGATTGCTTCAACTCAAAATTCATCAAAAATATTTTACTGTTACAAATTGCAAACTACTGATAAGTTTCACACCATTATTTTAGGTTAAATGTAGAATTGAACTGCTAATTACTTGTTTATAAATCAGTGCTGTAGTCCAATATGTGGGAACTCGTTGTTGTGGGAGGTCTGTTCATGTTACTCCAGGTATTTCCAGGTATTTAAATTGACTTCATTACTTATATTAAACTTCTAATGAGTGTTTTCATCCTTAGCCATCGTTTGCAGTATTGTGCTTGCCCATAGGTGGCTGTATTTTAATACTGGTTGAAGTTCATTCTTACTGCATTTGAAGGATTTGATGAGATACAGCGATTGTGTTTGAAAATAGGGAAGGTTTGTACTCAGATAATGGTAAGTTGTTAGGTTTTGAAAATGGTAATTAAAGCCAGTCCCCTTTTATATATTTATTATAAAAGTGACAGCACACCCAAATTTGTAATTAATATTTTCAGACAGTTAATTGATAGATCAGACCAGTGACTCTTCAGCACTGACTTTCCACTTGATCATTGTACTTGAGTTCTTTTGCTGGTATTATGTCAGTGTCAGAGCTGAATGGCAGTTGAAGCAAAAGAAGGTAAAACAAATTTTCATCTTTCCCTTCATTTAGCATACATGGTTGCCAGCGGTCGACCACCTTCCTATCTACAAATTAGAAACACAGTGAGAGACCTTTACCCAGGAAGCAAGAGGGAGAAATATTAAAGATGAAGCTTACTTAAAAACCAATACTGTTGCCTAAATTTTCTAACTTAGCATTCTTTTTATATATATTCCCTTCAGACTAAAGTAATTTTTTAGTGTAACAGTCTTTCTTAGCATTAATGCTGCTCAAGTCTCTGCTGCTTTTAAATTCATATCAATTCATATCATTAAGGCATTGGAGGGTACAGGTGGTAGGGACATGATTATCTTAATGCTTTCTTATCTCTTCGCTTCTTCTAAATTACTTAGAATGTTTTAAATGTTTCCTCCATTTATTTTTGGAATCTTGAAATATTAGAAAATAGCTTTTGTTATGTGTAAGTGGTATTCTCTTTATTGTGTAACTACTATGTGTAGTGGAAAAGAAGATTGGGAGACTGGTTCTAATTGAGAGGTACCATTAAGTAGCAAATATGACTTTGGGCAAATTATTTTGACCTCTCTGGACTTCAATTTTCGAAGTGTTAAATGATACACTAATATACTGTGATATACTATACTATACAACACAGTATACTCCTTCTAGTTTGAGCTAATTGTGTTACATAAATCCGTTAGTTATTGGTTACTTGTTCAATAGTTGAAACTAAAAAGTGTCTTCAGTTATGGTTCTTAAGAGGGTTTTTGCTATAAATTTCAAATTTTGTTTATACTTTTTAGCATAGGTTGTGGTGAGAATAAGGTTTCTAAAGCCTTTTATAATATTCTATAAAAAAAGAATTATTTAAAATATATCAAGGCTTCACAGTTGTGTAGTTTGAGATACGTGGCCTAAAGTTTATTCTTTAGTGAGTGTAAATAATATCTATTAGTTGGATTTGTCAAAGTGAATTCCTCAGCATTCGGGAGCAATCAGACTGCTGCTAGACTTGCTTAAACTCATTTTCTACGAACTTAAAAAGCAGTCTTGATGTTTTTGGTATAGACTTAGTCTCTTAAGTATACATAACAATGCTATTCAGTTTTTGCCTTGGAAATGTTTTCCAAATTTCAGCAGCAAAAAAAAATGGTAGAACACTGCTAATGATATAATTTTATTTTTTTGTAAAAAATTTTCATTAAATCCATCCTTGATTATTTAGTGTGTTACCCATTTTGTCAGGATTTGGACCTACTTTATCTCTGTCGTTATTTAGGTATTTTCCTGGCCATTACAGCCTTTAAATAGACTGTGAGAAGAGGAAGGAAAAGAAAACAAAAACTTAAAATCAAATTTGCTACTTGGGAGGAGGTTCACCTTGGTTTGTAGGAGGAAGCTAAAGCTAACCTAAAAAATTTCATTTTAGCCAGGATCTTAAGATTTTGATCTTTCTGTTCTGTTGCCCACATTAGCTAGATATGACTTGGAACTGTTGGAATGATGAAATCTTGGTGAATATGGTCTTTCTGGATGGTGGGGAAATTTTACTTTTGCTGTTCATTTAGGGGATCAAAAGTCACTTTTTCAGAAGTTGCAGAAAAATTATAATATATAACTGGTTAGCCTCATGGCACTTGTTTTCAAGGCATTGTCTCTACTGGGGAGAAATACAGCATGCACACAGTGTTTGGTTTGGAAGGTGTATATGTGTCTATACATAGACATATTACATAGACATATACATATTTATGCATGTGTATGTATAAATTATGTTATCTGTGTCTACATATATTACTGTTTAGATACAGGAACAACGAATTCAGGCAAATGGAAATTAAGCTGTTCAAACTGTGGTACCTAATTTATATTCATTATTCTTTGTATGAAAGTGGAAGAAATGGTGAGAAAAGGTGCCGGGGGTTGTATATGTGTGGGTGTGTCTTCCTATCCAAGTTGCTGCTACAGATTGTTTTGTTATATAACATAATTCTTAGGAAACTATTCCTTTTCCTTTCCTATGTATTCAGGTTTTAGTTTTATTAAGATACTTTTATGTGGGTTAGTTGTAGAACTCCATGTTAGATGTTTACCACTCATTAACTTGGCTATTAGCTAAAAAGCATGATTCTTTCCCCCTTTTACTCCTGATCACAAAAGTAGTAAGTTACTTGATCAGGTGATAAAAGTTTAAATGAGATTTTAAAGGCAAATAATAAAGCAAAATATATGGTTGATTATAGCCAGCGATTTTCTGTACTGCTTCTAAGTTCCAAAGTACTTTAATTATTTCATTTGATTCTTATACCAACTCTATAAGTAGGTAATTGATACTACTTTCCATTTGTATAATATTTTAAGGTTTTACAATGTTCTTTTTTCGCAATCCTGTTTCTGATGAAGACACCAAAGCTGAGAGGCAAAATATTTTGCCCAATAAATTCAAAGAACTACAAAATAAGTCTAGATCTGATTTCACATCTAGTACTGTTTCCTAAGAAGCATTGTGTTAGACTCATTAATAGGTGAGGAAATGAATCTAGAACCAGAAGAGACTTTTTTTAGATTCCATGTAGTCCAACATCTTCATTTTATAGATGAAAAAAATTGAGAGAGCTTAAGTGACAAGTCCAAGATCAAATGACTCCCAGACTTAATCTTCTTTCTTTCCACTATGTAGCAACTCAGGTTGTTGTTTGTTGTGATTACCTCCAGATTAGATAGCTATTAACTGTAGAAGCCAGGACTCCCAAACCACATCAAAAAGAATAAGTAAATATTAGGCTAATTGTGAGGTAATAATAGGTCACAAACTTTATGAGCCTAGGCATTTCTCAAGAACTTTTTCTGTATCTAAAATTAACCACAATTTTCTATAAATGGATCTTTAAATTAGTTAATCTCTTCATAGAACTCTGTGCTTTTAAAAAACAAAAGCAAACCACAAGAGTGATTAGGGCTATCTTTCATGGTTTCAAAGGAGAGAAATAGAACCAGTTGGGTGGAAAACTTGCAAGGAGATGTTCCATGTAGGAAGGAACTTCATAATCATTTGAACCATGTAAAAATTTATTGGAGAGAGAGTTTTGAATTTGAAGCTCGTGAAAGGGCATTGCAAAATATTTCTGTATGACTTCAGGCAAATAATTTAACGTAATCTCTCAACCTCAGTAATCTTTATTCTTCTCCTTGGCACAGATGGTGTTCTGGCAGAGTTTAGATATCTGACCACGTGTAAGAAATATTATAGATGGTCAAGTAAGGATTGGTTCTCTCTCACTTCAAATTCTTACTTTTTCATGACTATACTTGTCTCAGAAAGTTGAAAACTAATACTCTGCCCATCTGTATAAAGTCCTGGACTTATCTGAGTCTTCAGATTGTTCTTGTTCATCTGATTTTAATATTTAGGTAAACTTTTTTCTGTAACTATTTTGGAACTTGAAATAGTCTAGTCATGGGTACATTTGTGCTTTAAATTTTTTTCACCATCCCACCTCTGCATACTGATAACTTTAGACTAAAGAAAAATCCTCCTACTCAGAATTTACCCACTAACATGAATTTTTGTGAAAAACAAACTCAGTTGAACTTTTAAAATTTATTGGTCTGTTTTCCAGTTTCTTCTAGGTTCCATCAAGAATTTGATAATTTGTGGGTTTTTTTTTTAATTAAGTCATACTGTCACTTTTATAGTGCTATGTAATTGCTGATTCTTGTCTTTTAAATAAAATCCTCCAATTTCTCTTTGGGAACATATTTAAAGGAAAAGCACTTCCAATTTTTGTCCTCAAGAGTACACATCTTGACTTGACAAGCTTCAGTTGAAGGGCATGTTTAACAGCTGCTAATAACAAACATATGGCACAGTGCTACTATTCAAATGTGAGTAGGAGGTATTGAACACAAAAGCAATGAAAACTTTTTAAAAACTGTTTGATAACCAGCTAATCCAAACAATGAGAAAATAATTTTAATTTTACCTCAGGAATATTCTGGTTTCTGTATTTGATGTGCCAGAATAGATGGCATAAATTTTTAGGCGTGAATGACAATTCTTATCATTATAGTATATGAAGCATGCAATAATGCTAGAATTCATCTTCTCCTTCACCCGTTTTTGTTGGTTTTTTTTTTTTTTTTGCTGGGTGTGGTAGGTAGATTGATCTTGGTGTATAAAAGCAACTCCTTTGGTAAGTGAGAGCTTCCTCCACCTCTGCATATTAACTTCTCATCCCTAACTTGAAGTCTCAGACACGTGCTGAGATGCCTAGTGACAGATTGCCTATAGTCATGCAGCTAGTAACAAGGGCTAGACTTGGACCTGGTTTTGTGATTCTAAGGCCAGCCTTTATGGGTTGGTAACACACTGCCTTCTTCCCCCTCATAGTAAATTTTAAAAGATATTGCTAAAGAGAAAATACTTTCCTAGTTTAAAATGAGATCAGCGTTTTTCTCTTCATCTTTCTAGGTAACAAAATACTTGTTTCTTCTTGAAAAAGATAATTCATATGAGTAAAGTTGTACTTTTTTTTAACCTCTGTTTTACCAAAAGCAGTGCATGAGCTTTAATTGCAACTGAGAACTACCATCTATTTACACAGTACTTGAAGGAGTTGTAAGAGTGCTTTGAATTATCTCACTATTATCTCCCTTTTGAAGCAAATACTACAGGTATTATTCCCATTTCTTAGATGAGGCAACTGAAACTCAGCTGTAATTTGACTATGGATATATATAAGATTTTGAACCCATTTCCCTCCTGGTTATAATGCGCTTCCTTTCTATTTTGATAGTGTTCCTCTTAAGTAGAGAATAGCAATGTAAAGAAGATTTGCCTATATAAATCTAGGCAGACAAAGGTTTCTCATTCTTTTATATCTGATAATTAGGAAAACCAGAAAAATTTTCAAAATAGCATAAGCTTTATTTGTGCTGGCTCTTCATTCAGACATAAAAGTGTAAGTCTTATTCCCAGAAATCTTTACAGATAGGGAAAAATAAATATAATAAACATTCCAAGAAATTCAATTTGTCAATTTGGTGCAGTAGAAAAAATAATAGGTTTGAAGTTAGAAGTCCTGATTTGGATTTTTAGCTCTAATAGTTAGCTTAATTTCCACACCTATAAAACATGGATGATGCTTTGTAAACTACTGTACAGGATTTTCATGAGGAAAGGGTGAGTGTAGGGTGGGGTAGGAGGGGGGAAGAAGATGTTGAGATGGAAAAAAGATTGGACACCTGGTTCATAATCATTATGAATGGTGAAAGAATTTATAACCACAAATTTTAATTCCTTAAAATGCCCTACTGTATCTGCCCAAGGAGATTGATCAGAAGTATCATTCCTCTTTCTAGTATTTTCCTGAAGTTGGTCCTATATTCAGGGCTAGTAGGTATACTGGAACTTTGTTTTGTTTTTTCCTTAGGGAGAGAATGTCTCTTTCCCCATTTCTTCCTCACTCCCATCTTTGTGAGAGAAATTCCAAAACATGGTTACTATTAACAAGTGGGTCAGTTTAATTATTATTAAGTGATAGAATGGCAGTATTGCAAATTATTCATTTTATTCAAGGTAGCATTAGAACTTTAAAAAGGAAATTTTTTTCAAATTCATATTTATTTTTCTGTCTAATTACAGGAATCAGAAGGAGTACCATCAGAATCCACTAATGAAGAGGGATACTGTGATTATAACAGTCGGCCAAATGAGAACTCTTACTGTTATCAACTTCTTCAAGAACTAAATGAGCAGAGGAAGAAAGGCATTCTTTGTGATGTCGACATTGTGGTGAGCGGACGAGTTTTCAGAGCTCACAAGAACATCCTGGTTGCAGGCAGCCGTTATTTCAAGACTCTATATTGCTTTACAAACAAAGAAAACCTTCCAAACAAAGAAAACCGTAACCAAACCACTGTTACCCATTTAGATGTTGCTGCAGTTCAAGGTTTTTCAGTCATCTTGGACTTCTTGTATTCTGGTAATCTGGTGCTTACTAGCCAAAATGCCATTGAAGTAATGTCAGTGGCCAGCTATCTTCAGATGACTGAAGTTGTTCAATCTTGTCGCAATTTTATTAAAGATGCCTTAAATATAAGCATAAAGTCAGAAGCTCCAGAGTCTGTAGTTGTGGACTATAACCGGAGATCTATTAGTAGAGATGGTCTGCCTTCATCAAGGGATCAGAAGGTTGCCAGATTTTGGGCAACTCGAAATCTTACAAATTTGGCAAGTAGTATAAAAAGTGAAAATGATGGTTGTAGTATTGATGAGGGCCAAATAGAAAACTACCAAATGAATGACTGTAGTTGGGTCCAGGATAGTTCACCTGAAACTGCTGAGAGTGAATCCCAAGGTCAGTCAAAAGTGTTTGTTTGGAATGATATGGGATCACAGGGAATGCAAGAAACTGGCAAAGCGAGGAGAAAAAACCAGACTACAAAAAGATTTATTTATAATATACCACCTAATAATGAAGAGAACTTAGAAGATTGCTCAGTGATGCAGACATCTGCTTCTTACCAAGAAGAGGATTTGCAATTTATTAAGGAAGAGCCAGGTAACTATTTTGTGATTCTTTGTGATTCTGAAAGAAGTATTTTAATTCTATTTGCTTTTTGCTGAAAATACTACATGAACCGACTTAATTGGTCAATTTGTATAATTTTTAAAAGCATGTTAAAAATACTTCCCTCGCTTTCCTTGCTGTTTGCTCTGTGCTTACTTTTTAAGTTCAATGGGAATGGAAATGTAGTGTTATATTGTTTAGGATTTCCCTTAGTTAATTCTTCCAACTTAATAGATACAGAGCTATCAGGCAATGTTAAATATCTATTTAACAATTAATATAAATAATTTGACTTTCCATTGATTTTGCTTCATATGTTTAAAGAGTTAACACTTTAGAAATTTGGTAACTGGTATATGTGATAGATTATAAACCAAATTGAGTTTATTTAAACTCAATACTTATGCCTCAATAAACTTAGAGGATCAAGATGTCTATTATTATGTTATTTGTGCCTCTCTCCTGTTTTTTTCAGTTATGTCTTAATCCTGAGACTTTTTAGGGGTTGGCAACAGTTTTTCTTGCTCTTAGATAGGAATCAGTGAATGTAGAATGGGATTTTTTCTTTTTGTGAGGGGTGTAAGGAGTAAGGTGTGAGGTGAGGCAAGAGCAAAGCCTTTTTATAGAAAGATTTTAGGTTGATGAGTTTGCTTTGCAACACTGTCTATTCCTAATTCTGGTTTATTTGAAGAAGCAGCCCAGTGGCTTTGAGGTTTCCTATGTATGCCTCAGACTTGTCCACCACTGTCAGATATGATTTAATGCTTATGTTGCCTCAAAGAATTGTGACTTGCTCGAAGTGTGATATGCTTGAAAAATCTGGTTACCAGTGACGACCACATTAACATAGCTGCAGTGACCATGCTAGTGCTGTCTTCTGTTAGTAAAGAAGCCCAGTCTTTAGTTACCTGGGGGGCAAACCACCATTTTTTGTGTGAAATGTTTCATCTCCTGTTACTAGTTTTGTTTTTCTTTGTTAGAGTAGAAATGTACTTTAATTGACTGTGTATAAAAAATACTCTCTGCTCTACAACTTTGTTTCTGTTTTATTAAGGGTATGAACTAATTTTTAAAAGCCTTTTAAGATGCAGTTTTGAGCAGTAAAAGCCTATATATAAGTTTTTGTTCCTTTTTTAAAAAGAAAATGAAATTCTTTCTACTAACCTAATTGTTAATGTAGAAGATCCCAAAGGAAGTCTTGAAAATTAGAATTGTACTATAGGCAGGTGGTACATTCTGTTTGGTTGTGTAGAAAGGCGAGTTGCTGGCATTGGTGAGGGCAGTAGGTATTTATATGTCACCTACTCTTTGCCAAGCAGTGTGCTAAGCGATTTATAAAAGTTGGACTTGAAATCAGAGGAAAGAGCTGCATTCTGGGACTTAACAGACTATGTGAACATAGGCATCCACTTAACCTCTCTAAGCTTGTGAAGTGAGAATAGCAACAACACAAACTGATCTCTGAACTTTATGAGGATGTAATAATAAGTGTTAAATAGATATCATCTTTGTTTTTACTGGCTTACTGTTAAATGACTTTTCTTGAAATTTATTTTGTGTAGTGTGTTCTTAAGAAGCAGTAGTAGAATTAACATTTAGTCTTTGTTTCCTTCTTACCTTAAGGCACAATGAATCACCCTTAGTAGGTGCTTAATAAATAACTGCTTGTTGAATTAGTGAATTAAAATCCTGAATATGATTTATTTTTTCTTGTCTTGAAGAAATTACTAAATTCATTTATTTGTTTTTGCTTTTTGGAGGGGGGAAGGCAGGGCAATTGGGGTTGTGACTTACCCAAGGTCACCCAGCTAGTGTTAAGTGTCTGAGGCTGGATTTGAACTCAGGTCCTCCTGACTCCAGGACTGGTGCTCTATTCACTGCGCAATCTAACTCCCCTACTAAATTCATTTGATTACAGAAGAATTTTAACTTGAATTACAAATTGTTACAAGTAGTATGGCTCATTTATGGTACAGTAGTATTTTACACAACTAAACAGTATCTCCAGATACTAGGCACTTAAAATTATCTGTGACAAGAAGTAACTTAGATGTAAAAGGGACAGTGATACTGCAGAATTCCTTCTTCAGTATCCTGTTAGTTGGCTGTCCAACTATGCATAAGCATTTCCACTGATTAACTACTTAACAGAGTAGCCTATGAGTAAAATATTTAGAAAATTCTTCATTAATTCCAAATCTGTTGTCCTATAATTTGTTCCCCATTGGTTTGAGTTAAGATCATAGTCATAGGATTTAGATGGATCTTAACATATCATCTAGTCTCCTCTTCCTCTCATACATGTAGTTTATAGATGAGGATCGTAGAACCATACACTGAGCTCACAGAGTTAGAGACTTGCTTTGGGACAGAAGGTTGGGATTGGAATCCTGATGTATCTCCTTTCCTGTTCTTCCAGTGCTTTCTGAAGCAACAAGCAAAAAGTTATGTTCTTCCACATGTTTTCTTTTGATTCATTTGAAAAGACAGCTATCTTTTATAATTTCTCTTTTCTGGGCTAAATGGCATCAATTCCAAGATATGGTTCTTAAATAGGTAAAATGAGTTTTTCTCCCTGCTCTAACTGGGCTTTATTTATTTCTAGTACCCTATATTATCCCATACCTAAAAGTGATGAATTTGAAGAAGAGCCTGGGCTAAATTCCAGATTCTTACTATCCTGTGTGACTTTTGGGCAAGCCATTTTTGGTTTTCACCTGTAAAATTCGAGTGAGTTCCACTGCATGCTTTCTAAGATTTCACCCAGCTGGAAATTGAATTCAATCCCCAGCTCCTCATCTTAAGACAAAGAAAGGTACGCAGGACACAGAGCAGCAGAGCAAGGGTAGGAAGCCAGGTTTGGGGGCACCATATTTAGGATTTTCACCTCACCATGCTGCTGTCAATATTCTTAGAATGTGGCTTCTAGACTGGAATATAACATTCCAGACATGGTCTCACCAGCATTTGGCATTCAAATGAGACTTATTTTAAGAGCATTATCCTTCTAATAGAGAGTTAGACAAGATCAGTGATATTTTACTTGCTATGCTTTTTTTAGATCTATAGGCATTGTAATGGAAAAACACTGATCCAGAAAGAAAAATGAGAAAAGTTGGACATTGAGAAGGTTGGATCTTGGCGTCCCGTCTAGCACTAATGTTTTATGATAATGATAGGCATTAAAAACAGAAATGGTTTGGTGTCATTCTATTCAAAGACTGGGATTACTCCTAAAATCTGCTAGTTTTAGTTAAAACCTGCCTTGATGACATATTTGGGAGAGCAGTTACTAGATGAAGGAAATTAGAGGATTTTGGAATTTCAGGTTTACATAGTATGTATTGGTTTTCTCTAGCAAATTGCCTTAAATGTTTATTTTTCTAGATTGCATAGTATTTATCATAGGTAGAGTTAAACATCTTTTTAGATTAAGGTCTATCTTTATAGCTTATACATTACTCTTGGGTTAATGAAAAAGGACTTTTAGCATTTAAAAACTTTAAGAAATAGAAATTTTTGTTGTAAAGTTAGTAAAAAGTAAAATAGAAATTAGAGCTGTGTATAGTCGTATGAAAAAATGCTCTAAATCACTATTAGAGAAATGCGAATTAAAACAGTTCTGAGGTACCACCTCACACTCATCAGATTGGCTAACATGATAGAAATAAGGAAAATGACAGATGATAGAGGGAATTATGGAAAAATAGGAACACTGGTGGCATTATGAATTGATCTAACCATTCTGAAGAATGTTTTGGAACTATGCCAAAGAACTATAAAGCTGTACGTGCTCTTTGACCCAGCAATACTACTATTAGTTCTGTATTCCACCGAGATAAAATAAAAAGGAAAAGGAGAACTATAATGTACAAAATTATTTATAGCAACTCTTTTTGTGGTGGCAAAGATTGGAAATTGAGGGAAATGCCTATCAGTTGCGGAATGGCTAAACAAGTTGTGGAATATAATTGGAATGGAATATTATTGTATAAAAATTATGAGCAGGATTGTTTCAGAAAAACCTGGGAAAAGAGGTACGTGAAGTGAGCAGAACCAGAACATTATAGTATATATTAACAGCAATGTTATAAGGATGATCAACTGGGGAAGACTTGACTGCTCTGATCAATACAGTGATTCAAACCATTCCAGAGGACACCTGATGAAAAAATGCCATCTACCTTCAGAGGGGAGAACTTATGAACTGAGTGCAAATTGAAGTAGAATTCTTTCATTTTCTTTATTTTTCTTGCCTTTTGGGGGGGCAACATTTTACATTTGTAGTCATTATCGTTGCCTTCTCAATGGATAGAGGAGGGGTTGGAGAGAGAATTTGGAACTCAAAAAAATTTTTTAAAAGAAAATTTATTTGAAAAATGCAAAAAGAAGTGGGGAAACTAAATTAATTTTAGACAGAACTTGGAACTAGCTTGGGGAGGCTTTATCACCCCCATTACCACCACCACCACCCATACCCCCTCAGTCTTCTATGGCTAGATGTGTTGGAGAGGTGGGAGCAAGTGATAACTTCTGTGTACCTCAACCTTGTTGAGGAAGGAGATTGTCACTTGGTGTTCCCACCAAGGAGCATATAGTGCTTTGCTAGAGTAAGCCCTAAGCATTTTGTTGACCTTTATGTTGATGTTTACTATAAAATTAGTTAACATAGTGTGTGTGTGTGTGTGTGTGTGTGTGCATGCGCGCACACACACACACACACACACACACACACACACACACCCTCTTTCTCTTCCCCCCCCCCCCCCCTTTCTTTCTCAAAGAGAGGGGACAGACAATGGTTGTATTCCCAACCAAGGAATAATGTACAACTTTTTCTAGAGATTTCCACAAATACTATTTTAACTGAAATATCAGTAACATAATTGTCTCTTTTATAAATTTTCTAAAGTATATAAAAATCAGTTAAATGGGGTGGTGGAGTAACCATCATAATTAAATTTAGCATGATTATTCTGTAGTACTCCCCTGGACATAATTCTTTGCAAGTCTTATTTTATGTTTACTTGCTTTATTTTGTATATAACTTGTTTGTACATAGTTGTTTTCATATTTTTGAACCTCATTAGATTGTGTGTTCTTTGGAGGCAGGTGCTATCTTTTGCTTTTTTTTTGTATCCCCAGCACTTAGCCCAGTGCCTGGTATGTAGTGGGTACTTAGTAAATGTTTGTTGACTGATGCTTTCCTATTTTAAAAAAAATCATCTTTACTAAACTGATGAATTCTTAGTTTTCTGCAAAATTTAGCTTAAGTTCCCCTACCTACATGAGGCTTTTCCTGATGTCCTCAAAAATTAATTTTTCTTTTACATAGGGGGTGGTGGTGAGGAAAGAGAGAATGGGGGAATACACACACACTTTACCTCCTTTGATAAGTTGTAAGCTTTTTAAGGGCAGACACATTTGATTTTGGTTTTTGTATCCCTAGCATCTAAGTACAGTGCTATTTAGGTGGCTCAGTTGGTAGAGTCATGGGCCTATAGTCAGGAAGACCTGCATACAGATCTGACTTCAGACACTCACTAGCTTTATGACCTTGGTCAAGTCACTTAACTTCTGTCAACCTTGCTTCCTTAACTTTGAGATAATAATAGTACCTACCTTCAGGATTAGATAATATATGTGTAAAAAAAACAGTTTGTAGCATAGTATCTGGGACATAGTAGGTAGTTAATAAATGTTTTTCTCCTCCCCCCATTTAGCTAATGCTTGCTACTAATCCATTATTGTAAAGAATTTAAAGCAAACACCAATAATTTTATATTTTATATATCAAATACAGCAGAAAACGGGAACAGAGATCAGCACTATCAGTTTGCTTTAACGTGGTTTTGTAATGTTATACTGTTGCTTGATAGTATTTATGTCAGAGCTTTGATTTGAATTGGTGGTCACGTTAGCATATAGCATTGAACTTAACCTATACCGTCAATGGTACCAGGATCCTTCCATTCACACCGAAGTTCAGAACCTTGTAGTCATCTTTGACTCCTTTCTTCTCCTTCAACTTTCATATTTATTCCCATGATTGTCTAGTTATTTTGAGCTTACCTCTGCAGTATCTCTCTCGTATCTCCACTCCCTTACCCTCTGTTATTACCCTTTGTTATAGTTCAGGCTCTCCCATACCCTTTAGCCAGGACTATTGCAATAAGCTAATTGATTTCTCCTTCTACAGGTTCTTCCTTTTCCAGACTGTCCTTTCCATATGGTTCAATTCTCCAAAAACACAGAACCAACCATATTACAACCCCTACTCCCTTCAACATTTCTTGATTTCCTCTTTTCTTTGGAGAAGTAGGAAATCTTCTGACATTTAAAACATTTTACAGTTTATCTATTTTGGTACTGTCTTTCATACCCAGTTTCTCCCAAGTTAAATTGGCTTGCTACCTGTGCTTATACATAACATTTCATTCTTGACTACCTTTGCCCAAAAAGTTCCATATGGTTGGGTTGCACTCCTTCCTCATCTGTACTTGGTAAAATCCTACCTTATGTAAAATTCAGGTGAGTTTTCCTACATTAGGACTTTTTCCTTATCTTATGGTTATGAATACTGTCTCCCTCTTCAAATTACTTTGTATTTATTTGTTAGGTACCTGTTATAGTTTTCCAGTAGAGTAAACTTATCCAGGGCAGGTACTGTTTCTTTCCATTTGCTCCCTAGGACATTACACGTCACACGGGTGCTTCTTTTGAAGTATTGTTCAATTTGATCTTATATCTCTAAAAAGTCTTTACCTTAAATCTTCTATAATTTTTATTTGTTTAATATTTTGTTTTTCCCCAATTGCTTGCAAAAATAATTTTTAACATTTTTTTTATTGAGTTCTAAATTCACTCCCTTCTCCCCTCAGTGAGAAAGCAGGCAATTTGATATAGGTTATACATGTGCCCATAAATCTTAAAGATTCTACTTAATGTAGTATAAACATGATTAGAATAATGCGGAATTAGAACAGCTAGGTGACACAGTGGATAAAACACTGGGCTTGGAGTCAAGAAGACTTCCATGAGTTCAAATCCAGCCTCAGACACTTACTAGCTGTGTGACCCTGGCCAAATCACTTAACCCAGTTTGCCTCAGTTCCTCATCTAGAGAGAGCTAGAGAAGGAAATGGCAAAACACCTATGTATCTTTGTCTAGAAAATCCCAAAAGGGGTCATGAATTTTACCTACATAACTGAAAGGACTTAACAACAATATTGCATTAGAACATTTTTAAAACATTGATTTGAGATCATAAAATGATGTCAATTTTTCTCCATAACAGGTCACATTAGATCCATACAAAAAAAGTGTTGTTCTTCAAGTAGCCACTTAAAACATTTTTGAAATTCCTTCAGAGCTATTTTACCAACCACACACACCAGTCTTGTCTTTAGGCACCGAACATTTTCTCAGTCTCCTACCCTTTTTTTTTTCCTCTGTTTTGTTCCACTTTATCTCCTTCCTTTGCGCTTTGGAGTCATTTGCTCCAGGCTATCTATTCTGTTGTTTGGGAGCTGTGACTTAGGATGTGAAAGAGAGGGCCTGGGGCCTGACCAAGATTCAAACTGGAGGAATCCTTACCTGAAACACATCAGGAAGCTGTTTGATACATAAGTTCATTTGTGTGCTGCCGGTTTGCTATAAGTGGCAGTAAGTACATATAATTGGCTTGAAGGTTGCCCATATTTAGAAAGATTAAAAGAAAACTACCCAATTCAAACTCAGCTTAGTTTAATCGTTAGGAATTATCATCTAATCACTTTTTGCATTTTTTTTTGGAGGGGGAAGGTAGGGCAGTTGTGGTTAAGTGACTTGCCCAAGGTCACAAGGCTAGTTTTTATGTGTGTGTGTTAAGTGTCTGAGGTCGGATTTGAACTCAGATCCTCCTGACTCCAGGGCCAGTGCTCTATTCACCGCGCCACCTAGCCGCCTTGGCTAATCACTTTTTAAATAAAAATCTGTGTTATTTGATTATATGTGATTTGGTAAAGAGTCTCATTCCAACAGTGTAGATCCTCTTTCCCTTAGTAGAGGGTGCCCTTGAGTTTCTGAGGCCCAGAGTGTCACCTGGTAATGTTATTAAGAACACATAGGACAGATTACTAATCCGTTGTTGAACATATCCTCAAAGACTTGCAACTTGGACTTGTCACTTACCAGAGCATTTGCTTTGTGTTCTACTCAGTAGCCTTTTAGAACCCAGTTATTTGTGTCTATGCCTTGAATAAATAAGTCATTAGTAGACAATATAATTTTAATTTGTATTATTCTCAATTTAAATGTAATTTTTGCATATACTATAGCAGTAGCCTCCTTACCTGGTCTTTCTCTCAAAGTGATTTTCCTTAAAGCAAAGATCTGACCAATAAACTTCAGTGGTTCCCTTTTACTTCTCCTAAGTTCAACCATAAATATAAACTCCTGTGTTTGGCATTTAAAACTCTCCATTTACCCTTTTGTTTTCTATTCTTATATATTACTTCCTCTTCAGTATACAATCCAGCAACAATAAATAATAAATAACAGCATTTCTACAATGCTTTAAGGTTCACAAAGTGCTTTACATTATTTCATTTGATCCTTCATAGCAATCCTGGGAGGTAGTGGCTGTTATCCTCATTTTACAGATGAGGAAGCTAAGATAGAGGTTAAGTGTCAGGCAGGGCAACAGCTAGCATCTCAGACAGGATTTAAATTCAAGTCTTCCTGACTCCCAAGTCCAACAATCTATGGACTGAGCTACCTACCTGCCAATAGCGGGCTACTTGCTATTCCTCTCACACAGTGCTCCATGAGCTGTGGCTATCTCAGTGCCTGAAATCCGACCCTTTCCTTACCTCTCTCTACCTGTGCCTACTTAGGATTCCTATCTTCCAGAGCTCAAATGCCACCTTCTGCAGAAAGCCTTTCCTGATCCCCCAGGTGCTGAGGCCTTGTTTTTTAAGGCTACTTTGCATCCATACCTATCTTTGTATATGTTGTCACAGTTGATCCCTCCTCTCCTGCCCCACCCCCAATTAGAATCTCCTTAAGGATTGGGATTTTTTTTTTCTCTGCCATATTTTTAGTGTTTTTAGCATAGTACTTTTGGCACTTAGTAAGTACTTAATAAATACTTGTTGGCTGTATATACAAATTAGACAAATGGGGGGGTGTACAGTACTTTTTTGTCTACCTTGAGATAATAGTTCTTAAAGTGGGGTGAGCAGGTAGGTAGACTATTTGAATCACGTTAGGTAGCACAGTGTAGTACTGGAGTGAACACTGGACATGGAGTTAGTTAAGACCTGGGTTCAAATTTCACATCCTATATTAGCTTTGTGCCTGTGGTTCTTTGATCTTTTTTCCCCTCGTCTGTCAAATAAGCATAATAATACTAATAGTACTTAGCTTTTGAGAAGTTTGTAAACCTTACCTAAATGTTAATTATTTCACTGAGGAGCCTTTGTACTCTGCTGGGGCTAGATGCAATTAGTGGATTTTTTTTATTAGACTGTTTTTAGTGAGCGTTACCAAAAGAGTCCTTTTGTTTGAATGAATGAATGAAAATGCATTTCTGTGTACCAGATGCTATGCTAAGAGCAGTCTATACAAACACAAAAAGTGCCCTCTAGGAGTTTACATCCTAATGGGGGAAGACAACCCTCTTGGGGGATGGGTAGTAGTCAAGGGATAAGTGTTTTGGTTTGCAGAGTTACTGGGAAGTATATGTACCTTTTCCAAGAGTGTTGACATAGTTGATTTAATTATGATTCCAGAACTGTGGTAGGAGAAGGGGGTTGTTACTCTGAGGAGGGTATGAAAGAATTTGATATGTTTAGACTTTGCCTTTTTGTGGTGAAGTATTTGTCTGTTACATCATAAAGCAAAACTTAGGGCAGTAAACAAGTAATTCTCATTAAATATAGTGACACTTGTTATTTATGCTTAATGTTAAATCCTGTGTGTTTTGTTCCCCTCTGTAGATCATCTGAACTTGGTTAGAAAACAATTTTAAAACCTTTCTAGAACCAGTAAAATGACCTTTTGGAGGGAAAGCAATTTTGGGAATATGGAACTACTCCAGTGCTTTCTGGATCTGAGACTCTTGATATTCCTATCAAAATGATGCAGCTCTGTACCTAAAAGCTATCAGATATGAGAACCTGGAGTTTAAAGAAAGCCATTTACTTAAAAGAGCATCATGTAGGTATAGTGAATCAGTCATTAGCCAAGTTAAGCCACATTGAGAGAAATTTTGTCACTATGGATCCTCTCTACAGCTGTATATAACTCAACCTTTTCCCATACCTTATGCTGATTGTTATCCCTGTCTTCCTCATCTGCTCAACATGGCCCTTCTCTTTGCTTTAACAATCTGTACAGTCTCACAATTTATGTGAATGGGACCAGCTTTTTCTGACCATAGATTTCCTGTATGATGCTTATTATTTCTTGTCTGCTAAACGTTGTTGGTAATATTTCAGCCCATTTACACCCACCAAGTATTTCTCCATTGCCCTTTGTCTCTGTCAGTTCTAAATCTTTGAAAATTATGGTGTTCCACCAGAAAAAAAAACGGACTTCAAAAGATGGCTTTTTGTGTCATGATAAACATGGGTATAACTGTATTGGCAAACGTAATTAATTATAATCCATTTTCCTACATACTTCTGAGCCATACATTTTCAGGGCAAACTTATTTTTTTTTTTATAAAAAGCACTTAAAATACAGTTTAAACAAAATATTTAAACAATTCATTTAAAAATCCACCCTGACTTGATAGATAATGAAATAAAGCTTTTAATAACATCCCCTTAAGCAGCGAAGAATCTTGGTTTCACTTAGCTAACTTTGAAGGAGAGTCTTTAGAGATAAAGTCTACTTGTTAACAGCCTAAAGAGATGAAAATTCATAGACATCATCCTGGCCTCCAGCTGTGGCTTTGTATACAGCTATTTTAAACCCCTTTTCTAAACTCTTTTAAAAGAGTGTAATGTGTTTGGTACTTGTTTTTGGAACCACGTTTACAATCATTAACCAAAAACACTCCATTACTACTATAATCATTGTAGAGTCTAGTATGATACATCCCAATATAAAAATTTGACATCTTGAAAAGTTACGTGGTATGAATAACATTGGAATAATGGATTGTGCTTTTGCGTGGGCAGTAGGTAGTAGCAGCACATTTTTCTGTGCAGATAATACAAATACGAAGTTATTCTCAGCAGTGAGAATAACAGATAAATTTTGAGTAGGTTTTTCCCCCTTAAATTTTGAAGGAGAAAATTGGAGACTGATGAGAGAACAGTATTTTACAAGTATAGGAATGGTATTTTATAACCTTGACATGTGTTTAATAATTTTTAATGGCATAGCCTATGTGGAGGCTAGAACCTGGGCAAAACTATGAAATGCACTTAAAATGTTTTGGATTCCAGTTTTACTTTTTAGTAGTCCTTTACTCCCCTTTTCTACTCTGGCATCATCACTTCCTCGTGTATCTCTTGTAATTCATTAAGGTGTAAACCTTCCCTGGGATGTTTATATTTTAATATGAAAATTAAATATTCTTCAACTCTGCAAGGCACATTTTGATTTCTGAACTGCTGAAATCAGAAGTTCAAGGTTGTATTTTTCTGTGCATAATACAGGATAACCTGTATTAGACTAAGATGACTCTCACTTTTAAATCATTCCTTTGGAAAGGTTCCCTTGTTAAGAGAAAAGCAAAGCCTTTTAATTAGCATGTCCAAAGAAGATCTCTACTTTCAGTTGTGGCACAGTTTTTAATATATCTGTTACCTATTTCTTAATCAGTTCCCTATATATCTTAGACATGAGAACTCTATTAGAGAAACTTACTGCAAAACATTTCTGCCAATTTCTCTCATTCTAATATAGCTAACTTGGTTTTGCTTATGCACAAACTTCTGAATTTTATTTAATCAAAGTTGTCCATCATACCCCCTGTGAACCTCTCTAATTCTTGTTTGGTTATGAACTCTTCCCTTACTCATAGATCTGACGGGTTTCTCTGATTTGTTTATGATGTCACCCTTTATCTCCAAGTCATTCATTCATATTTGCTCTCTCTTCCCCTCTCCTCCTATCTCCCTCACCTTTCAACTTTCTTTCTTCCATTTCTGCTAGACTCCTTTCTAGTTTATCCCAACAGTTTTTTTGTAGAATAATGCATTTTTGCCTTAGGAACCTGGGATCTTTTATTAGTTGTTTGCTTATGTGTATTGTATACCTAATCTGTTCCATTGAGCTTCTCTTAATTCTTACCTATACCAAATTTTTTTGATGATTACTTTTTTGTAGCATAATATGAGATCTGGTATTTCTAGACTTCCTTCCTTTCCACTTTTTTTTTTCATTATTTCCCTTGAGATTCTTGACTTTTTGTTCTTCATATGAATTTTATTATTTTTTCTAGCTCCATAAAGTAATTAGGGTTGTCATTTTTATTATTGGATATTAATATCACTAAGTAATTAATGCATCTCCAATTATTTAGAGCTTTAATGTTTTGTAATTGTGTTCATTTAATTTTTCTTGTGTCATGGTAAGTAGACTTCTGAATATTTTAAATTTATTTTATTATTTTATTTTTGCTTTTTGGAGGGAGGAAAGGAAGGCGATTGGGGTTAAGTGACTTGCCCGGGGTCACACTGCTAGTAAGTGTTACCTGTCTGAGGATGGATTTAAACTTGGGTCCACCTGACTCCAGGGCCAGTGCTCTATTCACTGCACCATCTAGCTGCCCCTCTGGCTTTATTTTTAAATCTAGTGTTTTTGGTTTTTGCCTTTAATTTTCTTTTCAGGACCTCTGTTTTAGTATTTAGTGGGGGGTGGGGTGGGAAGTTGTTTGTTTTCTTCATTGTATACCCAATTCATTGCTCTGTTTCAGGCTAGTAATTTCATTTCATTCTTCTTTGATTGTGAACTTAACTTTTTCATTTTTGATACTGGTAAACATTTTTAAAAATCAAGTAGGTCGTTAGCCTAGTGGCTTACTATTTTATTTTTAAAATCTAGTTCATAGCTTTGTTCACTGGGGTATTTTTGTTTTCAGTTTTGTTAATTCTTTTATCCAAGATTTCTATTTTGATGTTTGGTGGAGAGGGACTGTGGTGATCATAGATTTTTAAAAAATTCTGTGTCTAGTTGGTTCTGCTTTTTCTTTATCAAAGCAAGTGTTTAGAAATATAGATTTTTTTCCCCTCTTAAGCCAGCAGTTCTCAACCTGTGGGTCACGACCCCTTGGAGGGGAAGTCGAACAAACCTTTCACAGGAGTTACAGGGGTTGCCTAAGACCATGGAAAAACACATGCAACCGAACCGAGACACTGTTTCTCTATCAGTCTCCAGGCGGGTTCGCCACAGCAGATAAGCCCCAAATATGAGTATTAAAGGGTCTCAGTTTGGAAGGTTGAGAACCACTGTCCTAAGCAGTCAGATAACTTGAAGGTACACTAGCAGCTGAGGACTAGGGAAGATCAGGAAAGGCCTCATATGGAAAGTGGTGAAACTAATAATTTGGAAATATTCTTTTGAAATAGACTTTTGCTGATGGCAAGGGTATCTTGGCCTACTGTATGGAATGCAAAACTCGCTGCCTGAAAGACTTGGGCTTGAATTCTGCTTCAGACACTTGTCAGCTGCTTTCATTTCCTCATCTATAAAATAAGAGTTGGTGGCGCAGAACACTGGCCCTGGAGTCAAGAGGACCTGAGTTCAAATAAATCCAGCCTCAGACACTTAACACTTACTAACCATGTGGCCTTGGACAAGTCACTTAACCCCAATTGCTTTCCCCTCCCCCCTCCAAAAAAAAATTAAACAAATATAAAATAAAATAAAATGAGAGTTGGACTTGATGACCTAAAAGGTCCTTTTCAGCTTTAAATCTACTCTCATTTATGTCCAGTAGAAGTATTAGCTCTACCTTCATTTTCTATGACTTGAAGATTGCATCATGTTTCATTCTTATGTCAAGTTAGGGGTTCCTAAGCACTGAGTTGTTTTTTTTTTAAACCTTACTTCTTTGCCAGGGGAATGATTGGTTGCCTGTCCTATGACTTCTGATGGATTTATTAGTGTGTTTGAAATGAACTAATAGGTACAGAAGTGCTGTGTAATGTGTTTACCAGTATTGGTGTTGGGGGGGGGGGTGGCACTAGTTAAGACTGAGCTCGTTGACAATCATAATTATTTAAGTTTTATTGCTTTTTATAGTCCTTATCTAAAACAGTATTAAGGAGTTTGAGATTTTAGGTAAACTTAGATTTTTCCCTTTATTTGAAATTATAGTAGTAATAGATCAATTTCTATAACACTTCACAATTTTCAAAGCACTTTCCCCTTATCTCATCTCCCCTCAACCCTGTGGTATGGACTGGCATTATCAGTCCCATCTTATATATGAGAAAAGGGAAGCATACAAGTCACACATATATCAAGTAGCAAAGCATGGACTGGGGCTGCTAGTTCAGTATTCTTTAATCTATATCACAACAATTAAAATCATGTATTTTATTTTTTAAAACAAAATTGCATATTTCCAGCTTTGATAAGGATTTTAGTTTTCAAAAGAAGCTGACTGTGTATAGAAGCAATATGGATTTGCCATCTGCTGGGGACACTGAGTATTGGTTCACACTTTGCAAATTCTAGCCTTTTGTTAATTTTGGTAGAATTACCAACCTCAAACTGTATTGTGGTGGGATAAACATGTTGTAAGGTTAAAACTAAATCCTGTATTTCTTTGACAGTGAACTTCTTCCACTCCACCCATGCCTTCTTGCCGAAATACTACATTTAAGAAAAAATGTTCCATAATTAGCATATGTGGAAAAACAGTGGGAACAATCCACTTATTTGGTTTCAATAAGTGCCGTATTTACCATTTTGTTAATTTATTCAAATCATTGAACTGATTGGACAGGTACAATTGATCATAGGACTGTCTTTGAATTGGGAGGGACTTCAGTCCTACCAAGGCCTCATCTAGTCCAACCCTTTCACTTTACTGATTAGGAAAGTTAGGCCCACCGAGGGAGATTAAGTGATTTGTCCAAAATCACACAAGTAGTAGGCACTGGGATTTGAACCTTCTGAATTTAGAGCCCATTGTTCTTTTCATTGTACCAGGAAGTCTTTTAAAAAATTATCTGGAAATCTAGTATTTACTTAGATAAATCATCATTTAAGCTTTTTTTTGAAAATGCCAAAAAACCATCTGATTACTTTGGGGGGGGGGGTCCACCTTTGGGTTTTAAGTTTAAAGAACCTCTTTATATACATCTTTTATTATTGGGACAGTATAAAAGTCATTTTTGGTGCTTGGAATGTTGGTTGCTGCAGATGACTTCTCTGCTAAACACATGGTTGTCTTCATAGGATCATAGATTTAGAACTAGAATCTACCCCATCTATGCATCTAAGATGGAGCAGTTGAAAGTAGAAGCTAATATGAAATTATTCCCTCAGAATGAGCTTGGCAAAGAACACTTTTTTGAGAAGCTGAATACATTTCCAAATAGCATCAGTGCTTTACATAGCACAATGTTATAGTGGAAAGTGCTGGACCTGAGTTCCAATGTCACCTTTGAAACAAGCTAGGTATATGATTGTGGGAAGAGGGCCAGAGGAGGGAAGGTAATAAGCATTTATATAGCACTTAGTAAATGCCAGGTACTGTGCTAAGCACTTTTTTTAAACAAATATTTATTTACAGATATTATAATAGGCAAGTTATAGTCTTTTTCAGCTTACCTCAAAAGATTAAGATCAGATGAAATATTGTATTTTAAGCACTTACTACCACTATGATATACTTATATATTATATCTTGATCAGAGGAAAGTGTTATGGTAATCTTTATGACAAAGGAACTGAAACATTGAGCTAGTTAATGAATACTATTAGGTGGCCACATAAATAGAATCACCCACGAGAGTTGATTAATGGTTCTTGGTCTTGCTAAAAGGAGGGGAGTTGTCACGGAACTTTTAACTTTTGGTCCGTGATGCAAATGAAGACAGAACAGAAGGCATGCTGGTCAGCCTTGCGAACAACACAGTTGGAAATAATAGATGATATGATAGGTAAAGGAGTAAAATTGGACCACAAGGAAAAGGTCTTAGTGGTTTAGTTGCCTATGAGATCAAAATGAGTTAATATTGTGATCAAATCTTTGAATACCTTACTGAACTATAATACAGGTCTTACACTTGTCTACTTTGGTAGATCTGGGATATTGTGTTGCTTTTTGGATAATGGATTTTTGAGAGGGATCCTGATGTACTGGAGAATGGTCAAGAGTGTGAAACAGTGGTACTATGGTAAGAGTACTGCATCTTGAACCAATGGACCAGAGTTTGAATCTAGGCTTTGTTTCTCCCTCCCTACAGATGGAGTTGGAAAATCCCTTTCAGCTTAAATCCTGTTGATCTTATGATCCTATGACCATGTCATCAGAAGAATGCCTGATGGACAGTGGGGGGTTGTTTAGAGTTGTCTTTAGGTATTTGAAAGATTCTCCTCTATCTAGAGCAGTGGTCCTCAACTTGGGGATCAAATGACCATTTCACAGGGGTTGCCTAAGACCATTGGAAAACACATATTTCCGATGGTCTTAGGAACTGAGACACTACTCCTCTATCCGAGATACTGCTCCTCTATTCGTCTCCAGGCGGGTCTGCCCACATGCATATATGCACAGATATGCCCACATATGAGTATTAAAGGGTTGCAGCATTAGGAAGGTTGAGAATCACTGATCTAGAGTATACTTCCTCCCTTACTATCCGTCATAAGATCATAAATTTAGAGCTGGAAGGGACCTTTAAAAAGGGTCAACTAGTTAATCCTCTCATTTTTACAAAGAATTGAAGTTCAGGGAGTCAGTGACTTGCCTCAGGTTCATACTGGTGGTAATAAAAATAGTTCATGTTTACATAACATTTTAAGGTTTTCAAAAGCATTCACAGACATTATTTCATTTGATATAAAGGTGGTAGATGATGAATCTGGAATTTACACTCAGGTCTTCAGTTCAAAACTCAGCCTTATTTCCAAGGCTATTCTGCATTGTTACAAGACTTTGTGAAGCCTATAAAACTTTATTTTCTCTTCCAGCCTCTCTACTCACTAGCTAAAAGTTCTGAGTTTCCTAGAGTAGTATTGTCAGGACTACTGATTGCCTTAGAAAACCACAAATGAACATTATCTGTATTGCATGGTATTTTTATTTATTTTTAACATATCCCAATTACATTTTAATTTGTTTCCAGCCTACTGGAGTTTTGCAGGCCATGAGTACACTCCCCTGTCCTAGAGTGCTTAGGATTTCTTCTTTGACCCATTTAAGTTACAGTTGTCTGTGTTCTTTTGTACACATGCTCCCACCCTGACATAAATAAATTGTAAACTCTGAACATGTGAAATGTAAATACCCTGAAATAAAATGTAAACTCTTTGAGGGAAAAATTGTTGTTTTTTTGTTCCCAGCACCTAGTACAATGCCCTACGTAGTGGTAGTTACTTAAGAAACTGTAGATGATTTTTCATGTAGAAGAGGGACAGGGATAGGTGAAGTTCATTTAACTATTAGTCAGAGTAAAAATAGTACATTAGATTTTTCATCTCATTATAAGGATAAAGTTAATTTTCCACTGTGGAATAAGCTTCTTAGGTAATGAGCTCTCCCGTCATCCCAGGTGTTCAGGCAATGACAAGCCCATCTACTGGGATGTCTGTAGAAGAGATTCTTTTATTATGGGTGGGAGAGTCTATAAAATCAAGTGTTCTTAAGCATTTTTGTGTTGGCAAGTCTGGTGAGGTTTGCAGATCCTGTCTTATCAAACATCAAGCACCTACAATTTATAGTGTGCTAGGGATAGAAAAGAAATGCAGGAACTTACAAGAAAGGAGGAGAAAACAGAGGAGAAAACATGTACATCGCTATATAAACAATACAGTCTGTCCTCAACTTTTGCGGACTTAATGTTACTAGAAAATTGTGTGAAAGTCAAAAACATGACTATTAATACATTGAACCTATGGGAAATAGGGGATTAAATTTCTACAACCACCAAAAACTACTCTTGCCAAAGATGGCTGAAAATATTTTTAACAAAATATTAATTCTCTTTTTTGTTGTTTTGTTTATTATTTTTATTTGTTTATTAATTTATTTAATACTCATTAACTGGTCGTTCTCTTGCATATACTTTGTGTACACATTCTTCACTCTGCATCAGTCCGCAGAGGTCTTCGGTTTCTTTCTAAACTTCCTTTGTTCATTTCTTTTTATTTTTTAATTTGTTTTTAGTTTTCAGCATTCATTTCCACAAGATTTTGAGTTACAGATTTTCTCCCTGTCTTTCCCCTAGCCCCCACCCCAAGATAGCAAGCCTACTGAATACCCCCTCCCCTATTCTCTTATATCCTCCCCCATACCCACTTTAACTTTATAGTAGGGCAAGATGGATTTCTATACTCCAGTGCTTGTATATCTTATTTCCCAGTTGCATGTAAAAAAACGAATTTTTTTTTTAACATTTGTTTTTAAAATTTTGATTTCCAGATTCTTTTCCTTCTACTCTCCTTACCCACCCACACTGAGAAGATAAGCAATTCAATATAGGTTGTACATGTGTAGTTATCCAAAACATTTTTATAGTTATCTATGTTGCCCTTCATCCCATCCCGCCCCCCATTTATTTTATTTTCTGCTTTGACCCTGTCCCTCTTCAAACGTATGTGCTTCTAACTGCCCTCCCTTCTATCATCCCTCTCTTATCCCCTTCCCCCCTATTTTCCTGTAGGGTAAAAATACCAAAATGAGTGTGTATGATATTCCCTCCTCAAGCCAAATTCAATGAGAGTAAGGTTGGCCCATTTCCTTTTACCTTCCTACTCTTCCCCTCCATTGTAACAATTTTCTCTTACCTCTTTTATATGAGATAATTTGCCCTATTCTGTCTCTTCTTTTCTCCTCTCATTAGATTCTTCTCTCACCTCTTAATTTTATTTTTTGGATATCATCCCTTCCTGTTCAGCTGATCCTGTGCCCTCTATGTATATATGTACACACATAAATACACAGTCATGTATGTATTTATACATAAACACCCTCATATACATTCGTGTGTGTGTGTGTATTCCCTTCAACTATCTTTATACTGAGTAAAGTCTTGTGAGTTACAATTACCATTTTTCCATGTAGGAATGTAAATAGTTCAACTTTAATAAGTTCCTTATGATTTCTTTTTCCTGTTTACCTTCTCATGCCTCTCTTGCTTCTTGTATTTGAAAGTCAGATTCTCTGTTCAGCTTTGGTTTTTTCATCAAGAATACTTGAAAGTCCTCCAGTGAATGACCATATTTTCCCCTGCAGCATTATACTCAGTTTTGCTGGGTAGGTAATTCTTGGTTTTAATCCTAGCTCCTTTGATCTCTGGAATATCTTATTCCAAGCCCTTTCTTTGATCTCTTAGTGTAGAAGCTGCTAGGTCTTATGTTATCCTGATTGTGTTTCCACAATACTCAAAATTGTTTCTTCCTGGCAGCTTGTAATATTTTCTCCTTGACCTGGGAACTCTGGGATTTGGCTATAATATTCCTAGGAGTTTTCTTTTGGGGATCTTTTTCAAGAGGCAATCAGTGAGTTTTTTCAATTTCTTTTTGCCTTCTGGTTCTAAAATATCAGGGCAGTTTTCCTTGAGAATTTCTTGCAGGATGATTTCTAGGTTATTTTTTTGATCATAGCTTTCAGGTAGTCCAATAATTTTAAAATTATCTCTCCTGAATCTATTTTCCGGGTCAGTGGTTTTTCCAATGAGATATTTCACATTGCTTTCTATTTTTTAATTTGTTTGGATCTGTTTAATAGTAACTTGATTTCTCATAAAGTCATTAGCTTCCATTTGCTCTAATCTGATTTTGAAGGAATTATACTCTTCAGTGAGTTTTTGAAATTTCTTTTCCATCTGGCAAACTTGGCTTTTTAAGGCATTCTTCTGGGCCCCATTCTTTTTGGGCCTCTTTTGCCATTTGAGTTAGTCTGTTTTTTAAGGTGTTAATTTCTTCAGTCAGGCTGTTGACTTGCTTTTCATGATTTTCTTGCATCATTCTCATTTCTCTTCCCAATTTTTCTTCCACTTCTCTTACTTAATTTTCAATCCTTCTTGAGCTCCTCCATGGCCTGTAATCAGTTCATATTTTTCCTGGAAGCTTTTGATGCAGGAGTTTTGACTGTGTTGTCTTCCTCCCATTCCATGCTTTGATCCTTTTTGTCTCTAAAAAGGGATTCTATGGTCTGTTTGTGCTTCCTCTGCTTGTTCATCTTGCCAGCCAATTACTTGACTTTTGAGCTATTTGCCATGCTAGAACTCTGTCAGATTGCAGAGGTTTTCACAGCTGCTGGTGCTATTAGGAGGGCACCCTCTCTGTAGCCCCCACAAGCTCTGGTTCACTGGCCACATAGCCCAGGACCACCGTCCAAAGCCGTGATCCAAATCCAAGCAGGTTAAAGCAAGAGTTTGGTCCCCCTACAACCTGCAGGCCAGGAGCTCTGGAGGCAACCATGCTGCAGCAGCCTCTGTGCCTCCTTCACCTCTTGCCCCAGGGTCAGGGGCCAGACTGTGCTCTTCAGTCATCCAGTTCTAACAGAGTTCCACACTGACCTTTTACTGTGGTGTTTATGAGTTGAGACGTCTGGAAACCACCAGGGATTTACTCTCCTGAAACTTGCTCTAGCCAGTCTGGGCCGCTAGTCAGGGCTGCCCCGGGTCTGGTCTTGTGCGGTTCATGTGGTACTGTGCTTGGCTCCCAGCTTGGTGCGATAGACTCTTCCTGTTGGACTGCCAGGCTGCCTTCAGTAGGAGACTTGTTTCTCTCTGTCACTTTGTGGGTTCTGTAACTCTAAAATTTGTTTAGTCATATTTTACAGGTATTAGAGGTGTTTGGAGCGGGAGCCACACAGAGTTCCTGTTTTTACTCTACCATATTGGTTCGGCCCCCCCTCACCAAATGTTAATTCCGATAATAAATACTTTCCTTAACACAGTAACCATGAAATCACCCCTAAAATGCAGTTCCCAGAATAAAATAGATAATGTGCAAAACATTTTTTCTTGCTAATTAGTATAGTGGCTGAAGATACTCCAGTTTATCTCACTAAGTCACATCACTAACTTTGCACCTTTGGGCTCAGAGGACTTGCACTACGCTTTGGGAGCATAATTGCGACACAGAACTTAAGTTTTAATGGCAAATAATAAAAATATCCAGCTGACCTACAGACATGTGCCTCCCTTTTTTTTTTCCCTCTAATGTGGGATATGCTGAGGATGTGCAGTTGCCAAAACAAAAGTGAAAATGAGAATATTAATAAAAACACAGGGATGCTTAAAATCTTAAAAGTTAAAGGTCAAATATTGAGGATTGATTGTATATACAGGATCAATTGGAGATAATCAACAGGGAAAGCACAAGTATTCAGGGGAAGTAAGAGAGGCCTTTTGTAGAAGGTGCCTGGGAGCCAAAGATGAGGAGGGAGAGGATTCTAGGCATGTGGTACAGGCAGTGAAAATGCTAGGAGTCAGGAGATTAGTATTTTTTGCAAGGAACAGCAAGCCATTTTCACCATCAAAGTGTAAGATCAGAATGAACAAGGTGTAAGAAGACTGGAAAAGTGGGAAGAGGCAAGGTTATCAAGGGCTTTCAATGCCAAACAGGATTTTGTACGTTTGATCATGGAGGTAGTAATAAGGAATCAATGGAGTTTTTGAAATGGAGGTGTGGATAGTGTTGATGTGGTCAGACATGGACTTTTAGAAAGATTATCCTGAGAGCTGAGTGGAGGATATACTGGAGTGAAGAAGCACAGTGTTTTTAAAAAAGCATAAGATGAAAAGGAAATAGTTATTTTAAAAAATTAGCAACTAGTTCTCATACCCCAAATTTAGACGAAATAAATTGGTTTTCCTCCAGTTTCTTTGAAACTTCCTATAATCTTTTCTGTAATTATATAAGGCAAGAATTGGGGTCACTAGATGTGTTAAGCAAGGACACCCTCATATTAAACATTTTGTTCAGTCCAGTGTTTTCAGTAATTATATGATAGTAAACAAGTTCATTTATGGAATTTTATACTGTTGATTTAAGAAACCCATAAGATAGGTAGTTTATTTCTTTGTTATACTCAGTTTTGAAAATTAGGACAGCTCAAAGAACACAGTGGAAAGACATTAGTTGTAACTGGAAAGGCTAAATGGTTTAACCCAGTGGTTCTCAACCTTTCTAATGCTGCCACTGTTTAATACTTGTATGTGGGCGTATCTGCATGTGGGTGGACCCACCTGGAGATGGATAGAGGAGCGATGTCTCGGTTCCTAAGACCATCGAAAATAATGTGTTTTCTGATGGTCTTAGGTGACCCTTGTGAAAGTGTCGTTCGACCCCCACAGGGGTCATCATGGCCCATCAACCCTCAACCAGGTTGAGAACTGCTGGTTTAACCAAACAGGCGTACATCTGTTACTTTCCTTTGTGTCTTTTGTTCCCCTTTCAGCTTAACCTCTGGATTCTGCTTCACATCCTTTTATAAATAAAATCTATTTTCTTTGGAATCAAAGGGCTTAATTATATTTTGCTAAAGTTAAAGTAAATCCTGAAGATGACCTAAAAGTACTCTGTAATTTTTCTAATTGAAGGACCTGATTGTATTCTACCCAGGCCTGAAGATGACCACAAGTGTTAGCAACATGTTTCAATTTGTAAAATAGCAATTTGAATTACTGATCAAAGTATCATTTATGAAAAAAATTTCTTATCACAGAATAAACAATTGATATTATGTAGGCTTATATTTAACTAATGGTGTCTGTTCAGCAGCTATTTCCTTCCTGTCCCTAGTCTCTTCTAAACTAAAGCTACTTAAAGTCTTACAACTACATTTGGTTACCAAAGGCAGCTGTGGTGGCACAGTGGATAAAACAATGGTCCTGGGGTCGATAGGATCCGAGTTCAAATTTGACTTCAAATAAGTCACTTAACCTCTGCTTGCCTTAGTTTCCTCAGCTATAAAATGGGGCTAATAATACCACCAACAACCTAGGTTTGTTATGAGGATCAAATAAGGTGATATTTGTAAAAAAGCACTTTGCCCCAGTGCCTACTCCATATTAGGTGATACATAAATGCTTATTATTTACCTTCCTACTCCCCACCTCTTAACAATTTTTCATACCTAAGCTGTGATTTAAAAGAACCACTGTGGTTTTTTTTTTTCCTTCTGTGGATAATTTTGGATTCTTATACATTCATTCATACATATACCTTTGCATACTAAAAATAGAGTTTTGAGTTTTGTTTTGTTTTGAACATTTCACTATTTGCTACTCCTATTAGTTCTAAATTCTGCCTGGTTTTCAAAACCAGTCTACTTTTTCGACCATACATAGTAATGCATCCTTTAGTCTTGTCCTGGGCCGTATGCCTCTACTGATGTGGTTCAAAATATATTGCTTCTAAAAATTGCACTCATAATTTAATGCCCAGGTCTGACCATGTATTATCCATAAACACTTGTGAGTGTTTTACCTCTTAAATTTTTCTTTCTCCCTGTCAATACCAACTGAAGTCATAATCTATGAATTTAATGGTTTTTTAGGCATTGATTGTTCAATTTATGTCAGTCTTGGTTCCTCAGCTAGGGTGTAATGTCCTTCTACCACCTTGTTGCTTTCCAAAGTGTTTGAGTATAAAGTAGACATACTATTAATATGCATATGAAACTTAAAAAGAAGAAAAAGTATTTTGTGAATAACAGTGTATTTTATATGTCCTTTTCAGATTTGGATGGTGCTCTACTTTCAGGGCCGGATTGTGATAGGAACATGAATTCAGGTTTGCTGACTGAAGCTAGCTCAAGTCAAGACGGAGGTGATGCTGGTAGGTACTAGATAGAGTTGGAACTTTGAAGGTGACATTAAAAGGATTTGGAGAATAAGTATTATATATATAGATTAGAGAGGAGAGAGCTAGATTAATTTTATTCTGATATGTAATTGCAAGTAACTATAACATTTTACTATATGGAGTCACTGATTATATTTATCAGTTTAATTTCTCTGTATTGAACAAATAAGTAAAACTAAAGCCATTTATTTGAATATTATTTTAATATTTGTAAAAGTATTTTGAATTTTGTGTTGTTTTATTTTTATTTTTTTGCTTTTTGGAGGGCAATTCGGGTTAAGTGACTTGCCCAAGGTCACACAGCTAGTTTTTGTGTTAAGTGTCTGAGGCTGAATTTGAACTCAGGTCCTCCTGACTCCAGGGCCAGTGTTCTGTTCACTGAGCCACCTGACAGCCCCTTTTGTGCTGTTTTAGATGTAGGTTAATAATTTGTTTGCAAAGACAGGTGGTTCATCCAGTAGTGTTACCAAGAGTCAGGGTAACTCAGCTATTTGAATCCTGCTCCTAACACATTCAGGTTGTGTGAACCAAGCATGTCACTTAATCCTTCAGTACCCTAAGCAACTCTTATAAGATTATGCTTGCAGAAAAATTTTTGATCTGCATTGGTAGAGGGGATTTCCTTATCAGGTGTTCCTTAAATCAGTGAAATCACAGGTGCAATACGGTTTTTATTAATTACGCACATTTATGGGAAAGAAGGTATGTGCAGAGGCAGTAATGGACAAAAATGAAATGTTTTATGGGAATTTTTAAAGAGATGAACCAGTAGCAGACTGGACAAGAATGATTTTAAAGTTATACTGGGGGGAGAAATTGTGTGTGTGTGTGTGTGTGTGTGTGTGTGTGTGTGTGTGTGTGTGTGTCTGTGTGTCTGTGTCTGTGTCTGTGTGTATGTGTCTGTGTCTGTGTGTGTGTGTGTTTCGGGACCTCTAATTTCTTTAGCTTGTGCGCTCCCTCTTAGTAAAAACCTCATCCTGCAAGCAACCTAGTAATGAACTCCTTTGAACTTAATTAGGCTGGGGTCTTCAGATAATAGAAGGCATATATATGTTTCCAGCTTAGAAAGGACTTGCTAGAGCTTTCCATACTCACTCTTCACTAACTCAGGATCAATTCCAAGCCATGATGAAGCACTGTAATTCTTTAATAGAGGAAGATATATGCCTAAGTACACATGTAGTTAGTGCATTAAAACTTTTCCAAGTTCCTTCTTTTTACAACCTGTTGTACTATGGCTTTATATTCCGAGTCCTTTCCAGGGTTGTTGTGGCTGAAAAATTCATTACTTGGTAGTGACAGTAGTCCATTTACAAGGTTCAGTATGGAGGCCTTTCCAGCTTGGTAGGGCCTGTTATTCATTATGCTCCATTGACCTAGCCTTTGAGAATTTTGAGCCACCTTACATTGAGAGTTATTTCCTTCTGTTCCTGTTTTGGAGATTTTTCTTTTTTTCTTTGCTCAAAAGCTTTTGAGCTCATCTTTACATATACCATCTCATTTAATCCTCATAATAACCCTTTGAAGGATTGGTAAACGGAAGTGTAGTAGTATGCCATTTTATTTTTATTATTTCCAAAACCAAGAAGGGCATTTAAGGTAGAACAGCAAGGATGTGATAGGGTAGGTCTCATGCATAAAATTGATGCTGTTTGTCTACTTTCAGAGGAATGATGATTAAATTTCTTTTTCATCTCTTTGCTTCTTTTCAACATGATGGATTGTTCCATTTTGCAGATGAGGAAATGTAGAATGAAGGGTGGGGACTAGATTACTTCAAGATTAACTCAATTAGCCATTCATTAAAGATAAATGAGAGAATCCCTAATCTTTCTACTAGGTCAAGCCAATAATAATATATGTCACAGGGGCTCTGACTATTTTCAGGGTGCTTGGACTTATTTGCATATCAGTGGAGGTTGTTTTGCAGTTGTGTTGGGGGAGGCAAGGGATGGTGATTCCCTTTTCCACAAGAATTGCTACCCTTTATGTTGGCTCCCTGGATAAAACTGGAAGTAAAGTGATTGGTCAAGGTGCTTTTGAGCTACCTGGCACATGCTGACATCTTTCAGGGGGGAAATTAGTAATTATTTATACTTGGTTATTATTCTTTAAAAGTCATAATTTCTTTTTTTTTTCTAATATGTGGAATTCCATTGGACCATATCTAATTAAGTACTCAAAAACTTATAAGACCTCTTGATGAAGCCATACTGACACTTAGAGAAGTTATATCTGTGTTTTCTAAATATCCACAAACACTCTCTCAACACCATAATCATTAGGTTTATATGTTGGCTCCTTTTCTTTTCTTTTTTTTTTAAAGAAAATTGGACCAATATAGTGTTCTCCAAAACTGTGGCTTATTCTAGTCTTAACATTCTTTGAGAAAAAGATCACTAATAGGATCTGTCATATCTACCAGGTTTTTTTTTTCCCATATGCTAGAATAGAGTTTGAGCCTGGAGAGTTAAATTCATTGAAGGCATCTAGGTGAGACCTCATTAAGCTTAGATTTTAACTCAGCATTCTCGTTATATCCTTCCCAGTCCAAAGGTTATTCCTCTTGAAAATGAAAGAAAAACATAAGATTTCCATTTTCTTCTTAATTGGGATAATTTTTTATGGTGGTAGAATTTCATTCATTAGAGCTTGATGTGTCTCTCTTAGGACAGGCTTCCTTCATAAAATATGTACCATTAGATTCTAGCAGTATTTTCTCTAAATCCTTTGAAATGAACTCTCTGAAATGCTAAGAATACTTGGGCAAGCCCCAAATTTATTGGTTGTTTTTTTTTTATTTGGTTGATTTAGTATGATTTTTAGTGGGGAGAGGGAGTACCAGCAGATTTTTTTGAGGTTTATCCAGGAGCTTTCTTCCTGTTGTAATTTTGGGATTCTCTTAAGGAAACTACTTAATTGCTTCCAAATACTGATAATTTTGCCTATACCTAATTCCTTCAATTTCCGTTTTTCTTATCTCATTGCTATTTCTTGAATTCTATATCAAATACTATAGATAACAAAAGGACATTCTTGCACTGTCTCTGACCTTCAGTTACAAGTTAATGCTAACTTTCTTTTAGCTAAAACTATCACATTGAGTAAATTTATTCCTTTCCTTTAAAAGTTGATATAAATGCATGCTGTATTTTTTTTTATGAAGGCTTTCTATGTTCTTTATGTGGTTTTTTGTTATCAATAAATACAGTCTATTAACTTGATAGTTTTCCTTACTATGTCTTTTTCCTGGTATCACTCCAGCCTGAGTAAACTGGTTAGTATTCCTTGAGCATCATTGCTAACATTTTATTACATAATTTAAAATCAAATTTTATTAGTGGTGTTGATGTGTAGTTTTCTTTTTCTGTTTTATTTTCCCATAGCTTAAGTATCAAATCAAGAACATGCTTGTCTGAATAGGAATTTGATAGTGTGCTGTCTATATAATTTTTTAATTCTCATTTCTTTTTAATCCTTTAAAAATTCATATTAAATGCATGCTTTATTTTGATATAGGTGTTGTTTTGTCTTGGTCTCATTTCAGTTTTAAGTTCATTTGGACCTATGGTTTTTTCTTTGGCTTGTTCAGTTTCTTTTCTGAGACTTTTGAGTTTTAATTCTTTTTGTTCTTGTTCTTTTAATCTCCAAGTATTTTGTATTTTTATAAAAGTTCATCTATGTTATTTGTCTTCATTTTTTCAAATGCTCTTTGATATATTCATTCCCACAACAATATTGCTTTAGTTTTCTTTCTTTATCTTTACCTAAATATCTCCTCTCTAGTTTGAGAATTTCCTCTTGTGAATTTAACTACTTCGTGGCCTCTTTTTCCTGTTCATTTTTATTTTAATTAGAAATTCTCTTTTAGAACTACTTGCATATATCTCCATGTCATCAAGTCCTTGTGATACTTATGATTTCAAATTTATGTCCTTGTGTTTATGTCTCTAGTTTATTTTATTATCCCCCCTTTATAGATTTGTGTGTCCAAAACTGAAAATAGGAGTATAATTACTTCCTTTCTTTTTGAGTTTTCTCTGCTGGAAATTATTGGTCCCTTCTCTTGTTTTCAGATTTTCCTTCCACCATGACTAGGTTGGGAATAGCATAAAACTGAGCAGGTCCCATATAGATTCAGTCCAGCAGCAGTTTGAAACATCCTTGTAGCATGAAACATAGCTAAAATAACAACTTCTCCCAGGATAGGACTTTATAGCCAGTAAGGCATGTTTGTCCTCTATTAGACATGTGTTCCCCATGTTAATTAGATCTGAATCTTAGTTTCAAGGATTCATCTTGCCTGTACCTAAGCAGAACCAGAAGGTAAGCAATTTGCTATTGATTATACATGTGAAGTCATACAAAACATTTTCCATTATTAGCCATGATGCAAAAGAAAACAAAGGACACCCTCCTGTTCCCCACCCCACCCCCAAAAAAAAAGTTAAAAAAAAAATGATTCAATCTGCATTGAGTTCATTATTCCTTTCTCCTGAGGTTTATAACATTTTTCTTCATGGGTTCTTTGGAATTTTCTTGGAACATTGAGTAGCTAAGTCTTTCACAGTTGATCGTCCGTATATTGCTGTTACTGTATACAGTGTTCTCCTGGTTCTGCTCAGTTCATTTTACCTGGGTTCATATGTCTTCCCACGGTTTTCTGAAAGCATCCTGCTCATCATTTTTTGTACTGCATAATAATATTCCATTAACATATATTATGGTTTGTTTGGCCATTTTCCAGTTGATTGACATTCCCCCAATTTCACTTATTTGCCCCCACAAAAAGGGCTGCTGTGTAAGTACTAATAGCAGCCTCTTTTTTTTTTTTTTTTTTTTTTTTTTTTTTTTTTTTTGTGGTGGTGGCAAAGATTCCCCAAACTCATTATCCCTGGAGAAGAAAAGAATATAGTTGGTTCTCAGCCGTCCAAGGGTAGGTTGGGTAAAGTCTTGATTTACTTTTAGTTGGTGTGTGGGGTGTTTGGGTTTCTTTACCTTCCAAATAGTGCAGATTACTCATCCATAGTGGTACTTGACTTCTCATGGAGATGAAGAAACAATTTGATCTCTTTCTTTGCCTCTAACTTTAAAAGTTAGGGAGTGCCAGGTACTCATCCCAGACTTTATAAGCAGAGAACAAGGTATTATTTTTAAAAAACTTATTAATTTATTTTTAGTTTTCAGCATTCACTTCCATAGGCTTTTTGGTTTTAAATTTTCTCCACCTCCCTCCCCTCCCTCTTCCCCGAGACAGCATGCAGTCTTATATAGGCTCTACACATACATTCTTATTAAACATATTTTCACATTGGTCATGTTATAAAGAAGCATTAGAATGAATGGGAGGAACCATAAGAAAGAAAAAACAAAACAGAAAGAGAGAGTAAATATTTTTGTATTTGGATCTGCATTCAGACTCCATAGTTCTTTCTCTGGATGTGGATAGTATTTCCATCATGAGTCTTTTGGAGGTGTCTTAGATACTTGCATTGCCAAGAAGAGCTAAGTCTATCAAAGTTAGTCATTACACAGTGTGGCTGTTAACTGTATACAACGTTCTTTTGGTTCTTGTTCACTTTGGTTCTTGTTGACTTCACTCAGCGTCAGTTCATATAAGTCTTTCCAGGTTTTTCTGAAGTCTTCCTGCTCATCAGTTCTTATAGCACAGTAGTATTTCATTACATTCATATACCATAACTTTTTCAACCATTTCCCAATTGATGGGCATCCCCTCAATTTCCAGTTCTTGATCACCACAAAAAGAGCTGCTGTAAATATTTTTTTACATATGGTTGTAAAATGCTTTTAAAATAATGATGCTATGATGAAACATCCTATCCACTTATTGACTTAAAATGTTGACTTAAATATTGGCTTAAAATCTTCGTACAGATTAAGACATTTCTTGGACATGGCCAAAGTGGGAATTTGTTTTGCTACGCATACTTGTTTCAAAGGTTTTCTTTTTCTTTTGAGAGGTGGGAGAGAAAGTTGGCTTTTTCATTAATTGATTTTTTTTAAATGAGGCTAGACAGTTCTAAAGATAAATTATAACTGCCATAGTTAATTTTTGAAGAGAGTCCCAGCTGATTGATGCCCAAGCCCCTCCTGCCCATCTTGCTTTTTTTGTCTTTTTCTCCTCACCTTTTGCCTCCTGAATGTGTTTCTGTTAATTCCTTCACTACCATATTAAACTTCATAAATAGTATTCTTCCTATGTCATATCTATACTGTCTGTGATAATCTGTCTTAGCAGATCAATATGGACAATTTTCTCCCTGCCCCTCTTTTTAGATTTAAAAACAGCAACGACTAAACTCTTGCTTCAAAAAAGCAAGGCTCTGTGCAACAGTATATCCTTATCAGGTGCGTTTTCATCTCTTGCCAAGAGCCCATAATTTTTATATTTTAAGCTGTGCTCTCCAAAAAGCCAAATCTCATTTTCATAATTTTCAAGGGCATCTTTTTACTCATACCTTTTTATTTTTACATCACATTCAACCCCAAATACCCTTCCTCCTCACAAGTGAGCCATTCTTTGTAACAAAGCTTTTTTTTTTTCCTTTACAACAGTTGAGGGGGGGGCGGTGTGTGTGACAGTACAGTTAAGTAAAACTACTTGTGATCTGGAGAGAAAAATAAGTGACTTGCCTCTCTGAGACAATTTTTGCATATTAATCTGTGCTAGAAAGTGGCTCAGGTGATAAGACGCAGGAAAATTCTGAATGATTTGCAGTACTGTCAAAGCTCTTTTTAGGTCACAATTAAAATTCCTTGTTTAGAAATGAGTTAGTATGGACAGATCATTTTAACCTGACTTGTAATGAAAGCAGTGAATCATGATGGCATGGTGAAAGAAACAAACAAAAAAGGTTCAGGTCAGCTGAACCATGTATAATCATATGTGTTTCAAGCTATAATGCTTGTTTGAAAACATCAGTATATTTGGGACCATTTCACATATACCAAGATGAGTAAAAATTAAGAAACTGCACTACTTCATGAAAATACACAAGCTGCAACCCTTCAAGCTCCCAGTTTAACAGTTAAACCAAGGCTTTGTCAAGGTAACGTGCCATAATTTATTGTATATCTTCTGCTTCAATATTAGGAGTTGAGTACTGCTAGTCCTACTTACACCCATACCCTGGAGTTGAGGCCTGCCCAACTTGCTCCTGTAGGCATTGAAATAGCCTCAGATTGGGCTTTTATTTATTGTAGTATTTATGTATTTCTTAACCATTTAACATAAAAATTGTGCTACCATTTTTTATCAGATGCCTATATTTTTGTGTGTGCCACAAATTTTTTTCAGCATTCTGCCCCTAACTCCATTTTCCCTATTTTGCTTTGTGTTTTTAATTATATGATTTTACATGGTGACTTGTAGCAGAACTTTGGCCTGTAGTTGCTTTTTTATACCTATGTTTCCTACAGCATTTTATTTATTGCATTGTATCTTGTTGTATTTATTACTAACATATTTATCGTGGCTTATATGAAACCAAGTTTTCCTTGTTTGTAAAATCAAAAGGGTAATATTTTCAGTACCTACTTAGAGTTATTGTGAGGAATGAAAGTACTTTGTAAACTTTAAAGCATTGTGATATAAGTTTATGTCCTGGGTTTAAAATTTTTTTTTCTCTGTATTTTATTTTTTGTATCTTCTTTGTATTCCTTAAAGTTTTTTTCAAAGTTACTTCACTCTTACAACTCTTCTGATGTAGCCCCAGATGGCCCATTTTAAATATGAAGATACTAAGAATTCTGAGGAGGTTAGGTGACATGGCTATACAAATTGGATTTTGGCCACAGCCAAAACCATAAGGTCTCCCTCCTGGGAAGATGTCGAAATCCCCTGTTGATCCTTGATTTCTATAACTAGGCTTATAGCACCATGCTTCCCAGTATAGGTATGGCCAACAAGAGGTTAAGTCTTTGTCCAGGCACCTGGTTTATGTCTAAGGAGAGGTCTGTGGACTAGCCAAATGGGATCAGATGCTGAGAATAACATGTTAAACAATGGGCGTTAATTCAATGCAAAACTTTTTTTTCTTTTTTTGGGGGGAGAGGGATTAGGTAAAAGAAGCTATTCTTCGCCTCATTTTCACCTAGCTTTAATTACTGAATGGGCATTGCCTCAGTTTAACATCTGGTAAAGACCCGAGCTTAAAAAGGCCAAGCTCTCCCACTGCATCCAGGACCATCTCCGGTCATCCTGATCTATATCTTGCCAGTGGACCCAAATAGCTCACTTTGGAGGAAAAAGTGAGGCCGATGACTTTGCACAACCCTCCCTCACTTAAATCCAATTCACTCGCATGTCATGACATCATTTATTGATGTAATGGTCTTCTTTGAGAGCCAAGGACAAATAATAACCTCTGTGAGTAGAAATAGGAACTGCTTCACTGGGGACCCAACTGGAACTGGCCAAATAGGCAATACAACTCTCTCCCTCCCTCTCTTCCTTTTCTCCCTCCCTCCACCAAGGTATTCTACCCAAAGGAATGTAAATTTTGATCCCTGAAACCTTTTTTTTCCTCAAGGACCATGTCTTAAATGCAAGTCACTCTGCCTCTCATAGGTTGGCTAACAGTAGGAACCAGGCCACGCTCCACTATAAAGCATTTAGGTTTCCTGCAGTGTACACCTTCTTTTTAATAACCCTATTGCTTTATGGAATTTTTCTTTCTTGTACTACCAAGGGCACATTGGACAGAATAGAGCGATAAAGACATGGAGTTAGGACCTGGGTTTGAATCTGCCTCACACTTAATAGCTGTGTATCACTTTGCAAATGATATTCAGATAAAGTATTGATGCTACCACGACTATTACTACTACAAACAATTGACATTTTTATGACCCAGAATATTTTATATCCCAGGAAACTAAATACCTTTTAAAGGAATTTGTTTGAGATATGGAGGGATACACTGGACTGTGTAGAAAAACTGGTTTTGGCTGTAATATCCAGTAGTTTTGTGCCTCGTTACTTCAGTTAAACTTCTGTGAACTCTAGAATTTTCTCATTGTAAAATGAGGATCATAATATATACTCCTCATATTATAAGATTGTCATGAAGAAAGCATTTGTATAAGTCTTAAACATCTAAACATGAGTTATACCTGAAGTGGTTACTTCAAGAACAAGTAACATTCTCAGAAACCAGTTTTCAGAATCAGTGGATCTGTCTAATTACAGTTCTTGCTTAAGTTGAGCAAAAGAAAGAGTATCCTCTAGCACGTGTTCAGTTCTTAGTCGAGAAAACATGATTTTCACTTGTATGACAATGATGATGGGATAATTGAGGTGAGGCATTACAATTCTTTTGCACCTTTCCTTTTATGTGCTGAGTGAATTAAATTCTGTGGGTTCCACTTCATTTCCTGGCATTGCCACCTCTAGTTTTATTGCAGAACCCTTTGAATCCATTTACCTTTCTGAGGAAAAGACAGAATAGATTAGAAAGTTACTCAAATTGGCAAGTGATATATTTTTCAGTTTTTAAAAAATTTTTACTATGGTGGGTAACTTTTTCTGTCTACTCCTGTCACTCTCTACAGTCTGAAAAAAATAAAGCTTAGACTTTAAAGGAATGGGTTGAGATTAGTAGATAATAAGTTGAAGTCTTTGCTGTGGATGTATAAAAGCATCCAGGGATAGAGCAGAGATCGAAAGAGATCAGTATTTCTACCATCAATATGCATCCTCAGTGAATATTTTAAGTCTGGTATTTAAATGTATTTCCTGAAAAGCAGGGCACAGCAACCATAAGACACATAAGTTCTTTGATGTACAGTTTAAGAAATAAAATTGCATTTTTAAATCTTTGGTAGTACTTACTTAAACTAACAAAAACAACCTTTGTCTCTCTTTTCTCCTTGTTGACTCATAGTGTTATGGGGAGCATGAGAAAATTGAAACAATTTATTAAATGGGATGTTGCAGGGTAAACATCCAAAACCCTAGATTTGATACCAGGGTAGTCATTGTACCATTCATTGTATTCTGCCAGACGTATATAGTGGGATTACAGTGTCTTGAAACGAATATCTAGTTTTGAAATGTTTCTTGAATCCAGGTTGGAATGCTAAATAAACATTACCAAAAACATTGTTAATGCATAGATGTTATATTATCACTGCAGAAATTAACAGTCTAATACCCTTTGAGAATACCAGAGAGGAAAGCGCAAGGTGTGCATGCGTGCATATGTGAGAAAGAGAGAGAGAGAATTGTTTAATGCCTTCTTTGCTTATGGGCTTCCTTTTAATCTGACTAGGCCTCAAAGAACTGGAAATGGCAATGGGCATTTGTTCAGAGGCAGAAATATAAGTGCATTACTCTTATGTTTTATTAAATATAAGACCTGATGTTGAAAAGGTACTTTGAAAATGTTAAAAATTAGAAAAAAATATTTAACTATTTGATCCAGGGATATGATTTGAGATTCTGTCATTCATATTTCTTCTATAATATAACAACAAGACCATTAAAGATCATAGCCTCTGGATTTTTCTGCTTCTTGTTTGCCTCTCTCTCAACAGTACTATGGCATCTTCTTTTCTGCGAAATTTTTATTGGTTTCACTACTATATTCGTGTACCTATCCCCATAGGTATCTTATTGTAGAGGGTGATACCGTCTAATTAGTACCTCAGAGTTTACATCCCTTTCCTTGTTGATACTGCTACTATTCTAACAAACCTTCATCACCTCAAGCCTGAATTATTGAAATAGCCTGATGGTAGGTCTGCCTGCCTCAAGTCTTCTTCCCCAGTCAAATCCATCCTTCAGTCTCTAAAGAGGTTTTCCTAAAGTACAGGTACAATCACATCAGCACCTTCTCACATACCGCCAGATGCGCCTGCTCAATAAGCTCCAGTAGCTTCCTTGTTGACTCCCAAGAATAAATACACAATTCTCTGTTTGGCATTCAGGGCCTTTTATCACATTTCCCCTACAACCACCACCTTTCCACTTTTCTTAGACCTTACGCCTTGCAGATAATCTTTGATCCAGTAATTCTGGACCTCTTGGCTGTATTAGGAACAAAATTCTCCGTCTTTTGACTCTGGATATTTTGTCTAGCTGTCTCTCATGCCTGGAACACTCTCCCTCCCCTCTGTTCTGAGTGCTGACCACACACAGACATAGATACACACACACACACACACACACAGAGTTACGTGTTGTCTCCTCCATTAGTTAGATTGTGAGTTCCTTGAGGGCAGGGACTATCTCTGTCTTTTGGTTTCCCTAGTACAAATACATAGCATAATGCCTTTAGGTGGTGTATGGATTATTAAAGTCCTAATCAGGGATCAGAGCTTCTCTTAATTAACTTTCTCCTTTCATTAGACAAATATGGGACCTAATTGTGTTGCTTTTCTTGGTCCCTCCTTAAAATTGCTCAATATTTTTTGGTTTCTGCCTTGATAAGAAAAAAAGTATACAGTTACTGTCTTAATCAGGGGCATTAGGAGTTTGGTGAGGGCAACTTAAGGTGTTAGGCTACTTTGATCAAGATAGTGATCCATGACAATTCCAGAGGACTCATAATAAAAAATTCTGTCAACTTCCAGGGAGAGAATTGACGAACCCCTTCAGTGCCCATTGAAGTCTGTACTTTTTTTTTTTTTTTTTCAGTTTTTTCTTGATGGTTTTGTTTGTATATTTTTTTGTAACATGGCTAATATGAAAATATGTTTTGCATAACTTCATGTATAGCAGATATTATTGCTTGCCGTCTCAACGGATAGAATAGGAGCTAGAGGGAAAGATTTGGAACTCAGAATTTTAAAAATGAATGTTTGGAAAGTATATAAGGGGTTATCAGAGGGAGGTGCAATTAATCTTCCCTTCCCCCAAGCAAAAACGATTAATAAAGTGTGTTGTTATTCATCCTTTGTTCTTGAAGAGGAGCAATGATAACACAGGGGTGATATCTTGACTTGCTCATGAATTGGTTTTAAGTGAGGCAGAGCTGCACAAAGTCATCAGTCTCACTTTTTCCCCCAGAGTCATCAAAGTCGAGTGGCAAGGCAAAAGTCAAGACTGGTGATGGCCAGAGACAGATTTAGGCTTTACCTAAGGACTTACTTTCCCCAACAGTTATTCATAAATGGACTTGGCTGTGTACTTTTAAATGTTCCTTCTTTCTTAAAGACCCTCAGGGGGCCACCTCCAGTCATACTGCTCTGTATCTCGCTACTGGAACCAGATGGCTCCTGAAGAGAAAGTGAAGCTGATGACTTTGCACAGCCCTGCCTCACTTAAATCCTGTTCACTTGCAAGTCATGGCATCACCTTTCTGATGTCATGGGTCATCCTTCTTGAGAAAATGCAGGACAAACAACAAAGACCTTCAAGCAGTGGTATATTATAAGTGAGAATTTTATTCACTTATGGTCCCATGAGTTCTTTTTCAACTCTTAAGATATTTTGTATTCTATTCATTCACACAAACCATTCCTTTAATAATGTATTGCAGAGTTTTGTTAGGAGTCAAAGCAGCTCACTGTCTTTTGGTTTGAGAACTTGACCTGCTTGAATTTTTATATCTAACTCACATTTTTGTTTTTTGTTTGTTTTGGTAGAAGTACTTATTTCTGACATAGACATAATACCAGAGTATTAAACCTTTGATTTGAATGTTCTATGGTGTAAGTAGGTTCCCTAGAGATACAGAGATAGGGCCTTTGTGTTCCAGTAACCCTTCCACAAGCTATAGCCAACAGTTTTGTGAACTGGGACACTAATGGAATTTCATTAGTGACTTCGAAATTGCTGCTGGAATAGTCCAGTCTCTTTTATACTGTGACTTCACAAAGGCCACATATCCTCTGGGTTTTTCAGTAGGAAGAAGATTAATGCTTAAAATCTTCATATAAAGCAAAAGTTGTTAACTTTTGGAGCATCATTACTCATTGGCATTTTGGTAAAGCCTTCTCAGAATGAGAAAAAGTTAATGAAAATAAAGATAAATTTTTTCCCCCATCCAACTTCATGGACTTCCTGAAATCTATCCACAGACCTCCAGTTAAAAATCCATAATATAATATAAAAGATAACATCACGATGAATGTTAACTCCCTGACCCTTTCTACACATTTCCATTATGAGTTGTCCCATCTCAGTGTTCCTTGATTGTCTAGGAGCTGGCAAAGTTAAATTAGATGAATAGGAAAAGGCTGTTCACAAGGGAAAAGCTTTGAAGTAGGCAAAATTTATATTTTTGGAGTCTCTTACCTTGAGAATTTTCATCAACTTAGGAGATTTTTTGGGCCCCAATCATATCACTCCATTCAATAGGGACAACTGCATTCAACTTTACTTTATGGTGAACCAACACTTTGGGATTGACTATGGGAGTGTTAGTGCTGTCTTTGGAAATAGGATGCAATAGAATCATTAGAGATAGAAGACAGAATCAGACAGAGTCTTAGTAAAATTTTGTTCAGTAAGTTCATTTTGCACATGAGGAAACTATGTTCCAGAGATAATGTAACTTGCCTGTCACCACAGTTAATAGCTAAGTATGCTTTAGGAAACTCGTGTTTCCTAACTAGAAATCAAGTTTTATAGTATTAGATAAAGGAAGGAGAGTTGATAAGCAGGTGGAATAATCATCAAATTGTCATTGTAAAAAGCTGGTTGCAGTTTTATGCCTTCATTATTCAGTTTTTCCTTTCTCTGAAGACTTTTTTTTTTTTAGCACAAATAGTTTCATGGAATTTTACTCCAGAACTGAAAGAGGTAGTTAATCCTCCTAATTCTGTTGATGTTAAATTTTTGACAAGGAAGACATATACATATATGTGTGTGTGTGTGTGTGTGTATGTATGCTATATTTGCATATACATAAATACATACATAAATGTACATGGGGGGGGTGTACATGTGTCTACACCCTTATCCTTTCAGCAGCTTAGTCTTCTGGAATCCATTTTTTGTAATCATTGTCAAAGTTGACATAGAGAAAAATGAATCGAAAGGGCTTTGGAACAGACAACAAGCACATTAATGCACTATTTGTTGGTAGAGCAACGAATTTGTCCAACTGTCTGCACAACAATTTGAAATTCCAGTTCCTCTAGAGAAATGACTGGCCACTATATTGACCCAAAATTCTTAAGTCTTTACGATGCTATTGTCTTTATAGCTGTTGATCCTCCTGCTTCTGCTCACTTCACTCTGCATCACTTAATTCTTTTTAGGATTCTGCTGCATAATGATATTTCACTAGATTCATAAACCACAATTTGTCCAGTTCTCAATTGTCTAAGGTCTCTTCTTTTCTCATGTCCCCTAATTATGAGATACAATAATGCATCCGCATATATATCCTTATAATTGCTCAAAATTACCTTTCTAGGCTTTTCTAGTTTATTGTGTTTCTATTTCAAAGTAGCTACTCAGTTCTGATTTACTCATCAAGAATGCTTGAAAGTGGGGCGGAGCCAAGATTGCAGCGTAGCAGCAGCAACATATCGCAGCTCTCACATAGCCACCCCAAAATACCCATAAAATAGGACTCTGAACCAATCCTAGAACTCCAAAACACACACAAAGATACTTCCCACTAAAGTCAGCTTGGCTACGCGGAACCATATCAGCACTGAGAACCGAAACCAGCCTGGCCAGAAGCCGCGGCTGTGCCCCGGGGGCGGCTGGACTGGAGGAGCAGAGGAGCCTCTCTGGTGAGCGGATTAGCAGCAGCTGCGAGCAGCAGCATTCAGAACTAGGTCAGTGGAGCTTGAGAAGTTGGGAGGGAGGAGCAGTCAGGCTGAAAGGCTTCCAGAGCGGAAAAGCAAAAGGCAGAGGTTTTGTACCCACCTCGGCATTGCAGCTTCCCGCCCGCGGCCTGCAGACAGCAGGGGGACTAAGCGATTGTTCTGAGGCCAGTGCTCTCACATTGAGCGGCCTGGATCCGAATCGCCGTCTTGGGCCTCGGTCTTCGAGTCCTCATTA
>CM053587.1:136362175-136379857 GCA_028646515.1 Pseudochirops corinnae | reverse complement strand
ACAGGACCTTTCTTTCCATTTTTTTACCTTCTTGGGATATATGTCTAGCAGTGGGATCCTTATAGTTCTTATAATTAATTAAATATGATAGTAGAAAGCATACAAGGCTTGAGGTCAGAAGATCTGGGTTTGAATCCTCTCCCACTTGCCATCTGTTCAACCTTAAACTGAGATAATAGCTTCAATTTAATCTACTAAAAGAGAAAATTAGATTAGACAATCTCTAAAGTCTTTTCCAGTTCATTAGAATACGAGCTCCTTAAGGACAGAGACGCTGGGGTTTTTTTGTTTTATTTTTCTTTTCTTTTGTATCCCTCGCACTTAACACAGTGACCAGCACAGAGTTAGTGCTGAATAAACCCTTTTTGTCTGATGGGTTCTATGTATAAGTAAGAAAATCATTACAATCTTTATGCTTTAAAGTTTGTTTTTAATTTGAAAGTTCAGTATCCAGTGAATGGTTGGATTTAGAGGTGCAATTACAGTTCTATCTCTATTCTGCATCAATGATAGGAAAAAATCACATAGAAAACCTGACTAGCTCAATGTAGTCAAGTTTAATTAACTATTGCAAAACATTACACACACACACATGCACACATGAACACACACACAAACATACACATCATATCCTTCTACTGTGAAATCTTATCAGTAATTTTTTTCTCTCTATGGAAAAAATGCTGGGAATGGGATTTTCCCAATGGCACCCCTGCAGTTGCTTCTATAGGTGCTGGTTATAACTGGTGAGGTTTAGATTATACCTGCTCTGAGAGGCTGACTCCTGGTTCAGAAAGGGGGAGTTTGGGAACTTGAACAACCAGCAGTATTGGGTGGAGCGAGGGAATGTTGGGTTGTCCTGGGTGAAATGTGGGTGTGACGGTGTTAGCAACAAACCCATGACTGGTTATCTGGGGATGATAAGATATAATCTATCACATACCCTTTGGGGTCAAACTATGGCCCCTTCTTTGGAGATTATTGTCCTACGGCACTATAAGCTCTAATAGGGCAGGGAACATTTATTTTATAAATTTTGTCACTCCTCTGGGACCATAGCACAATACTCAGTACACAAACAGAGCTGAAATGTTTGATGGAATGGAATGGGATTGAATGGAATCCTTTCAATTTCAATGCAGTTTTTACCAAGATTAGGAAGATACTTCCTCATTTGAGTGAGGGCCTATACCCCTAAACTGCTGCTCACTCTTCATAGCATAATCTGCATTGGCTTAAGCCTTCTCAAAACTGTTTCTATTGCAAAGTGACATATTGAAAAGACTAGACAGCAGCAGCTTTTAGTCCTTCATCTTACCTTGTCCATGGGTGTTAAAATGGCTTAACCTGTCAGCTCCTGCTAATGGGCCAGTCTATCTGGTTTTATTGCACTCTCTTTTACTGCATGCCCCTATATAATCTTGGCTAGAACTTCCTCTGCTCAGGGGCATGGCAAAAGGCATCATGTTTAAGGAAAGCCCCACCCAGGAGAGAGCTAGCTCCCTATGGTGCTGGCAGACTGCCAGGCTAATCGGGAGAGACTCGGGCTGAGGATATGGCACAGTCTTTAGTATCACAGCCTAGGGGAGGCTGAGAAAAACGGTCTAGGGGAGAGAGGCAATGAAATGTACAGACCCAGTTGCCTGTTTTCATCTCTGCAAAAGAGGAAATAGAGATGGGGTAAATCTGCTGTCCTATTTTGGGGATAAGAATGAGCTCTAGCAGCAAATACCCATTGAACTCTGTCAAAAGGGAACAGAGTGTGAAGGGAAAATGGCAAGTGAGAGGAGAGGAAGTGGACCATGGAACAATAATAAAAGGGGTGGGAGGGACTGCCCTTCTTTACTTGACCTGTCTGCTGTGTTTTTCCCCTTCTTTGGGGGGATGGGGATATCTCTCCTTCTGCATCTGTTGCTCCATTTCCTATCACATGGTCTTTAGGATCAGAAGATCAAAGTTTTAATATTAGAAAAGAATTTGGTGATCGTTTAAGCCACATTCTACATTTGAGGAAACTGAGGCTCAGAGATGTTAAGATACTAGACCAAGGTTGCAGGTGTAGAAGAGGTGTGAAACCTAGGACTGCTGATTCTAGAGCAAGCACTCTATCCATTGTCCCACACTGCCTCCCTTGTGGTCCTATGGAGTCAAAGGACTTCATAATATATACTGATGATATATAGGCCATAGAATTTAGAGCCAAAAGAAACCTTAGAGGTCACTCCTTCATTTTTTCAGATGAGGAAACTGAGGTCAGATGATGATAAGTGACTTGGTCAAGGCAGCTAGATGGCACAGTCGATAGGGCACTGGGTCTGGAATCAGGAAGCCCTGAGTTCAAATGTGGCCTCAGATTCTTACCATCTATGTAACCTTGGGCAAGTCACTTAACCTTGTTTGCCTCAGTTTCCTCATCTGTATAATGAGCTGGAGAAGAAAATGGCAGACTACTCTAGTATCTTTGCCAAGAAAATCCCAAATAGGTTCAGGGAGAGTAGGACGTGGCTGAAAAATGACTGAACAGAGCAGAGTTGGTCAAGGTCACACAATGAGTAAGTGACAAATCCAGGGTATGAACCCAGCTCTCATGACTTTAAATGCTCTGCCCACGCTAATATTTGAGTCTTTCCATGGGCACCAAAAACTCAAAGGCCTTTTACAGATTATCCATATGCAAAGATCCTTTTTGAATTTTCATTTATGACAAAATTTGGAGCTGTTTGCCCCTCTGGCTTTTAGATTCCCTCACATGCATGCTCTCCTTTTAATTTTATTTAAAATAAAATTAAACAAAAAGCTTTTGTTTATAACACCTTATTTTGGTTGATTTGCCTGCCGTGCCCCAACCACCTGCGCAAAATTTGCTCCTCTGTCTCCGAGAGTTGTGGGAAAGGTTTAGTCTGTGCCATAGGCAAAAAGCACACATGTGGTTGTTACGGTACGTGTTGGAGAACCATAGCTGCAATGCCTGCGGGGATTTTTTTCAAATGTTGTGTAACGGTTTGAAATTAGGACTGGTATGGCAGAAGTGTGGAGTCAGGAGGCCTGGGGTCTGAATTCTGGTTTTAGGCTCTGGAGATAAAACAGTAAGAAAAGAGAGTCCCTCCCCACAATGAGCTTCTTTCTGTTCTATTAGCAGCAGATGCAACAATAATAATTATAATTATATATCATATACAATTAGATAGGATGCAATTATATAATTACATGTAAATATAATTACACAATTATAATAATAATAAAATGATCAAGGCAATGATCTTTAATATGTAGTGTGATAAAGAGCAACTTTAAGCCCTCCAAAATATAATACTTGCAATAATAATAATAGTTAGCATTGTTCTAAGTGCCTTCAGGTTTGCAAAGCATTTTATATAGGTGATTTCATTTGATCTCCATGACAACGTTGTGAGGTAGGTATCATTATTTTCTTAATTTTACAAATGAGGAAACTGAGGCAGATAGTAGTTAAGTGACACAGCTAGTAAATATCAGGAGCAGGATTTGATCTTGAGTGTTCTTAAATCTAAATCTGACAATTACACCACCTAGGGGCCAACTTCACTTGCACTGCCTATTTTAGGAGGAATTATGAGGAAGCATTTTGCAGACCTTAAAGTGCCATGTTATGTTATTCAACTTGTTGAACTGAAAACATAAAAAAAAAAGCCTGGAAGACCTGGCTAAGCACCAGGGATCAGGTAAAGCGAATTTAAGTATAGAAGGATGAAGTCTTACCAGACAGGTTGAGCAACACCTAAATCTGGCCTTGATCCTAGTTCCGTTTCTCTTTCTCTCCTCTCCTGTCCTTCCCTTTCATTCATTCCACCTGCCCCTACATCTCAGTTGTGATATAAACCAGTGGTTCTCAAGCTTTTCTGTCTCTGAACCCCTTTATAGTCTGAAAAATTATTGAGGAATCCTCAAAAAGCTTTTATTTGTGTGTATTTTATCTATCAATATTAGAAATGTATTAGAAATGAAAGTGTCAGTATTATTATAAGAATAGTTTTGACCTCAACGCCCCGCTTAAAGGGTCCACATATTGAGAACCTCCAATATAAACTGTCCCGCTTTGTGGAGCTCCCATTTATTCCCCTTCAAGTCACCTTCTTCCCAGTGTTTTACTAGAATAATCTCTGATCCAGTCACATGAAGAACTTTCACTAACTACCCTTATTGCTCCATTCCCCACGAGTCAGTCGGTGGATAAATATTAAGTGCTTACTATGTGCTAAGCACTGAGGATGCAAAAAAAAAAGGCAAGAGAAAGCCCCTGTCCTCAAGGACCTCACAGTCTCACGGGGAAACAAGCAGCAGCATCACATGTTTACTATTTGTGTCTGTTTCTGCTTAGCTATAATCAACTGTCTTTGCCTTGGGCCTTTTGCTTATGGGTAAATGCTGCTTATGTGTATATTGTATTTGTCAATCAATATTTATTTATCAATCGGTTAATAAGAACTTATAAAGTGCTTATACCAAACACTATGCCAGGCGCTGGGTACACAAATACAAAAGTGAAACAATCCCTGACTTTAAGAAATTTATGTTTTATATATGGAATAAAACACTGTCAGAGATAAGTAAATAGAGGAAATAGAATGAATGCAGAGGGATTTGGGGAGGGGGCACTAACAATCGGGGGAATCGGGAGAAGACTTTTCAAGGAGGAGGAGGACGTACACGAACTGAGCCTTGAAGAGTGTTAAGGATTCCGGGAAGCTGAGATTAGGAGGTAGAGCATTCTAGGCACAAGAGAAAACCCTGCTAAGAGGCAGAAACAGGAGATAGCATGTCCTGTGTAGGGAACAGTAAGTTGGTCAGTTTGACTGGAAGGCTGTGGACATGAGGGAGGGTAATGTTTAATCGCCCTGTAAAGATAGGCCAGAGCCAGATTGGGAAGGGCTGTAAAAGCCAGCCAGAGGTTGAGATCGAAAATTGTAAAAGCATAAAACAGTTTGTCAGATGGCTAAATGGGGCATTTCACATTTCTCCTTGGCCCTGTACTATCAAAAAACTCCCTGCAGGTCCATCGATGTCTTCTAGCAAGCATGGTCAGGGCTTTGAGCTCCTCCACCGGTCGGTGGTCATCCTCTCTAATACAGGTACTTCATTTGTTGCTAGTTGTTACCCACTAGGGGACCCAGACTGTCCAAACTCTAGAATTTACAATGTTCCCTCAAAGCTCAGCTGCATCGATCTTGTGATCACTGTTAGGTCCCCTAAGCTCAAGGAAGAAAAAGTGAAAAAGAAACCCAGGTCTCTGAGACCCAATCTTAAGCTTGCCTAAATCAACTCATATGATTTAGATGTAATGTCCTCAAAATTCACCATTTCTCTTGAGGTGGAGAGAGGGCAATTGGACCCTATCACACCACCCCTCATTGGAAAACTAGTGGAAAAACAAAAAGCAGTGTTCTCTGTTTTCTAGCAACTGAAAGGAAGAGGATGTGGTGTGAACTGTCCTGTTGAAACTGATACAGGTCTTCCCTCACTGATCTCACAGGACTAAGCAGCCAATAGTAGGATTGTTTCATTGTCCCAAAGCACTCTCTTTGGGACACTGAGCACCTGTGGCTGAAGCAGGTAGCACAGCTCTGTCCGTGCTTCTTGGAGTTCAATACCCGTTACACTAATATATCATAAAAACAATGGGGAAGTCAGGGAAGAGGGAATAAAAATAATAATAAATATAACTTTTAACTAACCTTACATTGAAAGACTTATTTATGAGAGTACATACTGATGGGGGAGAGAGGGGTACAGACTGTGGGGGTACATAGCCTTCCTTTTCAGAGGAACTTAATAAGATGCCTTAATAAGAAGGGCTGACAAAAGAATCTCATCAAGTTTATTAGGGAACTCATTAAATAGATCAAGGACTCCACTGAACAAATCTCAAAGAGCTTACGGTGCAGAGACTGTGCCATCTTTGCCTTTGAATCCCCAGCATCTGACACAGTTCCTGGCATAGAGAGCAAAGCAAATGCTTGTTGAATGATGAACTCCATCTCTAGTGCTCAGTTCCTTCAAAGGAGAAATTAAATGATCCCTAAGACCTCTTTTAACTCAAACTGACATTCTGCTTTCTTACTACTTTTCTTCCTGTATTCTTTGGTCTCTATTTCATCATCACTAGCTTAATGGGGTCTACTTTATTTCTCCCTTGGTGTTCTCTTTCTCTCTCTCTCTCTCTCTCTCTCTCTCTCTCTCTCTCTCTCACACACACACACACACACACACACACACACACACACACACACACACACACACACACACACTCTACACCACACCACACCCACTCATCTCTATCTTTCCTTTATCCTTCCTTTCCAGACCTGCCTCTTTTGTGCTCCTCCACAGCTGCTTTCCTATCTCCCCCAGCTCCACTTTTTGCAGCCTCTTCTTTTCTTAGCACCTCCCCTTCCCCACCCCACCCCCACCCCCACCCCCATTGAAACAATAAGCAGAGATAAAGATTCTAATAAATTTCCCTTCATGGGCCTTTGCTAACTAACCAAAAGGAGTAGGAATGTGACTCCAACGCATTCCAGCGCCATTTAAATACTGTTAGCAAAGAATGAGCTCTTGCACAATTGGGGGGAGTGTTTTATGGCCTGTTATTGTTGCTCTTACACATTCAGATTTTCACAGAAACAAAAGATTAATTATTTACAAAGCTGGGCTGAAACTTTCACTGAAATAGTTTCACACCTCGGGGAAAAGAAGGGGGAGGCCTCTGTAAGCATTTCCAGGAATTTTAAAAAAAAAATAGAACTCCCTTGGCCATTTAAATTCTGTTTTCTCTAAAACTCCTAGAAGGTTTGTTTAGTGTAACTTTAGAGAGAGCTTTTAATTCATTTTGATCCTTCTAACAAGGAAGGATATAAATAATGGATTGACAAATGTTTTGTTTTGTTTTCTTTTTTTTTAATCAGGAGCTAATTGTGTCTCAGCCCCCAGAATACTCTGATAGTACACCTGACATAAATACCTTTCCTCCTTCCAGGGCCACATCAGTCCTCCTCAGTGTGACAGGTGGAGAGGATTATCCTGTAATGGAAGGAGTGCTTGGTGGGTTGGGAGTCAGAGAAACCGACCTGGGATCCTGGCTGTTCTGCTTGCTTACTTGCAGGCCCTTAGAAAGTCGATTCAGCTCTCTTTCCACCTAAATTTCTTCATCTGAAAAATTAGAGGGATAGGATAGATGATGACCTCTGAGGGTTTATGCAGTTCTGAATCTATGTTTCTGCAAGAGGAAGTCCGATTATAAATAATCTGAAAGAAACCTAATTTCACTTGTTTCAGTCATGTCTGATTCTTTGTGATCCCATTTGGAATTTTCTTGGCAAAGATACTAGAACATTTTGCAACTTCCTTCTCCAGCCCATTTACAGATGAGACTGAGGCAAACAAGGTTAAGTGACTTGCCCAGAGTCACACAGCTACTGAGTGTCTGAGGCTGGATTTGAACTCAGGTCTTCCTGACTCTAGGCTTTGAGCTCAATCCATTGTGCCACGTAGCTGCCAAGGAAGAAGGTTCAAGCACTAGTCAAGGATAGGCTACCTTCTAGGTCCTTTGGTTCAGCCTTTTGACTGAGTCCAAGTTTTACAAAACAAATACTTTTATTAAGAGGATTTGTTCTAGTGATGAGCTGCACCTCATCACTATGAAGTCTGGATTCAGTCAAAGGGCCATACCATACTTGAGGACCTAGAGGACATGTGGCCTTGACACCCTGAACTAGCTAATACTGAGTCTGGACTACTGGCAGGGAACTAAAGAACGAGGCAGGAAATGAGCAGTATAGCAAAAGATTACTACCAACATCATTTAAATCCATGAGATTATCTAGAAATTAGTTTCAAAAATCAATTACTTTTTTTATACCACTCAGTATTTTTTTCTTTCTTTCTCAATTTAACTGAATTAGCTGTGCCCAGATTCTCTATCACTTAGTCATTCATTTACCAATTCATTCACTGAGTCATTCAGTTAACATTTAACATTGAGTGTGTAGAACACTGTGTCAGGAGCCTGAGTCTGCAACTGTCACCTCCATGTTGATGACTAACCCAGCCTTTCCTCCAGCCACGCTTCCCTCCTAACCTCAAAACCTGAATGCCTAAGTGCCTGCCTCTCTCCCCAGTGCCTCTTCTAGCATTTGAAATGTACCACTTCCAAAGAAGGGCTCCTCATCATCTGCTCTCTTCCCCTCAAACTTCTGCTCTTCCTAACTGAATCACATTTATAATCAGGCTAAATTCAAATCTTTCCTGTCATTCAATTCAACAAACATTCCTCAAAGGAGTGAAAAGTTTGGGGTTAGAGTGGAGTGGGGTATGTCAGTGTAGAGAACAGTATAAACTTGAAAAGGAAAATGAAGGAAAATCTCTCATCTCTTTAGGAGAAGTAAGGAAGAAGATTAATAAAGCCTGTTCACAGATATGTAAAAGGCAAAGGGTTTGCTAAGTAAATTCTCAAAGTCAAACCATCTTCTTTCCTTTCCTTTCCTCCTCCTCTCTCCACTCCCTTTTTAAGGGGACCATCTTGGAGAAGAAACCCCTCCACCAATGAGGATCGGCACGTTCTTTGCAATTTATAGTCCTAATAAAGAGTTGCCTTGGGCACTGGGAAGTTAGATGACTTGTCTAGGGTCACACAGTCTGGGGGCTACCTTGAACCCAGGTCCTCCTGATTCCAAGGCAGCTTGGTCCCCTCTATTCACTAATAAGTGAATGGATGAGCCCTGCATAAGCCCTTAGAGGTCATTTATTCTATCCCTCTAATTTTTCAGATGAGGAAATTTGGGTGGGAAGAGGCCTGAAGAGACTTCCTAAGGGCCCAAGGTAAGCGAGCAGAAGAGCCGCACCCTAAACTCTTTTCCATTCTCACTGCCTTTGCCTCAGTCCAGGTTTCCATCACTTGCCAATGGATGACGGCGACAGCTTTTTAACTGATCGTGCTGATTCCAGTCTTTTGCCATTTTCAATCCTTGTGTTTACTGCTGCTAGACTAACCTTCCTAAATCACAGTTCTGATACAGCATTCCCCTATTCCAATCATTTTCACCCCATTGCTTACTGAATTAAACTCAAAGTTCTCAGTATGCTATCTGACACTTTCATCAATCTGACTTCAATCTGGATTGGCCCAGGTTAACCTCTACGAGCTTTTCCAGCTCTCACATTTCATGATTCTAGGATGCTTTCCTGGCCATTTTTTCTGTTACTTCCTTTCACTAACCCATGTGCCATGGCCAAATTAGACTAATCTATACTGCCCATGCTTTCCTACCTCCTTGACTTTGTTCAACTGTTTCCCTCTTCCTGGGATACCTTACTCTACCCACCCTATCTCTCTACCTTTTCTCATCTTCATCTGTGGTGGCATAGTGGATAGAGTGCAAGGCCTAGGACTGGGAAACACTGAGTTCAAATCCAAGCTCAGATACTTACTAGCTATCTGACCCTGCAAAAGTCAGTTAAGCTTTGTTTGCCTCAATTTCCTCATCTGTAAAATTGGGGTATATACCTCCCAGGGTTGTTGTAAGGATCAAATGAGATGGTATTGTAAAGCACTTAACACAAGGCCTAGTACAGAGTAGTAAGTGCATTGAAATGTTAGCTGTTAGTATTATTGCCAAGACCTAGTCACATGCAGTATTTCCCTTACTTCCATGAAGGCTTTCCTGAATCCCCAAATCAGAAGTGATCTTTCTCTCCCTTGAACAAACCTCAGCACTTAATTTATACATTTCTTAAAATACTTCTCACAATTTGTTATATATTATAGCTATTTACATACATACATATTATCGTTACTTATATACCATATATTATGTTTACAAGCTTAGTATGTATTACATACATATTTACACAACTTATAAAGCATACATGCAGCATATTATAGTTATTTACATACATACATATTATAGTATAATATTAATGGGATATAACATCTTCCCAGACCATTAATAGGCCTCATGTGGAGCCTATTAAGGGAAGCTTGTGTAGGGGAGGCTTTCACATCTTTTGTTAATTTCTAATTAGGCACTGAGTCAGGAGGGTTGTGATGCCCTCTGGCTGGTATATATACTCTGAGGTTAGCATTTTGCTTTGGGGTTCACTCATTGGAAGAGTGTTCTTATGATTTGACCAGATGAGCTTCTGGGTAGTGGTTAAGGAGCCCCCAGCTTTGAAAAACCCAGATGTTGATGCTTCTCTCTCTGGTAACTATGTATGTATTGCCTTAGTCAGATAGTTGGATCTGTCTGTTGATCTGTGCTAATTTCTAGACAGTTAGAAGCCCTGTCTGTTGGTCTTTATTTCCCTGCTTATATTTTCTCTATTTTCTTTGTTTGGATTTTCTCTCTAGTTCAGAGTGCTGTCTTTTCCCCTGAACTAATATATGTAATTAAAAAAGATTTTCAACCCCTTGAACAGCTTATCTTTCCTAGTTAAGCAGATCTAAGAACCTGTGCTAGCAGCCATCCAGTGTGGTTGCTGCTACATACAGTTATTTATATACTATATATTATAGTTATTTACATACTTATAGATATTTACACATCTCCCTTACTAGGTGTTAAGAAAGTCAGCAGCTGTTCAGCATTTACTATATGTACTAGGTGCTTAGATTAAATGCATTTCATTAGCCTTAGCAATTCAAAGATGAAAAAACAAAACACATTTCCTACTCTCAGGTAACTTAACCAAAATAAACAAAATACATGAATATGTAATAGGGGACCAGCCAATAAGGGCTCAGTCCTTGAAGCAAGTTCAGTGTGCTCTGCCAGGTATCAGTCTACATGCAGGCTTGTAGAGCTTCCTCCAGGAAATGCACAATGGAGGAACAGCCTCTCATTCTCTTGTTTAGAGCATTAGAAAGGTATTCTCTGACTCTTTCCTTTTAGCTTTCTATTTCTATTCAGACGCCTCTGCCTTAACACTCCTTGTCCCCCATTTACTTGTCTGCCAAACTATGACTGAGTGTGACTACAGAAGGAAAGAAGAGATGAAAGCCATCTCTCCCTGGCATCTTTTGGGTGAGAAGGAGGCCCTGCTATAAACCTGGGGTGGGAAGAGAGACAGCTGAGTGGCTGCCTTATTTTTCTACTCAGTATCGCCATGTGGCTGTGAATGCATGGAGATGTTCTTTCTTCTGTCTCTTGTGTTTTTTCCCTGATCTCATGGGAATGGGCATTGGGAGCAAAACAGATCAGGTCACAACTGTATCAGCAAGCACCCTAGCATGGCCAGGATGGCTGCTAGCATAGGTTCTTAGATCTGCTTTTCTAAAGGAAAACCACTCAAAATGGGTTAACAATCTCACTTTAATCAATCAAACATATATCATTTACCTAGTTCAGGGGAAAAAGTCAGCACCCTGAACGTCAGAGAATACAAACAGAATACAAACAAGGTACAAGCAGAAATTACAAGCAGACAAAGAAACAGATCATCAGATGGGCTTCCAACCATCCGACCATTATTACATCCATATCTATTCAGTTACCAGAGAGGGAAGCACCAACATCTGGGTTTTTCAAAGCCAGGGGGGCTCAGTGGCTTCCCAGAGTCTTGTCTGGCCAAATTACGCAACTCTTGTCAAAGTGAACCCCAAAGCAAAACCTCACATCAGGGTATATATAGCCTTCTCCTGGATCAGAGAGTGTCACAGCCGTCTTGACCCATTGCCCAATCACTAAGTAATAAGACGTGGGCATTCCTGAAGAACAAGCCTCCTGCCATAGGCTCCATGTGACCACATTCAGCCTATTGAGGGCAGAGTATACTTTCAAATCAGGGAAGGTTCTCAGAGCCACTTAAGCCAATCAAAGGGCCTAGGACCTAGTAAGGGAGATGTGTAAATATCTATAAGTATGTAAATAACTATAATATATAGTATATAAATAACTGTATGTAGCAGCAACCACACTGGATGGCTGCTAGCACAGGTTCTTAGATCTGCTTAACTAGGAAAGATAAGCTGTTCAAGGGGTTGAAAATCTTTTTTAATTACATATATTAGTTCAGGGGAAAAGTCAGCACTCTGAACTAGAGAGAAAATCCAAACAAAGGGTAGGAAAGATCTTCAGATTCCCATAATAACAATCTACAACAACCATCGGAAGTCCCTAGTATCATCTACCAATAGACAAAGCAAGTGACACACTATGAAGAACAACCTGTGTGACCCAGTTCAGCAGTAAATCAGCCTGGATACTGAGACACTGTGTCCTACAAGCAAGGGGCCAATTTGTCCATCAGCTCATACTGCACACAGAAGTGAACTTGGTAGGAGAAATGTTTATAGCAACCACTTTAATTTTAAGCGCATTCTTTCCAGGGACTAAGGTGGTAGATGAGAATGGTTTTGATTTCAAAAGTTCTTATATATCTTCTCAGTAAATTATTACTTATACTGAAGAGATAAGTTATCAAACTGATATGGGGAACTGGTAACTCCCATCTCCATGTTGCTTACCTATTGTCCCCAAACTACTGTGACTTTTTAGGGAGTCCTGTAAAGGGCCTGAATGTACCCAGGCTGGTCTTTGTCCTTCTCTACTTTTTTAGAGGCTTTTCGCAGATCAGACCTATCTTGAATTGCCAGATCCTACCTTCCATCCCAATTCCCCCAGGCCCCACCTTCGTCTGCTCCTTCTTGTTGTAAGGTGGCTCCTTTGGAGCTTACAAAATTCAGTTTCTTCACTGACACTCTGCTTAGACTGATTTGTCAATGGTTAGTATCTGCCCATTCCGTTATACTCTCCCCATTCCAGTGACTCTAAAATCCCCACTGTCATTGTATAAGCCCCATTCCCTATCCCACGATGCCTACTTGCTTTCTCCCATCTCCATCAACTCTACCCCACAAATGTCCCATTCTAGATCTCCTTGCCCTTTCTGCTGTGCTCTCTGCAATTGCTTCTCCAGAGTTAACTTTGTTTTCATCTTAAAACTTTTCCTTTCCTACACCTTATATATTTTTGTCACTGAGATCTGGTTCCTTAATATTTGTAAAAAATGCTTAACACAATGGCTATGCTATATGAATGCTTAATGTCTTCCTCTTCCCCTTCCCTTCCCGTGACACTGCATCCCTACACACTCTTTCCAGTGCTGTTCCCCGGGCAAGTCACTTAATCCAGTTTGCCTCAATTCCTCATCTATAAAATGAGCTGGAAAAGGAAATGGCCAACCATTTCTTTGCCAAGAAAACCCCAAATGGGGTCACAAAGAGTCAGATACAACCGAACAACACCCATCTTCTACCCACCCTCAGCTATATACAGTGATAATCACAGCCTTGATCTTGCTATCATCTGTAGTGTTCCACTTCTATGTTCATGAATTCTGAAATTCCTTAATCTGATCATAATCTTTAAGCATTTTTATTTTGCCCTCTGCCTTATGACCCCAAACACTGTTCTCTATCCTCACTATGACCTCTTCTTCACCCACTCTTAAGTTCTTTCTCAGGTTATTCTCTCTGTGCTGCCTACATTTTCCTCCCTTCCCTATCTCGACCCCTAGGTGAAGTGGATCAACTCTGCACTGTCCCCTGCTCATGCCTTGCCACCCGGCTTGGGATTTTTCCCATCTATCCTCAGCCTTCATTTTTTTTCACCTGCTGTTGAACAGAATTAGAGAAAATCACAAAACAATGCTGACTGGGTCCACCACAATCTTATTTTTACATAAAGTCAACTGGGCCTTCATTGCAGCAAGGCAATCCCTTATTTTCAAAATCCCACTCACCATAGAGCTATTCCAAACCATTTCATCTGTCTTTAAGCTGCCCATGACACCCCTCCCTCCCCCCTCTTAATTGAGGGCCTTGATTTATATTTCACAAAAATTTGAGGTCATTTGCTGAAATCTCCTCCCCACACACATTATTTAGAGCTCCTCTTTCACTAGTCTCACATAAAGATGGAGACCTCATCTTGCTAAGGCAAACCGTTCTACATCTGGCTTTGATTCTATTCCATAGTAGATTACCCTGTTCTATATGTCATCACCACTTTCTCACTAATCTCTATAAACTGTTTGCTTTTCAGCTACCTACAAGCATATCCTTACAAATAATGCTTCACTCTATCTGCCCATTGCAATAAGATAATGCTCTATAGCTCTTCTACCTTTGTGCCTAAACTCTTTGAGAAAGCCACCTACAATGGTTCCTCCACTTTCTCTCCTCTTATTCAATTCTAAATCCTCAGGATTCTTGCTTCTGACCTCATCATTCATTAATTTCTCCTTAATTGCCAAATCTGTGGCCTTTCTCAATTCTTATCCTTCCTGACCTCTCTCTAACCTTTGACACTCTCAATCTTCCTCTTCTGGGTATTGTCTTCTCTCTAGATTTTCAGAACACTGTTCTCTCATGCTTCTCTTCCTAAATGCCTGACCATTCCTTCTCATCCTCATTTGAGAAATCATCTTTTGGGTCATACCCACCAATAATAGTAGCTATCATTTTTGTAGTGATTTATGGTTTGTAAATTACTTTACAAATGTTATCCTAATTCAGTCCAAATCCTACCTTCTGCAAGAGCCTCCCCAGTTTCTCCCCCAGTCCCCAGTGCTTGAGTCCTTCCTGTGGGATATTTTATTGTTCAGTTGTTTCAGTCACATCCAATTCTTTGTGACCCTGGTTTGGAGTTTTCTTGGCCAAGACACTGGAGTGGTTTGCCATTTCCTTCTCCAGCTTATTTTATAGATGAGGAAACTGAGATAAACAAGGTTAAGTGACTTGCTTAAGGTCACATAGCTAGTAAGTATCTGAGGCTGGATTTGAACTTGGGTCTTCCTGACTCCAGGCCTGGTGCTCCATCCACCATGCCACCTAACTGCCCCATTTACATTGTATGTTCACACTTATTTGCATATTGTCTCTCCCATTAAAATGTGAACTACTGGAAGTCAGGGGCCATGTTTTTACCTTCTTTTGTATCCTCACACTTAACATGGAACCTGGCATATAGCAAGTGTTTCATAAATGCTTATTGATTGACTGATGGGTAGCCGCTGATCATTTTGGTGGAAACAGTGAATGGAGGTTTGAGAACAATAATGTTATATAGACAGCCTGACTTCTCAGGGGTACCCCTAGACCCTGAAGGGGAGCAGTAAGGTCCTGGAGATCCAATCTCTAGTCATAGTATGGATTGGGAGAGTGAGCCCAGATCCTATATAAGGACTGCAAGCACAAATAATTAAGTATATTAGATGATAATTAAGTACACAGCAGATATCAAATAGAGTGTCATGAGAGATTTAAGGATTGTAGGAAAGCAGATTTAGAACTAGAAGGAATAGTGGAAGCCACTAAGGGAAGATAAGATTACTTCTGGCTAGAGAGGGGAGAGGTTTCATCAAAGATGTAGCACCAGAGCTGAATTTGAAAGAAAAGTGGTACTTCGATACGTAAAGATATGAGAGAAATTTGTTCTAGGCATAGTGGCTTATGTGTAAATTCAAGGAGGCAGGAGAGGGCAGGATGAGACCATGAACATGTGGGGAACAGGACAGTAAAAGGCAGATTGGTGACAAACTGTGAGGTGCCTAATAGGGGTAAAGTAAGGTTTTTCTACTGGCCAGAAAACAGTACTGAAGCATGAACAGGAATAAAGCCAGGTAGGTGAGAACAATGATATTGGCTTCTTAGTTTAATCTTCATTCTGACTCAGACTGATTCACATGTTAAGGCAGAAAGGCTTTTGTGAATGTCTAACCCTAAGTTAAATGCTTGTCTGTACCAGAGGGCTGTGATCTCCTACCTAGACACATGGTTAAAAAACAAGCAAGCAGACAAAAAACTTAATTTTCATTTGGTGGGGCTCTCTCCCTGGATTTCATTAGCTGAGTATAGGACTAAGAGCTGCGTGTCAAGGCCAACAAAACTCTACTACAATGCTTTCCACAATATCTAACATCTGTAGTTATATACTCCCTTTCAAAAAATAAAATTTTTATTGCTATTTTTTTACATCATTGTTTTTCAGTGTATAACTTCCTCCTCTCCTTCCCCCAGAGCTATCTTTTATCATGAAGAATTTTCATACGGAAAAAAGAATTTTTATGTGAGGTTTCATACCCCTACAAGAAGTGGGAGGAGGCACCTTCTTAGATATCTTTCTTGGGGATAAGCTTGGTCATTACAATTTCACAGCTTTCAGTTTTATTTGTTTTGTTTTCTCTTTTTTCAATGGCATAGTCATTATATATATATATATACATATATATGTATATATTGCTAGTTCTATACGTATTTAACATTTGATTTTAGAACTTTAAATTCTGGATTCTTTCCATTCCTCCTTTGTCACCCACGCCCACTAGAAAGTCAGGTAATTCAATACAGGCCGTACATGTGTAGTTATGCAGAACATCTCTACAATGAACATATTGTGTAACACTGACTGTATTTTCCTTCTTGCTATCCCACCTCCTCCCCACCTTGTTCTGTTCTCTACTTTGCCCCTGTCCCTTTACTGAAGTGTGTGCTTCTAATATCCCTCCCCCACCCTCTTCTCCATCCTCTCCCCTCTCATCCCCTTCCTCCCTACTCTCCTGTAGGCCAAGATACCCAATTTAGAGTGTATGTCATTCCTTCCCTAAGCCAAATTCAATGAGAATAAGATTGACCCATTGCCTTTTGCCTTCCGGTGATTCACCTCCATTGTAACAGTTATGCCTTGCCTCTTCTATATGAGATGCTTAACCCCATTCTGTCTCTCCCTGTCTCCTCTCATTCTATTCCTCTCCCATCTCTTAATTACATCTTTAAAAATATCATCCCTTCCTATTCAATTGATCCTGTGCCCTCTGTCTATGTACACATAAATATCCGTACTCACATATGTGTTCATATGCATATATACCCTCCTATATAGACATATGGTATAGATAGATAGATAGATAAATAGATAGATAGACATTTACATTCCCTTCTCCTATCCTCATACTGAGAAAAGTTTCATAAGTTATAATGATCATTTTTCCATGTTGGCATGTAAATAGTTCAAATTTGATAAGTTCCTTGTGATTTCTTTGCTATGTTCACCTTCTCATGCTTCTTGTGTTTGAATGCCAAATTTGCTGTTCAGTTCTGGTTTTTTCCTCAAGAATGCTTGGAAGTCCTCCACCTCACTGAATGACCATATTTTCCCTTGAAACATTATGCTCAGTTTTGCTGAGTAGGTGATTCTTGGTTTTAATCCTAGCTCCCTTGATTTCTGGAATGTCATATTCCAGGTCCTTTGATCCCTTGATGTAGAAGCTGCTAGAGCCTGGGTTATCCTGATTGTGTTTCCACAGTATTCAATTGTTTCTTCTTGGCAGCTTGCAATATTTGCTCCTTGATCTGGGAACTCTGGAACCTGGCTATAACATTCCTAGGAGTTTTCTTTTTGAGATCTTTTTCAAGAGGTGATTGGTGAATTCTTTCAAGTCCTACTTTGCCCTCTGGTTCTAAAATATCAGGGCAATTTTCCTTGAGAATTTCTTGAAGGATGATTTCTAAGTTCTTTTTTTGATCATGGCTTTCAGGTAGTCCAATAATTTTTAAATTGTCTCTGCTGGATCTATTTTCCAGGTCAGTGTTTTTTTTCAAGGAGATATTTCACATTGCCTTCTATTTTTTCATTTGTTTGGATCTGTTTA
>CM053587.1:136338445-136361675 GCA_028646515.1 Pseudochirops corinnae | reverse complement strand
TTGCCATTTGAGTTAGTCTATTTTTTAAGGCATTATTTTCTTCAGTCAGGTTGTTGACTCTCTTATCATGATTTTCTTCCATCATTCTCATTTCTCTCCCCAATTTTTCCCCCACTTCTCTTATTTGGTTTTTAAAATCCTTTTTAAGCTCCTCTATGGCCTATATCCAGTTCGTATTTTTCTTGGAAGCTTTTGGTGTGGGAGTTCTGACTGTGTTGTCTTCCTCCCATTCCATGCTTTGGTCCTTTTTTGTCCCCAAAAAAGGAATCTAAAGTTGGATTGCTGGGCTTGCTTTGCTTCCTTTGTCTGCTCATGTTGCCAGTCAATTACTTGCCTTTTGGGCTCAGTAGTAAAACACTGCTTTCACAGGGGAGAGCTCTGTCCCAGATGGCTGGGGTTTTCGCAGCTGCCAGAGCTATAAGGACACCACCATTTTTTGCAGTCCCCACCAGCTTTGGCTCACTGAAAACTCACCTCAGAACCACCACTCAAGACCAAGATCCAATCCAGACAGCTCAAGGAAAGAGCGCTTAGCCTCTGAATGATCGATTGGCTCCCCTGCAATCTGCAGTCTGGGAGCTTCTCAAGCAGCCACATGGAGGCGGCTGCTGGGCCACTGGTTCAGACTGCTTCTAGCTCTGGAGGCAGTTTGGCCGGACCATCTCCCTCAAATTTAGCCAAGTTCCACTGACCTTTTCCCTTTGTCCTTGGCTCTTGTGGGTTGGTGATTCTGGAAATCGCCACAGCTGTTGCTGATCCACTCTCCTGAATGCTATAGGTGTGGCTTCTCCTGGACTCCCTGGGGCTGAAACTGCATGGGGCTGGGCTGTGCTTCCAGCACTGCGATGACCACCTGCCAGGCTGCCTTCAGTGGGAGCTTTGTTATTTCATCATTTTTGTGGAGTCTGGAGAACTAAAATTTGTTTAGAGTCATATTTTATAGGCATTCGAGGTGGTATTGGGGGGAACTCACGGAGTTCTCCTGTTTCTACGCTGCCATCTTGACTCTGCCCCCTATTTCAGTTTTTCTTAGTATGCTATTTCCCTAAATGCATTTGCCTTGAACTAATTGTATTTTGTGGCAGAAAATTTTTGTGGAAGAAAATGATAGTTTGACTAGATGGCCTCTAAGGGTCATCCCTATGTCTCTGATCTGAAGGAAGGAAAAATTATAAAGGAAATCGTGAAGTGGTTTTTTGCTTGTTTGTTAGTTGTAACCCATTTTATGTGATCCTATTTGGGGTTTTCTTGGCAAAGATATTAAGAGTAGTTTGCCATTTCCTTCTCATGGGTCCTTATCCACCCAAAAACTTAGCCAACCATTGTTATGAAATCCCAACAAGGTAAGGAAACTGAGGGAAACAGGGTTAAGTGACTTGCCTAGGGTCTAAGGCTAAATATGAACCCAAGTCCTTCTGACTCCAAGGACAGCATTCTATCCACTGTGCTACCTAGCTTTGAAAACAAGGATTAAGATATACAAAAGTTAACAACAGAAATGCATAAATACCCACCCAACAAATGACAAATATAAAAATCCTACATATTTACACACACTAAGAGAACTCCAGAGTGACCAGTACACCATCCAATGAGTGTTGCAGTGGTGAGTCTCAGCCCTGGTCTATTGTGTGGCCTTGGGGAAGTAACTTTATTTTTCTGGATCTCAGTTTTTTCCTCAGAGAAATTAAGTCAAGGCAGAGAGGGAGTGAACTATGTCATCTATAAGTTCCTTTCTAGAGCTATATACTATGACTTAGTTACAAAGACAAATTACCACCTCTTCAAGGAGGAGACATGAAGATGCTAGTGGTTCCAATTTGGACTGGATTGCCTATAACTTAACAATCAGTTTGAGCTAATCCAATCAAACTGTTGATGGGCAAAAGCAGAGGAAAATCAGGAGGGTCAGGGTCAACTTTGGTGATCTTAGATCCTGGGTTTTTTGCAGCTTTAAAAAAAAGAAAACATACTTTTATTTATTTATTCATTCATTCATTTATTTATTTTTGCTTTTTGAAGGGGGGAAGGTAGGGCAATTGGGGTTAAGCGACTTGCGCAAGGTCACACGGCTAGCTTTTTGTGTTAAGTGTCTGAGGCTGGACGGATTTGAACTCAGGTCCTTCTGACTCCAGAGCCGGTGCTCTATTCACTGCACCACCTAGCCACCCTGAAAACATACTTTTAACAAGACTTTCCAAAAGGAATATCCTCTATAGGACCTTGTACATTTTTTTTTTTTGCATATTCTTAGCAACAAACTCAAACTGAGATACAGTTTTGGAATGAGGAGTTCAAAATGGTAGTATGACAGATCTATCTGAGTATTAAATGAATACAGGCTTTGGGGTGTCCTAGAGTGTGGAATTTCCCTCCACTGAAGCAGACAAACAACTCTACAACTGTTTTGTAATTTATAGTCTTAGAATGTTGCCCAGGGCAGGAAAAGGTTAAGTGGTCACTGATTCTGTGTGTACCACTAAGGCACAGTGTTTGTCAAAACAGGCTAACAATCAAGTAAAAGGGTTGTGAGAAGGGTGGGAGGGAAGTGCTACGATTTAATGTTGAACAATTGTATTTTGTCTGTTTCCTGCAACAAAGGAGGTTGTAATATAACACAACACCATACTGTTTCAAGAGAGTTTCCCCCTTTTAAACCCTAGGGTAGAAGTGGAAGGAAAGAAGAAAACAGAGAGAGAAGAAGGGAGGAAAAGAAGGAAAAGGAAGGAAAGGAGGGAGAGAAGAAAGAAGGAAGGAAAGAAAGAAGAAATGAAGGGAAGAGAGAGGGAAGGGAGAAAGAAAGGAAGGAAAAGAGAAAGAAAGGAAGAGAAAAAGAAAAGAAGAAAGGAAGGGAGAAAGGAGGAAAGAAAGGAAAAAAGATGTAAATATATAGGGTGTTTTGTTTTTTTTTTTTAGCAATTTCCAAGTTGAACACTTTCTACTATACTACTGGGGGAGGGAAAGCTTCCTTCACTGTGGTTATAGCTCGTTTAAAGGTCACTTGATTCTCTCATACACTAATAATAGTTCACAATTATAAAACCCTTTACAGGGCAGGTAGGTGGTACAATGGTTAGAGCACCAGGGCTAGAGTCAAGAAGACTTGAATTCAAATCTGGCCTTAGACACTTACTAGCAGTGTGACCCTGGACAAGTCACTTAACCTTGTTTGTCTCAGTTTCCTCACTTCTAAAATGAGTTGGAGAAGAAAATGGCAAGCCAAGAAAACCCTAAAAGGGATTGGACATGACTGAAACACCTCAGCAACAACAATAACAACAAAATAGGGATAATAATAACATCTGCCTCCTAGAATTGTGAGAATCAAGTGAGATAATACTGGTAAAGTAGTTAGCACAGAGCCTAGCAAATAGCGTGAGCTTAGCAAAAGCTTGTTTCCTTCATTAGAAGAATTACAAGAATTTAATGACATGTGCATTCCAAATCTGGTAAATCATCTAATTGGTAGTGATCAATAGTTTCCTTTCATAGTAAGTTTTAGTAATCCATCACCAGTCAGAACTTAGATGTAACTTCTAAATACCCTTAACCAGAACCATGAAGACCTACATGAGGTCCCAGACATCTGCCTCCTCCTCAATCTATACTAACACAGAGTTCCCCACACTTGGAATCATGAGCCTGTTAGCAGAGCCCATCAGTGGAGATTTGCCAGAATGCCACTTTGGAGGGAGACAAATGGCCTTCTTGATGGACAGAGGGGAAACCTTGTCTGTCATGAGGGGGAAGACACACTTATGGGGACTTTAGGAATCAGGTTGGTGGTTTGTTCCTACGGCATTTGGTTTTTGTATTGTCAAGGAGTAGTCAATAAAGTTTTATTGCATGCATTGATAAATGTCTATCATCAGCCATTGCATTCATAACAGTATACCAGTTTTAGTCATGCACTGTTGTGTTTTTTTTAATACCTGGCAATGGCTTGCTGAAGGAATATTTGTTTATATTCCTAGTATGTAATCTGCCATGGAGAAGAGAGGAATGTCCATAGCAGTGGAGTTCAGGCTGGCTCTAATACCAGGCCACACTATTGATACTTCAAGTAAACTAGACCTGAATTCATCTCCATTCCCCACCCCTCCACCCCAAAGCAGGCTAATAGACCACTATGGTATTTTGGGTGTAACTAGATTTGACTGTCTAAGTAAGAGAACAGCAAACAGGGTTTCAAGAGCCCCAAAGGATTTTTGGCCCCAAGAGATAAAGCAAGATATGACCCTCTGTTTGTGAATTCATTAGTAACAAACCCAAAGGCAAGTCTGGGGGGCTGGGTAGAGGAGGCTGGGAGACTGGAAGAGTGAGGGTTTTACTTTATCCAGAATGCAGGGCATTAGATGAACTGTTAGTGCAATATTCAAGTCAATTGAACAAACTTTAAGAGACTAAGGTGGAATCTTGAGACTTTTGTTGGAGATGGCTCTGAAGTGGGGTAGAGATGGGGGTCCAGTATGTACTTGGAAATGAAGGTGATTATGGGGTAGTGGATAAAAAGCTGATCTTGAAGACCAGCCTTGTGACCTGGGGCAAATCACTTAACTGTTCAATGATTCAGCAACTCTCTAAATTACAGAGACGATATTGACCTGCATTGGTAGTGGAAGTTTCCTCATCTGGGAGTTCCCTATATGGATGAAATCACTGGTCCAGTCCCTATCTATCAGTAAAAATATTTTGAGTATGTATTTATTAAGGGTCTACTATATACATGGACCTGAGAATACGTTTGTACTTGCCTGCTCTTGCTTCTTCTCCCTTTTTTCATATTTCATTTCTTCTTGGCTTTGCTGCATACTATCCCTGTGACCTTGGACAAGTCACTTAATCTCTCTCCGGGTTTTAGTTTTTCCATTTATTAAAAAAAGTGGGGGGCAAACTAGTTAACCTTTAATCTTTGATACCTTGTAATTCTAAATCTAAGCTTATTTGATGTTATAGTCCCATTATCCCAACACACACACACACACACACACACACAACTTAAGTAAAGCCCCTTATATACTTTAAAGGCCATTATATGAACATCAGCTACTTTACTCATTTTAAAATAATATAGTATAATATAATAATAGCTAATATTTATATAGCACCTACTACGTGTCGGGCACTGTGCTAAGTGCTTTATAATGATTATGTCAATAGATCCTCACATCAACCCTGGGAACTAGGGCCATTATTTATCACAATTTTACAGATGAGGAAACTGAAGCAAACAGGTTGAGTGACTTGCCCAGAGTCACACAACTAGAAAATCTCATTGGAATTGAATCATACTGAAACCTAGACATCTCCAGGGCTTCAGAAGCATAAGAAATGATGGGAAACCTGTTCCCGTATAGTCTTTTCCCTCTTCAGATTCAAATTTAGTTATTACACTAGGTGTATTAAATTAAAGGCCATTATTGCAGGCTTTAATAGGCCCCTAGTACTTTTTGTGCTTGTCATAAGGGAAAACAAGTTTGGTAGCAGTAACCCTTTGACCTACACTGCCCTGAAAAAGGTTGGGATGGAATCTCTGGATTCTCGACAGGATTCCAGAGGAGGTGGGGGAGGAGAGCTGCCTTTTCAAAGCAACACCATAGGCCTCTGGGGTTTTCAGATAGCTTTGCTTTCAGAAACATTCTAAGGAATAAAACTTCAAGGACAGTAAAATCTACTTTGGCCTGCTTTTGTCCCTATGCTGAAGGGGAGGGGGGATCCCTTCCCCCTGAGAAACCCCCCAAAACAAAACTTTACCACACAAGCTTTAGATGAGTTTAAGAGGGCAAATTGGCTATTGTTGGGTGAAGTAATCAGAGTTTAGGGGTAGCTTAGGAGAGGACCTGAGTGAATTTTCAAGATTGGGATCCAGGGGAGTGGGGTGGGGGTGGGGGATGGGGAAAAGGGGTGGAGGGAGATTCTAAGCACCCCCCCCCTTTGTAATGGAAAGTCACTACTAGTAGTTCCTCTGTCCCAAGAATCTGCTTTTAATGCATACCCATCAGAGATAAGCTAACTGACCTCAAAATCCAACCCTTTTTGGTAAAAATAATCTTTAAAAAGACATGTTGCTGCAGGCTACCTTTAGCCTACTTGATAAAGTCTCCTGCACCCTACTTCCTTCCCACCGTAGTCACAGACTTTTAAAGTCCAGAATTAGTCTATCACCTTTGCCCCTCTCATATCCTAAAGGGTAGGCCTGAAATTTCTACTTCCTCCACTTCAGAAATTCTTTTCTTTATACTCTTTTCAGCTGAGCCCTACACTTTTACAAATTAGCAAAGCAAAACACAAACTCTAATTAAAAATAGATTTGACCTTGAAGGAAAGTTCATTCTGTGGGTGTTCTTTTTACTAAGGAGATGGGCACCAGCCCTCAGTGATGCCTTCATGCCTTAGGATTTGTGTCCTTCAATTCAATGAGCCTTTATTAAGTGTCTTCTGTTTGCCTGGCACTGTTAGGTGCTGGGTATACTTGACTGCAAGTAGGTCATTTTGACTGTAAGGTAGCTAGTATTTAAATAGCACTAGATCTGTGATTTGCCAATGATGATCAGCTAGGAAAGATAAGCAGCAGGATTCAAACCCATGTTTTTCCTAACTCTAAATTCTGATACTCATTGCACTATCCAAGGGTGTACTGAAGCCAATTCTTCTGGCTTTAGAAGAACTGAATGTTTAATTTTTAGCATGAACTTTTAAGCTCTGGAAATCAGCAAATGCTAAAAATCAGGACTTGATTCATTGTTTTGTTGATTGTCTAACAGATTTTTAGAAAGAGATGGAGAAAATATTTACAATGTAGATTTTAATGTACAATGTAGCTTTTTCATATGGAATTTATTTTATTTATTTTATCTGTTTTTAACACTTATTTCTTTCCAAATTATCTCCCTGGCCCTCCTGCAGTCCTTGAGAAGGCAAGCAATATGATACCCATTATATATGTGACATCATACGAAATATTTCCATATTAGCTAAGTCATCCCCCAAAAAGCAAGAAAAATAAGGAAAGTGAAAAAAAAATATGCCTCAATCTGCACACAGAGTTCATCAGTTCCCTCTCCGGAGCTGGAAAGTATTTTTCATTCTGAGTCTTTGGAATTGTCTTGGATCATTGTATACAAAGCAGATCAAACTTTGATGTGTGCCCTGAACATTGTTTTAGAAAGTTCAGTTGTTAATTTACTAGCATACCATGGACTCTAGCATATAGCTTTTCTAGCCTGGATGATAACTTTTATACAGCTTGTACACACAAGTGCTGAGAATGTTCCCCAGGCTATGTAGGCTCACCAGACAGCTTTCCATTTCCCTTTGGGTTGCCTGTAATCTTGATTCTTCTGAAATCATGACATACTGTGATTATCAGCCACATGGCTTTATTGCAATTCTGATCAACAAGTGTTTATTTACATGAGGGAGGGATTCCCATTCCTTACATCAATATAATTAAATCAGTACGAGTTAATGTTGAAGTTTTAATGCATGTCTCCACCCTGATACCTTTATCTGGTGCTAAAGCCTCTTTGAGTGAGAGGATCAATCAATCAATGACTCTTTGGGGCCAGAATATAGTTACAAAGTGCCATCTACCTATTAAGGATTTTTTTCTATAACCTCACTACAATTTGTGAATAATTTCTTAAGTAAATTCAAAAGATTGTAGGGACTTTGTCATTGAATAAAGATAAATATATATAAAATATAAGAACCATCTTTTCATTTTTTGGGATAATCAGTCATATCCCTTATATAAAAGTAGTAAGTCAGGTCCAGAGTTCTACAATACAGTGGTGAAGGATACCAAATTCATCAGAATCTGGCCATTTGGGGAGTTAAGGAGGCAGACCCTCGCCCCTACACCAGAGGGCAGGAAGGTAGGGGAAAGGATTTTTGTTGTTGTTCACTTGTTTCAGTCATGTCTGATTCTTCTTGACCCCATTTGGGGTTTTCTTGGTAAAGACACCAGAATGGTTTACCATTTCCTTCTCTAGCTCATTTACAGATGAGGAGACTGAGGCAAACAGGGTTAAGCGACTTGCCCAGGCTCACATTGCTAGTAAGTGTCTGCGGCCAGATTTGAACTCAGGAAGATGAGTCTTCCTCCTTCCTCCTCCACGCCGAGGGCCCTATCCATTGCATCATCGAGCTGCCACAAAAGATTTTTATCTCCTCCTTCTCCACTCCCCCTATTGACCATGCTGTCTGAGAGACTAGACCAACAGGAGACAGAAAGCGTACTACATAGTAAGAAAAACAACTATAACAACAACTACCATTTTTACAAAGCATTATATGACATATATACATGCCTATATACACATGTAACATATATACATATATGTATATGTATTTCAGTGCCAGACCAGCATAATAAAATGAAGATTGCAATGGGCATTCCAAGCCCTCTTGATATGTTTGAGTCAATTTCACTTGCCTGTTTGGCATCTTGAACTAAAATTAGATAAAGAGATGAAATGAGCCATCCAGTTGGTCAGACGCTATTGGAAGTAGACAGGAAAAGAAGGGAGCATGGCAATTGAGATGGAAATGATCCTACTGTTCCCTTCAACCCTTTGTTTACCTGTGATAAAACTTTTATAGCCAGGTAGCACCCTTAGCAACATCCAGTATGGGCAGAAAATGTGGGGAGATGAGCTAAGGACTGCTTCAACTCAGGAGCCAGTGGATATAATGCCAGAATCCATATCAGTGTTTGAACTGGATCAGAAGTCCTACAACAAAGCTGGTGAATCTATAACCACATATGTGTCATTGTTATCCTCAATGATGTATCTTCCAACATTTTAGCTGTATTCACACCTCTAATCCTTGAGGAGGTTGTTTGGGTTTGTTGTTGTTTGAGTTTAAAACTTTTGGTCATATGAAAAGGCAAATCAAAATTAATGCTAATTCTAATTAGCAGATGTAAGGGGGATACTTTGCCCCATTTATGCTTCAGCGAAGTTGAAGACTGGAAGTGCAAAAGACAGAGACATTGAAATATAAAGGTGAAGTCCTTTTAGATGCAAACATTCTAAATCCTAGAAAAGATCTAAAGTTTTCATAACCCAACTGTATATGAACTTACCCAGGGACACAGACTATTTCAATACATTTTCCCCAACCTATACATTTGAATAAGAACTAAAAAAGAGTCATGGAAGTATAACTTAACTGGTCATCCTATGTAAAGGCAGGACCCCCAAAAGGAAGAGCAAGCCTAGATCAATAGCAAAACAACTCATCCATCATAGATACTACAGATTTTATGAAGATCTTTCAAAGAAAGAAAATCAAAGCCCTACAGTTTTGGAGTTGCAAGTTGCTGTGGCCACGTGTATTTCCTACACATGTGCCTCACTGCCCTTATGCTATGAACATATCCACTTTCCTCAGAATATGAGGTCCTTTTGTGTATTTGTGACTGTGCCACAGATTTTTTTTGGGGGGAAAGGGGAATTTGAGTCAGAGATGCCTTGTAACTACAATTCTTGCTATGTCATTTGGGTAAATTCCTTTACTAAATAACTGAGTGTACTGCATATGTTTGTTAAAGGGATGCATACCAGTGGGGGCTCATGGGACAGAGGTTAGATGGATAACCACCCATGGGATTACCCTTAGAATTCTAAGCATAGTAGTAGTTGCCCTTCTGGATATAATCAGTGCAAGAGTGAGCCAATGGGTATGGTCGAGAGATATCTCACAAATATACATATCCAAGCTCCATATCCCTTTCCTGAGTTCTCTACTCCTGCATCACCAATTTCCTGCTGGATATTTCCACTTGAATATTCCTTAGGCATCTCAAACCCATTATCTTTTCCTCAGAATTCACCCTTCTTCCTAACTTCCTTATTTCTGTTGAATATGCCACTATTTTCTGCTACTCAGTCATAACCTCAGTATTACCATCTTCACTATCACTTGCCTGACATATTCAATAAGGTGCCAAGTCTTTTAAATTCTATATCCACAACATTTCTCACATCCCTCCCCTTCTTTCTGCTCAGAGTCACTATCTTAGTTTAGAGTTGACCATTATCACGTCATCTAAAATACTAAAATATTGGAATTGCCTTTTATTAGGTCTCCCTGTTTTCAGGCTATTGTATCTATCTTCTATTTCTATTAATCTATTTTCCTATTGAATCTATCTTCCACCTGTGCCAAATTTATATTTCTGAAACCTGAGCCTGATGGCACTCTTCTCCTCAAGAAGTTTCAATCACACTCTCTTCTGTCTAAAATATATCTATGTCTATAAAAAAACTTTATTTGGCCTTTAAAACCTCTCAAAATCTAGCCCTATTCTATTTTTCTAGATTGACTTCACATTGCTCTCCTCCTTCCCCAAGATATGTAGTCTTCATTTCAGACAAATTGGTCTACTTGCTGTTCCCTAAACTTGTCTTGCCTCAGTGTCTTTCAATGAATTACATCCATACCTAGAGTGCTTTCCCTCACTTCCCTGAGAGATGGACATAGATGTAGGTGTAGATGACACAGTTAGTCATTCAGTCAATCAGCATTTATTAAGGACCCACAAGGTTCCAAATATTGTGCTAATCACAGGGGATACAAAAAAAAAAAAAACCAAGCAAAAAAATAGTCCCTTTTGTCAAGGAGTTTACAGTTTAGTGTGGACATAGATGATGTAGATGATGTAGGTGTGGGTGTAGATGAAGATTTAGGTATAGGTATAGATATAAATGTAGGTGTAAGTATAGATGTAGATGCTGGAGTAGGTGTAGATGTATATACAGATGTAGAGTAGATGTAGAACAGGATGACATCAGAGCCTGGTGGTGACCTGAGGGAGCAGAGTTCAAGAGTGGCTGACAGTCAGCATACACCTGGGAATTACTGACAGCTTTGGAGGGCCAGGCAGCTAGTTGTATACTCCCACAGTGCCACCTACTGGTTACATTTGTCCAATCACTTAATACCTCAATAAATGTAGTGACCTACTTATTGAATTATTCATTCTCCTTTTGTTACCAGTAGGTTTTTTTTTTTAAGACCTGAAAATACTAAAATTGCTAATATCACTTTTGGAACAGACCTCAGAGGACACTTAGTCTAACACACACCTGAACAGCAATTCTCTCTGAAACATGTTAGATAACCGATCATCCAGCATACACTGGAGAGTTACAGGAGACTCATTACCTATTGAGACAGCTCATCCCACTTTGGAACATCTTTAATTGTCAGGAAGATTTCCTTCCATTGAACTGAAATATGGCCCTTTCTAACTTCTTCTAGTTCTGTTCTCTGGAGCCAGGAAGAAAATGTTTATAATGGGACTTCCATCCAAGTTTGGGGTGTTTTGTGTGCTCCTGGTATGTGGAAGGAGATGTGATTTTAGACTGGCAGAAAGAAGGGTGAGCGTGATGCTGTCTGCATACCTCAGTAAGGGTTTTGCTGAGCCGGAGCAGGACTTCTTCGCTGAGAGATAGGTGAGCAGAGGACACTCCAGAGAGGAGGTACATAAAGGACTTTGGAAACTGCAGACATTTAGGAGAAGCCAGATCTTCAACACGTGCTCAATTTCCATCTTGCCTCTCTAGAGATTTTGGAGAGACAATTTTTCCTTGGGTGAGATTGATAACTTTCTTTTCTTTGAGCTTATATCTAGTTCCCCAAGGAGGATTCATTCACTCTTCTGTATTTTCTTGTATATTCTATTCTGTATAACTCCAATTTCTGTTTGCTATTTGCTTGATAAATAGGTTTACTTCCTACGTGTTATTTTTGATGGTCTTTTGTGTAATGGTGTTTGGTAGGAAAGAGCTAATCTAGTGAGTAAGCTAAGGGCTACCTTTCCCCTTAAGAGCAATCAGGAAAGTGTGCACCCAGGAAAGTGACTTTACTTCCAAACTCCTAAACATCTTATTCTTAGATTAGGAATATTTGAGAGGACAAATTGGTGTAACTCTAGCCCAATACTTTTCGTGGAGATAGGTGGGGAAAAGAGAAAATGCTTATCAATGTCCTTTCACCTGCTTCCCTCAAGGCAGAAATTTTTATCTCCTTTAGAGGGGGGAAGGTCAGATCCAGACCCATATCTATGCCACCTACAAACTGCATCTATACATTTATACAACCCACATGTAGACATATCTTACAAGAACATATACTTATCTCATAAGTCTATTCCTTTTGCCACCTATGATAACTTTCCAAACACTGGAAAGCGGCCTCTCCACTAAACCTCTTTTCCATGTTAAAACCCCTACTTCCTTCAACTAGTCCTCGATTGACATTGACTCCAATCCTCTTGTTCCATGGTAGCCTTCCTATAGACATGCTTCAGTTTATCTATGTCTTTTCTATACTGAAATTCTTTTTTTTTTTACCTTTCTTTTTAAATTGTTATTAACTTTTGTTTATTTTTAGTTTACATCATTCATTTCCACCAGATTTTGAGTTACAAATTTTCTCCCCATTTTTCCCCTACCCCCCACCCCAAAACATCAATCCCACTGTATATCCCCTCCCCTAATCTTCTCTCTCCTAGGTTCTCCCCCGTCATCTGTCTGACTTTCCACTAGGGCAAGATGGATCTCCCTACCCCAGTGCCTGTATATCTTATTACCCAGTTGCACTATAAAGTTCTGTTTTGTTTTTTAATCTAATTACCTTTGCTTGGAAATTCTTTTGCTTATTGATTATTTACTACTGTTGTATATATACTTTTTTCTTTTTTTGGAGGGGGGAAGGCAAGGTAATTGGAGTTAAGTGACTTGCCCAAAGTCACACAGCTAGTTAAGTGTCAAGTGTCTAAGGCTGGATTTGAACTCAGGTTCTCCCCACTTTAGGACCAGTAGTCTGTTCACTGATCCTCCTACCTGCCTCCATATATTCTTTTTAAAAGGTCAAAAATGATGGTGCACCTTACTGGTTATAATGAGACTGGCAGATTTCTTGAGTTTGGAGTTCTAAGCCACAGTGGGCTAAGCCAATCCAAGTGTCTGTACTAATTCTGGCATCAATTTGGTGAGCCCCAGAGAGGTAGGGAAGAGGGGAAGGGCACCAGGTTGTCTAAGGGGGGGTTAAAGCTCTAAGCTTTGATGAGATCAAAGCTCTGAGTCAAGGATTGGGTCTGTGAGTAGCTACTGGGCTTCCAGCCTGGGTGAAATAGGGAGATCTAGATTTTTTTAAAAATACGCTATTGATACTCTTTTAAAATATATTATCTCTTTCCTATGTCTCATATTCCTACCCTCAGCACTAATAGAACTCTCTCTCTTTCTCTCTCTCTCTCTCTCTCTCTCTCTCTCTCTCTCTCTCACACTCACACACACACACACACACACACAAACACACACAAATAAAGGCAGTCAAGCTAAGCAAATAAAAACATTGGCCATGTTGGACCATGTATTCCTTATTTCAAATCTATAATCCACCACTTTTCAAATGAGAGGCAGGTGGCATGCTTCACAGTCAGTCCTCTGGAGTCAAAATTGGCATTAATTAGAGCACTAAAATTTTTCAGAGTTTTTTTCTTTATATTATTGTGGTCCTTGTACAGATTGTTCTGATTATGCTTGCTTCTCTCTGTATAAGCTCATATAAGCCTTCCCAGGCTTCTCTAAAGAATTTTTTTAGAAATTCTTTTTTTAATCTTTTAAAATTTATTTTTAAAATTAACAAGCATCTATTTTCTCTCCCTCCCACCTCCTTTCTCCATTGGAAAAAAAAAAAGAAAAACAAAACCATTGTAATAAATATGCATGGTCAAGCAAAACATATTTCACACTGGCCATGTCCAAAATGTGTCTTATTCTGCATATTGAATCTATCATCCCTTTGCCAGGAGGTACGTAAGCTTCATCACTAGTCTTCTGGAATTGTGGTTGATCATTTCGTTTATCAGAGTACTTGAGATTTTTTTTAAAAGTTCTTTGTCCTTATAATGATGTTGTTTTGTAGAAATTTTTCTAGTTCTGCTTATTTCATTCTGCGCCAGTTCATAAGAAGCTTCCCAAGTTTCTCAGAAGAATTCTTCATATTCCTTGTTTTTTGCAGCACAATAGTATTTCATTGCATGCATATATCATACTTTGTTCAGTTACTTCCTATAGGGACCCACTTTCTTTTTAGGTTCTTTTTTATATATTGTGGTACCTTAGGAAGTTCACTTAATTTCTTTGAGCCTCAGAATCCTTTTAAATAAAATGGAGGGATTATGAGGTCCTCTGTAGCTTGAGACTTATAGTAGGAAGAGATCACTTACACTTTGGAAGTGGAGATAAAAGGAAAGAATCCTAGAGAAGGTGGAACCTGATTTAATTTTTGATGGAAGGGAAGAGCTCCAATGGGAGAAAATAAGTGATGGGATAGGATGGAGTGAGGGCAGTCCATGTGAAGGGACCATATGAGTGAAGGCAGTGAGAAGGAAGGAGAAGAGGGGACAAAAAGGAAACCAATATGCTGGAATCTAAATCACTGCTCCATCTACTGACTATTATAAGGCAGGCTGACAGTGAAAAGAACACTGGTTTGGAGTCATGAGTCTAGTATGGAAAGGGAACTGAGGGATAATCTAGTTCAGTCCCCTCATTTACAGGCATGAAACTGAGGCCCAAGGGAGGTTAAGTGATTTGCCCAAAGTTCTACCCGTAGTGAATATCAGAGGCAGGATTTGAACTCACCAGTCTCTACTTGGGAACCAGGATTTTTCTCTACTCTACCACTCTGCTTCAAGTCAGAACATCTGCAATTTGGCTTTCTGAACCTTGTGTTGGCTCACTACTTTTTATCTATGTGTTTTCCAGGTATCAGTTTCCTCTTATATGTAATATGGAGGAGGCTGGACTAGAGGACTTCTAAGGTCCTGTCCTGATCTAAATCCTAAAATCCATTAATGGAAGGAGAATAGTAATAATCGATATGACTGAAAAGATGCAGATTTATAATGCCAGTATTTGAAATGCAATTAAGGACCATTAGAATTCAAACACACAAATCAAGTTTCTTCTTCTGAAATTTAAGCATTCATTCTCAGGACCAAGAATTTATCTTTGAATTCTTTCTCCATCAGCTACCAAGTAAAAGGACTAACCCAAAACCATAACCTGTAGCCTAACCTTAGAATGTTCTCAAATAATGCAGTTAGCAACCTGGCCACTGGATGTTACTGTCGTTCCAAACTTACCTTTTATCTGTGAATGATAGCTTGCATTTTAAAAGTAGTACTTTATCAGTCTGTAAGAGGACCCCTTTATCCAGGATTTAATTACTTGATTCTTTAATTACTTTGGTAATTAGAGAAAACCACAGTCTCGTGTTTCCAGGAAAAGTTCAGATCCAACACTAGGAAACCAACTCAGAAAGAAATCAGCTACCTGGATCAGCTTTGATTAATGAACACAGCTAAGATAATTTTTCTTTAAAGGATACAAAAGTGAAATGTTAATTAGCAGAGGTCTAGATGAAATAGAATGTGTATTACTATAGCAAAGGCATAATTTAAACCAACATGTTTATGTAAATAGTCATAAGAATCTGAATATTTCTTCTCTGTAAGAGGCTAAAGGGTCCCAGGAACGCTAGTAGGGAAACTGAGTTAGTAGGACACTGAAAGTGAGAACTAATGAGTTGTAAACTGGGGCCAGAAAGAAGTTACAAGAGAGGTCTTGGTTTGCATACAGGCCTGCTCCCTTTCTGGCCTTTTGTGGATTTCACCTTGGACAGGGATTTGCAGATTTGACATTCCATCCCAATCTTTTCATGAAGGCAGTGCAACATTCTGTCCCATTTGAGTGCTAGTTCAGGGGCTGGAGAAATGAGAGATAGGGATAGATAGATAAAGCATTTATAAAGGCCTTATTATGTGCCAGGCACTGTACTAAGAAACCAATATAGCTCCTGTTCTCAAGGAGCTTGCATTCTAATAGGGGGAAACAAAATATAAAAAGGAACTGGAAAGTAGAGGGGAAAAGGGGAACAGAGTACTGCTAGGAACAGTACAGGTGGTGGTAAGGAACACAGGAGAACACTGAACTAAAAGTCAGTCAAAACCTCTGAACCTCTGTTTTTTCATCTGTAAAATGAATGAGTTGAACTAAGTCCGGACTGTACTCCAAAAGATTTTCCATCTGAATCCATTTCCAATGGATTATATGAGCTTCCAGTCTCTTTCCCTAAATCTATGGGGAGGGAATGCTGAAATTCCATTCCAGATTCTAATTTTCTTGGTAATAATAACTCATATTTTATAATATAACACATTATTAGGGAGCCTTAAGGTTTAAATTGTACTTTCTGCATTACAATCATGTATGGTGGGTATTACAAGAATTTTCCCCCATTTTATAAATTAGTAAAGTGAGACTGAGAAGTCAGGTACACTATGGTCACATAGATACTAAGAATCAAAGCTAAGGTTATCAACTAAAGTTTCATCATTTTAAGTCCAGTGCTCTTTTTTAAAAAAATTTATTAGCTTTCATTTTTATCTCTTTACTCCCCAATAGATCCCTCATCCTTCCTCCACTGAACCAGACATCCCTTGATTTGAAGAATAACAAGGAAAGAAGAAAACCAATTGTGCAAATTGTGTATGCAGACAATACATCAAGCAAGTCTGATGATAGAAGCACATTCCTTCACCTCTGAGAAGAAGGGAGAGAGATTTATATCTTCACCACTTCTTCAGGGCTTAGCTTTTCATTATATTTACATAGGGTTCAGATCTGGTTTTTCCTTTCTATTTGTATTGTTACTATAACTGGGTATACTGTTTTCCTTGGTTCTGATTTCACTCAGCATCATCTTATGTCAATCTTCCCATTCTTCTTTGAATCCTTCACATTCATTTTTTTCCTACAGTGCAGTCATATTCCATTATGTTTAGGTACCCCAATTTGTTTAGATATTCTCCAATCAATGCACATTTACTTTGTTTCTAGTTCTTTGCTTCCACAAAAAGTGGTCCTCTTAATATTGGGTGAATTTTGTGGGTCAAATATCTTGGATTTCAAGTGCAGTGCTCTTTTACTTATTTATTTTTTGGGGGAGAGGGGGAGGCAAGGTAGTTGGAGTTAAGTGACTTGCCCAAGGTCACACAGCTAGTAAGTGTATCAAGTGTCTGAGGCTGGCTTTGAACTCAGGTCCTCCTGACTCCAGGGTGGGTGCTCTATTCACTGTGCCACCTAGCTGCCCCTCAGTGTTCTTTTAATAAGATAGTAAATTTTGTTTTTACAAAGCAGACAAACACACAAAGCATATTCCTTGGCACCAGTCAAGCAAAAGAACTCTAAAGAGTGACTGGGACAGGTACTTGTCAAAGCTATTTTGTTCAAAGGAAGGAAAGTTCTGTTCTTTAAGCAGGATGTACCAAAACTTTCCATAGTATTTAGGTGGAGTTTTGTTGTTGCCTAAAGCTGTCTTGATTTGTGTAGCTTTAGTTAGTGTATATTGTTCACTTACATCTGCTTTCTTCACTCTCCAGTGCTTTCCAATGAACTGTGCTGACGGCTCTATAGTTTACAAAGTACTTTCCCCATAACAAACATTTTACTTTGCGCCCTTGTTTGGCTCTTCCCAGTACATGTTAACTGCTGTAGATTTCTCTCTAGTATCTTCCTCCCAATTCCCACTGAACTAGCAGGGTTAGGTTCTCCAGAGAACAGTGACTGCTGCTTCCCTCAGGCTTCTAGAAGTAACTATAAGAGTCTGAAATTTCTGTTACCTTTGCTTATAAGCCCCCATTGAGTATGTTCCAATATATTGATCAATTTGTTGACATCAATCATCTTTCATAAAAGGGTATTTATGGAGTAGGTATGACAAGAACAGTAGTTTTTAAATTCACACACACACACGGGGCCACACTATTCCCTTGCACATATACATAAGGTTCCTGTAGAGAGTAGGGTCAAACTTAAAATACAAAGGTCAGGTAAGTAAGACAAGGGGGTACTTTGGAACTCTTGGACCTGGAAATCCTTTTCTCCTTTTAAAGAGTCCCCACTAAGCTCACTTCTCATCCACTCTCCTCAATCAGCTGTGATCAATGCAGAGGAGGATGCTTCTGATCCCAAGTCAATCATTGCTAGCCTAGGTCAAGCAGATCACTCAGTTGCTATACTGACTTCTCGCTAGACTAGGCTGTGGCTGCTTCCAGTTCTTTTTTTTTCTTTCTTTCTTTCTTTTTTTTTTTGCAGGGGGGAAGGCAAGGCAATTAAGTGACTTGCCCAAGGTCACACAGCTAGTAAGTATTTCAAGTGTCTGAGACCAAATTTGAACTCAGGTCCTCCTGACTCCAGGACTGGTACTCTATTCACTGCACCACCTAGCTGCCCCTGGCTACTTCCAGTTCTCTGTTGCCAGTTGGAACTCTCTAATGGTTTTGTTGGCTCTCCTGATCTCACAGGTCACCTGGACACTCCTATGGGCACCGCCTTTTAGAATGGCACTTCCCTTACCTAAGATAATGAAAAAAATAAATACAAAAGCTAGTGTATGGGGGGGAGGGGTAATAGGGGAAGGGGTGGTGGTGGTACATACTTTTAAGTTAATTTGCATTTTAAACACATTCTCTATCACTTTCTAGTCTAGAGTAAACAATCAACAAAACGATAACTCAAGCCCCCATTTTTTGCTCTCTGATTTTATTCCCTTTCCTTTGTTTGAACTGGCTCTAGCGTAAGCCTACATGACGGTCATGTATAAGGCAACTGCCCCTCTTGTCCCTACTGGGTAACTTACACAGTTTATACCTGCTCTGTCAGCAAGAAAAAGCCCAAAAAGTCAAGTGAGAAGCGTAGCAATCCTTTTGTATTCAAATTTAATTCTGGTTCTTACATCCTGGGTCTTCCGCCTTTCTGAAGATTGATGAAACCATTTTGAAGGCTTTTTGTCACCAAAAAACACAAATTCTTAAGTTGGTTTGAAACCAACTTCCAAAATTCCTAATGTTAGATTGGCAGTATTCAGAGAATGTCTGCTCATACCTCAAAAATTGGGCCCTCATTGGCTAGTCTCCATATTACACTAATGACAAATTGAATTTTCAAAAATGAGTGCCTAACCCCTGCCCTTGCTTCTTTGCAGAGTTGGAAGGTTGTGGGTATGTAATATTATATATATTGTCATTTCCCCCCCAATATGTGGGTTAGTTTGCTGGACTATTTTTCCCTCAATCTTTTTAAATTCTTTGTTACTAAGACTCATCCCTAGGAAGGGGCAGGGGTAGGAGGTAGAGAAAGAGACACTGTGAAATGTAAAGGATACCAAAAAAGTAATCAATAATAATTTTGTATTTTTTTAAAAAGTGAGCGCCCCAAAGGAGGCAGCCTCTGGGGGATCAGAAAGAACACTAGAAGGGCAGCTCCAGGTAAGCACACAGGTAAGTAAGACAAGGGGGTACTTTGGAACTCTTGGACCTGGAAATCCTTTTCTCCTTTTAAAGAATCCCCATGCTCCTAAACTTCTTTAGGTATTTAAAACTTAGAAGGACTGCAGGTGAAGTAATGAAAGGTTAGAAAGAGATAAACAAGATTTAAAACTGACAGCATTTTGGGGATTTTACAGGTTGTGACATCTGACCTCAAGGTATCCCAACAGAGGAACCTCTGTCTTAGTGCCTTCCTTCTCTATTTGCCCCATGTCTCTACTTGCCATTCAGTGTTCTCTTGGAATTCATCTATTAGTGTTTCTCAGTCACAAAAGCATCATTAATTCATTCAAACATTTATTAAATCCCTATTGTGTGAGATCATTGTACTAAGATCTGGGGGAGAAAGAAAGCTTCGATAAGCAACAATTCCTGCCCTTGCATAGCTTACAATCCAGTGAAAGAATAGGATGTATATACGCACAATCGTAACCAAGTAACAACATATAATAATCAATCTATGAGCAAGAATTCATTAAACTCCTACTACGTACTAGAGACTGTTAATTAAGACAGAAGTAAAACACTGCTCTCAAATACTGACATTAGCATAATTTTTTAAAGGTCTGAAAAGTATTTTGCCTACATTATCTAATTTGGCCCTCAGCACAACCCTGTGATGTAGTTATTGTCTCCATGTTACAGTTACAATAATTGAAGCTCAGAGAAGTGATTTGTCTAGGTGAGATTCCAGCCCTAGTCTTTCTCAACTCAAAGTAACCACAGTCTGTCACTGATAAATGCTAATAATAAAGACAATAGCTCACATTTACATAGTGGCTAAGGTTTACTACAGACTTCCCTAACAATAACCTTGTGAGGTAAGCGGTGCCAGTAATATTGTCCCTATTTTCAGGCAAGGAAACTGAGGCTCAGAAACCTGTTTAAGGTCACACAGCTATGTTTCCGAGCTCAAATTTGAGCTCAGATGCCCAAGTCCACCGCTCTTATCTTCAAGAGGATGACACAAGCAGAGATAATAATAGGGCACAACATGACATGGATGGGGCTCTAAGGAGTTGTGAAACAAAGAGCTATATGAAGACTTAGGAGCAATAGAATGAAGTCATCCACGATGAGATGTCAGAGACTTAATTGTGCAGCCTCTCAGCCTCTCACAGCAGTATTTGCATTTGAAAACCTTTTCCAAAAAGAGCAAAAATATTTGTGCATAATGGGTGCTTAATAAACATTTAGGAACAGTAATAAACATTTGTTTAATAAACATCTTAGCTTAACAAGCTTGGAAGAAGAGGGAAACATTTACAATTTCCTTGTTTTTCTGTATATATTTAAAGGTTGGTTTTTGTTGATGATAATTAAATTCATAATAAAAATATTTAATTAGAAAACAAAGAGGGAGAAAAGAAATGCAATGAAAATAAATTCTTTGTGGTGGAATTTCAGACATAAGGATGTTGGGGGGACACGTATTTGGGGAGAGTAGAGCTTTTCCAGTGCGGCCCGAATCATACCCTACCATAGGACACCACCCATTTCACTAAGGAATTATTAACCTTGTCTGAACAAATAATCAGAGGGGAGCAGATTGTCTTGGCAATTTTGCTGCTGTCCTCCCTCTCCTAGAACTGTAAGTAATTAGGCTTACAGCAGCTGGTGGAGGGCATGGGGCCAGGGAATTAGCTTTAAATTCTATGGGTAGCAGGTGCAGGGACAGTGCTGAGAGCAGGGGATCCATTGTGCAGTAATAGCCTGGAGTACTTAAGCTTCCTCCTCATCCTCATGCTGATATTTATGACGTACCTTTCAGCAGAATTGGACTCTCTCCCCGGAGCATGCTGGAAAAATCCTCAGGATTCCAGGCCACTACAGTTTCTAGTTTCTTTCTGCTGCTTCTGTCCTAGAAAAATGCAAAACGTAGATTATTGACAGGCCAGACCCACAGGGGTGTGTGTATGTATGTGTGTGTATATATGTTGGTAGTGGGGGTGGGGCGTCCAACTCTGCCCTGCTTTGCTGATGAGACTTTGACACAGTGAGGAGGAGGGAGGGGTCTTTGGGAGTACCAAATGGCCTTAGACAGAGAATCATGTATTTTCTCTGGGGTAGGGAGCACTTAGTTTATTAAGGAGTTCAAATCTTTTAATTTAAAGTATGGAAGAAACAAGAGAAAGCTTCTTGAGCCCCAAACATTTGTAATGATGACTTATTCCAGAGAGGAAAAACAAGGACCATTCTGTTCCAAGAGTCCTTACCTAAACCCCATTTTTTTCCCCCTCTCTTTGGGAGCTTAGTCATGTGTGTGCATGTCTCACCAGCTATACCCAAATTTAGTTTTCTTGAGTACTCTCCCTTTTCAGCAAGGAACAAACACAAACGTCAGTCTTAAATATTACTTCCTAATTACCAGATGGAAACCAGGGGTGACTGGTTATAACCTCTTTAAGTATTTATTATTTAGGTAATCTGAGATTGAATTTTTTTATCGATCCTTTTTTAGATACTGCAGATAATTCCCACAAGCCCCAGACATTTATCATCTTCCACTGCAACCAAAGTAAAGCAAAATAAATAAAATTAAAATAAAGCAAAATCATAATACAAAGTGATTATGATTATTAATATTTCATTATATTCATATATAATTCTGGCTTGCCAGTTTAGTTGAATATTGTCCTGGACATTAAGGACACTAGAAGTATCTTTGGAAACAAGCAGACTTAAATTTTTTTAAGTTTAATATTGAATTTTCCCCAATTACATGTAAAAATTTGAATATTCTTTTTTCAAATTTTGAGTTCCAAATTTTGAGTTCCAAATTTTCTCCCTCCCTCCATCCCCCCACTGATAAGGTAAGCAATTTGACATAGGTTATACATCTGTAGTCATGCAAAACACATTTCTATGTAAGTCATGCTGTAAAAGAAAACATAGATAAAAAAAAAGAAAAAGAAAAAAAGGAAAGAAAAATTATCTTTGATCTGCATTCAGGCTCCACCAGTTCTTTCTCTGGAGATGGACAGCACCTTTCTTAGAATTTTCTTAGATCATTGTATTGCTGAGAATAGCTAAGTTATTCACAGTAGATGATCACAATATTGCTGTTACTGCGTACACTGTTTTGGTTCTGTTAATTTCACTTTGCATCAGTTCATGTAAATTGGAAACAGACTTTTATCCAAAATTCACAGAAGGAAATAAATATTTATATAGTGCCTACTGTGTGCCAGACACAGTGCTAAGCGCTTTTTTACAAATATTATCTTGCCCAGGGTCACATTGTTAATAAGTATTTAAGGTCACATTTGAACTCAAACATTCCTGACTCTAGGCTCACTGCTCTAACCATTATGCCGCTGCTAGATGCCTCTGACCCAGCAGATTTGGGTTTGAATCTAGGACTTCCCCGTATGACCTTGAGCAAGCTGCTTTACCTCTCTATGCTTCAAGTTCCCAGCCTGTAAAAAGCAAGTTGGAGAGGGAGTGTGGGGTAGGCAGCGCTGTCTCTTCAAGCTCTTAATCCCATGAATATATGGAACAAGTCTCTGGTTGTCTGAAATGCTCCCAATTTTAAATATTCTGTGTTCCTCTTCCCTTGAACTATGACCAAAATTTTAATGCTTTGGCAAATGGTAACTTAATGCATTAAGTCAGAAAGCATTATAAAGCAAAATCTACATATGTCAAAAGATGGAGAATAGAATTTCCGAGGCGGGGTGGAGCCAAGATGGCGGCGTAGCAGCAGCAATATATCGCAGCTCTCACATAGCCACCCCAAAATACCCATGGAATAGGACTCTGGACCAACCTAGAACTTCAAAACTCACACAAAGATACTTCCCACTAAAGTCAGCT
>CM053587.1:136312135-136331199 GCA_028646515.1 Pseudochirops corinnae | reverse complement strand
CTGACATTCTGGTAGGGCAGGATGGATCTCCCTACCACAGTGCCTATGTATCTTAAGTTCCAGTTGGATATAGTTAATAATAGTAATAATAATAATTGCATATATATATATACATATATATTTTTAACATTTGATTATAGAACTTTAAATTCTAGATTTTTTCTCTTCCTCCCTCATCACCCACCCCCACTGGAAGGACAAGCAATCAAATACAGGTTGAACATGTGTAATTACGCAGAACCTCTCCACAGTGGGCATATTGTGAGAGACTCATTACATGTCCCTTCTTCCTATCCCATCCCCTGCCCCCGCCCCGCGTTCCACTCTCTACCCTGTTCCTGTCCCTGTCCCTCTACAGAGGTGTGCACTTTCATCAACCCTCCCCCCATCCTGCCCTCCCCTCCATCATCCCACCTCTCATCTCCATTCCCCCTACTCTCCAGTGTGGCAGGATACCCAATTTAGAGTTTATGTCATTCCTTCCCTCAGCCAAGTTCAGTGAGAGTAAGGTTGACTCTTTCCCTTTTGCCTTCCTGTTCTCCCCCTCTATTGTAACAATTATCCTTTGCCTCTTCCATGAGATGTTCAACCCCATTCTGTCTCTCCCTGCCTCCTCTCAATCTAATCCTCTCTCACCTCAGGATTTCACCTTTTAGAATATTGTCCCTTCCTATTCAATTAATCTTGTGCCCTCTATGTATTCATAAATGCACATACTCAGATATGTGCTTGTATGCATATATAAAACCTCATATAGATATATGTGTATGTATATGTAAACATATATTTGTATTCCCTTCCCCTGTCCTCATACTGAGAAAAGTTTCATCAGTTACAATTGTCACTTTTCCATGTAAAAAGTTTCATCAGTTACAATTGTCACTTTTCCATGTAAATAGTTCAACTTTGATAAGTTCTTTATGATTTCTTTACCCTGTTTATCTTCTCATGCTTCTTGTGTTGGAGTGTCAAACTTTCTTTTCAGTTCTGGTTTTTTTCAGCAAGAATGTTTGAAAGTCCTCCACCTTACAAATCCTACTTATTTTTGAAGTAATTGAAAAGAGTATATAATTAGCCTTTTTCAGTTGATAACTCTGCTATCCAGTTTTTTTATGGAATTGAATATTATTGCCAAAATGGAGAATTGTTTTTTCTCTTGTGCAGAAATAAGAAACTAAGTTTCAGAAGAAAATATGGACTAAGTTTATTTTAAAAAGAATGGGTCATGATTTTTCTTTTTCAAACTACTTATTGGGAGTAAGCAGAACAGCAATATCATAGGCAAATTTCTCTTTTCATAGATTATGTAGTGTAAACTGGCAAGACTACTCAAACTGTCTTTCATCAAGCAGTAAGTATTAGGATGCTTTTCCCCCCATAATGCACTAACCCTTCTCCAACCCTTTCTCTAGCGAAGACAACTTATTCGGGTGCCACCACTATTTGATGTGGTGATGGCAACCTCACTCTGAGATGGTCTCATAAAGGATGGAGTATGCTATCCAAATAAAGAATACCATTTTTAATGGAAACATGAGTACATACCACCTCCCAGTTGGCATATGCTTTTTTAGCCCTACCTCTTCGAATGATGTCATGAGGAAACACTTGCCTGAGAGAACTGTTTGAAATTTTAATCCTTGCTACTTGGAGCTAATGTGAACATTCTTACCTGCTGTCTCTACTTTTACCTTTAGAATTTTTTTTTTTAAATAAAACTTTTGAGTGCCTCCTTCACTTAGAGATACTTTTGGTGTTCCTTATCTGTGGAGAAAATGAGAACAAGGAAGCTACCAACAAATTTACAGTAGACCTCTATCTTTTGGGATATTAATGTGGTAAGAGAACGATATTTGCTAGTAACAGCTAAAATAAGTTACCTGAGAAAATTCCCTTCCAGTTCAGTGACTGAAAAGCAAAGTGGCATAGCCTTGTTCTTTTTTTTCCAAATAAGGAGTTCCTGGTATGGAAACTCCATCTGCTGATAATACAGGTCAGCAACTTATCTAATTTATAGAGAATGCTCAGTGGCACCCAAGATGCCTGTAGTCACACAGCTAGTATTTAACAAAGGCAAGATGTGAATTTGGCTTTGAAGCTGGTCTTGTAATCACCTCACCACCTTAAAATACACCTAGACACAGGTTATCTGTATATATGCACAAACAGGTAGAATTAGAGGCACTGGCATAGGAAATAGAGAAATAAAGATCTGGATTTGAATTCTTGCTTTGAGATGGAACTGGTTGCGTGATCTTTGACTAGTTTTGACCTCTCACATACGAGATTATAAATTATAGAGAAGTGCAAATCCACATTGATAGAAGAAATTCCTCCCTATACTGATCCAGTCACATGTCTGGTCCAACAATGATTGATAGATGAATAGACAGAGGGGTAAATGAATATAGAACACTAGTATTGAGCACTATTTTTTCACATGCTCAGAATTTTTACTCAACATCTGGTTTCTAAATTAGTCACCAAGTGGTTTTGACCACATTCTTTCCAAGGCCTCTCCAAAGGGCTAAAACCTTCATTTGAAGATGCCAGCACTAAGCTGTTGACAGGCAAAAACAGATCAGAACCAGTTTTAGTGTTCATGTGGTAAATTGGTCAGCATTGAAGTGGATATGATAGCAATCTTAAGACACAAGCAAAACCTATAGGACAATCTGAACATTAATGCATCTCTTCATTAGCCACCACTGTATGACTAATGTCCATCAATAATCCTAATTTGGAATTGGTTGATTTCTTTAGGATTGCTTCTCTTGGTAATCCTTTCTCCTACTTCTTTAGTTTATGGTCCACTACTCAGTCTTACCCAGAAAATTACTTGTCATTACAAGTAAGGTTAAGAGGAGCTCTTGAGGTCCTCTAATCTGGCTAAGACCCAGAAAGATAAAGCAATTTTTCCAAAGTCATCCATGGCATTAAACAGTGACAGTACTTGGATCCTGGTTTCCAGACACCTATTTCATTTCTATCACATGATGCCTCCCTGTTACTTTGTTTCTTTGAAAGTTTTTTAAACCATGGCAAGTTGACCCAGTTCATCTAAGAGTCACCTTATTATTAATAAATCTTATTATAGCAACTTTTACCTCTCCCCATCTCCTAGGTCATAAATTTCCTTCCTACAATTTACATTAGATATTATTCCTTGTAGCAATCGTGAGATATAGTTACAGGGAAACCCACAAGGCCATTTAACATCCTCAAAGCCTCTCCTGTGAAGCGAACATTGTATGAGCAGCTGGGGGCATTGTTAAGTTTAGATAAGATGAAGTCCCGATATTTATGGAGTTTATAGAGTCCGATATATTCTTTTCAGCCTCTATATGAGCAATATGAAAACTTTACAGTCATCCGTTAGTCCACAGTGTGTCTTAGACCAAGGTTGCAGGTAAGAAATTTTTCTCTGCCTTATTTTTAAGAGGACCAAGAATTAATTACTTTTCCCCTGTTTAATGTCTACTCTAGATAATCTGAGGGTTGAGAATTAAGACATGGATGACCTAAAAAGACTTGAAAAAGGTATAGAATTTAAATAGACCAGAATATTTGCTAATGGCCCTACAATAGTTCTGTTATTAGTTCACCAGGTGTATTAGATTCATTCTTTCTTTTGGCACCAAAAACTTGTTACTTAGCTCCAGACCTTCATGATTGTTAGCTCATTAGCTTCATAGTTGCAATACAATTTTAATACGTTCTTAATGCAATCATTCATATATTTGCTTTAGATAATGTGACAATGAAAGGGAAAAACATTCAGTGGAAATTTTTTCTTCAATGTTATTCTAAATTATTTTCAAATTAAATAAGTTTTAAGTTGTAAAAGAATTTTGGTTCCTGCAGGCCTGTCATTCTCCTTTAAATGGAAATAGCAGGACTACTCTTAGCTTTTTAGAAGTCTTGACATAGCAAATATATCTGTCACAAAGATAGATAATATAAATAATATCTTCATTGAGCCGTCAGTTCACTTCCCCCTGAAAAGTCTACACTTAGTATTCTTTCAGGAGTTTCATGTTAAATTGTGGCCATCTCTATCAAAGCTTTTGTAAATGTAGTTACACACTATTAGCAAGTTTGTTTATTGCTTCCCTACAGGTCACAATGGTTCTTAGGCACTCTAAAACCTTAGGCTGCTGAAATGTAAATCATATTCTTTGTAGGTGTTCTCAAATTTTCAGCTATGTAGAAAAAAACGTGAGATATTTAACAATTCAAGTAGATGTTAATTGCACCCTGACATCCGGTCAGTGGGTCATGTTTAAAATCAAGTTTAACTTAAGCACTTTCTTTTCACTTATTATGACTGTTCAGTTCCAGAACTGAAATAACCATGTTTAAGAATTGGACCTGAATAGTACATGCATGTTCTTTATTTTGAACAAAGAATCATCAATACTCATGTACTGATTTGCCCTTATTAAGTGTATTTGGGGCATATAAGATTGAAATGACTTAAAAATCAAAGTTGGGCATTCTTCCAACTAAGTTATACAACCATTGTGAATGTTTTGCTTTTATATGGCATCCTTGCACCCTTGATCTCCAAGTTTATCACTAATGTGTTTAGAGACAGCTAGTTAAGGAATTATATTGGCAAGCCTTGGGTTTTTTTCAACTATACTCATATACATGGATAACAAAAGTTGGTAATATCTTTTAAAATTAAGTAAAGATTTAGGCAGGTTAAAGACTAGGCATATATTATGTAATTTAATAGCATCATCTATTCCATTTGGCTAATTCTGAACTTGACAATTAAAGGCTTCTTGATATTTGGCTAAAGATTCTATTTGGTATGAATTGAAATCTATACTTCAGTTTTGGAGCTGAAGTTTCCAAAGTTTTATGAATCAGTAAGTCTAAACTTTTAATATATTGTTCTATCAGTTGTAGACACAGGAGATGAAAATCTGAAAATCCCATGAAATACAAAGAAATAGCTTTCTCTGACCTGATCCTTAAACAGGTGTAGTATAAGTTCCATGGTGTAAGTTGTGGAATTTCACTAAAACTGGCTTAACTTCTTTGAGTGAGTATATTTGGTAAACAATTTGATTAAACCATTTGTATCCTTCAGTCACCCAAGGAAAGTTTAGATCATATTTGTCTCTTCTGCTGTATTAGAAACCCTTCATCTTCTCTCTGGTAAACAGGTGATTATCAGTGTATATCAGCTATATTCTGTAGTAGTTAGAGTAGAATACACTATGAAAATACACTGAGAGGTCTTTTAAATTCCAGATTTTTTTTAAAAAGCATACTTTACAGAATAGTTACTACTAACAGTATTCATGTTTGTAAGTAATTTGGTTTAAGATTTGTAAAGTTTGAATAAAAATATGAATAAATTGTTTGGGAGTTCAAATTATTTCCTGAGTTCCACTGTTTGGAATGATTCCCATTTTCAAATCTGTCTACTTTATAACCACTCTCTGAATTACTAAATCGGTCTTCTCCTTCCAATTGAAGTAACTTTAACAGACCCTTATTTTTTCTGACATTCTTTTGGGTCAGATTTTTAAACCAGATTTAGTCATGTTTGAGGTATAAAGCCTTTAGAAATCTAGAATTAGGTAACTTGAAAGACCCATGCTGTGTTTCAGTACAACTTAATTTCTTTGAAAAAGCACTTTGTGCTTAAATTGATCACATAAATTTACCAGGTGATTTGAATACCTGCCTTTCAGGGATGGTTTTTTTTTTTTACTAACCATTTCTGTACCTTTTTTGTGTTGGTATGAAACCATGCCGCAAAGTCTTTCTGTCTCTGCATTGATTGTGGCCCTCTCTTCTCAGAACAGGTTGGCCTGCCAAACAGAAAAACTTTTCTAGAAGTACCAATTTCATTTCTCAGTAATCTATATGAAAATCCACCAGTGCCCAAGAGAAACCCTTTAGAAAAACCCAACCTCTTTCAGTCTTGGTGATTATTTCCTGGCACTAAAGGCTTGCTAGCATTTAACAAGTATCCACTATGTGCAAAACAGTTACATAAAAGATAATTTTTGGACTGTCTCTGTCCTTAGGGAGTTCGTAGTCTAGTGGGGAGACAAGACATAGCTGTAGGTAACTGATTATAATGTTGCATTGTCAGTGCATTAGAGACAGGCAAAACAAAGAAGTAGAAAAGGTAGGGGAAGATTGTTAACAAAAGGAAAGATTTCATGGAAAAGGTAACATGGGCTCAAATACTGATTATTTCCTACATCTCCGGAGTTTGTTTCTCATTGAGTACATTGACATCCAGCAAGTCACCCAGATTTATAACTTCAGTCCTTTAATTCAACAAATATTAAATACATACTGTGTGCAAAGCCTTGCCCTAGGTTTTTGGGGATACAAAGACAAAACGAAAAATAGTCTCTGCCTCAAGAAGTTGCTATTTTGTAGGAGGATGCAACATGTAAATAGATAAAAGTTGATGTGAGGCTTGAGAGCACTAAATGAGTAGAATAATGAAGAAGTACTTCTAAAGAGTACATTCCAGATATAGGAGAAGAAAGCCCTGAGCAAAAGCATGGAGGTAGGAGTGATCTTACCAAGTTTTGGAAGCATCAAGGGGAATATTATGAAAGTCTAGAAAGGCTGATTCTGGATTGTGGAGGGCAATATGACAGGCTGAGGAATTTCTATTTTATCCTGGAAGTGATAGGGAGCCAAGAATTGTGCTTTAAGAAAATTAAATTGACAGTCAAAGGGAGGATAAGTTAAAAAAAGGGGGGGGGGAGGGGACTGGAAGCTATTGTATCACTACTGGCAAGAGATAAACTGAAGAAAAGGGGACTGATTTAATACTATTTGGAGGTGAAATTGAAGAGTCTAGACTACTGGTTGGATAGGGTTGGTATGAGGGAATTCAGATCACTGAATTCAAACATTTATAATTTAGAAATTCATATCCAGGTATGTATGCCTTCCTCTTCCTTGAGCCCAGGTCAGAACTTGTCACCCCCCCTGAAAACTTTAGTTCCTTTATCTAGGATAATCTATGAATTCCTGTCATTTAAAGCCCTTCACAATCTGGGTCCCATCTATTTTTAGACACTGATTTAATTACTCCCCTTCACAAATTCACCATTTCAGCCCAGTAGGCCTATCTGCTATTCTCCATAAATAATACTACATTTCCCATCTCTTTGCCTTTGCACAAGCTGCCCACCCCATACCTGGCATATTACCTACCCCTAACCAACTAGCTCCCTTAGGGCTTGACTCAAGTGCCAATATCCTACACATAGGTCTTTCCTGATCCCTGAGTTGGTGCTCTGGTAGTGACTCCCAAATTTACTTTGGTTTTATTTTGAAGCTATTTAATATTTGCTTATGTTTCTCCCCAATGGAATGAGTTCCTTGAGAGCAGGTATTAACTTTTTCTGATTTCCTATCCCTGATTCCTTATACATAATTGTTGCTTGCTTAATATTTATCTAATCAAATTCAGTTGATTCTCAAACATATATAACCTGTCCTCTTCTCTTCCAAAATTCTGTTTCTGTTGACACCACCATCCTCCAAGTCACTCCTTGAATCTTCTCTGCCTCACCAATACCCAATCAGTTGTTAAATCTTAATTCTATTTTCTTTTACGAACTGTTCTCAGGACACTATACTACTTGATATTCCCTAAAGTGGACAGTCCATATCCCACCTTTGGTGAGGCATCCCCGTGCCTAAGAAACACTACTTCCTCATCTTTATCTTTGGGACCACCTGAGTGCTGCTTCTCTAAAGCCATCCCTTTCCTTCCTCATTTTGCTTTGGATTATATTTGTATGTGTATACTTCCCACCCCTCTCCCAATTTCTAGAATACATCCCCCTGGAGCAAGAAATGTTTTGTCTTTGTATATCCAAGATCTAGTACAGCACCTGGTATATGGTAGGTGCTTAACAAATGGGTATTGAATTAAATTGAACTTAAAAGGATAGGTGAAAATTCAGCAGGTGAAGTCAGGGAGAAAGAGAGAGAGAGAGATTTGAGGCATAGAGAAACCCATGCACAGAGGTCCAGAGGCACAATAATAGGACATTTTCAAGTGGCAAAGAATAAGTAAAACAGTTTGACTGGAAGCTGTGTTCATAGACAGCTATATTAATAAATGGCTGTAGGCATTGTCAGAAGAATGGAAAAAGTTGGGAGAGTTAAGGATCAGTTGGAGGGGAGAGTGAGCAGAGAGGAGAAGCACCTTTTGGGTTTTTCCAGTAATGGGAGTATGGGAGTGGGAGGTCTGGTAGTGATGGCAGTAGGAATAGAAAAGAAAGTGTAGATGGGAGGGATATGATGGTAGAATCCACAGGATGTGTGGAAACATTGCATAGGACAAGAAAGGATCAAAGAGGACCCTAAAGCTTTTGAGCAATGGGAATAGAATGAACAAGTAGTGCTACATAGCCTGAAGTTGGGAGAAAGGGCTAGTTTAGAAGGAATAGGTAAGTTTAGTTTTAAACATATTGTTTAAGTTACTATTGGTACATCCAGGTGGAGATCATTTGATCATAGATGTCTGGAAGGACCTTAGAGGACTAGTTTGATCATATATATATATATGTGTGTGTGTGTGTGTGTGTGTGAGTGTGTGTGTGTATTTGGCTTTTTGGAGGAGGGGAAGGCAAGGCAATTGGGGTTAAATGACTTACCCAAGATCACACGGCTAGTAAGTGTTAAGTGTCTGAGGCTGGATTTGAACTCAGGTCCTCCTGACTCCAGAACTGGTGCTCTATTCACTGTACCACCTAGCCACCCCAGATACTCTATATTTTAAATGAGGAAACAGTCACAGAGAGATTGTGACTTGCTTAAGGTCACAGAGGTAGAAAGTAGCAGCATTAAGATTGAAACCCGGGTCTTCTGATTCTGAACCTAGTACTCTGAATTTCCTGTACAAAGTTTGGGATTCTGGTTTTGGAACTTAGACAAAGTCAGGAGTAGAGAGAAAAAAAATTTTTTTAAGTCTGTATGTTTTGACATGGGAGGTGAAGCCTTAGTAACTGAATTTGCTTCGGGAAATTACACAAAGTGAAAAGACCACCAAGACATACCCATAATAAGTGGTCAGGGAAAGGATGTAGATACAAATTTTTAATATTAATTTGGTTTACTCATCTCTCTGGCTTTAGTTCTAGAACTGGGGCTTTTGTATTACTTCTGAGGTTTGGGGTGGGATGACCAGTCCTTCCTGGTCTCACCCTTAGTCACTTGGGTTCCTGCACTTACCTTCACTTTCCAAGGTTACATGCCTTACCCCAACCTCTTTAGATCTTTGAGACAATTTTAGCAATCAAGAGAAGGAAAGGGATAGAATTAAAGTGAGATAGGGATAGTAAGGACAAGGAAAAAAAATACATATACATATACATACATACATACATACATATATATGTACACACACACACACATAATGGCAGAGACCTGCTCATGTTTATAGATATGGAAAGGAGCCAGTGATGGGGGGAGAGATGTTTCTAGAGCTGGTCCTAGAGAAGGTAGGAAGGAATGAAATCAAAAGTTCAAACAGCCATAAGACCTTTCTATTAGGGTCGTTAGAAGGGGTATATATAGACAGAGGGCCCCAGGTGTAAATTGAATATAAAGGGATGATATCTAAAAAATAAAATTAAGGGGTATAACAGAGGAATGTACTAGGAGAAAGAGAAAGGGAGAGGTAGAATGGAGTAAATTGTCTCAAATAAAAGAGGCAAGAAAAAGCTTTTACAGTGGAGGGGAAGAAGGAGGAGGTGAGGGGGAGTGAATGAACTTACTCTCATCAGGATTGGCTCAAAGAGGGAATAACATACACATACAATTGGGTATAGAAATCTATCTTACCCTACAGGAAATTTGGAGGGGAAGGGGATAAGAGAAGGAGGGGGATGTTAGAAGGGGGGGTAGATTGAGAGAGAGGATAGTCAGAAGCAAAACACTTTGGAGGAGGGACAGGGTAAAAAGAGAGAGAGAATAGAATACATGACGGGGATAGGATGGAGAGAAATATAGTCAGCAATAATAACTGTGAAAAAAATTTTGAAGCAAGGTTCTCTGATAAAGACCCCATTTCTCAAACATATGGAGAACTGAATCAAATTTATAAAAGTAAGAGCCATTCCCCAACTGTTAAATGATCAAAGGATATGATCAGTTTTCAGATGAAGTAATCAAAACTATCTAAAGCCATATGAAAAAATACTCTAATTCAGTATTGATTGGAGAAATGCAAGTTAAAACAATTTTGAAGTACTACCCCATACCTATTAGATTGTCTAACAAAATAGAAAAGGTAAATGACAAATGGTGGAAGGGATATGGGGAAATTGAAGCATTAAAGCACTGTTGGTGGAGTTGTGACCTGATTCAGCCATTCTGTATAGCAATTTGAAATTATGTGCAAAGGGCTATGAAACCTCCCTTTGACCTAGCAATACCACTACTAGGTCTGTATCCCAAAAGAGATTTAAAAAAAAAAAAAAGGAAAAGGACGTATACGTACAAAAATATTTATAGCAGCTCTTTTCTGGGGGCAAAGAATTAGAAATTGAGGGTATGCCCATTAATTAGGGAATGACTCAACAAGTTATGGTATGTGATTATAATGGAATACTGTTATACTATAAGAAATGATGAGCAGGATGCTCTCAGAAAAATCTAGAAAGACTCGCATGGGCTGATGCAAAGTGAAATGTACTGTTGTACAATGTAACAGCAATATCGAAAGATGATCAACTCACAATGACTTAGCTATTCTCAGCAATACAATGATCCAAGACAACTCTAAAGGACTTAGGATGAAAAATACTATCTATCCCCAGAGAGAGAACTGATGGTATCTGAGTATGACTGAAACATACTTTATTTTACTTTTTTTTTTTGAGTTTTTTTGTCTATGTTTTCTTTCACAACATGACTATTATGGATATGTTGTACATGACCAAAAAAGTTCAGGCAGAAAGATTAGCTTTAGTGAGAAGGAATACCTCCTGGGAAAGTAATAATGTTATTTTAGACCCCTGAACTGAGTTAATTTTTATGTCAGCTTGCATATATAAGATCATGCCATGGTCTGTGATTCATGATGGAGGCTTTGACTTCACTACCCCATTCTAAAAGACAGTGCTAACTCTGATTAAGCCCGAAATACAGTTCTTACCCTGACATGTAGCTATAAATTTAAATACTGATCCATTTTTAGTCTCTACACAGCTTCTCTTTCAGGGTCCAAAGGAGTACAGTCCTAAAGTATTTTATCGGCTGGGATCTATTATTTCAAATGTGGGGGTGGGGGCAGCATTTAAGAATAAACTCCCAGTTCTGTGTTGTGGGGATTTCAGTGACTTTGAATACCTTTCTTTGTTTCCACTATGAACATGCCTGGTCCTGGAATGGTATAAAGCCACAGGTCTGGGTGAATGCCCAAAACACTTAAAAACACATACACAAGCTAATACTATCTCTCAGCTGATTTTTCAACTGTTCTTGCCATGGATGTAAACCATAGCTCCTCGGCTCTGCCCTTACCAGGAAAAGGCTGTGTAAATTTCTTCCTGTTAGGTGCAAGGCTCTTTAAATGACTCATACTAATTCTTGTTCAAGATGGCCCCAAAGGCCCAAGGCTATATTTAGGAACTTGTTATAAAAGTACCTGCTACTAATTTCATGGTCAGTTCCAACCAGTTTTTCCAACACAGTGTAAGGAGAGTTCCAAGTTCGACAAGCAATGCTATATCTCCAAATTGGCTAAAACCTCTCATTTTAAATTTTGACATTCCCTTTAGTATAAAGTTATAGAATTTTTTTTACGAGACCTGTGGTTTCATCAGCATAGTGAGCTCCAAGTAAGGAACTTCATCTAATAATGCTGATAAATACCTTACCTGCATTTTAGAGTTTTCAAAATTTGCCTAGGACACTGGAAGGCTAAACAATTTGCCCAGGATCACATAGCTGGTATATGTTTGGAGAACAGGTGGTCAACCTGTGGCATGGAGGCCACATGTGGTCATCTTGATCCTCGGGTGTGGCCTTTTGACTGAGTCCAAGTTTTACAGAGCAAATCCTTTTATTAAGGGGATTTCTTCTGTGAAGTTTGTATTCAGTCAAAGGGCCTCACTTGAGGACCTAGAGGGCCACATGTGGCCTCGAGGCCACAGGTTTCCCACCCCTGGTCTGGAGGCTGGACCTGAGCCAAAGTCTTTCTGCCTCTAAGGTCAGTTCTCTATCCACTATGTCTTGCTGCTTCTCTAGACAACATTATTTTTTATATCTTATTTATTTTCAATCAGTATAAATCAATCTTCTCTCCATTGCTCTCCAACATCACCCCTTCCCCACAACTGAGAATGAAAGAAAAACAAAACCCCTGTTACAGACATACATAGTCAAGCAGAACAGATTTCTACATTGACCTTGTAAAAAAAAAAAATTCCATTACACACTTTAAATGCTTTACTTCTCTATAAGTAGTATGTTTCATCATTAGTCCTCTGGAATCATGACAAGTGATTGCACTAATCACGGTTCCTCATTCTTTCAAACTTACTTGTTTTCACCATGTTGTTATCAATGTATAAATTGTTTTTTTGTTTACATCACTCTGTTTCAGTTCAGTCAATCTTCCCACATCTCTCTGAAACTATTTCCATTATTTCTTACAAAACAATAGTATTCCATCACACCCACATACACACACACCCCATAACTTATTCACCCATTCCCCAATCTGTAGACATCTCAGATTCTCATTCATTACCATCTCTAATAGAGCTATAAATATAATCCTTAGATTTTGTTTTGTTTAGGATTAACCCTTCCTTTAATTTACCCTTCTCCCTTCCTCCTCCTTTTCCTCTGTTGAATGTAATGTATTTTTGTACCCAGTCCTGTGTATGTGTATATATTCTTCCCTCCTTTGATAAGTTCAGATGAGACAAAGATTTAAGTGCTGGCCATTCCCCAATCCCCTTCTCCTTTTTTGCATAATAGGTGCCTAATTGTGCATTATGTGAAATAATTTTCTCTAATCTAACTTTCCCTTCTCTCCCACCATATTCTTCTTCTCCTTTCCCTTCTTAAGATCATCATGAAATAACAACTCTTTCCAGGCCTTCTATCTAATTAGACTCCCTCTATGATCACTGATGATGATAGAGTTCAGTAGGGACACATGTGTATCATCTCCTCTTATTAGAATGTAAACAGTTTATTCTTTTTTGGTCCCTTATGATTGTTCATTCATCTTTACTTTTTTGTATTTCTCTTAATTTCTTTGTTTAAACTTCAAAGTTTCTATACATTTATGGACTTTTCGCCAAAAATGCTTGGAAGGCCTCTATTTCTTTAAAAGTCTATTTTCCCCCGTGTAGCATTATATTCAGTTTTGCTTAGTAAGTTATTCTTGGCTATAGACATAGATCTTTTGCTTCCTGGAATATCATATTCCAATCTCTCTGTCTCTTTATCTTGGTGGCACCTAAACCCTGTGTGAATCTGACTGTGGCTCCACGGTACTTAAATTTTTTTCTTTCTGGCTCCCTGCAGTATTTTTTCTTTGACCTGGAAGCTCTGGATTTTGGCTATAATGTTTCTGGGAGTTTTCATTTGGGGGTCTCAGGCAGTGACTGATGGATTCTTCACTTTGTCCCGTGGTCCTTAGAGATCTGGGCAGTTTCTTTTAAGATATCTTGAAACATGATGCATAGGCTTTTGTTCTGACTGTGGCATTCAGGTACTCCTATGATTCTTAAATTCATTTCTCCTCATTCTGTTTTCCAGGTCACTTGTCATTGCTATGAAATATCTTACATTTTCTTCTATTTTTTCAGCTTTTTGACTTTTAAATATTTCTTATCTCATAAAAATCACTAGATTCTATTTTGTCCATTCTGATTTTTAGTTTGTTGGTTTGCCAAGGTTTTGTACCTCTTTTGCCAAGCTTGGGTGTTAATTCTCTTTCCAATTCTCTCTTCCATAGTTCTCATTTCTTTTCTACTTTTTTTCCCTTTAGCACTCTCATTTCATTGACAAAGACATCTTTAGTTTTTTTTTAAACTCTTAATTCATCTCTCTAGGAATTCTTGTCAAATTTGTGCCCAGACTGTATTTTTCTTTGAGGCTTTGCTCGTAGATGTTTTGGAGTCATTCTCTTTTTCTGGGTTTGTGTTGTGAATGTCTCTATTGCCACAATATCTTTTTATAGTGACATTCTTCTTGGTTTGCTCATTCTTCCAGTCTACTTCCTGTATTCAGACTTGATTTTAGGGCTGATCTCTACGCACTTCTGTAGGGAATGTCTGGGCTAATCCTACTGTAGCTTTCTTGGGGAATTGGATGTTATATTGTTCTAAGATCTCAGAGACAGTTCAGGTTAGTGACCTGTAAGCTTTCATTGCTCCCAAAGTGATCTGATCTACAGTAAAGTCTGACTGATGTCTCCTAGATCTGAGGTGTGCAAGTACCTGACCTAGGTATGAGTCTGAGGAATAGTAGACTGCTGGTGGACTCAGCCCCTATCAGCCAGCCAAGAAGCTTTGATGGTTCAGAGTTACAGAACTGCAGGCCTACCTTTTGGATCTGGAATTTCTCGCCTGGTTATTCTTCTTCAGGCTTCATACTGGGCTAGAAGTTATAACTGAGATCCTTTTCTGTTCCTGGGATCTGAGCCCCCCTGAATCTTTGACCTGGAACTGAGTCATGGGCAATAGCGCTGTCAGTTGACACCTGTTCCAATTGTAATGCCCTGGTAGGAGTCTGGAGGTGCCCTAGAATGGGTCTAGGATCTCATTGCTCCTTGTGTGGCCCTCCTGGCCAGACCTAGTCCCCACTGTCCACAGACCTCTCTGTCTCCCTCTGCCAACCTGTCCTAGAAAAATGACTCATTGTGACTTTTAGACTTCCCTATCAGGATTTGATCTGTGATGTTTTCTGGATCTATTTGAAGGAGTTGGGGTGGGGTGGGGAATCTCACTCTACTGCTTCCTGCTACTCTGCCATCTTGTTGCCACCTCTTAGAATAAATAGTCTTAAGTAAATAAAAAGCTACCTTTCTGTGATTTAATTTTATCTTCTCCCCTGCCTGACATAAGAGACCATTGTCTTTTTTTAAAAAATGTTTAAAATGATCAAATAAATATTCTGTGTAGTTACCAGAAACTCTTTCCAATAGTGGAAAGAATTCTAAACTTGGAGTTCCTGGACCTAAATCCAAATACCAGCTCTGCTACTCACTATCAATGTGACCTTGGCCTCAATTTCCTCATCTATAAAATCAGGGAATTGATTTAAATGACCCTTCTAACTCTAGGCTTCTTCCTTTAAGACATATTCTCTCAGGAGACATTATGAGTAAAGGTGTCGCCCCACCAGAACTCAGCTGAAGACATCTTAGGAGAAAGGAGATGAAGGGGCATTTTCTCAATCATTACAATTATGCAGAAATTAAATAGAATTAGAGCATTTATCAAGCATCTAAGTGCCATCTAGTTCTGTTTGATTGTTCTTTCAATTTACCCTGGTGTTATTTTGTATACTATGCCTGATTCTGTTTGCTTTGTTCTCCATCAATTCATATGTTTTCACACGTTTCTCTGAATTTTTCATTGTCATCATTTTTTTTACAGTATAGTAATATTCCATTACATTCATGCACCACAATTTGTTTAGTTATTCTCCAACTGCTGAGCATCTACTTTGCTTTCAGGTCTTTCTTACCACAAAAAGTGCTACAGTTAATATTCTGATATATGTGTGAATGCATACCTAGCAGCGGGATCTCTTGTACAGGGTATGACATTTTAGTCCTGACATTCTTATAGGACCATGGTACTCTGTTGCATTTGGTTTGTTTTTAAATTTTTAAATATGAGTTGGTCAGAGGGACCCTGATCCATCCACATTGGCCTCTTTAGGTGATTTCTCCTTCTAGACTTCTAATCAGCATCCTTTCTACATGTCAAAATCCTGGGGCTCTGCCTCAAGATTTATAAGGTATCTCTCCACATGTTTATTTTTTTCTCTGGGAGCTTGGCTTGAGTCTGTGCCAACCCAGCACCTAGAGGTGCCACTGGATCTTTGGTGCAGAGGTGGTATGGGATAATGCAAAGTATGCTGGATTTTGAGTCAGAACACCTGGGTTCAAAGTCTTTCTACCATGTACCTTGGATGACCTTGAGCAAAATGACATAATGTCTCTCTGTTTCAGTTTATATGTCTATAAAAGGAGGGGATTAGACTAGATGACCTCTAACATTCCTTCCAGCTTTAAATACTATCATTCTAGTCATCTTCCGAGCTCTTCTCTAACAGGAGTCTGAGACTAAGCCTACCCTTTCCTCTGACAGAAACTCTCAGACAAGGATCTATCCCTCTGAGCCCTGCCCATGGCCTAGAAAAGCCTGTTGTGCTCCCTCAGACTTCTCAATAAAAAATAACTTCTCTTGCTTGGTCCCAAAACTACTAATCCATTAGATACAGGCCTTGACATTTTAGTTCAAGTACCACCTTCTTATAGGAAACTTTTTCTCATTTCCCCAATTATTGGTACCCCCTACCCCAAAATTATATGTATATTTACTTTGTGTGTAGGTGAGTGTATTTCTATTCACTTAATTTTGTCCATGTTTTATTTTGTTTTTTTTCTACCACTATAAGCTCCTTGAGGGCAGGGACTGTTTTCATTTTTGTCGCTGCATACCCAGTGCCTGGTACATAATGGGCACTTGTTGAATTGATACCCATCTAGATATTTTCATGCTCTGGTCTCTTCAGAAGTTGTTCACTCCTTTGCTACTTGTTCTCACTGGTTCCCTAAAGAAGATTCTTTTTTTAATTAAAAAAAAAATTTATTCTCATGTTTTGCTTTTTGGAGGAGGGAAGATAGAGTAATTAGGGTTAAGTGACTTGCCCAAGGTCACACAGCAAGTAAGTGTTAAGTGTCTGAGGTCAGATTTGAACTCAGGTCCTCCTGACTCCAGGGATGGTGCTCTATTCACCGTGCCACCTAGCTGCCCCCTCTAAAGAAAATTTCTTTAATCTCAATCTTTCAGTCTACTCAGGCCCTTTTGAAAAATTGACCTCTTCACCCACATATCATGTAGGCCCAACCTGGGCTACAGGGATGGGCTCATTCTCTTACTCTATGCCTGTTCCCACTAGAATAACCTAGTTCTCCTTTGCTGTTGTTGAGATGTTTCAGTTCTTTCTGACTTTTCATTGACTCCATTTTGGGTTTTCTTGGCAAAGATACTACAGTGGTTTGCCATTTCCTTCCCCAGAAAAATGAGGAAACTGAGGTAAACAGGGTGAAGTGACTTGCCCAGGATCACACAGCTAGTAAATATCTGAGACTGGATTTGAACTTAGGTCTTTCTGATTCCAGGCCTGCAGCTCTATCCAATGGCTGCCCGTTTACCTTTCTAACTTCATAAACTATTTTTATTAAATAACCACAAACAAAAATCATACACATCATAGGAGACAATATGCTGATGAGAAATGAGTACTGGATTAACAATCAAAGGCACTGGGTTTGAAATTCAGTTCTGCCAGTTACTACTTATGTGACCCTGGGAAAGTCACTCCTCTGTAAAATGAAAGTTGTTCAGGGACCAGAATGCAGGTCTCCTGAAGACCCAATCTAATTGACTTTTAAAGCTTCTCTGGCCAAAGTTCAGTGAGGGAAGGAAAGTGACCAGATTCATGAATTATATTTTGTTTTTGTCTTTCGCCAAATTGTCAGTGCTATTTTTTAAATTATGTAAACAAAGAGGTATTTGTTAATACATAGACACACAGAAATCATGAGTTACTTTCTAAGCCTCTGTCCTGGGCATAAAATGAAAAAATCTTAAGAAATTCAAATGTCTCATGAAATCCCAGAGAGGCAGCATGTTGCGGGAGATTAAAGCCTGCCTCTGAATGGCGAGGATTGCGTCTTAAGCATCCTGGCTGTGTGACTCGGAACAAATCACCTAAAGTCTCAGAGCTCTAAGTAACTGCCTAAAGCTCCAAGTTCCTAATCACTCCAGTAACAATAATGCTAACGTTCATACAGTGCTTTAAGGTTTACAAAGCAGTTTACAAATATTACCTCACTTTATCTTCCCAACAATTCTGAAAGGTAGGTGTTCTTATCATCCGCATTTTCCGCATGAAGAAACCAAGGCAGGTAGAGTTTAGGTGAATTGCTTGGAGTCATATAATTAGTAAGTGTCTGAGGCTTGATTTGGCCTTGGGTCTTATTGACTCCAGGTGAAGAAGGAGGAGGAGGAGGAGAAGGTGAGGGGGAAGGAGAAAGAGGAGGAAAAGGAGGTTAAGGAGGAAGAGGAGGAAGAGAAGAAAGAAGAAAAGAAAAATACGGTTTCATCCTTGAACAATGATGAAAAATTACTTCCTTAACCATTGGTTAGCAAGTTCTTGTGGGACCAAAACCATTATATAATAACATGAGTTGACAATGTCCAGTATCTGACATTTGTATAGCCTTTTCCATACACTGTCTCATTTCAGCCTCAAACAACCCTGTGGGGTGGCTACTATTGGCATTATCTTTATTTTACACGGGGAAACGAAAACTGGGAGAGGTGAATAATTTGCCCATTGGAACCTAGGTCTTTTAGGTAGCAGATCAAACACTCTCCACTATAACATACTGGTTTTTTTTTTTCAATAATGCAAAATCATTTTTTTTTTTTGCTTTTTTTGGGGGGGGAGAGCAGAGCAATTGGGGTTAAGTGACTTGCCCAAAGTCACACAGCTAGTAAGTGTTATGTGTCTGAGGCTGGATTTGAACTCAGGTCCTCCTGACTCCAGGGCCAGTGCTCTATTCACTGCACCCCCTAGCCACCCTAATAATGCAAAATCAAAAATGTCACAGGGCTACATTTGATGAAAAGCTGGATTCGGATAGGTTTTGAAGAGGCCTCGTGAAGCAAATAGAAGTCTTTTTTTTTTTTTATAAATTTTTTTTTTTATTTACTCATTTACTTTTAATTTACAAGATTCAGTTCCACAATCACTTGAGTTTCAGATTTTCTCCCCTCCCTTCCCCCCCCCCC
>CM053587.1:136283452-136311635 GCA_028646515.1 Pseudochirops corinnae | reverse complement strand
AAAAAAAAATCATAGACCTTAAGAAGAAATAAAAAAAAAGGATTCTAATCTCTCAGGGGTGGCTAGGTGGTGCAGTGAATAGAGCACTGGTCATGGAGTCAGGAGGACCTGAGTTCAAATCCGGCCTCAGACACTTAACATTTACTAGCCATGTGACCGTGGACAAGTCCCTTAACCTCAACTGCCCTGCCCCTCCTCCAAAAAAAAAAAAAGAAATATTTGTGGATTTATTCTATTTGTTGTCTGCTTTTTTGTTCTACTTCTAATTTCATCTTTTTGGGTCAGCTATCTGGTTCAGTGAATAGAGAACTGACCCTGAAATCAGGAGGACTTGAGTTCAAATCCAGCCTCAGACACTCAACACTTAACTAGCTGTGTGACCTTGGGCAAGTCACTTAACCCCAACTGCTCTGCCTTCCCCTTTCCAAAAAGCAAAACAAACAAAGAAACAAAAACTAATTTCATCTTTAAATGTTTTGGGAGATGATGTAACTTAACTGAGCCTGCAAACTTATTTTCTCTCTCCATTGCTAGATCAAGTCATTTTACTCATAAGCATAAAGGTTTGGCGAATGCGTTCACAATCTAAATTGTAAAGGCAGCTAGGTGGCACAGTCAGTAGAATGCTGGACCTGGAGATAGGAAGACTTGAGTTCAAATCCGGCCAAAGACACTTACTTATTAACTATGTGACAATTTGGGCAAGACACTTAACCTCTGTCTGCCTCAGTTTCCTCAAAACAGCAAAATAGGGATGATAATAACACCCACTTCCCAGAATTGTTGTGAGATAATAACTGTAAAGCACTTTATAAACCTTAAAGCACTTAAATAAATGCTAGTTGTTATTGTTATCATTGTTATAATAATGATATGTTTGTACTACTCTTGGCTATACCATTAAGGAGATCATGTTTACTATTTTTGAGGATCAAATGAAATAATATTTGTAAAGTACTTATCACACAATATCTGGCTTAAAGTAGGCGCTTAATAAAAGCTTATTCGTTTCCTCTTCCTTTCCATGCTCTTTTGGACTCCCTGTTGTATCAATTGCTTTACAATGTTTACAGTTAGGTAGGAAATGTTGTTAGCCCGTGCTAACTTTCCCTTATTCTATTTCTCATTGGGGGTGGGAGTGGCGGATGATATTTGAATATGCATGTTAGAGTTATTCTATTTGTACCACATATCTACTCATCTTGATCTTTTCTTCTAACTTAGTTTTGATTTTGATCTTTGTTCTAACAAGTCTATGGTCTTACTTCACACAGTTGATTCTGATATGACTCCCACATCCGCAACCAATTATTTCCTGTCTGTTGAGATAATCATTCTCGGTTTTTTTTCTGTGTGATTTTGCATGTGTGTGATATCCTTTAATTCTCTTCATATTCAAAGAAAGTATTTGTGATTTGTAGGTCTGAGACTTCAGTGTAGCCAACAAGCCTTTCATTCCTTAATCCCTTCCCCCCCACACTTAATAGTATTTTATTTCTTCCAATTACATGTAAAGAGAGTTTTCAACATTCATTTTTATAAGATTTTGAGCTCCAAATTTTCCTCCTTCCCTCCCCTACCCTCTCCCTAAGACAGTAAGCAAACTGATATAGGTTATGCGTGTACAATCAGGTTAAACATATTTCCACATTAATAATATAGTGAAAGAAGTCATTTCTTAATCCTTAACCACATTTTGCAACTCATTTTTTCATCTTTTTCTCCAATGTGTGTTTTTGCATTGAAGCCATCAAATACTAGAGGATATGTAGATTTGTTTAGAGAAAGGGTTCTTAGCCTAGGGCCTGGGAACTGATACATAAATAGATGGATGGATGGATGGATGGATGGAAGGACAGAAGCAGACAGAGAGACAGATAGATAAACAGTATTTCAATGTAATTGGTTTTTCCTTCATAATCTTATGGATTCTATTGTATGCTTTTAAAAACATTATTCTGAGAAGGGGTCCACAGGCTTCACCAGGAGGGGTCTATAATGGAAAAAAAGGTTGAGAACCTTTGGTTCAACTGGGTTCTTCATAAAATTCTTGTACCTCCTAAACTTCTATGATAGCTATGGACATATAAATCACAGTCATATTTATGGTGAGCTTTTCAGTTCTGCTTATCATGAGAACTGTTAGGAGAGATGAATGTGAATCCCTTGAAATGAAGGAACTTCTTGTCCGTGGTTGCCCTTCCACCTGCTAAATTTGTTTCCCCAAGGAGAACCTGTAAGCTGTCCTTGCATTTAGCTGCAACTTCTAATTACATTTAATAGTTAATAAATATTTTTTTAATAAATAGAAGAATGAATTAAGTGAGAGAGAATATTAGGCAAAAATCTTTCTCTTAAAAATAGGGGTAGATTTTTCTCCTTTTTCAGAAGGATAGGATTTGTGAGGTTTTAAAAAATTTATTATAAATTCCTATCTGTTTCTAAAAGAATCTATTTCTAAAATCAATTATTCATATGGATTTTGAATTTTGCTTTAATTTACCTCTTTATCCCACTTTTTCTGTCAACACAGATTTTTAGGAGACTTTTCTCTGATTTCCTAACTAATAATAACTAGAATTTATACAGCGCTCTTCCGATTTGCAAAGCACTTTATAGATATTATCTAATTTGATCCTCAGAACAACCGTGGAAGGTAGCTGCTCTAATTACCCCCCATTTAACAGGTGAAGAAATTGAGACAGACAGTACTTAAGTGACTTGTCTGACGCCAAAGTCACATAGATCCAAGTTTGAATTTGAACTCAGGTCTTCCTGTCTCCAGTGCTCTATCCACTTTACCACCTAACTGCCTTTAAAAGACTGTGGATAATAATACTTGCAATATCTATTTCACAAGACTGTTGTCAAAAAAAAAAGTTTCATAAACTGTAAAGCCCTATGTAGTTGGAAACTCATTGTTGTTTCTCCATATTTGCATGTCATTCACTCTGACCTACTTGTTTTAGTTAAAAATAGTCTATTCTGATGGACATCATCTCCTCTCTTCCACTCCTTTAAAGCTCTCAACATTTTTACTCATTTTCTTTTTTCCTTCAAGTCTCAAAGGAATTGCCAATTCTGTCCCCTTCTTTCTCAGCTGGCATCCTGCTCCAGAAGTCTGTCAACCTCTTTCTCTCATCTTTAATCTCTCCCTCTCTTCTAGGTTCTCCTCACTTTGCTTATCAGTATGTTAAAGTTTCTCCTTTCCTTTAAAAAAAAATCCTTCCCTAGACCTTGATAACTCCTACCTTCAGTGCTAAACTTGTAGAAAAAGTCTCCATTCCACTCTATGCTCAACTTCCTGCAACCCTCCTGCCTCCACCCCTACCACCCTACTGGAACCAATCTAACCTCTTTATTTTAAAATTCCGTGGTTTAAAGCTCTTTACCAGATTATCTTCTCTCTCTATACCTTCATGCATGATGATTTCTGCTCCATCTTTTAGGTGTAATTCACTGATTCAAAGCAATTTTCTCACCTGTAAAGTAAGTTTTGGACTGGATGCCATCTAAGATTCCTCCCTTCTCTAACATTTTATGATGTTGGGAAATTTGACCAAAATTTGAGAATTTCTTTGTATCAAGAAGATCTCAACAGTGTGAGCTCTCCAAGTAAAAAGGGTAGATGACCCTTAAAGAAACCCAGAGGGAAAAAAATTCAGCCTTCGATAACCTTGCTGCCTTTCGTTCTTAATAGAAGATCCACTACATTTTATCTGAATTGAAGAGTCAAGACAGTGTTCTGTAAGGTCACACACCAGAGCTTTTGCTAGGAGATTGAAAGGAGTGATAACATCACTCGCATTCTTTATTCCTTCCTCCCAAATAATGCATTTCATTGTTAATTTAAACATAAGGTATACTGCTGTTCTCTCAAAGGAAGCTGCCACTTCGTAAATAAGAATGCAGAAAAAAAACCCCAGGTATGTAAATCTGTGCCAACTCCCCTAGAACCTTGGGGTTAATTTAGCTGTCACAAGGATTTTTCCCAGGGAAAGAAGCAGTCTGCCCCCATGGGACAACCAGGAAACCAATTTACAGTTGCCTCATTCATTCTGCCTCTATGTAATTTTTTCATCAAGATATGATTTACTATGTCGAAAAGCATTGATAAGGTCAATAACCATATTCTCTTCACGCTCTGATTAGACAGTATCTTTGGACAAATCTCTAAATCATCATGCAGCAAGTAATAGGTCTTTCATTGTAAGATCATAAACTGCCAGCACTAGATAATTAAACTTCCTGAATCAATAATGTAACTCTTGACACACCAATAAGATTTTAAAGGAGTTTGCTACAACTGTTGTGTAATCACTTAAAGGGATATTTATTTCAAGAAAGATCTTTCCATGCTTCCAAAGTAGCATCTGCTGGCATTTCTGTTGGAAATTTAATAATAATTTTCTTTCATATACTGCTTTAAGGTTTATAAAGTATATTCTTCAGACCCTGAGGTGAAGGAATAACTTCCCTTAAAACTGAGGCACAGGGTAACTAAGACATTTAGGATCAAGATGTTAAATCTGTAGGAGACTGTAGTGGTCACAGCCCAATCAAGGCCCAACAGATGAGCTACAGAAAGATTAAAGAACTTAAGCAGGGTCATATAGCTAGTGACTCAAACTGCTATCTTCTACATGTATTACTATACCCTATTTCCTGGGATGTAAAACAGCAGAGCATGTAAAGGGACCAACTGTCCAGATTTGGGGTTAATCATGCCCTTCTCTTATTACTACCTGCACTAGCCACTCTTTAGCTCCTTCTCATATCCTGATTAAGAGGAGAAAAGTGGAACATATCATAGACTATTAAAGGAAAGGCAGTTTAATAGTGGGGGGGAGGGGCAGGAAAAAGGTAGAAGGGAAGAAAAAAAGGGAAAAGAAAAAAAGAAATTTAAGTGGTAACTATTATATATTTAAAAGGAACAGCAAGTTGCATTAATAGAGTTATAGTTTCATGTGCAATCATCTTTTTAAAATTATACTGTGTTATGGACATACTTGTTTTATTCCATAAATTAAAAATTAAGTACATTTTAAATTTTAAAAAAAAGTTGGGAGGCGCATTCAAGATGACCTAGTTCAATCTGCTCATTCATTAGATGAAGAAACTGAGACTAAATGGTTTAGTAACTTGCCTGAAGAAAATCAGTGACAAAGCAAAAACCAGATACCCAGATTTCTTAACCCACAGACCAGCATATTTGCTGTTAGACCTATGTCTGTTAAGTTCCCAACTTTATAGGCCAATGACATTTCTTCTCAGAAGGGAGTAATGAGTAGGGTCAGATTCGGAATTTTAAGTCTTGCATCCCCAATCAAGGAGGGGTATCTTACCTGAGATTCTTATCACATTATCCCAGAAACCCAGAGTTAGAAACCATCCCAGAGGCCATCTACCCCCAACCATGCTTTGTTTAAGACAAGTTTTCCTCCAAACCCTTCATAAAATTCTCTGGTGATTTGGTATTAGTTTTAAAAAAATAGAAAAGTTGATCAATGGAACAGATTAAGTAAATAAAACCTGGAAACAATCACACATAGCAGGACAGTGTTTGATAAATCTAAGGATGCCAGCTACTGGAACAAGGAATTCCTGTTACACAAAAACAACTAGGAAAACTGGAAAGCAATCCAGCAGAAATTAGTGTTAGACCACTCCCACTTCTGACACTTACGGTACAATTACTTGTGTGACCTTGGCAAAGTCATCTAATTTCTCTAGGCTGGCATTTCCTCATCTGTAAATTGAGGAAGTTGAGTTAGCCAACTCAAAAAGATTAGCTCTTGAGTTCCTTATCAACATTAGATCCTGATTCAGTGATTTTATGATATCTCACACCACACGCCACAATAAATTCCAAGTTGACATATGACTTAAACATAAAATGTCATTTAATAAACAAATTAGAGGAGAAAACAAGGAAATAGCTTTTGTAATTATGGATAGAGAAAGATAGTTGGCAGACCAATAGAAAGGGAAGCTGTGATCACAAAGAACTTGCATGGTTTCATCAAGAACAGGTCTTGCCTGAATAATTTCAATTTCTTTTTTGACAGGAGGAGTGGGGAAACCTGGGTTCATTAGGGTTCATTTGCATGAGGGCAAAAGTTCCACCTGTTTGCCTTTACTACAGAAATGGTTCTTGCTCAATCTCTTCTGTCCCCCACCCTTGAAATGTGGATGCCACAAATATTAGCCATATATCCATCTCCTCCCTCCAGGCTTCACCTACTTTCAAGTCACTGCCCTCTTGAGGCTCCACCCCTACAGAGGTATGTCTCTAAGCAGTCATGGAGGGCAACAATGTGGAGCTGGGCTAGTAACTCCATGTAACAACCTAACCCTTATCAAATAGCCAAATTACTTTCTCATTTACAACTTGCCTAAGGGAAATCCTAGGTTCATCTATTCTTTATCCTGATTTAGGAAATTTCTAAAATATAACTATCAATAAGATTCTCTCTCACACTTCTCCTGAGCCTCCCGTCAGATCCCAGGGGGGAAATCAGCAATGCAATGTCTGAGTTCTTCATTTATGTCTTTGTGTTTCTCCCTCCTCTCTCTCCACATAGTTTGTCAGTCTCAGCCACTGTTCCTTCTTTTATATCTTCCTATTAATGGAACATATGGATCAGAGGAATTATAATCAATCAAATTTTTATCTAAGCCAGCATTAGTGCTCATTAAACAGAAAGTCTGAACAAACTTTAAAGAACAGAAAACCCATGGATATAACATATGCTCTCTCAGACTGCAAGGGCTGAGAAAGGGGAGACAGGAACTTTACCATCTGCTCAATAGAAAGTCAACAGTGACCAACGGCTCAGACACTCTCTCCCTAATGCCTCAGACTTTTCTATGTAGCCACTGAAGGTAAAGGTGGCCACTGCCCACAGAGTTCCAGGAGTAGCCCCATGCCAACCATGATATAACAACATCTCTCAGTCTCTAGTCTCAAGCATTCTCTCATCTCAAATCTCAGTCCCCCAGTGGAGTAATGTTTACAAGTTCATAATATAGTTATGAGGATTCAGAACTGGTTGGATGGCCAGGCTCAAAGAATTATTGTTAATGGTTCGATGTCAATGTTTCAGGAGGTTTCCAGGAAAGTAAACCATGGATCTGTGCTTGAATAATGGCAGAGATGGCATTTCTAATGCCAGCCAGATGGCTGACATCCTTATCAAATTTTCAGATGACATCAAGCTGAAAGGCACAGTTAACATACTCAATGGTAGAGTCAAGATCTAAAAAGATTTTGCCAGGTTAGATTATTAGATTAAATCCAATAAGATAAAATCCTACAGGGATAAAAACAAAATCTTACACTGGGGCACGTAATATCAACTTCATAAGTACAAGATGTGGGAGACATGCTTTGAAAAGCAATTGTTCTTGAAAATACCAGTTGGCTAGGGAGCTATGGACTACAAGTTTGATATGATTTGTTAGCAGCGTGATGTGACAGTCAAAAAAGGCTAAAGCAATCTTCTGATACATTAAGAGAGCATAAATTCTAGAAACAAGAAGGTGCTAGGCCCACTGTACTTGGCCCTCATCATACATCATCTGGAGTATTGTATTCATTTCTAGGTACAGAACTGGTCCTGATGAATATATCTGGCCACTGGACCCAGATGACTCTGGAGGAGAAAGTGAGGCTGGTGACCTTGCACAGACAGCCCTCCCCCACCCAAATCAAAGTCAACTGTAAGTCGTCATCATCTCCCTGATGCCCTAGTCCTCTTTGAGAAGGACAAACACAACCCAGGGCACAGAACCTATTTTTCTGAGGACAGCCTAGCTAGAGCACATCACCAGAGGGCTGGCCACTTGCTGATGATCTTTTTTTTGGGCCATGGTAATCCATGAAACAAAGGGGGAAAAATACAAAATAGGGAAGAGAATGAGCATTTATATTGTGCCTACTCATACTATGCACTATGCTTGGTGCTTCAAAAATATTATCTTTTGACCTGTACAACAACCCTAATAGGTAGGTTATGTTATTATTCCTGTTTTACTATCACGGAAACTGAGGCAAACAGAAATTTAGTGACTTGTCCAGGTTCATACTTCTAGTAAGTGCCTGAGGTCACATTTGAACTCAAGTCTTCCCAAATCCAGGCCCAGCATTCCATCCATTGAACAACCTAGTTGCTTGCAAAAATGGATCTCAATCCTATGCTATCTCCTTCCACTTCTGCAATGATGGCGACAGAGTGATAAGAGAGGGGATATAGGGTGCTACAAATAATAGTTTTCAGACCATCAATAAGCTACATTTTGATGTTTAGTACTATATTTGTGAAGTCTTTATCCAACGACCAACATGCTGAACCATGTCAGTCTTGACATTATTGCTATAAATGGAACCAGAATAAAGGGGAAAGTTTCAGTTAAATGGAAAAATATTCAATCATTTCCAGTTTCGCCTGACTCTTTGTGACCCCATTTGGGGTTTTCTTGGCAAAGATACTGGAATGGTTTGCCATTTCCTTTCCCAGCTCATTTTACAGATGAGGAAACTGAGGCAAATAGGGTTAAGTGACTTGCCCAAGGTGACAAAGCTAGTAAGTGTCCAAGATGAAATTTGACCTCCAGTCCTACAGACTCTGAGGCTGACATTCTATCCAGCATGCCATCTAACCGCCCCAAACAGAAAGATAGCTTATAGGCATTCCCTGGAAAAGCAAAGAAGTTGGCAGAGTATATGCCCAAAATAATAAGAAGGATTACTTCACAAGATATTTAGTTATCATATCTTGCAATGCCAAAGGAATGACAGAAAGCCAAGATTTGTAGATTACAAATTGATGAGATGCTTTTAACCTCTTTATAATTTTCTTCATAAAGATAACTGGTAGATCCTGGACATAATGATCACTACATAATGTCTTTAAAAATGAAATAGATTGTATTTTAACAAACAGGAAAAGATTCATTGATGTGAGCATTACTCCAATGTCAAATTACTATGAACAGTTAGATCAGTGAATTATCAGAGCTAAGATTAGAATTATTTTTAAAAAATCAGGAACAAATAATAATAATAAGAAAAAGACATGGTATATAATTGAAACAACTTAATCCTAAAATATTTAAACAACTTGTTGTAAGTCAAAATGGAGAATGAACAACAAAAATTATATCTATTACAACTACAATAATTTTATCCAGAAGTTTAAGCAATATAACCTAATTGACACACTAAAGAGAAGAAAAGAAAGCACTTTTGTCAACAAACATCTGACTTTCTTGCCAGAGTTACAAAAGGCAACATCAAGGTAGGCGATAGACTTATTTGCAAAATCTTACCAAGAAAGATTTTGATGGACAATTGTTAGCCATACCATCTAAGAAAACAGAAAGTAGAGGGTAAAAAGAGACAATAGAGGGCAAAACTAGTTTAAAGAAAGCTTGGTAAGATGTACAATAAAGCAAAGTCTTTCCAACAATTTTTAAGATTGAAAATGGAACAAGGACTACAAATGGATAAAAAAAAATTGGAAAAGATTTGCAAAAATTATTATAATAATGAACAGTGGAACTACCACACTTGGAGCTTTCATCACAGACCTGGATATGATTATAGAGGAGACAGAAATGGAACTAAAGAGAACAAAGATGGGAAAAACAACCAAGTATACATCAAGGAAGGCTTTACTCATCCTACTTCAGCTGATGCTGTCACTGAAGGCCCATAATGTAATCAATCACAAAGTGCTCATAAGAGAGGTGTTAAGGAGTTTTCCTAAAACTCCATCTGTACTGGGGAAGGCTTAGGGACAATTATACAACGTATATGAAAGAGAGGAAGATATCAAAGGCACTCTCCCATCTTTACAAAATCTTTTTGAGTGTTTCTATATATCAGTTGGAGGACATTATAAACTAGGATATCAGTAGGGAACAAGCAGGTTTTTGTAAAGAATATTCAACTAATCTACATCATTTCACAATGAACTGAAAGGTGCAGAGAATATGACATTTCATTTTGCTTATTGTTAGTTAACTACAAAAAAGTATTTGATTCAGTGGAACAAAATGGCATTTTATGGGACACCGTGGTAGACCAGATCCAGCAAATAATTCAAATTGTTGCTTGGGAATAGTGGGGTCCTTCAGATTTTCCTATTTGCAGATGACATCGTGCTGGTTGCATAAAGCCCCCAGAACACTGCAGAACATCCTGGAAGAGATTTATAATCATTTGAAAGAGTTTGGTTTGATCATTCACAAAGGAAAGACCAAATGGCCAATGAATGTCTATTGTCCATATTTCAACATGAGTTTGGATGAACAATTTCCTGAGCTTGTCCACTAATGTGTTAATCTGGGACAGAAAGTAAAGATGAACAACAAATTGGGTCCAGAGTTGAACTGGAGAAGAAAAATAGGCTGAATTGCCTTCAGGAAATTGCAAAGCTTTTTTACTAAGATCAAGCTTCCCATGAAGTAAAGGCTCATCATTTTAATATCAATCTTCTATATGGCAGTGAAACATAGTATAACTATTTCCATAGAAGTAAAATAACTATCATAGAGGGCCATCAAGAGACATATGGGTAGTGTAAGCAGGCTGCAACATATAACCAGTGAGGAACTCTTAAGGCAAATGAGAGTTAAAGACATCATCAAGGAACTAAATTAGAGAACAAGAAGGTGGTCTAATCACATGTGGAGAGTGAGGAATTCACAGGTGGACAGGTAGAATGCCACGCTGGTACCCTGGTGATGTCATTCATCAAGGAAAGCCTCCGACATGTTTTGTAGATCCCTTGTTTTAAATTTTAGGAGGACACATACAATTGTCATATACAATGGACAAGCACAAAAGGGTTGTGATCTGCTTCACTGAAGAAGAGTGACATGGTTGGACCTGTTCTTTATCATTTTGGTGGCTGAATGGAGGATGGATTGAAGTGGGAAGAGACTTGAGACAGGCAAATGCATAACAGGTTACTACAGCAGGCCAGGCATGAGATGATAGGGGCTTGCAGCAGAATGATTGGAAAGATAGTGCAAAGATTAATTTTCAGGGGTGGCTAGGTGGTACAGTGAATAGAGCACCGGCCCTGGAGTCAGGAGGACCTGAGTTCAAATCCAGCCTCAGACACGCGACACACTAGCCATGTGACCTTAGGCAAGTCACTTAACTCCAACTGCCCTGCCCTTTCCCCTCCGAAAAGCAAAAAAAAAAAAAAAAAAAAAAGATTAAATTTGCAGGCTTTGGCTTTAGGACCTGGGAGGATAGTGTTGCCCTTGACAATAATAAGGAAGTTAGTTAGGAGGTGGTGAAGGTTTAGGGGGAAAGATAATGAGTTCTGTTTTGCATATGTTGAGTCTAAGATGTCTACAGGATATTCAGTTTAAGATGTCTGAAAGATAGTTGGAGATGTGAGATTGGAGGTCCTGGGCTATATTTTGCCCCAGAACCCAGATGGCTCCAGAGGAGAAAGCGAGGCTGGTGACTTTGCTCACCACTCCCTCACTTAAATCCAATTGACTTGCCTGTCATGGTCCTCTTTGAGAACTAAAGACAAACAATAACAACAATAGGGCAGGATAGGTAGATTTGAGACATCAGCATAGAGATGGTAATTAAATCCATGGGAGGTGATGAAAACACCAAGTGAAGTTATATAGAGGGAGAAGAGACAAGGTTCAGGACAAAACCCTGTGGGACACCTATGGTTGGAGGGCATTGCCTAGATGGGGATCCAGCAAAAGACATTAAGAAGGAATGATCTGAGGAAGAGACCCAGGAGACAGTAGTATCTCAAAAACCTAGAGAAAAGAGAGGAAGTATCAAGGAGGAAAAAGTGATCAACAGTGTCAAAGGCTGCAGAGGTCCAAGAGAATGAGGATTCAAAAATGGCCATATATAACCTAATTAAGAGATCTTTGGGGAAAAAAACTTTTTAATATTTAAAAAGAAGAGATTATTGGTAATTTTGGAGATATCAGTTTTGGTGGAACAATGAGGTCAGAAGTCAGATTATAAGGGGTTAAGAAGAGAGTGAGAGGAGAGAAAATGCAGACACCTATTGTAGAAGGCCTTTTGAAGGAGTTTAGCCACAAAGAGCAGAAGTATATAGCACAATGGTTAGCAGGAATGGAAGGATCAAGAGAGGGCTTTTTGAGAATGAGGAAGAAATGGGCATGTTTGTAGGCAATAGGGAAGCAGCCCATAGGTGGGAGAGACTGAAGATAAATGAGAGGGTGGGATGACAGAGGGTTTACCTCTGTTGGAGAAGACAGGATGGAATGGGATCCCCTATGAAGGTGGAGGAGCCTTGGTAAGGGCCCATGGCCTTTCTCAATCTTTATTCTCCTTCAGTCTATGCAGCCTTTGACACTGCTGATCACTTTCTCCTCCCTGATACTCTCTTCTCTCTAAGTTTTTGAGATACCACTGTCTCCTGGGCCTCCTCCTATCCATATGATTATTCCTTCTCAGTGTCTTTTGCTGGGTCCTCATCATGTGAGGAAGCATAACCTTTAGGGAAATGCAACTAGAAAAATATCCCCAAGATTCTAGTTCTTCAAATATAAACAGAGTTCAGTGACATTATGATGAGAAAATTGCATTTAATCTCTACCCCCACCCATCATATTCCTCTCTTGGCATCACTGCCTAGAGGAATCATCAAGTCAGAAACAAACATTTATGATTTAGTACTTGCTATGTGCCAAACATTGTGCATAGAACTGGAGATACCAAATAGAGAGAGAGAGAGAGAGAAAGACAGAGAGAGAGAGAGATAGATGGATGGATGGATAGATAGATGAATAAATAAAGAGGAAAAAAAACCTGTCCTGGCTCTCAAATATCTCACAATCTAACAAGTGGGACAAGATGCAAATAACTATCTACAAACAAGATACATATAGGAGAAATTGGAGATCATATTGGAGGGAAGATCCTAAGATTAAGGAGGTGGGAGAAAGGCTTCTTGCAGAAGGTGAGACTAGTGGAAACTGGAAGGAATCCAGGAAAGCCAAGAGGTAGAGTTGAGGATAGAGTTTCCAGGCACAGGAGATGAAAGCTAGCTTGAAAATGCATGAAGTTGGGAAATGGAGTTTCCTGTTAAAGGCCATTGTCACTGGATGGCAGAGTATGTATAAGGGAAAAAGATGTAAAAAGACTTCAGGTTTGAAAGATCAGTGATTTTGTCCCTCTTCCCTCTTCCACAGTCTGGTAATTGATACACATCAATAATGCATGTAATGTACCTTTCAAACCTTAGATCGTGTGTGTGTGTGTGTGTGTGTGTGTGATATGTATACACATATCTATATCTGTCTATCTATCCTATCTATTTATCTGTCTCTATTTCCTGAGGACATCAGCCCAATATGCTGCTATGGCCAAACAGTGATTTGAGGTAGTAGGTCAGCATCTATCAGACTGCAAAGATCTGTGCTAGGTGCTCAGGAGGATAAACATAAATAATGCTTATATTCACACAATGGATGATCCGAAAAATAAGAGCTCAGAAGGTTCTACCACAGATCAGGCACAAATAGTCCATGTGAATATCTGGGGTGAGTTCTCCAAATCTGTACATCTTGCATTTCTTTTGAGCTGCTGAAATTCTGCTTTGCTCATAAAGCACAGTGCCTTCTGGGCTGAGTGGTCCTGCCAAGTGGTCCTGAGCCAATGTCTCCCATGTCTCATAATCAATTCTAAAGTTCTTCAGAGAGACCTTGAGAATGTCCTTGTCTGACTTTTTCTGACCACCACATGAGCACTTACCTTGTGAGAGTTTTCTTCATAAAATAGTCTTTTAGGCAAACATAGTTTTGGCATTCAAACAGCATGGCCAGCCTATTGCAGTTGCACTCTCTGCAGCAGAGTTTGAATGATTGGCAGATTAGATCAAGAAAGAATTTCAGTGTCTGGCACCTTATCCTGCCAAGTGATCTTCAGAATCTTCCTAAGACAATTCAAATGGAAGTGATCCTGTTTCTTGGCATGGCACTGGTTTACTGTCCAGGTTTCACAGGTATAGAACAATGAGGTCAGCATAACAGCTCTGTAGACCTTCAGTTTAGTAGACAGTCTAATATCTCTTCTCTCCCCACTTTCCTTCAGAGCCTCCCCAACACTGGGCTAGTTCTGGCAATGCATGGGTCAACTCCTCATCTCTTATACATGTCTAGAAAGTAAACTGCCAAAGTAATTGGAATTATCTACAGTATTCAAAATTTCTCCATTTGCAATTCATGTACTAGTCAAGACATCACTCTAGCATGATTTGATTGTGAATCAAGACATCACTCTTTTTGTGTGACCAAAGGCAAATAATTTATTAACCTTTAACTTCTGTGCCCAAAAATGAAGAGGTTAACTAACTAAATGACCTCTAAGGTCCCTTCCAGTTACAAAGTTCTCTGATTCTGTTCTTCTGTTGTTATAATACTCTACCACAATACTTAGTTTGTTTTACGCCAAGGGAGCACTATAATGGTTTCTATCCACTTTGTTCCTTCCTCTTCAACTTATTTCTTCTTCAATTTCTCTTAGAGCAAAAGTTCTGAATTCAGTCACTGTCTGAGCACCTAACATCTAGGTAGACGCTGGGTTCTTTGCCTGACTTTACATTTATGTTAACTGCTGTAGCAGAGGCAAAATTCAGTTTACTGGAAATAGTTCAGTAATGAAACAGCAGATTATATTATAGCATCTGGATAGAGAGGCACCTAGAGCATACGGGTCCAACACAAAGCAAAGTGCCTCCTAAACCAGAGTAAATGTAATTGGGAAACTTTTAACAAAATCAATTAAAATGCAATATGATGTTTATTGTTGTTCAGTTGTGTCTGACTCTTCATGACTCCATTTGGGGTTTCCTTGGGAAAGATATTGGAGCGGTTTTGTCATTTCCTTCTCCAGCTCATTTTACAGATAAGGAAACTGAGGCAAACACGGTTAAGTGATTTGTTCAGGATCACACAGCTAGGAAGTGTCTGAGGCCATCTTTGAACTTAGGAAGATGAGTCTTCCTGACTCCAGGGCTGGCATTTTATCGGCTTTGCCACCTAGCTGCCACAACAAGAAGTCAACATGCCTCATTGGTTTCTACCTGAATGAAGCATCACTCCTCTAGGATGCCTTTTGAGCAGTGGTGATAAACTCAAGGATCTCAAAGTCAGGATGGGCAGCATCCAGGAAGATGCCTCTGGAGCAATGGCATCAAACTCAAATAGAAACAGAAGCCCAGTAGTCTAGGAAACATAGTGATTTAGGAAACCAAAAATTAACATTATCTATGTTGTATTTTTATTTCTTTTGTTAAACATTTTCCAATTATGTTTTAACCCTGATTGAGGAGGCCCTTGGGAGTTCTGCTGCCTGCCCAAGGGGCCTGCTGGCTACAAGTTTGACACTTCTGCTCTGGAGGACTGAGGGGAAGTTACAGAAAAAGCTGGCCTTTCCTTAGGAGTTCCTGAAATGCCAAGTTTGTTCTAACCTCACAAACTCAGACTCTCCCAATCACTGCCTCCAGTTCTGAGACAGCTTCTTTCTTTTTATACAAATTGCTTAGGGTATGACACAATATCTCACGCAATGGCTTGGATTGATTCAAGGAGGTGTACAGTCCCTGTTCCCATTCAGTTCTGATTGTTTGATTCAATCAAAAAGTGTTTTTTCCTAGTTGAGGAGTCACAGTTAAATTGGGTTGGTTTCAACTCCACCTTTACACTGTAATGAGCTCAGTGCTCTTAGAGGCACTATCTGCTATAATCTACTGAAAGGAAGCTGATCATGAAACACAAAGGTACAAACAGTAAATGAATTCATGAAAAAAGCATTTACTGTTTGGCAAGCACTGTGCTAAACTCTGAGATACAGGTACAAAAGAGAGTACCTTCCCTCTGAGTTTATATTCTAATACAGCTGTCCTCAACCTGTGGGTTATGTTCAATTTTGTAACAATGAAAACACATCCTGCATATCGGATATTTACATTACAATTCATAACAGTAGCAAAATTACAGTTATGAAGTAGCAACGAAAATAATTTTATGGTTGGGGGCACCACAACATGAGGAACTGTATTAAAGGGTCACAGCTTTAGGAAGGTTGAGAATCACTATTCTAATAGGAGAGAGAACAACCCAAATAGGGTAGTGATGGCCCTAGAGGGATATTTTGCCTTGGTAAATTATTATTAACAATGACAATATTTAGGCAATCGGGGTTAAGTGATTTGTCCAGGGTCACACAACTAGTCTGGTGCTGAATTTGAACTCAGGTCCTCCTGACTCCAGGGCTGGTGTTCTATCCACTTCACCAGCTAGCTGTCCCATTGATAAATTATAAGGATGGTGAGTAGAACCATAGAGGAATAGATTGATAGACACTTTAAAGTAGCAATAGGAGAACTGACTTGGTTATAGTTCCAGAACTGGCAAGGGTTGAGGGGCAGGGCATGCCACAGCAACATGGCGAGATGTGGAGAGATAACCAGAAGTGAAACTTAACTGGTGCCCATGCCTAAATATATCTCAGTGTTACAGAGATAACTGCCAATGGGCAGAGGGGAGATCCAGGGTAATCTATTCCAGTTTGGAAGGGTTAAGTACTCCAGGGCTTGGTAGAGTAGAGTTTAACCTTCAAAGGCAACAAGAGGTTCAAAGTTAATATAATTTGTTATAACCTTTTTATAAATTGATTTGGGGGGAAGAGTAAAGCAATTAATGTGAATGATATTTATAGATTATCTTAATTTGATTTATCAGTCCCATTCTCTTTTTCTACAAATGTCCCACAAGCAGGGAATTTATAAAAGTAGTATGTACATATGGCCATAGAGAATTCCATTGGCTTATTTAGCAGTCATCAGATACTGAGACAAAAAAACTACTGATAATAAACACAATGGTTCATATCTCTATGCTTTACAGTTTACAAAGCACTTTACTCACTTTTTCCATTTCTCAGTGAAGAGGTGACCCATAAAAGGAAGGGTTAAGGCTAGGGGTGCTCAAGACCTCAACATACCAACATGCTGGGTCCTGCCAAATTAATTCAACCCAAGTCTTCTCTCAGCCAAAGAAAAGCAAAGTTTATTAAAAGTTCACTTGTATTAGACACAGAGCAAATCTGTGCTATAAAATTCTATGGTGTTCTCACACATTCTCTCTCTCACACACTCACACACTCACTCACTCGCACACACACACACACAAACACACAGGTAAGATGGGATCATATATACAGAAAGGTTGTGGGGGGAATCTTGGGGTAGTCTAGAGGAGGATTTTGGGGAGGGTCTTCAGGAGGAGTCAGATGAGGTCAGACTCCAGTAATGAGTTTGAGGAGGGTCTTCTGGAGGAGTTAATGAGGTCAGACTCCATTAAATGAGTGAAATTGCTGGAAGCTACCTGGAGAAGACAAACAATGGTGGGTTAGGCCAGTTTAAGGGTGTTGGGTATAGATATTTTGATAGGCTCAAGGGTGGGAAGTAGATGGACAATGGAGGGCCAAACTAGTAACAAAGGTTTGGGCAGAGCCACAAATGAAAGGCTTATGGCCTCATGCAAATACCTCATCAAATGGGAAGATTCAATCAGTTCAAGGGGGTTTCCGAGACTACACCTCAAGGATTCAAGGAGAGCTCAAGGAGGTTCCCAGAGCCTGCACCTCATCGCTCAGAAGTAATCCTATTTTGTTCTTGGTGGAGGTATGGTATCTGAACTTATGATTTCATTTAAAAAAATGTAATGTCTCAAATGAGGAAATTTCCTCTACAAGGCTAATCGGTATCTACTCTGGAATTTTAGAGTCTTAGGAAGTTGCCTGGAGTACTGAAGAACTGCCAAGGGCCACACAGGTAGTATGTGTCAGAGGCTGAATTTGTGGACTTGATGAGATACAGGCTCTGGGAACCCCCTTGAACTCTGATTGAATCTTCCCCCTTGAGGCATTTGCCTGAGGCCATAAGCCTTTCATTATAGCTAAACCCAAATCTCTTACTCTTTCTAGCCTAGCTCTCCTTTGTCCATCTACTTCCCATCCTTGAGCCTATCAAAATATCTATACCCAACACCCTTGACCTGGCGTAGCCCACCATTGTCTGTCACCTCCAGGTAGCCTCCAGCAACTTCACTCATTTACTGGAGTCTGACCTCATTAACTCCTCCTGAAGACCCTCCCCAAACTCCTCCTTTAGATGTGTGTGTGTGTATATGTATGTATGTATGTGTATGTGTATATGTATGTGAGAGTGTGTGTGTGTGTACGTGTGTGTGTGTGTGTAAGAGAGTGTGTGAGAGCGCCACAGAATGACATAGCATTGCACAGTGCAAGCATCCCAGATACCGAGGCTCCTTAAGAGTCTCCCCAATATGGCGAACTTTTAAAACTGCTTTTCTTTGGCTGAAAGAAGACTTGAGTCAAATTCATTCGGCAGGACCTGGCATGTTGGTATTTTGGGGTCTCAAGCACCCCTAACCCTAAACCTCTTCAGAATTGATCCCAGGTGTTCTTAACTGTAAGGCTTTCATTCAGTGGATTGTGCTATGAGTTTTATTTTTCCCATCTCCCAAGTAGACACTGAGGCTCCAAAAGAGTAAGCGCCTTTCCCATGATAACAGTTAGTTAACTGGCAAAGCTAGAGACCAAATTCAATTAGTCTGACTCTGAGTCATTTCTTTATCCAAAACTTCATTTTTATTAGTTTCATCATATAGGTTTACCCCCAAAAAGATCATTTGATATTTGAGGGTTTTTAATTATCAAATGAACATGATCTTCATATGCTAACTTACAAATGTTAGCTACACAATTCTCTGATCTGAAAATATTATGATCAGTCAACCTTTTGAGGAAAAACATTGCTTTATCTCTGCTTACTTGATTCTACTGTGTTCCTTGTAACTCCATCTAAATTTAGATGAGGGGGAAAAATGTCATTTCTTGCATGGAAAATGAACAAGAAAAACATACTCTTTAGAAGCTGTTTAAAAAAAAAGGCAAGTAGTTTCCAACTGCTCTGGACTATTTGCCCAAAACGTTTCTTCCCTCCCTGGATTATTTGTTCACTTAGCGTGGAGAGTATGTTCAGAATAAGCTAGTCCAGTGGCTTTTGTTTGCAAAATTCTCCTTAGAAATAAACATTTTGAAACGAAAGTAGCAACAAAGAGAAAAGCAAATATGTACACAACTTTCACTTTGAGACTGTCTCCTACATCCTTTGCATAGGAATCTTAACCAGAAACATAATGTTTTTATCTCTCTTTGGTAGAAAAGAAAACTATATTTCAGGGACCATCCAGAAAGTTTTTATATTTAACAGCCAAGCTTTTTGAAGCCTGTGTGTTAAATGAATATTCACAGATACCAGGTGGGAAGTGAAGGTGGCTTTTCTAAAATTGCCACAGGCACTTATAAGAGAATTGCTTTGAGAGACTAGAGAGACTCAATTGTAGTGGTGATAGAGAACTGGTCTGAGTCTGGAAGACTTGAGCTCATGGGAGCACTGATCTAGAGTAGGAAGGTACCTTAAAGACCATTAAGTTCAACCTCCTCTTTTTACAGATGAGAAAACTGAGGCCCAGAGAAGTCAGGTGACTTGCCCTGGGTCACACAGCTGGTAAACATTTAGGGTAGAATCTGAATCCACATCTTCCTGACTCCTAGTCCAGGACTCTATTTACTATGCCATGAACCCCTGACTCTCCTGACTCTCCTGTCTCACCTCTGACATTTACTGACTTGTGACCTTGGGCAAGCCAATTGCTCCAAGACTAAAGACTAAATTGCAGAAAAGGTGTTAACTTGCATAGGTAGAGGGAATTCCCTAATTTGCAGTTATTCACACCAGTAAAATCACATTTTCCCTATTAAAAAGAGAAAAGAAAAAAGGAAAAGGGAGGGGAAAAAGAGAAAGAGAAGGGAAGAGAGAGGAAGGAAGGATGGAAGAGGAGGGAGGAAGGGAGAGAGAGAGACACAGAGAGAGACAGAGAGAGGGAGAGACAGAGAAACGGAGAGGGAGAGAGATTTAGTGTGGTGTAGTGGATAAAGTGATGAGGTGACAAAAGACTAAGGTTCTAGCCCTAAGCCTATCAAATACTGGATCTGGGCAAGTCATTTAAACTTCTTTTAGCCTCAGTTTCCTCATTTGGGAGATGGGACAATAATACTTAAAATGCTCCACAAGGTTGTTGTAAGGGTGAAAGAATCTATAAATGTTTTGAAAGACTCTGAAATGCTGCATCAATGTGCAGATTACTTACCATACCTCACATGAGATGTTGCATTCTTTAATAAACAATTATTGCTGTGTTTCTGAGTTACTAAAACCAAAACATGGAGTATTATGAGGTATGAATTTGAGGTTGAAGATTATAGATCTTTTTGTTAGTTTTCAACAAGCCTGAATGTAGCGACCATGTCAAAACTGGTCATATCTGGTTCTATTCAGTCCAAACCAGTTTCACCTGGCTCTAACCAGTTCTATTCAGTTTAATCCAGTCCAAACCGGTTTAATCTGGTCCAGATCCAAGCCAAACTGGTTAAACCCTTCTCAGAATAATTTTATATACTGAAAGAAATACTGAATTTCAATTAAATGTTAGTGAAAATATTTATTTTTTCCTCATCCAAATTCCTGGACCTCCTTGTGTCTATCCACATATCCCTTTGGGGTTCATGGACCCTAGATAAAGAATCAATGTTTTAAGGTCTCCCTCATTTAGGTATCTGAGAAAGTCCAGAGAGTTGGTAGCTCCCAGGGGCTTGGTTCGCTTAATTTCCATAATAATTACAGAAACTTTTTCAAATTTATATCCTACTCTATCACCATTAGGGTTCAACATTAGCGCAATATTAGTTTCACCAGATAGCATTGTCTTTTTTTTCTTAACTGGAGGAAGGTCTAGGAAAGCTACAGGATATTTATACTATACCATAACTGCTTCCTCAAGTTTTCTAAGCATCTCTTGTAGTCTTTGGTTTTGTTTAAAAAGCCAAAAACCAAAAAACACCAGGTGGTTTTATGACCTTGCTAGTGCATTCATTCCCTTTGCCATAGATCTCAGATCTAGTCATCTGAGGTCAAGTTTTCTCCTAATAGTCCTTTACAGGTACTCATCTCTTGATTTTCTAAATGCTCTTTGTCTTTCATGACACTTAATCCTTTGATGGACGTGTAAACGTCACAGTATGAGTGTTTCCTTCACTTTCTTTAACTGGAAAGATCAAAATGTCTGCAGGCTGTGGAGGTGGAAATAGCAAACTGTCTTTCATGTTAACGGAATGAAAAAAATATATATTTTAGCATTCTATAATCCTGAAGAGTATGTTCATTTGTTGCCTATGAGTAGTAGAAATACTGTGGAAAGTCTGATTCCTCCCTGAGGAATTAGGGTTTTTAATTTGGGGTCCAGAGATCCTGGATTTCTTTTCCTAGAGAGTGGCCAGAAAGGGATTAGAGGTGCCAAGTAGATCACTGGACAATAACACAATGGCAGGCTTGTCTTCCAGTTCCCGACTGAGCGTTGGGAGGAAATATTCAGAGCACGAGGGGAGATCCCATCCTTAGATAAGCAAGGTAATTTTAAGGAAGCAACGGCCCTGTTGAGAACTTGTTTTATGATCTCGCTAGGCTTGATAAGGTCAAGGTAATTTAGAGAATTAACAACAATATAAAAAAAAAAGTTCAGCAAAATTATTTCCCCCTCAAACCCGTAAGGATTTAGAATGCTGAGAATTCCGAGGTAGACCGAAAAAAAAAATGCAGATAGGTTTTCGTTCCTTTCTTTATCTACCTCCTCCCTTAGTTTTCTGCCCAAGGGCCAAAAGGATGCCCAGACTGCCAGTTTGGAAGTCTCTAACTGGAAAGAAGAGAAAGGCTTCCTCCAATCAGATCAAACTTCCCTTAGGGCCAGGCGAAAGCTTAATTAGCTTAACCAGTTCTCTACAACTTATTAGCACCTTGTTAAGTTGAATAGCTCCTTTTCTGGAGGAAATGAAGCTTCTTTGTGATGTTTTAAATGTAAGAAACTGCTTGCTTTCTTATATTGTTATTGGTAATTGACTCTAAGTTACTCGAGGGCAAAAACTGAATCCTATTCAGCGGCCCCAATTCACCGCCACACCACACCCCACCAGCCTCCCAGGAAGACGCCTTGCAAATTATTGGGGGTAGGATGTAGGCTGGAGAGTAAGAGTGGGTAAGGGTGGGAACGGGAAATCTCCAGTGTAAAGAAATCCTTGGTTAATGGAAACCCCCTTTCCCAATTCAGATCAGTTATTTCCAATCTGAGGTTAAGTCAGTTGTCCAAGATCATCAAGATGTGCTGTATAGACAAACTCAAACTTCCTTTTTCTAACACATTTTAGATGGTCTTAAAAAAAATTTTTTTTATATTTTCTCTTTGTGAATTTCATTAAATAGAAACATTGCACTATACAAAAAAGGAGAGGCTTGCATAAGATTAAATGGAATAATATATATAAAACACTTTTGCAAACCTGAAAGTGCTAATATAAAGTATTATAAGAAACTATGAACAACTTATGTTATGGACAATTTGAGTAGAATATATGAGTTTATATAAACACATACATAAATATGCAGCATGTCCCAAAAGTCTTAATGTAATTTTAAACAATGAAAATTTCATATTATGTATATATACATGTATATTCAATTTAGCAAGGTAGTAACAAAACTTCTATTTGTGTCTTCTACGATTTTTTTTTCATGCTGCCTTTCTACCTGTAAAATGTTTCCCAGGGGTTTGGAATCAGATTTTCAGATGTCTTACCTTGATTTCCCATCCCTCTCACCCCCAACCCCACTGCTACCGGGAATCCCTAAATATTCAGAATTTTAATGGCACATTTGCAAAGAGTGGGTGGTGGTAAATTTTTGGATCTCTAATCCAGTGAAGTTAGTAAAGGAGGAAGAGGTTTTTTGGAGTTCTGAAGGCAATTAAGTGACTGCTGAGTTTTAAACTATAACTCATGTCTATTTTGATTTACTATTGCTTAAAATACTTTAACTTTATAAACTTTTCCCTTTTAATTTAAAGTTATCTGCATCGAAGGATGTAATTTGGATTTCATAGATAATTAATTCTGTGCTGGTAGCAAAGAGTTCATACTGAGGTGACCTTTAAAACTCAGCAGATTGTCTTCCTTTTCCTGTATTTTTTATGTTGCTTTTGGCATCAGCCTTACTTTTTCGTAGGGTATGTAGTTCAGTTAATGTTTTATTGTTTATTGCTGAATGTCTCTTCATTAACAGATTTTGGAAAATTCATCAAATTCAATAATGAATTTTCAGTTGTTCATAACATACTTGAAATTATTCCTGATAAAATGATAAAAGTATAACAAAATTTAAAATTGACAATGATTCACATCTCAGTTTCCAAAGTATTCTTTTCTGTGGTTAATATTATCTTCCTTCTCTCCCATCTATCCTACTCCTCCCCCTTAACTTGATGGGAATCCCCCAAAGCTCAGCCCTTTAGTCTTCTGCTTTTCTCTCTCTACATTCATTTTAATTTATCAGCTTACATATTAGCTTTCTACAGGACTGATGTTTCCATCCTTACCTGCATTCCAGTAGCCTACAACATATTAGATCGTTAGGATCATCTCCATTTGGAAAGTCTGCTGTGAAGACTAACCCTGGACATGTCAGAAACAATATATTCATCCAGTCTGACATGAAACCACTGTCCTCCCTGATTCCCAAATTTGCAACCTTGGTGGATATCTTTGACTCCCTCCCTCCCCCTTCATTCCAGTTAATTCCTGAAAAATTTTCCAAAGGTGTCTCTGGAATTCCATCCTTCTCTCCCTCTAGTCAACACTCTAGTCCAGGGCTTTACTGCCACGTGTAACAGAAGCCCTCAGGGGGCTTCCTGGCCTTGGTTCTCTCCTTGATTCTTCATCTAGGCAGCTAGGTGTCACAGTGGATAAGAATGACGGACTTCGAATCAGGAAGACCTGAATTTAAATCTAGCCTCAGACACTCACTGGCTGTGTGACACTCTGGGCAATTTACTTAACTTCTGTCTGACTCAGTTTCTTCATCTGTATAAAAGGATAACAACCACATCTACCTCACAGAGTTAAAAATGCTATAGAAATGCTATTGTTATTTATAACTGTCATGGCCATGTTTCTGCACCAAAGACCTCTGAGACTAAGTCAACCTTACCTAGCTGCCCCAAATGCATCTGCTTATATATTGATATGCAGCTTTGGCCGTTTCTGCAACTACAAACAGCAGGTCTTTGTGATGATGCTCCCTTACCTCCCACACCAAGCAAAGGTACTACAGACCTATCTAATACAGACCAGTAAATTCAGTTCATGTGTTTGTGGGCAATTGTTTCTCCAACTCATGATTATTCATCTTCTTACTGCCTGTCAACTCTGCCTCCATCCAGCTCAGGGGATATAGACAAGTAAGGACACAGGAGCGCCCTGGTTTCTAACCTTTTATAGGTGTCATGGATCCCTTTGGCAGTCTCATGAAGCTCATTCAGAGTAACATTTTTAAATGCATAAAAATCTTACACAGGATTATAAAGGAAACCAGTTCCATCAGAATGCAGTTATAAAAAAATTTATTTAAAAAAAATCCAAGTTCACAGACTGCAGGTTTACAGTTTCCCCCAGAAGAATTCATGACCAAACAAGAGATAGAGAGCATTATGAAATATAGAATAGATCATTTCGATAATATTAAATCAAAAAAAGCTTTTGTACAAACAAAACCAATGCAACCAAGATTAGAAGGAAAGCAGAAAGCTGAGGAACAATCTTTATAGCAAATGTCTCTGATAAAGGCCTCATTTCTCAAATATATAGAGAACTAAGTCAGATTTATGAGAATACAAATCATTTTCCAACTGAAAAATGGTCAAAGGACATAGACAAGCAGTTTTCAGATAAATCAAAGGTATCTATAGGCATATGAAGTGCTATGAATCTCTTTTGCTTAAAGAAATGCAAATTAAAATAACTCTGAGGTACCACCTCTCACCAATCAGATAGGCTAATATGACAAAAAAAAGGTAAATGATAAATGTTGGAGAGGATATGGGAAAACTGGGATACTAATGCTCTGTTGATAGAGTTGAGAACTGATTCAACCATTCTGGTGAGCAATTTGGAACTATGGCCAAAGGGAAACCAAACTTTGTATATCTTTTGATTCAGTAATACCACTAGTAGGTCTGTATCCCAAAAAGATCATTAAAAAGGGAAAAGTGTAAAAATATTTACGGTAGCCCTTTTTGTGGTGGCAAAATATTGGAAACTGAGGGGATGACCATCAATTGGTGGATGGCTGAATAAGCTGTCGTGTATGAATGTAATTGAATATTATTGTGCAATAAGAAATGATGAACAACTATATTTCAGAAAAACCTTGAAAGATTTGTACAAACTGATGCAAAGTGAAATGGAATGAAAAATGTTGTACACAGTATCAGCAATATTATGTGATGCTCGACTATGAGTGATTCAGCTTTTCTCAGCAACACAGTGAGGCAAGACAAGCAAAAAGGACTCATGACGAAAAATGCTCTCCGTATCCAGACAAAGAACCGATGGACTCAGAATGCAGATCGAAGCATGTTGTTTTGGCTTACTTTATTCTTTCTCGTGATTTTTTCCCTTTTAGTCTGTTTCTTCTTCCACAACTCTTATGAATACGGAAATATGTTTTACATGATAGCATATGTATAAACTATATCACACTGCCTATCATTTTCAGAAGAGGGGAGGGAGAGGAGGGAGAAAAATTTGGAACCCAGAATCTTGTAAAAATGAATGCTAGAAATTTTCTTGATATGTAATTGTGTGAAAAAATAAAATACTATCTAAAGCAAAAAAAAAAAAAAATCCTCCAACTGAAAGCAAACTCCTTGAGGGCAGAAAGTTTCAGTTTTTAGCTTTGTATTCTGTGCCTACCCCCTCCACCCACCACTCAGGGACAGAGTAGGCACTTGTAATAGGTTTGTTAATTGATTTGGGAGGAGAAAGTTGTTTTGTTAGAGGCTGGTTAGAAGAACTGGGGGAGGGGGAGCAGGAACCTTTACAAGTCATCTAGGAATCTCTTTAGGGGGAAATAGAACCTGGGAGCCCTCATCAGAAACCAAAGAGGCCAGGAGACTGAATTTGCTTTCTGTTGTGGCCCAAGGGCTATCTTTATGCACAAATGCAAATTATACCCTTGCCTGTGCCTCCTTGCAAATCCCCTGCCCTGTAGTCAGTGCTGAGAGGGAGCTTGGATTTTAACCCTCTCTTGCTTAAATTGGCTTTAAAGCGCCTTATGAGGCTCATGTTGTAGTCACCTCCCCAGCTCCCAGTGCTCTCCTACCTCTTCCTAGCCATCTCCTCCTTTATAACTAGTTTAAGACTCATTTCCTGTCGGGTGCCCTCTGGCCTAACCTCTCATTCCCTTTTGTGCCGATGTGTCAAGCAATGGAAATACATTTTCCACAAAGATAAAAATGAAAAGTCCATCCCCTAAGCAGCTTACACTCTACTGGGGTACATGGGGGGGGGGGGAGGGGAGAGGACGAGAGAGAGAGAGAGAGAGAGAGAGAGAGAGAGAGAGAGAGAGAGAAATGCTAATTATATTCAGATTAGCTTGTAGATCTGAAGTGCTAACATGGGAGTGAAAAGATGCTAGCTGAAGGTGACACTTGAGCTGAGCCTTGGATGGAGACATGGATTCCAAGACGTGAAGATGAAGAGGGAGAGCATTTCAGGCATTTAGGGAGCATCATGTGCAAAAGCTTGTGGAGGTAAGAAACAATAAGGCATGTACAGGTTATAGCAAGTAGGCCAGCCATCTCAGACAGAGCTCATACTATTCTACTGGCATTACAATTATTTCCTCCAATTATTCTAAAGTTTGATATTAAAAGACCTTGTATTTTTAGAATTCAAGAATTTAGAATAGAAAGGAAGGAAGAGAAGGAAGGAAGGAAGAAAAGAAAGAAGGAAGGAAGGAGGGAGGGGAAAGGGAGGAAGGAAGGAAGGGGGGGAAGGAGGGAGGGAGGGAGAGAAGAAGAAAGGATTTATGAAGCACATACTAAGTGCCAGGTACTGTACTACCGGCTCTACAAATATTATCGCATTTGATCTTCACAACATCCCAATAAGGTAGAAAACTGTTATTACCCTCATTTTATAGCTAAGTGTCTGAGGCCAGATTTGAATTTAGGACTTCCTGATTTCAGGCTCAGTACTCTATTCATTTCACCCACCCTGCTGCCTCCCTAAGGAAAGGACCTTAGAAATCATCGATTTACAAGTGAAAAAACTTAGACCTAGGAAATAAAGTGAATTATTCAAGATCACACAGACACTAAATACAAGAACCAGGACTCAAATCCAAATCTCCTGATTCTAAATTCAGGGTTCTTTCCTTTATATTATACTCGAATGTGATAGCCAGTAGAGTACAAGCCGTAGAAGTTTCCACTAGGTCAGAAAGTCTTCCCGTGCAGGTCCAACATCCAGATGACCATCCAAGGACAAGTCTAGCTAAGTGCAGAAGAGCTCAAAATCACCACAGGTTGTATATCTAGTGGTTATTTTTGGCCACAAGCAACTCACAATATAGTCTATTATGGTGTAGAAGGTGTTGGGATCAGTGCCAATGGAGGGAGTAGCATATAAATGAAAGCATAGATCCCTGAAGGAAGGTTAATTATTTATGCGCTTAAACAACTTCGAAAGATACAATATGTCTACAGTCAGTGCTGTGATCAAGTGTGATTCTAGGGGACCAATGATGAAACATGCTACTCATCTCCTAACAGATCAATGATGATCTCAATATACAGAATAATGAACATACATTTTTTTTTTTACGTGGCCAATGTGTAGATTTGTCTGATTTGGCTATGCTTATTTATTGAAATAATTGTGTTTTTCTTTTTTTTCCCCATGGGGGAGGGGGAAGAGAGGAAAGGAGAACTAGTCATAGTGGTATCTGAAAAAAAAAAGAAAAAAGAAAAGGTATTCATCGAAGAATTTTTTTTTCCTGCATAGAAGAGGAGAGAAACATGTTAAGAAAGAAACAAACAGAACAGTATTCAAAGTAACATATTGAATTTATTATAGACTTTAGATTTTCAAGGAGCAAGTTGTACATAATTGAGTTGTGGTTTCCTC
>CM053587.1:136224494-136282952 GCA_028646515.1 Pseudochirops corinnae | reverse complement strand
TCCTTTGACCATTTATCAATTGGGAAATGACTTGTATTCTTGTAAATTTGACTTAATTCCCTGTAAATTTTGGAAATGAGGCCTTTATCAGAGACATTGGTTGTAAATATTCTTTCCCAATTTCCCACTTCCCCATATAGGACCTTTTCCTATGTCTTTGATCTCTTTTGGGTATAGACTGAGCAGTTCTATAGCTGAGTCAAAGGATATATACACTTTTAGTACCTTTTTCTGTATAGTTTCACATTGCTTTCCAGAATGGTTGGACCTATTCACAGGTCCATCATCAATGTGCCTGTTTTCCTATACTTCTTCAGGCTTTTATCATTTTCCTTTTTTTTGTCCTCTTTATCAATCTGATGAGTATGAGGTAGATTCTCAGAACTGTTTTAATTTGCATTTTTCTAATTATTAGTGATTTGGAACATTTTTTCTTATGGCTATAGATAACCTGAGTTTCTTCCCTTGAGAACTGTCTGTTCATATCCTTAGACCCAAATTTATCATTTGTGTAATGATTTTCCCAATAGGATAACCAAGCTTTCTTTCCAGGAACCTTATTTTTCAGAATTTTTCTTAGAAATTAAGCTTCACCCTTTAAACAGTGAAGAAAACATATTCCAAAGTTCAGGCAGAAAAAGATATCAAGTATACTCTCATGGTTATCATCACCAATTGTTAGGCAAAATTCCCTAGGACTGGCTAATTGACCTTAGAAATTAAGGATCAAATTTATAGTTTTTTCACTAAATCTGCTGGATATGTCATTATTCAGACCCCTACCTTCATATACTGACCTTGTTCCCAAGTGATGCTAGACCTAACTGCAGATAGCCTAAATGGGGAAATATGCTATATGAACATAGTTAAAAAAAAAAATTATGTATTTACTAATTGTTCATGGAAAACACATCTGTAGAGTTCATGAGAACCTATGCCCTCAAGGTTATACCTAGAACCCTGAGAAAAGTAGTAATTACTTCTCTGGGGAGAGTTGTGAGTTGGGGAGTCAGGAGTGCTGTACTATTGGATCTTTGGTTTAATTTTAAGACCTTTGCATTTGCAGTCACCGACTGAGGAGATTCTCCATCCAGGACTCTCATGTTTGTACATCCTAATTTGCAGGGATCCTCTAGGAAAAATAAGAACATTTTTCTTTTTTGTTTTAGGCTATACTTGGACAGTCTGTTTTCGAGTGTGTTTTCTTACAAAGACAAACCTGTTTGAGATAGCTTTTGCTTATTTGAATATTTATGTACTGATATCTCTTGTATTACTGTACCCAGTATGAGTATTGTAGGTAATATGATCAGTATGAATTTTCAATCTCTAATATCCTGCTGTCTAGCATTTCTCCTAGAGCACAGCACAATTGGTAATGTTTTTTTTTTTCTTCTTCTTCTTTTAACTTCTATCTTGACTTTAAGCAGACCTAGACTGCTCGCTTCATTTGTGACATGAGTCCAGACAGCTTGTCTGAGGTCATTCTGGACCTTAGGACCATAGACTAAGGTTTGCCTGTTGGCCTAGAAACCCTGAGAAATCAGCCCCAAGTAATTAATCCCTTTTGAGAGCCTCACGTGTGTCTGGGGCTTATCTGACTGTGTTTTATTTGTTTTTGAACTAAGCCTGCCTGTCCTATTGTGGGATGAGCTAGGAATACCATTTGGATTGCCCTGAGATTCCCAGAGATTCTTTGGAAAATTTGGGTGCCATATGGTACAGAAAATCAAAGGAAATTTTTGTTTGAGCTCCGGTGGGATCACCTTATGCATGATAGGGATCCCTAGAAACATATTGATGTGCCATCTGTTAAAAGGGACACCTAGAGATGTTTTGTTAAGACCTCAAGTTGGATCACCTTATATGCTAAAGGGACTCATGAACTAAATTTTACCTAGAGCATCTTGATTTCTTCCCTGAGGGTGAGGGGATGACTTTTAGTTGACCCCACATCTCTAATTCCTATGGGGAGAGCACCACATGTTCTGGGAAGCCATCTGGGGACTATGTTTTCCCTCTGAGAAAACAGGCTTGATTTTATTTTCCTTTTAAAATCAGTCTACTTGTCCTAGTTAGGGGGTGAATAGTAAATACTTCGATTGAAACCTAAATGTCCACCTGGCTGATTGTGACTAGGAAGCACACTAGTGGGGATTTGTGAACGACAGTCCCAGAAACTCAGGCTCTCAGGGTTATCCCTAAAACTATGAGCAGTGGTAGTCAGTCACCTTGTTGGGATCCAGTCTGTGAGTTCATGTTAGTTAGTAGAGCAATGCCAGAGGGGATACTATAAAAGGAAAGAAATCCCCTTTGATGCCATCCACATAATTTTACCTAATGCATTGTAGGATAATGAATGGCACACTAGATTTAAAGTCAGAAGAACTGGATTTGAATTCTTATCCAGCTGCTTTATAAATGTATGTTGTTAATTTAGTAGCGCTGCACCTCATGTATAAAATGTAGAGGATGGTTGTATTTACTAATCCATGGACTAGTTATTTATGGCATATCTATTTTGAATACAAGAAGTACTATATGAGTATGTGTGAAAGATCCCTAGGATTCCCCAATCCTAAACTCAAGTTGTATATCACCATATGCCTACTGGGCATTTATTCTGTAGGCAATTAAAGCTCAAAAATTCCCAAAAGGAACTCTTTATCATCAGTACTACTGCTGCTGCTACTACTACTGCTACTACTATTACTATACCACACACACACACACACACACACACACACACACACACACACACACACATCCCTACACATACCCCTTCCAATCTTCCCTCTTTCTCTACTGAGGACATCATGACTCTTCTAGTCACTCAGGTTTGCAACCTCTCATGGTCATCCTCAACTCTTGACTTTCCTACATCTCCCATATCCAATCAACTTCTAAGCCTTCTTGTCTCTACTTCTACCACACCTCTCTCTTCCATCTCCTCTCCACTCTCATGGTCATCAATCCAATTCAAGCTCTCATCACCAGTTTGCCTAGTAACTAGGGGTAGGGAACCTGAGGCCTCTAGACCCCATGTGATCATCTAGGTCCTCAAGTGCTGCCCTTTGACTGAATCCAAACTTCACAGAACAAATCCCACCATCCCCCCCCAAGTCACTCAGGCTACAAAAATATTGTCTTCTGGGGCAGCTAGGTGGCACAGTGAATAAAACATCTGCTCTGGAGTCAGGAGGACCTGAGTTTGAACCTGACCTCAGACACTTGACACACTTACTAACTATGTGACCTTGGGCAAGTCACTTAACCCTAATTGCCTTGCCTTCCCCCCTCAAAAAATATATATTTATATACATCCATACACAGAGAGAGAGAGAGAGAGAGAGAGAGAGAGAGAGAGTTTGAGAATTAATTTCTCTGGCCTACTACATGATAAAAATATTGTCTTTTGCCACACTTGGTACCAGGAGGACTGCTGACTACTATTAAGTGTCTAGTATGTATGTGCTCCAAGTCTGGGAACATAAAGAAAGGAACAAGATGGTACCTGTTCTCAAGGAGCTCACAGTCTAATGAGGGAAACAATATTCAAACAATTCTGTTCAGACTATATACAGGATAAATAGGAAATAATCAACAAAAGGAAACCTCTAGAGTTAAGGGGAGTAATACTTGTAGGGGTGGAATTTTAGCTGGGACTTGAAAAAAGTCAGGCAATCCAAGAGACAGATAAGGAAGGAGCATATTCTAGGCATAGGGGACAACCAGTGGAAAATGCTATGAGTCCTGACTCAATAGAGTCAAAAGACTCAGTAGAGTGTTTTTGAAGAACAGCAAGACCAGTGTTACTGGATCTTAGAGTGTGAGTAAGGGAAGGTGAAAGGCATAAGAAGTCTGGGGGAGAGGGCAGCTCAGCAGAGCAGGAGCCTTTGAATGCTAAACAGAGAATTTTCTGTTTGATCCTGGAGGGGAAAGGGAGCCACTAGAGTTTATTGAGTAAGGAGGTGCCGTGGTCAGACCTGCTCTTTAGGAAGATCACTTTGACAATTGAAATGAGAATGGTTTGGGGGCAAAGGGGGAGGGGTAAAACCTGTGGCAGAAAGACCAACCGAGGTCTAATAGGCCAGGTATAAGGTGAGGAGGGTTTGTGTCAGGGTGTTGTCAGGGTCGGAAGAGAGATGTTAAGAAAGGTTTGGATATGGTAAGTGAGAATGGGGAGTGGAGGACGACACCTCAACTTTGAGCCTGAGTGACTGAGTGGGTGGTAGTTGGCTTCAAGAGTAATAGGGAAATTAGGAAAAAAGGAGATTTGGAGGAGAAGATACTGAGCATCTTTTTGAAGGGAAGATGCTAGTGATGGAACTCCTTTTAATTTTTATTACTATTATTGATGCCTTTTCTTTGTACATCACATTTGTTTCTGAATATATTTCTCCCCTTCTTTCCCTAGAGAACCTTCCCTTGTAAAAACACAAAACAAAGCAAAACAAAAAATTAAAAAGAAAGAATAAAAGTTCAGCAAAACCAACGAACAAAGATTCTGTCTGACAATATGTGATAATAATAAAAATGATAGCTAACATTTATAGCACTTCAAGGTTTGCAAAATCCTTTCCTCCACATCCATCCTCCACCTTTGCAATAAAGGGAGGGAAGTGTATTTCCTCAACTCCTCTCTTGGGGTCAATATCTGTCATTAAAACTGCATGAAGTTCTTCTGTGTTTTTGTCGTTCTGAAAGGTACTTTTAGGAAAATGAAAAAATAGTTTAAATCCTAAATAATTTTCTTCTCTAATGTCCTCACTATAATTAATAGTTAGCTAGGCCCAAAGATTAAGTTTGATGTAACTTGTAAAGGAGGGGACCTATTCTAAAAAGGCCAAATTTTCTTGGCATGATTTTTTTTAATGGCTTCGTAAAATTGTTTTCACTGAAGCAGACAAAGATAAAGGCACAAAGCATACTCCTTGAAGTCTGGCAGGGTAGCACAAACAAGTACTTGGGACAGACAGTTAAACCGACTCTAATTTACTATTTGCACTTAAATTCAATTCACTTACATGTCAGGGCAACACCCTCACGATGTCTTTGGTTCTCTTAAAAAATGAAGGACGAACAACAATTTCCCATTTGTTATCTGTTAAAGGAAAGGAGGTGGTATGACCAGAAGGTATAATTTGCACTCATTTTCTAATTGATGGGCATATAGTTTGTTTGGGGTGTTACAAATGATGTCTTCAGTATCTTTGTAGATGTTCATCATTTCTTTTGGACAGGGTAGAAATCTAGTAGCGGGATCAGAAGGTCATAACTGTAGAGCCACAATGACCTTTAGGGCTAACTAGTCATAAGAACAGGCAGTTAGGTGGGTCAGTGGATAGAGTGCCAGGCCTGGAGTCAGGAGACCATCTTCCTGAGTTCAAATCTGGTCTCAGAAGCTTACTAGCTGTGTGACCTTGGGCAAGTCACTGTTTGCCTCAGTTTCCTGACCTGTAAAATGAGCTGCGGAAGGAAATGGCAAACTACTCCAGTATCTTTGTCAAGAAAACCTCAGATGGGGTCATGAAGGGTCAGACAGAACTGAACAACATGTCCTAGGATCACAGATTGCCTTTGGGTAGAGGAGGAGGGTGTTATAGGAGCATCACCCTGGAAGTGGAAGGCACCCGAAGGCCATCAAGCCCAATCCTCTTATTTTACAAATGAGGAAACTGAGGCCCTGAGATGTTAATGATCCAAATTACACAGTGAATAAGTGACAAAAGTTGCATTTGTTCCACTGACTTTCTTAAAATCAAAAGAATCAAAAGGTTTTAACAGAGAGTGGAGTACTGGGTCTGAAGTTGGGAAGACCTGAATTCAAATCCAGCCTCAAGACACTACCTGTTCAACCCTGAGCAAGTCCCTTAATCTCTGTCTGCCTCAGTTTCCTCATCTGCAAAATGTGAATAATCATAACACCTGCCTCCCAGAAGTCCACAGCTTTTGTAAGGATAAAATGAGATGCCCCTAAAGTGCCTCGCAAACTTTAAAATGCTATATAAACACCAGCTAGCTATTACTAATTCTGTACCTTAGCTAGTCATTATTAATTCCATACCTAAAATGTATATTTCAGATTATAAACAACTAAGACTCTACAAATGCCAAATGCAATTTGAATGAATGAATGAATAAAGGTCATTTGTCCAAAAGGTCATTTTTTTTTTTGTGAGATGAAGGCTGTTCTGAAGAGTTCATTGAATCTTCAACTAAATATATTCCCTTACGATGCTTGAGTCTTCATTCGATCTTGCACTGACTTCTCTGTACACATATTACAATGCCCCTCTGTGAGGTCAGGAGTCATTTTATTTTATTTATTTATTTTTTTCTGTATCCCAAGCAGCTGGTACAGGTATATAGTAGATACTTAGCAAATACTTGTTGAATTAGTTTAAGTTAAAAAAAAAGGACCCAAATCCACCAGCACTGAACCATAGTTCATAGAACATACATACGACCCTTCCCCTCTTCATTGACATCCTTTTACAAACAAGGAGGTTGATGTTCCTTTGTGAGTCTGACTCTTTGGGCTGGACTAGTGAGTGCAGAGATAACATGGCACTCTAGTTCTACAGTTGCAGTGGTCAGAGAGGAATGATTGCTTTCCTTACATCTCAAGCCTGTAGGAGAAAATGAGGCCGGTGACTTTGTACAGCCCTCCCTCACTTAAATCCAGTTCACTTGCACATTGTGGCATCACCTCCCTTATGTCATGGCCCTCTTTGAGAATGAAGGACAAATAATAAGCCTGTAGGATACCCAGGAGCTAGAACTGAAACAATCAATGGCAGATGGCTCTGGAGGATGTGCTTTCCTACTGGTTCTCCTGTTGGCAAGTCTCCCTGGGGGGAGCATTGTCATAGCTTCAGTGGCATGAAGGCCCCACTCAGAGACAGTATGGTGTAATGGCAAGAACATGCTTGTGCTTTAGATACACACATGGAGTCAGAAAACGTGGAGTGGACAAGTCACTTTCATTCTATAATCTGTATAATGGATAAAATAATATTTACATGGGTTGTTATGAGAAAAAGCAACTTGTAAGGTTTTTTGGGGGGGGAAGGGGGAGGAATCTGGACCTGTGTTTTCAATAGTGTAGGGAACTTCCTTTGGGGAAATTCCTTCTACCAATGCACATCAATTTCAAAGTTTCTATTGGTTTGAGCTTTAGGCCATTAAATTTTTTTCAAAAAATATTTTATAATTTTATTTATTCAGAATTCTAAAGAATTACTTATGGGCACTTAAAGGTTGTGTGACTTGCCTAGTGTCACACAGCTAGTAAGTATCCAAGGCCAGATTTGAACTCATGAACATGAGTCTTCCTGACTCCAGGGCTGGCTTTCTATCCATTGCACCATCCAAGACTTTGTCCCATGGCATCTCATGGAGAGATTGGGGGGGGGGGGTGGGGGGAGGGATGCAGGGTGGGGAGAACTACTGCTATTCTCTACACTTCTGTTGGTCTATATTCCTTCATGGTACCATTATCCCTTGGTAGACACCCAAAGGGATCCATGGCCTCCCAAGGAATCACATTCCCTCTGAGCCCTCTGTGGAGTATGGGCTAGGGGGCTGGCTATTCCTTCCCTTAGTACAACTACATTTGTGTTCCAACAGCCCTCTGTGCTGCCACCCCCAGAGGAAAAATTGTTTTGTTTTGTTTTGTTGTCTTAGCCCAAGGGAAAAATTCCTAGTTATATTTCTGCATAGCTGGGTTCTGCCCCCCTCCCTCCCTCCCATTCCTTTCCCTTGTTTAAATAGTCTCCTCTCATTCAGCTCACTCCTCATTCTAGGTCGGGCTTCTCATACCTGTACTGTACTATGACTTCTGGTTAAGGAAATGTCATTTCAAATAAGGTTCCTTCCTAATATACTGTTGTCAACATGTCTTATTTTATTAAGCCTTTTCTTCTTCATCCCATAGTAACTCAGTCCAGATTTCATGGGCTTAAAAAAAATGTATTGCTTCCTTTCTATGTCAAGAGAACACATGGTTAGAATTATTTGAAGATCAATACTAAGTGAATATTCTGTTCAATGGGATGTTTGGTGTTTTCAGTTCCACAGAATTTCATCTAATCACTTGGAATTGCTTGACCAAAAATGTGCAGAAATGTTTTTTGTTTGCCAACTTGAATAAGTTATAACTACAAAATCTGTCTGTGGGTATATAAATTAGAAATAGCATGTGCAAAATTGCTGCTCATGAATGCAATTAAAATTAACCTGTGCTGAGTCCAGAAATTTGCATAAGAATAAAAATGCTTATAATTTCCCTTTTTTGTTCTTAAAATTTCCTCTTATAGGTTGCATTCAGCTGTTCCCTCCTGCTGAGAAGTTTCACATTTCAGTTTGGAGGGGATCTGAATTGCTGGTAGTCAGAATATCAGAATATTTAATCTTCTGTTAAGTAAAAAGAAAAGGATCTTTATCTTACAAAAATAGCCATAGCTAAGTTTCTAAGACCGGGAGGGGGGAAGGAAAAAATAGATTTACTTTGGGGCTAAAATTAAAAAGGATAATTTCACCCAAAAGGAAAAGCTTTCAGGAAAAAAATAATAATGAAGGACTTGCAACTTCATCTACCTTCCAATTGGAGCAGGAGGAAGGCCTCTGTCAGGGGCCTGGCTAGAGCCCCCCACCATGCCATATGGCATGTGCTATGAGGGAATAAGGGAATATCAGTGGAGCAACTGTTCCTATGGTCTTCCTTCTGCACTTTTGGCATCAGCCCCAATCCCAACTGCTGCACAGGGCAATCAGGAATATAGACTGCCTTGGTTATGGAATAAATTCTACTCTGTAATTCTTTGCAGTGGAAGGTTATGTGTTGGCTGCCCCCAGGAAATCCTGCCTCGCTGGCCTGGCCTAATGGGAAAATGGGCAGTTTACTTTGTACAGTTTACCCCTTCCATTAGTGGTAAAAATCTCAATGTTGAAAATCTTTAAGTAAAGTTCTGCCCTCTGCTCTCCCTACCCCACCCCACTGTTCAGAAGACAGAGTCTAAATTTTAGCTTAAAAGCAAAAGAAATGTCTTTAACAAACAGGCTGAAGGTCCTCTGCCGTCCATAGACCCCTGGTACTACAGAGGATGTTTAGGAAACCACTATATATGTTTTTGTGTCTCTCTCACCTTTCCTCATTGCTTCCTTTACCCTTTTTCTCAATTTCACACTTTTACCTTCTCCTGTTTTAAAGCAGCATCTGTAAATGAAAAGAGAAGCAGAGGCAATCATCTGAACAGAATGATATGACAGACTGGTGGAGTAGTGTGTGTGTGTGTGTGTGTGTGTGTGGTATGATGTGTGTGTTGATATGGTGTGTGAGTGTGTGTGTGTGTTATGGTGTGTAAGTATGTGTGTCTATGTGTGTGTATATGATATAGTGTGTGAGTGTGTGTGTGTGTGTGTGGTATGGTGTGTGAGTGTGAGGGGATGTGTGTGTGTGTGACTTTGAAGCCAGGCTCTTCTTTCACTCACTATCTGTGTGACTAGGGAAGAACTGCTTCAACTTCTCTGGGCCTCAATTTCTTTATCTGTCAAATGTTTGTAGGTATGCATGTATGAGGAACAGCTTGGTGGCAAAGTAGATAAAGCACTGGACCTGGAGTCAGGAAAACCAGAAAGACCAGAGTTCAAATCTGCCATCAGACACATTCTAACTGTGTGACTCTGGGCAAGTCACTTAACCCCTGTCTACATAAAACTAGAGAAGGAAATAGCAGATTGCTCCAGGATCTTTGCCAAGAAAACCCCATTGGCATTTGGTCCATGGGATCACAAAGAGTTGGACAAGACATTGACTGAAAAAGAAACATGTATGAAATCATGCATAGGTAATATATCCATGTGGGAGGGTGGTTTAGAGAATGTTGAACAACTAGGTGATCTCCAAAGTTCCCTCCAGCTCTAAACCCTACAACAAATTCAGTGCCATCTCCTCCCTCCAAGTATATTACTAAAGAAGAGGTTTACATATTGATCTATTCAGTTAATTTGTTGCTGTGATTCCACGTTCTCACCGAAAGTGATCAGTTTTGTCAAATTAAGTCAAGTCAGTAAACATTTATTAAGTGTCTACTATGTGAAGTACTTGAGAGGTAGGATTACAAAGAAAAGCAGAAACAGCCCTTGCCCTCATGGAGCTTACAGTCTAATGGGGGAGACAACATGCAAATAATTATGTACAAACAACATAGGTAGGCAGGACAAAAATGGAGCTAATATTAGAGGGAAGGTCCTAGCATTAAGCAGGGGTGTGCTGGAAGCAGTTACTGGCTCATGAAGGTTGTGAGCATTTACACCTGAGAAACTGGCAAACTTTACAAATTGAGGCTTAAGCAGGTGATGAGGAAAATGTTAATAATACTTATTAAACTGATAACGTATCCTGTATACATTTTTGCTAAAAAAAAAAAAATTCCTGGGAACTGGTTGTTAAATATTTACTAGCAAACTACTGATCAAGGGAGACCAGGAAAGGCTTCTTGAGGAAGATGTAATTTTAGCTAACTTGAAGGAAGCCAGAGAAGCCAGGAGGGAAAGGTAAGGAAGGAAAAAAGAATTCCAGGGATGGGGGAGAGTCAATGAAAATGCATGAAGTTGGGTGTCTGAAGGTCAGCAAGGAGGCCGGTGAATTTGGTCTGCTGAGGTGATGTTTTCTTTTTCTGAATTACAATATTATCCAATGAGTAGTTTTTCACAAACAAATATGGGAACATAGCAGGAACATTTGGCCTTAGAATTAAATCTAGTTTCTACTTGTTTGAACTTCAGGTGTTTTTTTTAATTTTATTTTTTTTAATCCTGAATTTAAGGAGCATCAAATAAAATGAGCAATTCCATTAGTCCAGTTTTGCCTAAAGTTTTCTTTTCTAAAATTCCTTTGTTCTAGATTCTAAACCTAATCCAGTCATTACTGAGTCCAGACAGCTATACATAAAGAGAAGCAGCTTGGTATAGTGGAGAACATGTTGGACTCAGGGCTAGAAGGCTTGGCAGCATGAATATGACTGAGTGATTTAACTTTCCAAACTTTAGTTAACGCATCAATAAAATGGGGATTAATAATACCTCATACAATTTACTTCAGAGATGTGTTGAGAATGAAACAGTGGATAGAGCATGGCAGCTGGAGTCAGGAAGACTGACCCAGAGATTTACTAGCTTTGTGACCTTGGATAAGTCAAGTAACCACTACCTGTCTCAGTTTCCTCATCTGTAAACAGGAATAATAGTAGCAACTGCCTCATGGAGGGGAGGGCTAGCAAGGTGGTGTAGTGCATGGAGTACCAGCCCTGGAGTCAGAAGACTCATCTTCCTAAATTCAAATCTCGTCTCAGAAACTTACTAATTGTGTGACCCTGGGCAAGTCATTTAACCCTGTTTGCCTCAGTTTCCTCATCAGCAAAATGAGAAAAGAGAAGGAAATGGCAAACCACTGCAGTATCTGCTAAGAAAATTCCAAATAGGGTTATGAAGAATCAGGCATGACTAAAAAATGAACAACAACAATAAAACTTCCTAGAGTTGTGAGGACCAAATGAGATATTTGAGAAGTATTCTCAAAACCTTAAAGCAACAAATAAATGCTAGCTATCATCGTCATCATCTGAGGTTGTGATGCTTTTTGATGCTCTCTAAAATATCTTCTTTTAGTAATAATTGCTAAAGATGAGTATTTTTTAAAAAGCTTAATACGATGATATTAAATTTTGTGATTTGCATTTAAATTATAAATATGAAAGAATCAGATAATCACAGGAGGAAATAAATAGAAAAAAGATCAAGAATTATGCTCATGATGTTTACATGCCAATACAACTGACTCTGGGTGTAAACATAAGTGAGCTTCACATTTTAACCCAAGTAAGTAAATATAAATGTATAGATATTAGTGAGCCTTAGAGACACATACCAATAAAAATCCCAGACTGCATCAAAACAGATAACTTTATAGAAAACCATGGATGCAAAGTAGGAGTGGAAGCAAGGTGGAAGCATTTGGATGGGGAAATAAACAGAAAAACAGAAATGAATTATTGTTCTATGCTATAGATTGCTCAAGGCTAGGAAGGTATATGGATGCAGTCCTGATATAGAACATGAAACTGGCAAAAAACATGTTGTAGTTACTGGAGATTTTAACTAACTGAAAGTTTTATTTGACTCAAAGCAGATCATCTGAGAAATTCTTGCCTTGTCTTGCCTCAGTAATAGAGGAAATGACAATGAGAATTTTGTTCTGTATCAAGCTCCTACTTTCAGAGAGAAATTGGTCCTAGAGTGTAAATGACCTCAGAATGGGTAGAGAGTGATCGGTAGAGCATTTGAATCGGTGATGGAGGAGGAACATGTAATGTATTCTTAATGCATCTTAGACAATAGAGAAGCCGATTTCAAAATTCTGATTAAAGAGACATATTACCCTAAGGACTGAGACCCTAAGATAAAGGAATGGGAGATTCTCGAGATGGATTATGACACTGCAATTGCAAATGATTCCAATGAGGAAGAAAATGGAAGGGCAACTCAAAAGATCGATGACAGAGCAGCGTGAGTTCTACAAGAAATACATATTTAAAAGGATGCATACAAAAGATGGAAGGAAGGGTACATAATCGAGGGTTAATGCTATCATGCCTTTTTATGGTCACTCAGTATGCCCCTCCATTCTGCAAATAGAGCAGCAAGGATGGGGCTGAAGATGGCAATAGGGAACGAGGGGAAGAGATGAGATGCCAAAGCACCAGAGGGTGGTATTGTCACAGGGAAAAGGGAAAACAAAGACAATGTCAGCCTTAGTCCTTGCCTGGGCTGAATGATGAATTCGCTAAGTCAGCTCCATGAGAAATCATATGTATTCAGAAGTCAGTAGACCCTACCAACCATAAGAAAATCCACCAGGTCTCCTGAGAATCTTTCATTTCATAGCAGATCTCACATTCCTGTAGCATCTGTGCCATGAGAGAGCCATGATCCTGATTCCAGAGTAGCTGTCTCTGCACCTGATGACCAGTAGTAAGGGAAGGGTGAGGCAAGTATACTGGGGAATGTTGCTGTTGTATTCCTTTGCTGGGTGGAGGGAGGACTCTATACAATGCTTAGAATTCTTGAGTCCAGATCAATTTTCTGTCTGCAGAAATCTGTATAGTTTAGAAGAGAAATAAACTGGTGGTAAATCAGTAGCTGTTTTATAAATTTTATTGAGCATCATGAAAAGCACTGCGGGATAACAAATAGAGAGGCAGTCTCAAAACCCAGAAAACTTGGGTTTACATCCTGTTTCTGCCATGTGTTGGTTATGAGTCCTGGAAATGTCAATGCTCTTGTCAACTAACAGTAAATTGCAGAGAAGGTGGTGTGGCATTTCTTCACAGGGAGTCCCCTATATCACAGGTCCATTACCCATTTATAATATGATACAATATGATATGGTATGGTATGGCATGGCATGGTATGGTTTGGTATGGTATAATAACATAACATAGCATAACATAGCATAGCATAACATAATATAGCATAGCATAACATAACATAGCATAGCATAGCATAGCATAACGTAGCATAACATAACGTAACATAACAATATATTATAATATATAACTATATATAAATACTGTGGATTGATTTATCAATTCTATGCTAAGACTAAAACCACTACCCGTAGCACACTAGCATATGTGTCTGTTGCTGTGGAAGTCAGGGGGACCTAATGTCATTATGCCAAAGTCACATGACAAGCACTCATTTAAACACAGCACATTCCAAAGAAGGCAGGGTTAGTGAGTGAGCTAGGGCTCAGAGCTAAATTCTGATTGGGTAGCTCCACAGGTACAAACACCGCCTGGCGTACAGTAAAAAGTGGACCTGAGAGAGAGAAGATATTGAACTTCTTGGTAACTACAGAAAGCACAGTATTTTCACAATGCTTCTGCCCCAGTAGGGCATGCACAAACTGCTGAGGCCAGCATGGGACACCCCAGAGAATAGTTGTCAGTACCATTGGACAGTTCAATGGTAGCTTCTACCAAACCAAGTCAGCATTCCCTTCTTGAGTAAGGTCAGCAGGCATATCTTCATTTTATCCACAGTTGTAACTTAGCCTCTTTGGCTATACCTTGTTGTTGGTGATTTTGCATCTGCCTGCCTTGACCTTTGGTCTTGAGATCCTCTTTCATTCCAGGAATCTCAGTTCTGCCTATTGTTTCATTCTTCAGCAGACTTTCCCTAACCTTGTTGTTGTTCAGTCATTTTCAGTCTCGTCTGACTCTTGGTGACCCCGTTTGGGGTTTTCTTGGCTAAGATCCTGGAATGGTTGCCATTTCTCTAGCCTCCTGACTTCAAATAAAAGGTAACCAGAGGGGATCTCTTGTTCTCCTTTTGTGGCTCATGTAACAGAAGGGGTTCCACATGGTGTTTTACTAGGTGCTTTGTTTTGCAATGTGCTGGGGTATGCTTGATCTAATACACCAGTTCTTTGCTCAAATAATTGTATCCTATCTAGTAGCATACTATATCTAGCGTGTGATTTAGTCATTTCAAGACCAACTAGTCACATCTACCTGTTCCCCGCCAGTCCAGCTCTCCCTTTTGCAAATCTGACACTGCATCCATCTTTAGGCTTTACCCCTTCCTTGACTACTGGCCTTGAAAGCAATGTCTCCATGTGCACCAGCATGAACTGATAGGGATCCTCCCTTCCGTACTAGTGAGTACTGATAAATTTAGTCTAAGTTCACTGTGAATTCCCTGCAAGATCAAATTGCTTTTCTGATTTGGCAAGCATTCTAATGTCATGACATCAGGGTTTTCAGATTTTCAACCACATATCAGATAGAAAGCTTTTCCCTTTAGACTGATCAGTGGTTGCCTCCCTTTTGACATCCCAGTCACCTGCCATTGCTATAATGTCTTTTTTGCATAACCTATCCAAGACTCAAATAGTTCCTCACCAGCTGGACATGGCATCTCTCCTGAAAAGGAATGTAAGTTGGCATCATGAAAGTGTGACTCTGGCTTGCGTCCAGCTTGCCCTGCACCTCCAGCTGTCTGCTTTTTTCTCATCAGTGTGCCGGACTATGTCTTCAGACAGTCTGTCCCTTTTCAGGAGCATCTTGAGTTTTACCTCCAGTTTCTTTTCTCCAAGGAAGGGTTTAGTTACTGGTTTCCAGGTATTTCTTATGACATTGTTCTCTCTAGGGATGCTAGAATGTGCCACCAATCCAGGTAGTTTATTGACTACAAAGGGGATCTTATCTCCTTCCTCTAACATTAAATATTTCCCATATCCTCCAAATTATTCACTGTCTCATTTGGTGATTATTCCACAACATTGTCTGTAGTGCCAGTGGGCATTTCTAGTATCAAAAGGCCCTGGTGGCATTTAACTCAAACACCTTACAACAGTGTTGCGACATTTTACTACTCCTTATAGTTTAAGTTACAACCAATACACACAGCAACACAATGAATACTAAAACATAGCTAATGATTATGTAGATGTAGAATAAAAGGATGAGATTTTTACTCAGCACAGATTCAAAGAGCAATAAAACAGCCTAGGCAAACTATAGCATAAATGTAGGACATTTGTATAAACTTAGAGGGACCCTGTTGTGACAATAACATTTCAGAAGGAGTGAGCAAAGAGCCCAAATGGAAACAAAATAAAATTGAGAAAAATTTTTTTCTCTAAAAAAACTGCAAAATTGAGTCAAAATAAAATATAGGTAGAACTATAGAGTTCCACGAAGATCTAGCTGACTCCCTTAGGAAGCCTTTTTAGAGGAGCTGGGGGAACAAAAACCCCAACAAAAAATCAATTCTGGATGAAACCTCTACAGTTAACTGCAGTTGGTTATGAGAGTTTTCATAACTCAAACTCACTGGGGGTTTCCAGATAAAAATTTTCTCAGTTTTATTCTGTTTTCCTCTTAGGAACCCCTTCCTCTAGTTCCTCCTGAATTGTTGTTGCACCAGGGCCCCTAAGTTTAGTTCCACTGGGTTGGAAATTCTGTATAAGTACCATGCTCTTTTAGGTTACCAGAGAGTCCAAGGCCTTCCGCCATCAACCTCACCTCCTGCTATAGGGCAGCACCAGTCATTGTCTTGGGTGGGGGCAGAGGGAGAAGAGGTTATAATATGGATCTACCCAATCCAAATCGAGCTCCGAGGTCCCACCCATTGACTCATTGAAACTTTTTAAAAAATGTCTTCTATTTAAATGAGCACTGGCCATGCTACCTTAGCATAATGGTTTCAGCTTCCCACAAAGCAGAAAGACATGCTGGAATGCCACTTTTTGTGTTCTTACTCATAGTATAGAATCGACAAGTAAATAAACAGAACTTAGTAACCAGAGAACACAATGCATAATAATGCAGCACCAAACATCTGTCTACTTGTTGCAGGATCACTGCTCTCCTAAACTCTACAGGTCTCCCCAGTCATTGAACTGTCCTGGTCCCAGGAATTTTGGGCAATGTACAGAGTCCTCCTTTGTGTAAGCAAAGGAGCATGACAACATGGTTCCCCAGGACCTTTGACTCATACTCCCCTTTTTGTACTCATTGCCAGGTGCAGGTGCAGCAATTTTGGAAACAGGGTCTTAGCTCCCTCATGGCCCAGGCGCAGGAACATGGGACCTGGTTAGAACGGGAACTCGGTAGGGTTGGTGGTTTTTCTTGTAACTGGTATGGTCTTTTGACCTCTTCTGGGCATAATGGATCCGTCACAGAGCAGGTTTAGTGGATTTATCGTCCAACTGGCCTGAGGAGCAATGTTTCTCATGTTTGAATTCTGCACGATTCTTATTTCTCTATGAACTGGTGGAGTGAAACGAGCAGAATCAGAAAAATGGTACATCACCCAATCAATCAACAAGCAATTAAAGACATACTATGTCAATTGTATCAACTGACCCAGGAATTTTAAAAATAACTTCTAAAATAAATTTATTACAATTTACATTATTACTATACTTTTACAGTTTAATTTCTCCTATCTGTGCAAATGTATTTTAAACACGAATAATTGTAAGCAGGGTAGTAACACGGTTAGGTTTGTGTTTTAGGAAAATCCCTTTAACAGCTATTTTGAGATTAGATAAGAGAAGAAAGAAACTTGAGGAAGGGAAAAGGGAAAGGAACAAGCATTTATTAAGTGCCTACTATTTGTTGGGCACTGCGCTAAGTACTTTTACGAATATGATTTCATTTTATCCTTATAAGAATCCTGTAAGGTAGATATTATTATTCTCCCCATTTGACAGTTAAGGAAACTGAGGCAGAAGTTAAGCAACATACCCAGGTTCACCCAGCCAGTAAGTGTCTGAGTCTACATTTGAATTCAGTTCCTCTCAACTTTAGGCTCAGCATTCTGTCTGCTGGCCACCTGCTTGCTAATTAAGAGGCTATTGTATGAGTCTGGGTGAGAGGTACTAAGACTTGAATTAGATTAGTGGATGTGAAATGTTGTGAGGGTAAAAGTGACAAGATTCTGCAGCTGCCTGGATCTGCTGGTGAGAGAAAGTGAGGAGCAGAGGGTATCCCCAAGGTTGCAAAGCTTGGATGACTAGGAAGATGGTGGTGCCTTAGAAACAGCAAAGTTTGTAAGAGCTTTGAGACAGAGAGGCTGAAAGGAGTGTTCCATCCAACATGAATAAGAAAAAGGCCATCACACTGGCAATTGAAGGATCACTGGTAATTTTGGAGAAAGCAATTCCAGTGCTGAGGGGAGGGTGCGTATGTGTGAGGAACTGGAAACACTTCTTAAGTGTCTGTTACATGGCAGGCACTGTACTAAGCATTTTACAAATGTAATCTCATTTGATCCTCACAGCTCTGGGAGGTAGGTGCTTTTATTATTCTCATTTTACAGTTGAGGAAATTGAGGCAGACAGTTTAAGTGACTTGCCTAGGGTCACACAGCTAATAAATGTTAAGCTAGATTTGAACTCAGGCATTCCTGACTCCAGGCCCAGTACTTTATGTTCCGTTCCATCTAGCTGCCATTGGTTGAATCGTGAAGTTAGAAGTCAGTACAGAGAGTTAAGTGTGTCGATGGGTATTTGGGCTTGAAAGGAAAAAAATTAATAGGAGAGGAAGAAGGGGTAATGGCAAAAATATCTTTTTCTATGAATTTGGTTATGAAAAGGAGGAGGAAAAACATTAGCTTTAAGAAATGGTAGAGTCTAGTGAGAGTTTTGGATGTTTTTTCCCCAATGGGAAGACATGGGCATATTTGTAGACAACAAGGAAGTAACCAGCAGATGGGGAGAGATCGAAGATTAGAGAGAGGAGGGGATGATTGTGGGGACATTCTGCTAGAGAAGATGGAAGGGGTTGGGCTCATGGGTATATACAGAGGAATTGGCTTTAATTAGGGGAAGAATCACCTCTTCATCAGTGTCTGAATGATATCAGGCGTTCAGTGATGAGAAGGGAAAAAGGAGCTCATTGTAAATAGCCCCTGTTTTCTTAATAAACAATGAGTTGAGACCTCACCTGAGGTCAAGTAGGTAGTAGTATGGGAGCCTTAAGGAGAGAGGAGAAGTTTTGAAACATCTTCCTTGAAGAATGCAATTTTTAAAAAGTCAATTAGGGATGAGTTAAAGGACTGCCTTGCTCTGTTGAGGACCCACTTGAGATAAGATAATATAAATTTGTAGCGGACGTAGTCATTAGTTCTGTTGTGTCATTTCATAATGCTCTCTGTTCAAAAGCACATTAATAGGAGTGGAGGAGGCAAAAGGTGGGGGTAATCCAGAACTGGGGTTTGTCAAAATGTGATTATTTCTAGAAAAAAAGGACAAAGGCTTTGAGAATAGAGTGGACAGTGTAGAGTTATATTGGTTACTTAGAAAGTTGAGACTGGGAAGGGAAGAAAGTGAATTTTTGAGCAGGGGTGATGGTCTGGGAGTACTGGGGGATGGAGAGATTTGTGATCCTGGTGAGGCAGAGGAACAGGTTTAGGAGAAATAAGATGTAAGGAGAAGTGGTATGATAGGGAATAATCTAATAAAGGAATTTCAGGATTTTTGATAAGGGAAGCAGAATACCTGTAGATGACAGCGAGCTCATTGATGTGACCAACTGTATGTATAACTAAGGTGGAGCTTCCTCAAACCCCATGACTTGAAGAGATTGAGAAACTGGGAGATTAGGGAATTTTAAGGGATGTCAACATATGTATCAAAAGGTGCTTAATATAAAGTCAGAAGTAGAACCAGGGGCTCTGTGAACCAAGGGGCTGAGCTAGGAAAGGAGGGAGAATTACCTGGGGGGGTCAGTAGATAATTGCTACTAGGATCTGATTTGGGTGATTAGTGTAGATAGAATGAACCTCAAAGGAGAAGAGGTCATTGAGGATAGTGACAAAGGGACAGTCTGGAAGTGGCAGTATTGTGACAATCTAGAGCAAGGCATAGTCTGACTCTCCCTCCAGGGCCAGTATTTCAGGGCCCAGGAGAAAAAGTGCAGCCAGCACTGGAGAGGTGGTCAGGGACACAGTGTTAACTGAAAGTCAGATCTTTGTTAGTGCCAGAAGGATCATGAGAGAAAGAGGTCTAAAGTGAAGAGAAATTTGGTGATTATGGAACAGGAATTTTAGAGACCACAATGGAAGGGGCAAGCAGAAATATAACAATGGAGTTATTTTTTAAGTCCCTAAAACATAGTTGAACTATGATTAAATATATAATCAAGAATGATTTTCAAAAACAGATAATGAAACAGATCTCTCACCTTAAGGTAAAGAGGCCTGGGGTTGTTAGTACAGGATTTTTTTTTTAAATAAAATTTCAAACTATTTTTGCTTACTTGTTTTTTCTTTGTTACCAGGGACAGTTAAGTCTGGAAGATAATGATAGTGCTGTTTCCAGAAATTTCTCTGATGTGAAACAAAAAGGCATCAATAAAATTTATTACAGTGTTTTGAGTATTTTGGAGAATGGTAGACATGTTATTAGACAAAGTGGAGACAGGCATATGCCTCAGATTCTCAAAAAAAAGGGGGGGAGGAGGAGAAAGATGGAATCTGGAAGCTAGAAACATTTCAGAAACATTATTTTGAGGGACATTTTATTAATAGAGTTGAAGTCTAAAGACTCTGCTTTACTGTGGGACCACAAGCAAGTTAGTTGTTTAACCTTTCAGACTACCAGTTTCTTCTGCAAAATAGGGATAAATACTAACACAATCTACTTCTCAGGGCTGTTTTTTTTTTTTAAAGAGCTTTACAAATGTCAAAGCATTATAGAAATAAGACATTACTTATTTTGATCCATGGCAAAAAAAAATTTCACAAAGATTATTAAAAGGATGATTTGTGAGCACTTAGAAAAGAAAGCAATATAGAAACCAGCCTGGCTTTACCTAAATCATGCCAAATTAAGCTTATTTCACTAGAGTTTTAGAACATCTAACCATCTTTAGACTAGAAAGGAAGAGGAAAATCCTATGGATAAGGATATCCTTTTCTATGGAAAATGAAGTTGACCCAGATGGCCTCAGAGGTCCCTTCAGGTTTTAGCTCAATTATTTGGAGATCTGGATTCTAGCGAGGTATTTTATAATGTTATATCCTTTTAGACAAGATGGAGAAATATGTCTGTATAATAATATGTTTGGAGTCCCAAATGTCTCAGTGCACTTTTAAGTAGTTAATGGGACTTAAATAGCTTAAAACTGTATCAAGACTGTTGGGACCCCTTATAGATGGATTGGTAGCTTCTTGAATGACAGTTCCTAAAGAATGTTGATTAATGGAGGGATATATCTATTAGCAAGTCACAAGTCTCTCTGTCCTTGGTTCTGTCTTGTTCAGTAGTTTTATTGATGACTTGCATGAAAACATATATAATATGCTTCTGAAATATATGGATGCCACAAAATTCTTAATACACTAGGTGATAGAATTAAGATTTGAAAATCTCTAGACAAGCTGAACATATGATCTGATTAACAATTTATAGCTTGATAGTGATAATTGTATATTTATGTGTCTGTATCTATGTATGTGTATATACATATTTATACATTTATTTCCTCCTTCCACCAGAGGAAAAGGTATCAATAGACTGCGATTTATACTTATATTGATAAATGGATGGCTCAATTAAAACATTGGCAGTACAAATATAAAATTCCACATTTAGGTTCCAGTAGTCAACTGAGGAAATGAAAAGTGAGGGGTTAAGTAGATAACAGTTCATATGAAAAAGACTTGGAGATGTTCACTAAGGCAAAATAGGAGCCAACAGAACAAAATAGGAGTCGTATGGCACCCCCCCCTCCACCTCCAGCCCATGTGATCTTAGGTTATATTGTTAGAAGTAACACGTCCAGAGCAAAGTACTTTGCAATAGTCAGACCACAACTAGATCATTGTTATTTCATTCTAGGCAGCACGTTTTAACAGGAATGTTGACAAACTGGAGCTTGCCTAAAGGATAGAGAACAAGATTATCAGCAATTTGAAAGAAAATTTTTGTTTTGTTTGGCCCGGACAGGAGAGACATGATAATTGTCTTCAAATCTTTGAAGGACTTTTATGTGGAGGAAAGGTTAGATTTATTTGGGGTATGGATAGAAGAGAGCAGAGGCAGTAAAACATAATGAACCTGGAATCAGAAGAACTGGTTTTGAATTCTGGTTCTGCCACTGGGTATCCTTTTGACCTTGGACAAATGAATACACCTTTGGTGGAGAGGCTTGGAAAGGGGAATAGCTCAATTTCATCACTTATGAAATGGAAATAATAATACAATTTAATTCAACAAACATTTATTGTGTCTCCTATATGCAAAGCCTTGTGCTGGGCATCAGGGATGCAACAAAAATGAAATGGTATCTGTCCTCAAGGAACTTACATTCAATTGTGGGATGCAGTATATACACAGTTAAGTATAGTCATCCATCAACATTCACAAGAGTTAGGGGCACAGGACCCCAGCAAATAGGAAAAACTGTGAATAACTCTGGGCCCCACCCCAAACCTTTATCTTTAATATGCATTTCACCAAAAAAAAGTTACAGTTTCTACACTAAAGAGATTTGCATCTTGCATGCTATGAAGAGTCTTGCAATGTTTGTGCAGCCATTCATAGGATGTCCTTCTCCTATGAAAAGCATAAGATGCAAACATCATTGCAGGAGAAAAATCATGTGACTGAGTCTGGATGGTAGAGAGACAAGAAGTCAATGATAAAGTAGATTAATAATTGGAAAAAGATAAACGCATATGAAGTAATAGTATTTTCCCACTCTAAATTAAAGTGTTTGTTGTTAAACATTTCCTTCATGGGGTTGTCGTGAAAAAAAGCCCTTTGTAAAGCTACAAAACACTACATAAATGTGGGTTACTTTCTTCAATATAAGAAAAAGAACTTTAAAAAGCAAATAACACTATCCAAAAATGGAATGGGTATTTTCTGAGGTAGTGTGTAATTAGTCTTTGGAATAAGCAGGAACACATATGCATGTTCCTCCATTGCCCTTTGGGCGACCTGAAATTTCCAATTTTTGGATATGATGACATTCCAAAATTCCCAGCCAGATTCATATGGCAGTACCAGAAGAATACTCGCGTTTAAAAAAAAAAAAAAAGATGGATTTTTATTTTAGGACAAAATTTGTGGTTGCTGGAAGCACTGTGTAATTTCCAACATGTAATCCAATGTGCCATCCTTCTATTTAACTCTGGGTATGCATTGTTGATGGGGTCAGATAAATAGATAGGTACAAGCTTCTCCCCTCATTCCCTCCCCCCCAGTCAGCTGAATGGGTTGTTCATACAAACGCATACCAAAGTCTGGACAACAGGCAATCTTCATTCCCTTAGTGTTTTCTGTGTGAATAGCTAGGCTGGACTTCAGCAATTATATTAGTCAATAAACACTTATTAAAACCTACTATGTGCCGAGAACTATGCCAAGTGCTTGGGATACAAACAAAAATCAAAGAAAGACAAGGAATCTCCCTTACAAGTTCAACAATGTTAAAGAGTTTTCTGTCATCAGCCCAAAGCTTTCTGGAAGCCAAAACATCTGGAGGACCACATCATCTACCGGGAAAGCCTTCTTTGATTTGGACTTTGTGCTGGACATTCTCTAAGGGGGAAACAGCCTTGGTGAGTAGATGGTGAGTAGATGATACCTTGGTGTATGCTTTGTTTGACAGCAATAATGATAGGGTTATTGAATGAAATTATCTCCTTCCTTAAATCTTATAAGAAATCTTTGGGATCTTAACAAAGATATGTTAAGAACTTTTGGGATCTTAACATGGGAGAGATTACTGGAGGAGATCTGATAAAGTTGCCTTTGGCTTGAACGTTCTAAGTAGTTAATGAATGTTGTTGAAAGGATGAATAGCACTCCTCTTTAGAATGTTTCCAAATAGTCTGGTGTTGCAGGTATCTTGTACTGTTGCAAACTTAGGACTTTATTTCTTCATTTTAAATTAGTACCTAATAATTTAAGGAACCATCAGGAAATACCCTTTTGCTTAATTAACCCATGCAAACCCCTTTCACAAAGCAAATAAACAAAGCACTCACTAGCAACCTAAGGAGATAGAAGCTGACCCAGTATCCTTTTAAATGCTAAGATTTTCTGAGAAGGCTCCCAGGACCTTCCTTTTTTGAAACATGGAAGCTTCCCAGTTGATTGGTTTGGTTGTTGTCTTTTTTAAACAAGTCCCTGCTTAGAAGCTGGACCTATTTATGGTGAGCACTGTTTTTTCAATTAAGTTTATTTTCAATCTCCCATAAGGCCTTGTTAGCTAAGGACTTTGAAAAAAGTTTAGTTTCCCTGTTCTTTTTTAAAAGGATGATTTAAAATAAAACATATTTATATCTCTGCTTATTTTTAATCCTATTAAGCCTTGAACAAAAAGTTTTGAGTACTTTGGGCAGATTCTAAGTAGAAGTTTTGAATGATTTTTTTTTTCTTTTTTTAAATGTAGTTGTTGGTTTTATGTTATAAGAGCTGAGAGAATAAGGAACTTGGTTACTTAATGTACTTTGTACACTGGTTTGTTGTTCAGGGGGGAAAGCATTGAACTTGGACAGTCAATTTCGATTTGAGGCTCACCTCTGACACCTAACTGTATTATCATGGGTATGTCAATTTCCTCATCTGTAAAATGGGGATAATAGTACTTACACAGGCTACTTCATAGGGTTGCTCGTGAGGAGGATACTTTGTAAAGTACCATAAAAGTTCATATTTTAAGAATTGTTGTTATTATTATTTTGCAACCTGAGGCAGTAAGCTAGTGGAGTCAGAACTCAGAAGACAGTTTCTAAGCCTTGATTTACCACATCATTTTTGGCAAATCCCTTTTCCCCTCTAGACTGCAGTTTCCTCATCTGAGAAATGAGGGAGTTATAACTGATGATTTCCTACTACTCAATAATGATAATGTACTTCCCAAGATTTTTATCCTCCTGTCAGTCAATAAACAATTATTAAGCATGAATTCCAGGTATTGTGCTAAGTCTTGGGAATACAAAGAAAGTCAAAGGACAGACCCTGCTCTTGAGGGAGGGAGGAAGATGACATAAAAACAACTATGTACAAATAGGATAGATCAGAAATAATCAAAACGGGAAGGAATGGAAAAGCCAAGATAAATACTGAAGATGTGTTAGCTTCACACAGTGGTGTGGTCTTTGGGTGGAAAGGGGGCTTTGGAGCACAAGTTCATGTCAGCCACAGACACGTATTGGCTGGGTGACCCTGGGCAAATACTTAATTCCTCAGTGCTCCCAGACCTTTCTCTACAGCTGTAAACTGCAGAAAAACTACAGACCTAAATCAGTAGAAGCTCCTTCCTGGGAGGAGCTTACATCAATCAAACCACAGGTTCAGTGGAGAAAATAAGGCAAAACGAACGAACAAACCCCAAAAAACCTCAAAACACGCAAACACCAGTATCCTCTAAGGCACTTGTTATCAGAATTATTTCACTTGGCTGGAAACAGCAAGGAGACTTTGTAAAGGATCTTAGAAAAAACAAAATTCCCCCAGCTGCCTGAGATCCTCCACATTTAGGACCCATTTCAAGTCCCAGGAGAGGCAGGGTGGGGCTGGGTGAGGAAACGGTTATTCTGGCTGGTCATTGACAGACATTGTTTGTGACCTGCTCTCTGGACTGGGAAGGCCACCAGCAAAACGCACGGAGCAGCTCGGGCAGCTGCTGGGCCCCCAGCGCTCTCACTGAGCCGTCCATCCCACGCAGAGGGCTACAGAGAGAACTACTGACTCAAGGCCACTTTTCCAGGCTCGTGGTTGACAGGCCAGGCTTTGGGATTACCCCATTGTCACCAGTGGGAGACAATCCTGCAGCTTTCACCCTGACTCCTGGCTGAGACTGTATACACAAAGTCAATTTCACTTTCTCTCCAGGCCTGCAAGGCAATAGCAGCAGCCTGATACTTCACCAGCTCAGAGGTGGCGGTGTGATGGGACCAGGCTCACCTTTGAATAGAGAGGATTGGATTAGTGTGGGTGCTGTCATTTATGGCCCATGTCACCTCTGTGAGCCTCCTAACTTTCAGAACTTTTAGTGACCTTCCAGATCATCTAGTATAACCTGAAGTCTGGAAATTTAAAAGAATTTTTTAAAATAAGTATTTCAATAAAATTGGTTTCCTTTGTAATCCCATATATTTTATTTTTTGCATTTAAAAATTTTATTCTGCGGAGTCCAGAGGTTTCCGTGATACACAAAAAGTTAAGAACTCCTGATCTAGATCAATTCTCTCATTTTACAGATGAAGAAACTGAGGCCTAGAGAGGTTAAATGAAGTCGCGGGGAGAAATAAACCTCCGGGCTTCCTTCAAGTCCCAGAGAAAGCCCCACCTTCCACAGGAGGCCTTTCCTCTATCTAGCAGGGAATCTCCCATTCTACTACGATGGTTCTGGTGATTACCCCTAGTTTGTCCTGTGCATTGTTTGTACATAGTCGTTTCACGTTAGACCGAGAGTTTCCTGAGAGTAGGGAGTTTCTTTTGCCTTTCTTTCTATCACCAGCATAGTGTCTGGCACCGTAACAGGCGCCTAATAAATGTTTATTGCCTGATTGATTTGAATCCAGGTCCCCTGATTCTAAATCTGGGGTGTTTGCAATTACACCAAAACCGTAAAAGAGAGGGACTGAACTAGATTATACGAAATCCTCTTTAACTAGTAATTAAATCCTGTGATCCTAAGAGAAGAGTGCAGCTGTTCCATGAGGAAAAGGGAGAGGCGTAGCTAGCGTCCTGGGGATATGAGGGCCTGGGGCGGAGAAGGGAAGAGGGACAAAGCGAGGGGAGGGAAGAAGCGGAGTGGGGAAAGGAAAGGGGAGGGGGAAGGAGAGGGGGGGGGACGCTGCTGCTACTACCGGCTCTGCTGCTTCTGGTTCTCAGCCGTTGTTGCTTACAGAAGCAAAGGCTGCTTCCTGTCCAAGGACCAGACAATGATCCATCCGGCTCTTGGGACTCACTCGTACCCTGCCCAAATTTCCCCCTCCTCCCCTCCGCGAGTGCCTTAACCTGGACACTGGGACAAAGCTTCCTGCCTGTCTTCCCACATCCCATCAAGCTCCTAGCATGCTGGTAAACCGTGGGGGGCTCCCTGGAGGAGGAAGCAACAGAGAGCTTAAAGATCTCAGAAAAAAGGAGAAGCTTGGAGTGGGTAGTGGGGTTGGGGAAGGGAAATCAGGGAACCGGACACACTGGCAGCTCAATCCTCCAGTTCCTGTCTTCCCCCAATCATCCCACTGCTGCCCTCTCCCTAAATGTCACCAGTGTTTGCACTCGGACCAGATGGCCCCCTTGAGCAGAGCTGGCCCCTTCTGTTGGGGAGGGCGCGGTTGACACAGGGAACTAGGGGGTTTGTGCCCCCAATTCAGTGCAATCCCGACAGCTGGTGGCTCTGCCGCGGTGTCAGGACCCCGCAGCGCTGTGCTTAGAGCGCCTTTCTTTCTCTGTGCAGATGTGGGAGTATGAATAGCAATTGACTCCCGGGGGCCCTATGGCTACTCCATCCAGTCCACATTTCAGGGTCCTGACTGGGATATCTCATTCTGCCTTCCTAGGAAGGGAAATTTGAACAGCGGGAGTGAGAGTCTCAGCATGAGATCGGGGCATGAAAGAGACGGGGATGGTGAGGGAGTTGGTTTCGACAAGGTCTAAGGTTCTCCTTGGCTCTAAATCCTGGAATCTTATGATTCCTCTTGCTGCCTCGGACAGTTGACATTGATCAGCTCACCCAGGGCTTCAACTCCCACTCGCCCACACCCTCCCCCCACACCTCCCTTCCCCCACCTCCACTTCACCTCCGCTTTCCTCAGCTAAACTGGTTCTGACCATTTACACCCTAGCTGTGTGGCTTGCCAAGGCAGATGTTCTTATGATTCCCAGGGCTGCACTTGAAGTCAGGGGCCAGAGGCAGAGAATAGACTTCTCAAAGTTCTGAGAAGAGAAGGCCTGGAGGTTATGGCAGGAGAGTCTATTTTTACATTAAATAAATAACATGATAATTTAATTAATTTCATTCCACCACTATGTACAGTACAGCTATTTTGTATCTAGCCAGGAACTGTGCTTTTAAAACAAGGGCATGGTGTAGTTAGAGGGAGCTCCGGACCTGGGTTATGAGAGCGCCAGTGTCACATCTTAGATACCTGCCCCTTGGCTGTGCAACCCTGGGCAAGTCACGCTCTAAGACAGTATCAACTGAACTTGAACCAGGTCTTCCTAGCTCTGAGGCAAGCTGTCTCTCTTGTGTATAATAAAAACAGCTTATTGACATGTACAGCTTCACAGGTTACAAAGTCCTTTCCTTTTCACCCTTTGCTTACTGCCATTCTTTCTAGGTGGGGTGGGGGGAGGCTGATCTCATTTAGACTTGGCATCCCCCTAATATCCCCTACTCAATTCAGAGTTGGCTCTGCCTTCGGAGCGGGGCTGAGCTCTGTACTATTGCTCCTGCCCCTCCCTCTCCCCCTCCCAGTCCCTTTCACAGATACAATGCTCCCTAAAGATTTTGCTGGAAACGGAGGGAAACCTGATCTCCTAGGTAGGGATCCTGACTTAGAGAGGAAAAACAGTTTCCAAGGAGGTGAGGAGGAGAAAAAGGCCTTTCTTATTCAGCATCACCAGCAGAACTTCAGACTAAAAAGTTTCCTTTGTCTTCATACCACAGGCCCCTGAAGGGGAGTTTCATACACTCCACAAAACCTGGTGTCAACCAGGTTGGAACCAACTAGCTGTTGGGAGCAGTTATCCCCCCACCCTCATTCATAGGGCATTCCTGCTTCAGCAGAACTTAGCTACCTTCTTCTAGGCCACTCTGCTCCAGGCCCTTAGAGCCCCTATAACCCTTCTGGTTTCCTCCAGTTCACCAGAGAATTTAGGGGCAGGGTGGTGCCTGGAGGAGCAGAATTGAGCCATTTGGAAGCCATTCTCCTCACTCTGGGGTCCAGCTAGGCAAGACCACAGAAGCGAATCTTACAATGTGAAAATACCCAAATAGCAGTTATGTCCACAAAGTTATTGAAGCAGAACATCTATTTCCTTTTCAGGGATGATTTTCATTTTCTGTGCAAACTGCATGCTCTTGGTATGTTGATGTGACAGAGACACAACCTGGGGAATGGGTGATGAGAGGGAGTTCATTCCTAATTCTTACCTCAAGCCTGCCCAGTTCATTCTCCACAAAGTGGCCTTCCTAAAGCTGGGAGAGTTCCTGGCACTCCTGTGCTCAATAAACTCCAGTGGATCCCTCTTATCTCTGGATTGAATTGAACATTTAAAACTCTACACAGTCTGGCTCCTGTCTACCTTTCAGGGGTTATTACACACTCCTCCCCTTCAAGTACTTTATGGTCCAGCCTAATTGGTCTTTTTTTTCCTCTCCTCACATGTGGTATTCCTTTGGCCATCTCTGTGATCTTGCACAGGCTGGCCCCCATCCCAGGAGCCAGTTCCTTCCTTATCACTGCCTTTTAGACTCCCAACTTTCCTTCAAAGATGAACTTAAATAGAATGTTCTACTAGAGGTCTCTGCAGATCCCCTCAAATGCCAATTGCTTACTAAGTGGCTCTGTGGCTTGGTGGAGAGAATTCTGGACCTGGAGTCAGAATACTGTATAGCTGAGTTCAAATCCTGCCTCAGATACTTAGATGTGTGACCCGGGGCAAGTGACTGAACCTCTGTCTCAGTTTCCTCATGAGTAAAATGGGATAGCACCTACCCCCAAGATTGGTTGTGGGGATAAAATGAGATAATATTTGCAAAGCTAAGTGTCCCACAGGACAGAGAGTCCACCAGAGTCCTGCACTACCAAAGTTGTTGGCTGCTTTGGCCACGTGTCCTTTTTATGTATGCCTTACTACTATTGTGTTCATAATTTGTGTCTACTCTTCGTGGGAGAGTGGGTCCCAGACTTGTTGAAGGTTATATACCTAGGGAAAGGGCTAGAATTCCAATCTAGATATTTGACTTTGAATTTCCTCATTACTCTTCTATTATATATGATACAACCTTCCCCATCAACCTATAGAATCAGAGTCTTTTGAAGATAAAAACAACCATAGAGATCATTTTAATAATAACAAACATGAGGCCTGTGGAGGTTGAGGGACTTGGCCAAGCTTACTCAACGAATTATTAGCAATAGTTGGTGCTAAAACCCAGGGCTCCTGAATGTCAATGTATGTATACACATATACATTTGATATTTCTTACCATATACTTTATATACCTTCATACTTCAGAGAGCTATAATTTTTTTTCCCAGTGAATATTTCTAATATTTCTCTGAATTGGTCTCATTTATTACTGGTAAAGTAAGGATAGCAGAGGAAATTCAAATCCAGTGTCAGGGTACATTATAGTGCCATTAAATATTTCAAGGATTTGTAATTTCTCCAATGTGAGCATTTCCTCTGCACCTTATTTAGAGCCCTAACCAGGGCAAAGCAACTTGGGTCTTGCCCTAATTTAAAAGGAGCTAATAGTGCTTGAATTGCTCTAGTAGCAAGAACAGTTTAATACTTATCTTGCTAAAATAATTAGTTAAAATGACTAGCTACAAGATGGCATTCTGGGGGTAAGCTCCTGCACTGATCCATGGTGTTCCCTCTTTTTCTGTTATAGTTGGCCCAGGAAGAACTTGTGCTACATTCCCCACGAGGAAAAATTCTTAGGCTCCAGATTCACTAGATAGCTTTCATGAGTTGCTGTGGCCACAAAAAAAAACATCATCTATGTGTCATTCTTCTGGTGATGAACTGCTCCAATCTTAGCCAGGTCAATAGTGAGAAGATAGAAGACATTGCTGGGCCTGAATCTGGAGCCTGTCCAGCTTGGGAGGAGCCTGCTAGAACTCTGAACTCTGATTGCATTGTGTTCAAGAAGTGAGGGTCACCTCTGTCCCACAATGAGGCAGCATAGTAGGTGGAACTTAGTGGTGGAAAAATATGTGGGTCTCTATATATCCATATCAAATAGCATGTATGTGTATATGTATGCATGTATCTGTCTGTCTGTCTGTCTATCTATCTAATCTACAGGGTGTTCCAAAAGTCTTAGTGTGGTTTTAAGCTATTAAACTGTATACAGTTATCTCTTCCGCATTGCAACTTTCTCCATCGAGGTTCCAATATATCAGGGATCAGCATAAGAAATTAGGTAGGAATTTTGGGGGAGTTTTGTGGAAGCCACAGACAGCAGATAAAGGTTAGCAGATGACACAGAACCTATGATCAAATACTTTCCCTAAATTTTACAATAAGGTACTGTAAACAACCCATAAAAGAAAAAGAAAAAAAAAATCAGACTTCTCTGGTACAAAGGGAGGGTCAAAAAATTTTACATGGATTTTCCAGATCCCAGGGGGTGGTATTTGGGGGGCCCTAACTCCTATGATGTGGAAAGGGTAACTGTATATGGCTACTGAGTAGATATACATATTCACTCACTTTACATCCATCCATCCATCCATCCATCCATTCATCCATCCATCCATCCATCCATCCATCTGTCTGTCTATCCATCCACTGTAAATACTGCTCTTTTAGCAGGGGCCTATGAAAAGAGAAAGTTAAGAACCTTTCTTCAAAGCCCTTTGACAAGCCCACTGTTAGCCCCAGTGTGAAAGCTACAAGAAATCAAGGGGCAGGGAAGATAATATTTCTGTTACTTCTTTCATTCTTTTTCAATGGATCTGTTCTCCCATTGAGAATGTTGATTCCAACTCTGGCTTTAGCCAGGATCAGAACAAAAGCTAGACTTGAAACATTCAGCTTCCCTACAGTGCTCCTGTCATATGAATTTTCTTCCTTCCAAGATGAAACCATTACAGGAAAATCTGGAGAAACGGGAGTTTATTGACTCTAGAACAGACTAGGAAGTGAGAATTTGGGTTTGATAATCCTCTCCTCCAGTTTCTAGTAAAAACACATTGGTTATCACAGGCTATCTACTTCCACCTGTCCAGAATCTTGGGTGACTTACTTGGAAGGGCTTTGATCTCCAAAGAATAACATAAAATATCTTTATTACTATTGTAAAAAAGGACTTGAAAGGTGAATGCAGAGCATCAGAACATATTAAAATTGCAAGGACTCTATTGGATAAAGCATGAGGGAGCCATTGCATCTGAAGCCTGAATGAGTTTGCCAGGGATTAGGAAATAGTGCACCTGGGGAAAGTGGTTAGGTGGGTGCGAACATCTTGATTTTATGAGGCAAATTAAAATAGAATAGAACTTGTAGGCAGAAGCAGTTTAGAAAGAAAGAGAGAGGGGGAGGATAGGAGAGAGAGGGGAAAAACACATTCCCTTTTGTGTACTTGATATGGAGTATCTCCAAATTCTGATCTCCAGAAAGTCTTTTCTAGGTTGTACCTGTTTTCTGAAAAGGGAGGATACTATTAAAGGATCTAGGATGTCATTGAGATGAGAACTCCTTCCATCAACGTAGCTCACAACCTGCCTGCAATTTAGACACGTCTAAGAGAGTCTTTGGAGGCTTAGAGAGGTAAAATAACGTGCCCATGGTCTGCAGTTAGTGGGTACCAAAGGAGGGATTTGAACTCAGGTCTAGTACTCTTTTCACGACTCCAGACCTCTCCATATGGGGATAATAAAAGTACCTACATCTGTCTCTATCTCTGTCTCTGTCTTTGCCTCTCTCTGTGTGTCTTTCTCTCTGTCTCTCTCTATCTCTGTCTCTCTGTCTCTGTTGCTGTTTCTGTCTGTCTGTCTCTCTGTCTGTCTGTCTCTCTGTCTCTCTCTCTCTTTCTCTCTGTCTCTCTCTCTGTCTCTCTGTCTCTCTGTCTCTCTCTCTCTCTCCCCCTCCCTCCCTCCCTTCCTTTCTCTTTGTTAATACAAATTATTTGGTGAGAATGTCAGATCATGTCCTTAAATGCTTTGAACTCCTGGGAGAGAAAGTGTTATACAATCAATGAGCAATACGGCACTGTATGTTTAAAATAACTATGTCTTCCCTGAAGATTAGGGGCATTGCATTAATTATTTTTGCTTATTACTGTAGCCCAAATTCTTTAGACTAGAAGTTCCCTTTGTCAGACTTGATCATAAAAGTTTCAGATTTCTAATTAAATGTCCACGTGCTTTGATTCCTGTGTGGAAAAGAATGTTGAAGAAGCATGATTTCTTTTTCCTTTTTTCAAATGTTTTATTGATGCCTTTTGTCTTTAAATCATAGGCATTTCTAATGACCCCCATCCCAAACAGAGCCTTCCATGTGACAAAGCAAAAGCAATTAAACCAAAATCTCTGATAGAGAAACCTTATTTGACCATGGTATTGTCTTCTCTGCTATTAAGGAGGAGATGTATGTTCTGTGATCTCTTCTCCAGGACCTTAATTGATTTTTTCATTACTGAGAGCTCAACTTCCTTTTAGTGATATTTTACTTACATTTTAATAAGATTTCTTCAAAAATATCTTTAGTGTTCATCTCTGTTGGGTAAAACAGAATGGCATCATAGCTAGAGAGCTGGCCTCAGAGCCAGGGAGATCAGGATTCAAAATTTACTTCTGTTACTCCAGATAGTGTAACCCTACCCTTTAATGGGCAACTCTGCGAAACTTTAGGTTTCAGAGAAGGGAGGAAGGACAAGGACTAATTAAGTACCTACAACATGCTAAGCGCTGTGCAATTATGCTTTACAAATATTATCTCATTTAATCTTCACTACGACTCTGTGATGCAGGTACTAGTATTATCCCCATTTTACAGTTGGGGAAAGTAAGGCAAACAAAGGTTAAATGTCTCAGGGTCACAGCTTGGTGGAGGGAGTTTTCTCCCCCAGAAGTTCCCTGTACCAAAGAAATAAGAGTTCAAGTCCTAGTCCCTTTTCTTAAAAACTTAAAAGACATTTAAGGATGTCTTCAAGTCCTTCACTAAAATTCAAACAGCTTGGTACTCCATGTGAAAGTGGAACTAGAAAGTGGACAGAAAAACCCAAAGTAGTGAGAGTGGAGATTTCACAAGTGTCCCTTCTGGGAATATGATTTCCTTTCCTGTAAGGGATTGTATAAACAGAAATACTCTGTTTCTAAAACTTGAATTTGAAAGAATTACTAGAGTCCCCAGGCAATGAACAGCAATAAATATTTACTAAGTGCCTACTTTGTGCAGAAGACTATTTTTGGCACCAGGAAGAACAATTATTTTTCTTTTAAAATGTTTTATTATTTTTCTTTTAAGATGTTTTATTGTTGTTTTTTTTTTTTCACATCTCTGACACTTCCAGTTCCCCACTTAAATAGAATCCTTTCTTATAATAGATAATTATTGTCAAGCAAAACCAATACTTTGATCACATCTGGAAAAGTGTGTCTTCTGCCCCTCTAGCTCAGCACCTCTTTGTGAGAAAGGGGACCATATTTCATCATCAGTTCTCTGAAGTCATGGTTGGACACCAAGTTGATCAGAGTTCTGAAGTCTTTCAATGTTGTTTTCCTTTACAATATCAGGGCTGTTGTGTAAATAGTGCTGGTTGTGCTTATTTTGCTATGCATCAATTCATATAAATCTTCCCAAGTTTCTCTGAATTTTTCATAGTCATCATTTCTTATGATGAGTATAATATTCTATGATGTTTTCCTACCATAATTTCTTCAATTGTTTCTCACTTTCCTTCCAATTCTTTAAAATTACAGCTTTTTTAATTTTAATTTTATTTTTTTACTTTTGTATGTATGTGACTTTTCCTTTTGACTCTGACTTCTTTGGGGTTATATGCTTAGTGGTGGAATCAGTGAGTCAAAAGATATATAAGTTTGGTGGCTTTGCTTTTTAGTATAATTCCAAATTATTTTCAAAAATGGTTGAATTAATGTGTGGGTCTATCAGTATATTTGTCTTCCCACAGCTCTTTTAATATTTACAATTTTAATTTTTTTATCTTTGCCAACCTAATGAGTATGAAGCGAAACCTCAGAGTTGTTTTAATTTGCCTTTATTGTTAGTAATTTGGAGCATTCTTTCATATTACTATTGAGAGCTTAGATATTTTCTTTGGAAAACTCTGTTCCTTTACTTTGACCACTTATCTATTGGGGAATGACTCATTCTTATTCATAATTCATACCTATATACTCACACATATAATATACCTCCCACTGAGGAAACAAAGAAAGAGTAGAAATTAAGAAAGAATAAAAAGAAGAATGAAAAAGAAGAGGGGAGCAGTGAGGAATAAACTAAATCAGCATGGGCCTTTCATGGAAATGGATCAGAAGGGACAGGGAGCAGAAATGCAATATTACAAAATATACAACATGATAAGTAATTTTATCAATTTCCTATACATCTTTACCTTTGTCAGAGATGAGACATAGGCTTTAGAAGAGCTTATCCCTGTTCTACAGAATAACTAGGGGACAGGGGACTGATATTGACAGCTATAATAGACAATATTACATGATCATTTCATTAAATAATGAGCAAAGTGCTATAAGTGGTCTGAGGGGGAAGGCTGTTACTGACCAAAGATCAAGAAAAACTTCATGGAAAAGGTAGCTCTTATGCTCGGTTTTGAAGAATAGATAATAATTCAAGAGGTGAACAGGAGAGACCCAGGAAATAGGCTGAGCAAACCTGTGGAGGGAGTGCGAGACCACAGGGCCTATTTGGGGGAGGGAGGTCAGAGAGTGATCTGGTTTGACTAGAGTACAGAGTGAATGGAGGGGAGTAATACCAGGTAGGACTGGAAAGAATAGTGGTGCCAAAGTATATAGATGTAAAATAGGCATGTCCACATGGGCTGCTTAAATGTATATGGATAGATATGCTCTGAAGCCTAGCTCAACTCTGTAGAGAGGAGGAGAGCTAGAGGTAGTTCCTGTAGCTTCAATACATTTACTGGGAAGAAGGTAGGAGGAGGCAGGTAAACCCCAGGAGTACCTCAAGGTTCAATGCCCTTTTCTCCAGTATCTAACATGGGTTTTAGCCTAGAATTATACTATTCTTCCCCCTCGAATATTTCTGTTCTAGGGGTACAGTGTTCAGAAAAAGCAACTTTCCTGGTCACTTTCATGGGAGGGAATAGCTTAGACTTGCAAGCTTAATTAACTTTTTTCACCAAATTCTGGTTCTACAAAAGAGCGGCACAAATAAGTAGAGAAGAGACTTATTTATCCATGTATAGAGCAAACAGAAATTGGAGTTCTACAGAGCTTAACATGTCAGAAAATAGACATGAGGGAATGAACTCTTCAGGGGGCCTAATCTTCCTCAGGCTGTCCATTCAGGCTCTGGGGAAGTAAACTGGAAATCTGGGACCCAGTGAACAGCTGGCTTCCCTTACATGTGCGTTGCTTCTCTCTCTGTGAGTCTTTCCCAAAGAGCCTTGGAAGTACACACACCTCTTCTGAAGGAGCTTTGGAACCATCTCAGAAGCCACCTGCACAGTAGGCGGGCATCATTGCCTCTGCATTCTTGAAGCCAGTCCGGAGTCATGGCTCCTGCCACATGTGGTACACACAAGTACCCCAGGCTGGATTGGAAGTCCAACTATATAGAATTTTGAAGGCCAAATAAAAGAGTTTGAATTTGATTCATGGGCAGCTAGGAACCTTTGAAGACTTTTGAGCAGAGGCCTGGCCTGGCCAGATCAGGAGGATTATTCTGCTATCTGTAGAAAGATATGTCCCCTAAGGGGACATAGAATGTAGAGAGGGGGTGTCCTGTAAGGAAGCTATTATCATAGGTCTAGATGACTGGTGAAGATGACTAGGGTGATGGCATCAAGAATGGATGGAGAAAAGGGGATTCACAGCTTAGCATCAATACAGGCAAAGAGGTGCTATGGAAAGATCACTGGATTGGTAGGGAGAGGATCTGTGTTCAGATTGCTCTTTACCACTTATTACCCGTGTGTGATCTTGAGCAAGTAACTTTCCTCATCTACAAAACGAAGGACCTTTCTGAATGCTTTGGATGGCCTAGGTGACCTCAGCAATCTCTTCTAGCTCCAAATCTTGGACTTCATGAACTGTTCCGGGACATGTGGCTTTGCTATAGTGTAATGCCAAGCAAATAGTACCAGTTAGGCCTCATAGACCCATGGGATGTAGAGCCAGAAGGGACCTAAGATCATTCTATCCAGTCATTCCAGTAACAGATACAGAAATTGAAACCGAAAGGGGTTAAGTGATTTGACCGAGTATAACAGTTAGTATGGGCAGTCAGGTGGTTCAGTTGATAGAACACTGGGTCTGGAGTCAGGAGGATCCAAGTTCAAATTTGACCCTATTAGCTGTGTGACTCTGGGCAAGTCACTTAACCATCTTTGCCTCAATGTCCTCATCTATAAAATGAGCTGGAGAAGGAAATGGCAAACCCCTTCAGCATCTTCACCAAGAAAATCCCCAAAAAGGGTCATGAAGAGTTGGACATGACTGAAAATGACTAAACAACAACAGATAGTAAATAGGAGAGTACAGATTTTTGTCTGATTCCAAATCCAGTGAGTCCACAAAAGAAGTCACCAGAAGGAGAACACCCTTCTCCCACCCTTCTCCGTATCTACCTCCCCCACATATAGAAAAGTCACTTAAGGTGGTGAGTTGAACGTGAACCCCTTTGCAAAGTTTTTCTTGGAGATCTTTGATATTTAAATTTATGCTATTTCTGTGAGTAACAGATTTTTTGGTAGGAGTTAAAGTAGGAGTGAGTGCCTAGTTATATAAAAGGGAATTTTGCATATGTCCACAGTTGGCAGCACTAATGTCAGGGACACTTTCACGTGATTCCGAGAGAAAGACATGATGGAGTATGTAGCCAAACCTTGAGGGTGTCAATAGCTACTGGTATCCAACGGTACCATTCTTGAGAGCACATATTTCTGGTGAGCAAAGGACTTGGAGAGTTAGGGACCAATTTTTCGCTGCATATCCCTGGATAGGAGCCTTACAAATAAGCCTGAGAGAACCATATAAAGTGCCTTAATTTTACATGAGCTGCATATGTGCCCCCATAAAGGTATCCTGGCAAAATTAATTTTAAACTTGCATGCCTGGTCATCAGCAATGCTTTAGAATGGTGAGCCCATCTCATGTGGAATAATTTTTTATTTTTAAAATTTACTAGATTAGAAATCAAGGTATCTGAGCATATGGGGGAGTTCTTGGTGAGTTAATTCCCATAACTCTTTGACCAAAGTGTCTTTTTATCTCTTTGTTTATTTTACAGATGGAGAAACTGAGGATCCAGGAGATTCTCCACCAACCAGCACCACATCGTATCCAAATATGGAACCATGGGTTATAGCAAACAGAGAAATTTTGAATGCTGTGGATAAGTTTGCTTACTTTGACAGTGTACTTTCCTGGGATGTACATATAGATAATAAAGTTGATCCTCACATTGCTAGAGCTAGCTCAGTGTTTGGGAGCCTCTGAAGGCAAGTATGGGAGAGAAGAGGTATTAGATATGAATGGCTTCCATTTGAGTTGTCTTAGGAAGATTCCAAAGATCACCTGGCAAGATAAGGCACTGGACACTGAGGTCCTTTCTTGAACTAAACTGCCAAACATTCAAACTTGACTCTGATGGGCTGGCCATATTGTTCAAATGTCAAAAGTGAGTTTGCCAAAAAGACTATTTTATGGAGAACTCCCACAAGGTAAGCACTCACATGGAGGTCAGAAGAAGCAATACAAGGACAGTGGCAAGGTTTCTTGTGAGATGTAGGAGATACTGGCACAGGACTGCTCAGCATGGCATGCCCTCATCAAAGAAAGCACTCAATGAGCAAAGCAGAACTGCAATAGCTCAAAATAAACATGAGATACACAAATTTTGAGACATCTCCACCCCAAATGTTCACATGGACTATTTGTGCCTAACCTATGGTAGAGCCTTCTGAGCTTATATTGGTCTGATCCCTTGCAGTCAGACCCCAACATAGTGATGCCATTTTGGTCTTCTTCTAGCATGAAGAACAATCAGTCAACTTACTAACTTCTCCAGGATCCTGCCACAGAATGTTATTATAGTGGCAGTTCAGCAACTTAATTTTTTGTACTCGAATCCCTATTATATCACACAGTTCTGAGTTTTATGCTTTTTATCAATCCTTATCTTCTTTTCATTTCTCCTGTATGGTGTCATGGCAAGGGCACTGCATTTGGAGCCAGAGAGCCTGGGTTTTAATGCTGCCTCTGCCACTTGGTAGCTGTGTGATCTTGCACAAGTTGCTTCACCCGTCTGAGCCTGAGTCAATAAGATATAGGGTTTAGACTAGATGTTTCCAAGGGCCCTTCCGCTTCAAAATCTATGATAATAGGACCTCAGCTTTGCTGCTTGTTGGTTTTGTGAGCTTGGGCATGTTATTTCAATTCTCTGGCCTGAGTTTCCTCAGCCACAAAATGTGGGGGTCGGATTATGTGATCTTGGAGGTCTCTTTTAGAATCCTATGATATTCCATAACTTTATTTCTTCCTTATTTGTCCTGTCCTTGGGGTTTGATTGATTTTTGAAAGCGTGTATTCCTCTCTTGGCCCTTTGCTTAAAGTGATTAGATTGCAGGTAGAGTGACAACAAGGGCCTCTTGTGCAGGACCCAGAGGTCTGTCTGCTGGTTTGGAGGACTCTCTGGAAGGGTGTTTTGAAGCCGGGTGAAGGGAATTATGGTTGGGGTGTTCGAACTAGCAAGGGAGCCAGACAAGATGAACGTGGTCAGAAAACAGGAGATTAATCAGCAGAGATAGATGGGACGGTCACAAAAATCAACTGTAATTCAGCAAGTAAATGTTTCCCACTGAGCAAGGGGGAAAAAGAGGCAATGAAATGGAAAGAGAGGAAAGAGGGAGAAGGAAAAAAAGAAGAGAGAGGAGTGTGTAGTAAAGGATTGAATTGCATCAGTAACTAGGGCCCTTTGTGGCACACATCAGGACTGTCTTCCTTATTTTAATTCAATTCAGTTCAGTAAACATTTATTAAGCATCTACTGTGTGCCAGGCACTGCGCTAAGGATACAAAGAAGAAAAAACAGACTCTGTCCTCAGTGAACTCGTACTAGGAAGGAGATGGCATTCGATCATGTTCTTACTGCCTTACACTGATTCAAAATACATTGATAGGAAAAAGCTTTTACTAAGCATGGAACTTCTTTTTTAGTTTGAAAATATATGTATTAGGTGATGCTTGGAATCTTGCTCTTAATTGGTGGATGCTGGGTTGGCAGGCCAGGCACTTAACCCTCTCTCTGTCTGCTCCCTTCTGGGATGCTGGTGGTTTTTAGAAATGCCAAAGAATGAAGCTCTGCCCTTCTCCCAAGTCTTAGCATGATTTGCTTCAGCTGTTCCTTTTAGGATGACATATTCATGAGGGGCAATATCTATTTATTGATCTATTTCTGTTGATCTATTAGCCTTGTTCCCTGTTATTTCTCCATATAAATGATGTTGGCCAAGAAGCATGGACCAGCATCTGTTGGCTGAGCAATTAAACAGTTTGATTCAGGGTTTGAACTAATTTCCTCAAGGGATAAAATCAAAATGTTTCATCTAACAAAAAAAAAATCACTGTAATTTCTAGCTTTTCATTCTAATGCCATTTTTCTTTTTAAGTTCTCTGGGAGGGTGGGGTGGGGATTTTCTTTCTTTGTCGTTATCAAAGGAAAACCGTCTTTTGTTTATAAAAGGATGACACCTGTTCCTCCCATGAAAAGTAGATACTAGAACCCAGCTAAGGGTATCTTATAGGAGATGATAATTAAAGCTTGCTACTGGGTGACCAAGATCCGGGTGGGTCTAAGTGGATTAAAGGAAACAATTTGAATGATGAGAAAAAAATTAAAGGTTTTCTCCATCAGGATGAAACTTACATAGGGAGCAACCTATTTCCATTTTATGCCTTAATACCAACCAGCAAATTTGGCTGTACTGCTTAAGGAAACTCTTTAGCAACTTAAATTCATTTTGGTTTGTCTGACCCCTGAAGGTGACCTCAAAGGACTGACTGCTCTTCTCTGTTTTATGGTCTTTGTCTAGGTCTCTGGACAGCTGCCCTGAATTTCCCAATGACACCTGCAGTTGTGACCCCTGAATTGAGAATCCATTAATTCTTTCCATCTGCTTGGATCAACAGCTATGGCAACCCTGGGCTTACAAGTTCTTGTGGAGAGGAGAGACATCATTTGGGTAAATCTAAGTATTAGGACTTGGGGTACTAATAACATGGAGAACTGCTGTCATGCTTTTTGTAATTGAAGGGTAAAAGCACCATGTTTTTTGGAGACAAATAGAGGATCATCATTGAGTTTTTCTTTTTTTTAACACCTAAAGAGAAAAGAGATGTTTTATGAGATTTCCTCACAAGACTAGTGTTATTAAGCTCCAGTATTCTGATTTGAGCTCCACAGACTGACAGGAAAGCCATCCCCCTCTTTTTTTCTGGTCCAAAGGGCAGAGTAGATTCATGTGAATAGTGACCTTAATGGCAGCTGTCTTTCATAATCACACAATCCAAATTGAAAGAGAATTCAGAGGCCATTTAGTCCAGCCTGTACCTGAATAGAAATTTCTTCTGCAATATTCTGAGAAAGAGTTATCTACACAGTGTTACAGTAGAAAAATATTGCTAGGAGGCTATAGTCCTCCCATCTACTCTCTTCCCCCTCTTCCCCTTCCCCCTCCCCCCCATCACAGCTGCAGAATGGAATCGGTTATCTGTAAAGGAGATTTTTGATGTCAGAACATCTTAGCATAAGAGCATAGTCATGTTTCCAAAAGTAAACAGATGCCAGGCTGATGTGTTACCTAACCCATTCCTCAATGTAGCTTCCTTATTTATGTCCCATATGTACACTTACTCTTTTTTTGTCTTTGCCTTTTTATTTTTTAAATTTATTTTATTTTTAATTCATAGAACGAAACAAGCCTTTCCATAATACAGTACAATAAAAAGATGATTGCATATGAAACTGCAAATCTGCCACATACAACTGGCTATTCCCTCCAAATATATGCATATATATAGAGAGAGAAATAAAATGAACCTTTCTTTTATTCTGTATTAGTTGATGCCATTTCACTCAACAGTATTTTCCTATATATATATATCTATATATATATTTTATATAAGTCTTTTTCTGAACTCTCCTCCCCACATGCTACATCAAAACCTTCCAATAAAGGGGAACCCCCCCCTCCCAACAACAGCTAAGCCTAATTGACCAAAACAACTAGTGTGACAACATGTGTTAGTTCTGGACTGGTAGCTCCTCGACTTCCCATGGAGGAAGATGTAGGTTTCATTTTCTGTTGTCTGGAACTAAGACTGTTCATTGCAATTAATTGCAGTTAAGATAGTTTAGCTGCCTTTTATGCTGTTTTAACTTCCTTTATTGAAAGCATTGTGTACATACATATATATATATGTATATGTATATATTGCTCTCTTGTTTCAAGAAGCAGTATTGACCCACAATTTTTAAAGTGTCTCAGCCAACTTAGAAAAGTAGATCTAAAAGCGCCATCTCATATTTTAAGCTTGGCTTGTGTGGAACTGCCTGGGATGGATGAAGTCTTTATTAATTTGCCAACTCACCTGGTAAGCTAACTTGTTTTGAAGCAAAATTTAAAGGAAGTAATAACCTTGGAAAGTTACAAATGCGCAAGGCTGAAATGTATCTTTAGCTTCTAGTAGCAGGTATGTTACGGGGACGAAAGGTGCTTTAAAATAGGGGCAAGAGAAACATTTCATTTCAAGATGAGCTAGCCTTTCGTTCTATTAGTTTTTCTGTCTACCCTGGCCTAATCCTTTGGGGACAGGGAAAGGGATTGCAAAATTAATTAAAAGGGGGGGGGGAGTAACTTACAAAAGCTTGTGGATGGAATGGTATTATGCAGCTTCTCTTGATTTCCTCCTGCCAAAATGATATTCATCGAAGAAAGCCTTTAACTAAATTAACACCTCTCCTCCAGGGTCTCCTCCCCCCCAGATGTTAACAACTAACTGCAGTCCTGTTGGATACCAGTGTGGGTAATCAACAGAAATGGTTCTATTAAAGAGCTGGAGACAGCCTCGTGGGATGTTTTATTTACTTTTAACTTAGAAAAAGGAGGCATTCATTGGCAGACTTGCTTATCCAGCCAGCCTGGCTAGCTGAAGAAGCCACAAGGAGAAAATAGAAAGCTCTTTAACTCGGTGAAGAAGCTTAGGGCGGTTTTCTTGCTCCCACAAGCTGTTGGTCTGCCAGTGTTATTTCCTGTTTGTAGAAGGGAGGCTCAAGAACCGGGTTTGGGGAGAGGCCCGACAGAATAAGGCAGCGGCCAGGACAGCAGCGGGCCCTTCCTTCCAGAGGGAGGATCTGGGCCAGCTGGGCTGTGGGCGGTAGCAGCAGCGGCGGCGGCGGCGGCGGCGGCGGCGGCGGCGGCAGCAGCGGCGGCAGCAGCAGCAGCAGCAGCAGCACTCGCCCGCCCACTATGGGAAATTGCAGAAAACAGAAGCGTGCTTGTTAAACAAAAAACCAACCGCCAGTCCCGCGGTTGCTTTCGAGTCCCTGCTGTCATGACCAACCTCTGCAGCCCCCAACACTGGACAGCTCTGGATAACCAGCACCTGGTGGGGAGGGCCCGGACAGACACGTGTCTCGCAAGAATAGTGGGCAGGTGGTTTGGGTCCTGAACTTATTTTAGAGACTTGTCCATTTTAAAGGCTTTTAGAAGCATTATGGTAATAGTGAAAAAACGGACCTGGAATTAGAAGGGGGTTTCAGATCTGGCTCCACCATTTACTGGTGTAGTGACCTTGAGGAAATCTCTGTAAAAAGGAGAGAACACTTCTACTGTCTGTCAACTCACAAGGCTGTTGTCACAACAAATGAGATGTATGAAAGCATTTTGAAATGTTGAAGCCCTATATATATACACATTTGTTGTTGTTCAGTCCTGTCAGACTCTTCAGTTTTTGGGACACTAATGCATTGTTGGTAGAGTAGTGAGCCCACAATTTGTTAAGGCTTTGCTCACACACATTTGGGGTTTTCTTGGCAAAAGTACTGGAGTGGTTTGCCATTTCCTTCTACTGCTCATTTTACAGGTGAGGAAACTGAGGCAAACAAGGTTAAGTGACTTGCCCAGGGTCACACAGTTAATATATATCTGAGGCTAAATTTGAACTCTTGTGTACCTGAGGCCAGGCCTCATGCTCTATGCCACCCAACTGATGTACACACACACACACACACACACACACACACACACACACACACACACACACACACACATACACACTGCAGATAATAATACAAATTATTTTTCACCATTAGAAGGAAAACGGAGAGGAGAATCCTGCACATTTGGAAGGGGATGATTCATATAGATTAAGGAGCCTGTAATTGTGAGAGCTGGAAGAAAACTTAGAGTCCAATTCCCTCATTTTACAGGTGAGGAAACTGAGGCCCAGAGACACTATCTGAATTGCCCAAGTATTGAATGACAGAGGTGGGATTCAAACTGACATCTTATGACTCCAGAAGGCAATAGTCATTTGGCTGATGGTACCATTCACTCATATAATTTTGAGAGACAAAAAAGAGAGCCCAGAGGATTCCCTGAGAATGAAGAGCACAATCGCAGGAGACTGGAGCAGGATTGTCCTTAACTGCTGCCCTGACTCACTCACCACGGGCAGTGTCTATTGCCTAGCTTGACCCTGGCTGCAACTAAATAGGAGTTATGGGCAAGGAGGAAGGCCAAGGCTGGGCCAGCCAGTGCCCGCTTTGGATGTCAGGACTGTGCTGAGTGACGTGGTACCCTTAGTTTCTTCAAGGAGACTTTGGAAGGACAGAACTGAGTGGAATGGAGGTGCAATTGTGGGCGGGAATATAGTACAATGGGAAATGGAGAGGGGAGCAGAACTCCCATTTTAAACTGAAGAGGAAAGTCAATATATTCACAAAGGCGAGAAACGATTGAATGGAGACAAGATTACATGATGGAAGGTCGGTAGAGGTTGATCATCTGAACAGTAATATCAACAGTAATGAAAGGCAATGCTGAATAATGGATGAAAGCTGGCTTCAAGAAGATCTGGGTTCAAGTTCCAAATGAGACCCTGAACAAGTTACTCAACCTCTCAGTGCCCCAGGCAATTCTCTAGACCAGCGGTTCTCAGTCTGTGGGTTGTGTCCCCTTTGGGGTCCAACGACTTTTTCACAGGGGTCACAAGAGTCGCCTAAGACCATCGGAAAACACATATTTCCACCACTCCTCTATCCGTCTCTAGGCGGGTCCACCCACATGCAGACACGCCCACATACGACTATTAAAGGGTCCAGGCATTAAGAAGGTTGAGAACAACTGCTCTAGACTGTCCTGAAAGACCTGATTTGTATAAGTAAAGGGAGTTCCACCCTGGGAAATCCCTACAGCAGTTAGAGAGAGGAGAGAGAGAGAAAAAAGGGAGGGAGGGAAAGAGGGAGAAAGAGAGAAAGACAGAGAGATAGAGAGAGAAGGAGGGAGGGAGAAGTCATATAAATTCTGCCTCCCTTTCCTCATCTATAAAATGGGGATAATAATTGCACATACCTCCCAGGGTTGTTGTGAGGATCAAATGAGATAATATTTGTAAAACAGTTTATAAATCTTAGAACACTATATAAATGCAAGCTATTGTTATTGTACAAAGAATTTTTCTCAGGACAATCCATTTTACAGATGAGAAAACTGAGGCTCAGAGAGCAGTTAACATATCTGTCCAGGATTATACAATCGATGGTAGAGTCAAGATTCAAACACAGGTCTTTTGTCTCAAAGTCTAGTATTTTTTTTTTCTATTTTGCCTTGCTGTGCTATGTAGCAGAAAGGAAAGAAACTAATATATTTTATAATATTTTACATCCCCGCAATTACATGTTAAAACAATTTTTAAACATTTTTTGAAAAAAAAGTTTTGTTTCAAAATCTATTCTTCGTTCCCTTCCTCCTGTCCTCCCTCCCTGTGACAGTGTAAGCAATCCAATGTAGTTTATACATGTGCAATAATGTAAAACATTTCCATATTAGTCATTTTATATGAGAAGATTCTAATGTAAAAAAAATGAAAGTGAAAAATAGCTCACTTTGGTTTGTATTCAGACGGTAACAGTTCTTTCTCTGGGGATAGATAGCATGCTTCATCATGAGGCTTTTGGGATTGCTTTGGATCATTGTGTTGCTGAGAAGAGCTAAGTCATTCACAGTTCTTCATCGAACAATATTGTTTCGCTGTGTACAACATTCTCCTGGTTTGGCTCACTTTGCCTCAGCTCATGTGAGTCCTGGTTTTTCTGAAATTACTCTGCTCGTCATTTCTTATAGTACAGTAGTATTTCATCATAATCATATACCACAGTCTGTTTAACCATTCCCCAATTGATGGACATCCTCTCGATTTCCAGTTTTTACCTACCACAAAAAGAGCTGCTATTTACATTTTTGTACAAATAGGTCCTTCTCTGCCCCCGCCCACCCTTTTAAAAAATGCCTTTGGGATATAGACCTAGAAGTAGTATTGCTGGATCAAAGAGCATGCACAGTTTTATAGCCCTTTGTCCATAGTTCCAAATTGTTCTCCAGAATGGGTGGGTGGGCTCACAACCCACAACTCCAACTCCAACTCACAACTCCACAACCCACAATGCATTACTGTCCCAGAAACAAATTATATTTAAGCTATTAAGTGATATAAGATACTAAAGTTTAAAACTTTGCTAAGACTTTTAGGACACCTGGAATATAATAAAAGCTCACTAATTTCCTGAAGGAAGACCTAGTTGTTCAGTTGCAGCATAGAAATTTTTTTTTAATTTGACTACTTTGAGAAGTCATTTTTAAAAATTTCCTTCTTATATATATTTCATAAATACAGGGTATCTCAGATATGGTTCCTTTGGCAGTGGCTGTGAGAGCAGTCCTAATAGTAAGAAAGTTCTGTCAATACCATTTCTCTTGTTTACCATAGAGACCAAGGGTTAGATCATAAGAGCTAGAAAGGATCTCAGAGGCCATCAAGTCCAACCCCTTCATGTGACAAATAAGGAAACGGAGGCCCAGAAAGTCCTAGGTGACTTGTCCAAGGTTATACAGCTACTAAAAATCTGAAGTAGAGTTTGAACCCAGGTCTCTAAGTCCGGTGCCCTATCTGCTAGAGTGACACTTCTGCTTCTCCCTCTGTTAACCTCCCCTGATACAATGTAAACTCCTTAAGGTAAGGGAATGATTCACTTTTGGTTTTGCCTCTCCAGAGTCTAGGAGCACAGTGTTTGATGTTGCAGATATTTAATAATACTTGTTGACTGATTAATGGACAGAATATACAATAACTCAGCTAGGCTAACAAAGTATTCATAGAAGCTCTCGGGACAGTTGTTTTAATAAATAGACAAGTATTATTAATATACTAGCTGCTTAAAAATTTTAAGTCTTTTTTAATTAATAAAAAGTTATTTTCTCTCCCTCCCATGCCCTTCCTTTAAATAAAAATAAAACCCTTTGTAACAAATATGAATAGTGAAGCAAGACAAATTCATGCCTTGGCCATGTCCAAAAAAAAGTCTTCTGTATTCTGAACTCTCTGTCAGAAGAGGGGCCAATGGACTCTTCGTTGGTCCTCTGAATGTCAGCTGGTCAACACATTGGTGAAAGTTCATAAGTCTTTCAAAATTGTTTGTCTTTACATTATTGTCTTTTTTTTGTTTTTTTGCTTTTTGGAGGGGGGAAGGCAGGGCAATTGAGGTTAAGTGACTTGCCCAAGGTCGCACAGCTAGTTTTTGTGTTCAGTGTCTGAGGTCAAATTTGAACTCACATCCTCCTGATTCCCGGGCTGGTGCTCTATTCACTGTGCCACCTAGCTGCCCCTATATTATTGTCATTATTGTATAAATAGCACATTAATTACATGTAGGTAAACAGGACCTTCCAAAATACTAGGGAGTATTTTGCTAAGAGTTTGTTTCCTTTATTTTAAATAATCTCCCTAAAACTTATTTAGCAAGTCTTTGTATTAGATGAGATCAATTTGAACTCACCTGAAAATTATAATAATTCAGGAGCTTGGAAGGCCTTTCAAAGCTAGTTTCAGCTGCCCATTTAAGCTTCTGGAGTTTTAGATCTGGAAGAAAGCTTAGTGGCCATCTAAGTTCCTACAATCCTATGCTTTTATATGTGAGGAAATTAAGATGCAGAGAGGTGATTTACTGCCCCGTGTAGTATGGTGGATAGAGCATAGAGTTTGGAGTCAGGAGGAACTGCCCTTGATACTTAAGGTGTGGCCCTTGGCAAGTCACAACCTCTTGGAGCCTCAGTTTCCTCATTTGAAAAATAGGGAATAATAGCATCTATCTCATATGGTTGCTGTGACAGGTTTGTTTTGAGGATACAATAAGATAATTTACCTAAAGCACTTTGTAAATCAAAAAGTAACATAAATGACAGCTGTGATTACAGTATTTTGTGACTTCAGCAGATGAATTCACTTTAACAGCATTAATTAGGCACCTACCACTTGTAAGGTGCTATCCTGGGAACTGGGAATGAAATAATGGCAAACCACGTGGTTTGTGCTCTCTGCTCTCACTATAATCCATATCCATACATAAGTATAATAAAAACTAGAATATAAAAAGGGCTAAGGACAAGACGAGACAAAATGCTGTAAAAACTATGAAGATACCTTGAGCTTGTGCTGAGGGTGAGGGAAGCTTCAGGGAGGTGTTGCTTAAGCTGAGCCTTAATGAGAAAAATAGATTGTAGCCTGACAAGATGTGAAAGGTATGTGTTCCAGGTGGGTGAATGACCTTTGTGATGCCCTGAAATGGAAGGGAGAAAGAAGAGGAAACAATTGTATGTGAAATGGAGTGATGTGAAATGGGACTGGAAGTTGGAACCAGATTCTGGAGGGCCTCAGAAGTCCAAGGAAGTTGATTGCAATTTATGTTATGGACAACAAAGAAAATTTTTGAGCAGGGGAGAAACAGCGTGGAGGTGGATAGCATTTTTTATTATAAGTCCCTCAGAATTGTTTTGTATCATAATATTGCTGGGAATAGCTAAGTCATTCACAGTTCTTTGTCTTACAATATTGCTGTTACTATGTACAATGTTCTCCTGGTTCTACTCACTTCACTTTGTATCAGTTTATATAAATCTTCCCAAGTTTTTCTGAAAACAGCCTGCTCATCATTTCTTATGCACAATAGTATTCCATCACCATCATATGCTACATTTGTTCAGCTGTTTCCCAATTGATGGACAGCCCTTCAATTTCCAGTTCTTTGCCACCATGAAAACAAACAAACAGGGGCAGCTAGATGGTGCAGTGAATAGAGCACTGGCCCTGGAATCAGGAGGACCTGAGTTCAAATTTGGCCTCAGACACTTAACACTTACTAGCCATGTGACCTTGGGCAAGTCACTTAACCCCAATTGCCCTGCCTTCCCCCCTCCAAAAAAACAAAAGCAAAAACCAAACAAATCCCAAACCCAGCATGACCTTTTTTGGTTTTTATAAAGGCACATTGATTCTTTGAGATTATTACTTCTCTTTCTAGAAGTTCACTAACCATCTCTTTAATAATTTAGTCTAGAATTTTTCCAGAAAGTAAAATCAAGTTCACTGACCTATAGTGTATGAATAGTATTTCTTTACCTTTTTTTGAAATTTGGGACTATCTATGCCCTTCTCAAATCCTTCATAACTTCTTCTATTCTCCACAATCTTTCAGAGATCCCTCACAGAGGCTTAGCATAGATATATGCCAGTTCTTTGAGAATCTTAGGGTGTTATTCTTCTGGATCTGATGACATCAGCTATGGGTTGGTCTGGATGTTCTCTAAGATCCCCTCCTACTCTTTGACTCTGTCTGTGACTCTGTGACTTGAGCTCATAAAGGATGACTAGGTGCTCTTTTTCTGACTTCCTACTAATCTTTACTGACTTGTTTTTGATTATTTTCATTCTGCCTGTTCCAGTCCAAAGGTCATTTTGTTTGGCAGAAAAACAGAAGCAAAGTAATGATTGAGCAGCTCTCTTTCTCTCATTGTCTGTTACCATCACGTTGTCTATCCCCAAACTTCTGAGCTCTCTCTTTTTTCCAAGAGCACTAAAAGCCTTCTTTGGTTTTCCCTTAGCTTTCATTGGTGACTTGAGCTCATTCAGAGCTTTAGCACTCCTTATATTATTCTTATAGGACTATGCCATGCTCTTATATTGGTCTTCTTTTCCTGGCCATTATTGTCATCTACATGTTCCTTTTAAAATTGTAGGTGGTTGAAAATTTCCCTGAATATCCACAACAGGTAGTTTAGACAATTACCTTTTTCTCCTCCTCACTGCAATTATTTCTCCCTTTCTTCCACATTTTATCCTTGATAGTTTTGCTGTTACTTTGTAGAATGTTCTCCTGGTTCTGTTCACTTCACTTTGTATCAGTTCATATAAATCTTCCCAAGTTTTTCTGAAAACATCTTGCTCATAATTTCTTATACACAATATTATTCCATCACCAATGTCCAGTTCTTTGCCTTTTTTTTTTTTTAACATTTAAATTTTCTTTTAGTCAGTCTGAAAAGCAATTAGGAAGCACAGTAATAAAAGACTCATTCTTTCAGGTAAAATCCATTTTAACATTGGTTTACAAGTTTATATGTTTAAAACATCACACATTAGAAATTAATTGTTCCTCCAAAGAGGATGTGAGGAACTGATGGGAGTTTCTAAATAAGACTTAGTAGCTAAGGGTGAGGCCTGTCGAAGCTAACTTTCCTTATAGGATTTAAGATCACTGGATCCTACCTCTCCTTGCTCTGAACCTTTTGAAATCTGTTCTCCTAAAATTTGGGATACATATCAGCATATCCCTGACTTTCTTTTTTTCCATCACCAGCTCTAAGATGGAGTACTCATTTCCCTCAAAGTTTCCCATTTGTACCCTTAGCAGCTGGTTCCTCCTCATTGATGACAATAAGACATAGAATAGCCTTAGTTCCCCTTCTTGGTTCCTCCATTTCCCAGACTTTAAAGCACATTACAAATGCATTACCTCAGCAATACACAGAAACCATCCCACCCTCAGCCACAAGTGTTGTGCTTCCATTATCAGGAACTCTGAAACATTTCTGTCTGATCACAACCTCCTATCATTCCCTCTCTGCCTACATTTCACTCCTCCTAAACCTGGTCTTTGTCCTTACTTGGACAGTCCTTTCACCCTATAGTGCCCTTCTAGGCCAATACCCTGCTTTGGCCTCCCTTTCCTTCCTTCCCAGTCCTTATACAATAGATATCAGTTTAACTTGGTACTCACTGTCTTTTCTATTCTCCAAATCCTGTCCTTCTTGTGCTATATTACCACTTGTGCCTTGCCAAACCCCAACCCTGAATTCACTTACTGTGAATTTCTTCTGCTCCTACTCATCTCTGGAACTTTTTTAGAAGGTCGACTACCAATTTACATTATCTAATTTCTGCTGACTCCTTATTGCCTCAAAGTAGTCCTTTTAATCTTTCCTAACTGTTTTTCCCCCATACCACAGGTGCTATTTAAAACCTTCTCCTTTTCCCCTAAGCCTCCAACACTATCATTTTTCTTATACTTTATTGAGAAAATAGAGACTATTTGCTGTCACCTCTTTCTTCTCTCCTATTCTACGACTCAAAATTCCTTGTTATTATCCCCCCCTCCCATCCTCTCCTCCTTTAGCCCTTCTCTTTGCTTAGACTAACACCTCTGCTTGTACCCTTCATCTCATTCCCTTTTGTATCCTCTGGCATACTGCCCCCACATTCTTCTCCTTTCTCTCTAATCTTCAGTCTCTCACTATTTCCTCTTTCCTTGCTGCCCATGCACATGCTTTGGCTGTTGGTCTTTTCCCACTGGATGTTCTGTGGATATCTCAAACTCAAGCATGTCCAAAACAGAATTTATTATCTCCTCCCCACTCTTACCCCCCAACCCAGCTTTTTTCCTGTTTCTGTCAAGGGTATCACCATCCTTCCTGCCACACAGGTTCTCAACTTTGGACTCTCATTTTTTTCTCATTCCCCATATTCAAAGAGCATTCTCTCTACAATGTATTTCCTAGCTATCACTTTCTCTATGGCCAACACCTTAGTTTGGGATTTTGTATCCTCTTGCCTTTACTATTACAATAATCTAATCTTTCTTCTTTGAGTATCTCCTCTTACCAATCCATTCTTCACGTGGCTGCCAAAATGAATATTCCTATGGTCACAATGCTGACCATGTCATTTTCCTAATGAAAACCCTGCAGTGGCCTCTAGCAACAAAGACAAATTCATCCATTTAGCATTTTAAAGTCCTTTAAGATTTGGCTCCCACCTACCTGTCCATACTTATTATATATTACTCCCCTTTATGCACAATTCAGTTCAGTGACACTGGCTATTTGCTATTACTCCCATCCCATTCTCATTTCATGTCCTATCTCTGATATATGAACAGTCCTTAGTCAAAAAGGCCAAGGTCACCTACTTCATCTTGTGCCATCACCCATCATCTTGCCTTTGTCTTGCTACTGGACTTTGATGACTGGAGAAAAGTGAGGCCTCATTTCCATCCAATTCATATTTAAGTCAAGATCACTCTCATGATGTCAGTAGTCTTCTTCCTGAATGAAGGATAAACAACAACTCTGATCTGATTTTGCACTGGCTCTTCCCCTATGTCTATAATGTGCTATTTCCTTACTTCTGTCTCTTATAATCCCCTACCCTACCTTCAAAGCTCGGCTCAAATCCCTGGCTTGTCCATGAATACTTACTGATCTCCTTAGCTGCTGTTTCTTTTCCCCATTAAAAATTCCATTGTACTTAACTTTCCATTTGTTTTGTAATTGCTTATGTGTGAACGTGTTCCAATCAGTCAGTCAATAAGCATTTATTAAGCACCTGCTAGGTGCCTGGCACTGTGCTAAGTATTCACCTGACAGAATTTAAGATCCCTGAGGAGAGAACCATTTTCATTCATGGCTATGTATCTCTTTCACATGGTATAGAGCAGGTACTTAATAAATATATTTGATTGATTTATTACAATATATTAATCATCAAGAATATTTGATGCTAGACAAAAAAGATAGAAGTAGAAAAATGAACTCAAATAGAGATAATAGACATCCAACCAGATAATACAAAGATTAGCCTTTTATAAGTATATGGAAAATAAAGACTGTGAAAAAGATGAATTATTTAATAAATATACTTGGAAAAATCTGTTATCAGTTTTCTTTTGGGAAATATACCAAAAACTGTATCTCACACCATCTACCTCAGTGGATTCCATGCCAAAAAAATAAAACAAAACCCAAACTTTTCAAAAAGAGAAAAAAATGGAATAAGGTTTTTATTTTACTTGTGGTAGAAAGAGGACTTTTATTATAAAATGAAAGCAATTATTAACTATGAGATGGATGTGTTTAACTACAATAAACATTTCTGTGTAGCAAAATATAGTATACTCAAAAGAAAAACAGAAAATTAGGATAAAACATTTATGGTAAATATGTCAGAATCTTGATAGCAAAATGGATAAGGAATTGTTTTAAAAACTTTCTTTTATGAAGTTAACTACCAGTTCACAATGAAAAAATGAATATCAACAAATTATTTCCAAAAGAAGAAATACAAGGTGTTAACAATTACTTGGAAAAAATACTCGACCTCACTGAGAGTCAAAGAGACTTAAATTTAAAACAATTTTGAGGTGCCACTTCACTCTTATCAAATTGACCAAAATACTTAAAGCAATGAACCTCAGTGCTTGGTAGTGAGTCCACTGATTCATTGGTGGTGGTGAAATTGTAATCTTGGTGACTCCATTTGAAAAGCACTATGGTAATACATAGTAAAAGCTATATAAAAAAGTCAGACTCTTTTATTTTACAATTCTTTTTTTTTTTCATTATCAGAGAGTTTTCAAAAACAAGAATTTGGTTATCAAAAATATGTTCCAATATTTTTACAATGACTTTTTTGTAATTGCAGAAAACAGTGGGGGTTGGGGTGGCTAGGTGGTGCTGTGAATAGAACACCAGCCCTGGAGTCAGAAGGACCTGAGCCCAAATACGGCCTCAAACACTTAACACGCTTGCTAGCCATGTGACCTTGGGCAAGTCAATTAACCCCAATTGTCCTGCCTTCCCCCTCCAAAAAGCAAAAACCCAAAAACAATAGTGGAATAATTATATACATTATGATGTATTCATGTAATGGAATTTTTTTTTTTTTTTAATTTTTGGAGGGGTAAAGGTAGGGCAATTGGAGGTAAGTGACTGCCCAAGGTCACACAGCTAGTTTTTGTGTAAAGTATCTGAGACTGGATTTGAACTCATGTCCTCCTGACTCCAGGGCCAGTGCTCTATTCATTGCACCACCTAGCCACCCCATGTAATGGAATTTCTATAAGACTGACAACTATGAGAATTAAGAAGATATCTAAAAAGACCTTCATGAAAGATCACAAAGAAATCATAAGAATAATAACTAATATGTATCTAGTGCTTTAATGACTGCAAAGTACTATATGTACGTGTGTATGTATGTATATATGTCATTTTCATAATAATACCAAGTTGTTATTTGCCTATTAAAATGTTCTATTTTCCAAATACACATCTGTGTGAGGTCAGATTTTCTTCATCCACTTCAAGTAAAACAACAGCAGAAGTAGGTAGGAGAATATGGCTATCTTCTAGTAAGCCAGACAGTAAAGAAATTTTTCAGAACTATGTAAAACAATGCCACTTTTCTCTCTAAATTTTTTTTGTTTCAAAAAATATTTATTCTTCATAAAATGTTATTTATATTAATATGTAATAGGTTTATCATTGTCATTTTGAATTAATTCATAAATGAATTTTAAAATATCTGTTTTAATTTCAAATACAGTAAATAGGGTACCCGCAATCCTCATAAACCAAAGTTCTTTGGGGTCTTCAATGATTTTTAAGAGTGTAAAGGGGTCCTTGTAGGGCCAATGCAATATTCATAGTGTGCATGATCACTAAAAATATACCTGTATGGTGGGCAATCACAAAATGTAACAGACTCTCCATATAGAAGACAGAAGCAGAACATTTATTCAGACACCAGAAAACCAAATCTCCAAACCAGTAAACCAATTCCATCATACTAGCAAAGAAGTTAATAAACCACTACAGTACAGAGAGCCACAGCAACCTTTAGCCTTCCCTCAAACCAACATAAGATTAATATTTACTCACTATCCTGTCTCCCTGGGAAGCATGCTCTCCTCCCAAACATCTAGTCTAGCTCTGACTCCCAACTTCTAGTAGGTTTTGCTCCATCCTTCAGCAAATTCCTCTCACCACAGGCTCCATGTGATTATATTCAGTCTATTAGGGGCAGAGTATATTTTCAAAGCAGGGAAGATCTTCAAATTCTCATTACCATTACATTCCTGAGACCAAAAGTTTTGAGAATTACTTTCCTAAAGCTATTATAGTCTCTCTTGCATGAGTCCTTAAAGAAGGGAGATAAATAGAGTTGCAGCCTTGTATATAGTGAATACTTAATGAATATAGCTGTAGAGACAAAAGGTTTCTTATAGTTCATCTTGTCCAACAGCCTTATTTTTTTGCCTTTTTTTTTTTGGAGGGGGGAAGTCAAGGCAATTAGGGTCAAGTGACTTGCCCAAGGTCACATGGCTAGTAAGTGTTAGGTGTCTGAGGCCAGATTTGAACTCAAGTCCTCTTGACTCGAGGGCCAGTGTTGTATTCACTGTACCACCTAGCCACCCCTTACAGCCTTATTTTTTAATCAAAGAAATTGAGGCCCAAAGAGTGAGTCAGTAAGCATGTATTAAGTCTCTACTACATGCCAGGCTCTGTCCTAAGCACTGGGGTTACAATGAAAGACAAAAAGCCTAGTCCCTATTCAAATGAGCTCATAATCTAATGGGGGAGACAAAATGCAAATAAGGAAATATAAACATATATATAAATATCTACAAAACAAATAGGCAATAATTAACAGAGGGAAGGCATTAGAATTCAGAAGGATTGGGAAAGGCTTCCAGGAGAGAGCAGGATTTCTGCTGGGACTTGAAAGAAGTCAGGAGGAAAAGATGAGGAGGGAGAGCATTCCAGACTTTGGGCAATAGCTAGAAAAAAATACCTAGATTCTAGAGATGGAATGTTTTATTCTTGTAATGAAGAGGCCAGCGTTCTGGATTCAAGTCTATGGGGTGGGATCGGGTATGTGAGCTGTAAGGAGATTGCAGTGATGGTGGTTATGCAACAAGTTAGGTTATGAAGGGCTTTGAAAGTGAAAGCAGATTTTGTGTTTGTTCCTTAAAGTGAGAAGGAGCTGCTGGAGTTTATTGAGTGTAGGAGGCATGGACTCTGAGTATAGGAGGTAGACATAGTCAGACCTGCACCTTAGGAAAATCACTTTGGTGGGTGAGTGAAGGATAAACTGGATTAGGGAAAGACTTGTGGTAGAGGAGGGAGGGGATGTGGCTTGAGTAAGGTCTTCCACTAGTTAGTTGGTTGAGGCAGGATTCAAAACTAGGTCTTTAGATTTCAAAGCCACTAACCTTTCCACTCTGTTGACCCTACATAATATTTGGTGAACTGAATTTGTTGAATAAGTGCCCTTCTCCTCTCCTTTTTTGGGTGCAGCCTAATAAAGTCCATCACTCAATTTTAATTGGTTAAAGTGAGAGCAACACAAGGCATTTTCTCTGCTTGAAGAAAAACTGAAGATTTATTCCTATGTAAGGGCAACTAGATGGCACAGTGGATAGAGTTCTGGGCCCAGAGTCAGGAAGACTCATCTTCCTGAGTTCAGATCTTTCTCTACTTATTAGGTGTGACCTTGGACAAGTCACTTAACTGTATTTGCCTCAGTTTCCTCATCTATAAAATGAGCTGGAGAAAGAAATAGCAAACCACTCCAGCATCTCTGCCAAGAAAACTCCAAATGGGACTGGACTGAAAAACAAGAAGGGCCAAGAACAAAGGAGCTGATGTCAATCAGCTGAATTTAGCTCCAGATGCTTCTCTCCTTCCCATCAAATTAGGAGACAAGAAGAGTAGTGTAGACTTACTGGGAGAGAAATGTTAAGAAAGCAGAAGACACTGGGCTTGGAAACGTCAAATAGAAGATGGAAGGCATATCAGATAACACTGAGACAGTGAGAAGTCATGCAAAACATCAGATCAAAGAAGGGAAACCTTGCTGAAGATTGAAGAGTGATAATTGTACCTTGGGAGAGTTTTATAATAGAGGTGTTGATAATAGTAATATGTATCTGAAGGTAAAACCTGGAGGGACAGACTGCAGTTAAAATGGGGGGAGGGGAGGGAGTCTTTGAATCCTTCTGATTCTCTCCAGACCAGCAGGAAAAAATGCTGCCACCTTCTTACTCCAGAATTTATTGTGTGCTAAATGTGATATTGTCTGGAATAATTTTTTTTTTATCTTTTGGGCATTAAAACTAGACTTTCCATTACCACTTGGTTTTGAAAGAGTGCTATATCATGTTTCTTTTCATTCTGTGTAACTTTAAAGCTAGAATATAAGGGAAAGGAGAGACAAAGGATAGAGACAGACACATGGAGACAGAGACACACACACAGAAAGAGAGAGATAGACATATACACAGAGACAGAGATGATAGAGACAGAGAGAGACAGAGAGACAGATAAGTTCACAGAGACAGAAAGAGATAGAGACAGGCAGACAGAGAGACAGAGAAAAAGAGAGAGAAAGAGACAGCGACAAAGAGACACAAAGACAGAGACAGAAAGAGAATAAAGACATTTTAACACCTTCCCCTTTCCTAGACTGGACTTTTACATGTTTCTTGTGTAAGTTCAGTGTTAAATATAGCTTAGTCTTGTTTCAGTTCCAAAATACGATGATGTGAAGCATGAAACTGTGATGAAGTAGAAAAGACCCCGAATTTGGATTTGGAATCAAAAGATCTGGGTTTCATTCATGACTCCATCATTTCTGTTAACCTCACCAGCCTCACTTTTCTTATCTGTAAAATGAAATTGCTAGATCACAACCCATTCACCAAATACAAGAGAAATGTGGGAAAATTAAGAATAAATGCATTTTAAAAATGGCAATCACTTAACACCCCGATTCTTTCTTCACTTGTCTGCCCAGGGTTTTCAAGTAGAGGCTGGCCCACCACCCTTTCAGTCATCCAAGCCCATAATTTTGGCTTCTTTGACTCTTCCATCTGTGTGTCAGTCCCCATATCCATCCTGTTACTGAGTTCTGTTAATACTTTCCTCATAATATCTTTCATCTCTAACCCTTCCTCTCAATTCTACTGAAATAGTTTTATTTAAGACCTTCCTTTTTTCACACTTAGATTACCTTTCATGGCCTTCAAACTGACCTGTGACAGCACAGTCTTCCTTTCTAATCACTCCACATTTTATTCCTCTAATCAAAGATTTTCAGGGCTCCTCGTTGCCTGCTGAATAAATTATAGACTTCCCTGATCCTAGAAGTCATGATTCTATACAATTTGACAGCAATTTTTCTAGCTTTATCTCATATCTTTGCATACTCTGCTTGACAGCCAAATTGGACCAACATTGGTTGACTGAACTCTTCTACCTTCACTCTCTCAGCTCGCTACATGTCCCTTGCCTGGAATGGAACCTCTGACCCCCCACCCCCTTTTGAAGTCTTTTCTTTTCCTTTGAGATTCAACTCAGACAGCAACGCCCCCATGAATTCTTCCATGATTCCTCTTCTTTCTTCCTCAGCTGAAAAAATTCTGCCCCCTTAAAGTTCTATAATCAAATGTTAAAAATATGTATGTGTGTATATATATATATATACAATCATTATTATTATTAACTACATCCAACTGGAACTTGAGATACACAGGCACTGTGATAGGGTGATCCATCCTGC
>CM053587.1:136211401-136224394 GCA_028646515.1 Pseudochirops corinnae | reverse complement strand
CAAAATTTCATGGAAATGAACGATGTAAACTAAAATAAATAAAAGTTTTAATTAAAAAAAAAAGAAAATTGATAACCAGCTCCTTCAAAGCCCAACCCAACCTTTCCCTTCAAGGACCCTCCCACCTCCTCCTCCAAAAAAAAAAAATAATAATAAAATAAAATAAAATAGGTTTGAAAATAAAAAAAAAATTCTCCCCCCCCAAATTTTTCATAACACTTTGCTTGGGCCTCTCAGATACACTTAACTCTTTTGTATCATAGTTCATTGTGTACTCTATCTCCCCTTCTGTCCTCAATTATGGTAGACTCCTTGAGAATAAGGGCTGTGGCATAGCTATTTTTCGTACTAGGGTGCTTTGGGTAGAACAGAAACTTTGCTTCAAGGTGACATTGACCCATTAATGACTGTTCTTGGCTCCAGCTATCTGGCCAGGCTGGACTTCAATTAACTATAGGCAAGAGTACTATCAGTCCAGCCCCCATCTCTATCTTGTCTACAAGAATAACATAAAAAAAAGAATAACATAAAAGAGTTGTCAGATGCTTCACAAAAATCTGGGTAAAGTATATCTGTGGCCTTCCGCTGATCGGCCACTTTAGGAAGACTGTCAAAAACAGAAGGCAAAGTGAAATTCTCTGACAGACACTTCCATAGATTCTACTCTCTTTCTTTTCTTGAAAATTGGGGCAGCATTTGTTTTTCTGCCCTGCAGAAGCTCTTTACTTTCCCACCATCATTCAAAGATCACTGACAGTAGGTCAGTAATCAAATCCTTCAGTGTTTTGTTTTCTTTTATAACCCTGGAATATAGTTGTTGTTGTTTTTAAACCCTGAGATATAGTTTGTCTGTGCCTTGAGAATGAATAAAATATTGCATAGTTTGGTCCTGGGAGAATCGTGTGAGAAATGTAGAGCTAGGGTAGCTGAGATCAAGCAGTGGTTTGTTCAGTTGTTTGGTTGGTTGTTTTTTTAAACTACAGAGAAAAAAGAGGGAGATCAAGAGAGAGATTGAACCCCTCTTCCAAGTGGAGGTGAAGATGATAACCTGCATAAATGAGATTTCATAGGAAGACATGGGAGACAGATAGGAAATCTAATTAATTAAATTAAGTTAATCTAATTAATATGGAAAATAATTCCCAATACCTAATGAAAGCTTTTATTCCATATGAAATTGTCATGGCTAAAATTTATGCAAATTGAATAAAATGTGGTTAAAAATTTCATTCATTCCATTTCTTGAAAATATGCATAGTTAATGAGATTTCCTATGTGTCCAGACTTTAGGGACATGCTGTACAATGGACAAGAAGCAGACCTCTTCAGCCCCCATTTGGTTTCTGTTTTCTTTACCAAGGAGAATGATCTTTGGGTTAGAAAGAACAGGACAAAAAAGGTGGGTCATAGGGATAACATCTATTAGCACATAGTAGGCACTTAATAAATATTGATGGATAATTGACATCCAAGATAAATAGGGAGATACTTAGAATACCCCTATTCGAATCTGAATCCTTTAGCAGAGGGATCATGTTTTTGTCTCTCTTCGTGCACTCAGCACTTAATGCAGCACCTGGCAGGTAGTAAAATGCTGGTTGGCTGATTGGCCATGATGAGTTTGTAACAAGGTCCAAAGAACTACATTCTAACACACTGGCAGACAATGCTGAGTCTCTGTCAGTGATTTGGAAAGATTATGGAGGATGAGAGAGGTCCCGCAGGACTAAAGAAGGACACACCTCAATCAAGGAAAGAGAACCAAACTTCTAAACTTCAAGTGAGTGAGCGTGACTTTAATTCCTGGCAAAATTCTGGAACATATTGCTGTTTAAATGGATGAAGATTTGTTTTTTTAAATTAAATTGATTTGTTTATTTACTTTTAGTTTACAAGATTCGGTTCCACAATCCCTTGAGATTCAAATTTTCTCCCCTCCCTCTCCCATCCCCCCATGGTGGTGTGCAATCAAGTATAAGATCTACAAATACTTTCACATGGGACATTCATTAGTCTGGTTGTATAGAAGGGTTGTAACCACAGGAGTGGACAATGGGAAATGGATGAAGATTTAGACAAGGAATTGGTGATCAAAAAGAATGTATCTTCACCAAGAACCTGTTACACCAGGCAAACATTATTTTCTTTTTAACAGGGTTACTATTGTGTGGGGGGGAAAAAAGAAATAGGGGTTTTAATGGGCAAGTTTAGCATGAATCAATAACATGCTATGGAAGGCAAAAGCTTTTAATTTTAGGCTGATGGAGCCAGCTTGAGAGAGTGAATTATTAAATTTTCAGTGTGAGGGGCAGGTAGGTAGCACAGTGAATGGAGCACTGGCCCTAGAGTCAGGAGGACCTGAATTCAAATCCAACCTCAGCGGGTGACACACTTACTAGCTGTGTGACCTTGCGCAAGTCACTTAACCCCAATTGCCCTCCCTTCCCCCCTCCAAAAAAAAGCAAAAAAAAAAAACCCAACTTAAAAGTGTGTTATAGGTACAATTTGTTTTGGGAGAATCAGTTGTTAGACATTCTCAGCATACCCATAATGTATGAAATAGAAGAATAGCAATTGGAAAGATAATAATCCCACTGTATCCTGGCAGACTAACTCTGTAGTATGTGTTTAATTTAGGATATCAACTTTACAAAGGACATTGACAAGCTAGAGAACATCTGGAAGAATGTGAGTAGAATGTTGAGAAGACCAAAACCATGCCACTTGAGGATCCACAAAAGAAAGTGGGGATATAGTTCTTGAAAAAAAGAGACTGGGTAGGGGTGTGATAGCAGTCTTCCAGTATTTGCAGGGCTGTTATGTGAGTGATGAAACTTTCTCCCTACTTCCTTCCTTCCTTCCTTCCTTCCTTCCTTCCTTCCTTCCTTCCTTCCTTCCTTCCTTCCTTCCTTCCTTCCTTCTTTCCTTTTTTCCTTCTCTTTTTCTCTGGACTGTCAGGTGTTTCATTAAATTGACAACTATTTGTCAATAGTTTGTCAACTATTTGACAACTAGGATGTTAGCTCCTTGAGGTCAAGGATTAGATCATCTTTCCCTCAGTATCTCCCTTAGTAGCTGGGGGCCATCTCCAGTTGTTCTGATCTATATCTAGCCATGGGACCCAGATGGCTCCAGAGGAGAAGGTGAGGCTGGTAACTTTGCACAGCTCTCCCTCACTTAAATCCATTTCACTTGCCAGTCATGGCATCACCTCCCTGATGTCATAGTCCCCTTCAAGAATGGATGACAAATAACAACCACTGCTTCTAGCTAGAACACTGCTTCACATAGGGTAGGCATTTCGTAAGTGTCTAATTAAACTAGAATTTGACCACAACCTTTCAGAAATTATTGTCAAAGAAGTAGACATTTGAAGCTGGAAGGTACCACTTAGATCATCTATTTAGTTCAGTCCCTTCATTTTACAGATGAGGAAACTGAAGGTCAGAGAGGTTGTGACTTGCTCAAGGTCACACAGCTAAGAACTTGCAGAGCCTGCGTTTGAGCCCAAGTCCTCTGACTCTAGTCTGGCCATTTCTGTTGTCCCTCCCCAATGATACATGGCAGATCTCTGTGAGGCAGAGCTAGATGAAATGACTACAGGTTGGTGACAGTTTTATTTCAAAAGGGGCACTTTTTTTTTCTCCATGCCTACTTTGTTTATATAATATACCTCTCAAGACCTCCTTTCAGACTTTCAGATTTTAGCCTCTACAATGCACTTATTTCTAACAAGTGCATCACTGGAGCAGCCCACCAGAGGTCAGTGTTTGATAAGGGTTGAGTCCCTGAAAATCGGAAATGCATAGAAATCCTGGCGTTATTTTAGTTGAAAATAACAAACCCGGGGAGAAACTCCTTGCTTTCCTTCCACTATTGCAACAAAAACATTAACTTGAGAAGGCACCCAGGTTTATGAAATATCCACAGTTCTGAGTAGTATAACTGGAATGAGAGAGAGACAGGAGAATATGCACTATAAATAAACAGACAAGTCCTGCATATTTGTGGAGGGTCTCTTCCTCCCTCCGTCCCTCCTTCCCTCCCTCCTCCCTTTCCACATTCTCTCCCTTCCCTTTCTTTCTTTCTTTCTTTCTTTCTTTCTTTCTTTCTTTCTTTCTTTCTTTCTTTCTTCCTTCCTTCCTTCCTTCCTTCCTTCCTTCCTTCCTTCCTTTCTTTCTTTCTTTCTTTCTTTCTTTCTTTCTTTCTTTCTTTCTTTCTTTCTTTCTTCCCTTCCTCCTTCCCTCCCTCCCTCCCTCCTTCCTTCCTTCCTTCCTTCAGCTTTCTAGATGAAAGAAGTCATTAAAGAGATTGGAAAGTATAGAGGTAGCTTTTGATGTTTTGGTTGTATCCCATTGATTTGCTTAAAGGGAGTACAGTTCCATGAGTTTCATCTCTAAGAAACCACCTCCTAGATTTGAAATTCCCACTCTTATGAATGCATTCCATCAGCTCTTAATCTGGGGCCTGTAAACTTGTTTTTAAAATATTTTTGTAACTTCTTTTTTCAATATAACTGGTTTCCTTTGTAATCTTACATTTAGGGTGTCCTCAGAGTCTTTACTGCAGTTTTGAGTGAGTACAGTTTTGCTTTAATTACTTAAATTAGCTACTAAAATTGTTATTCTCAGAAGAAGTCTAACAGGCTTCCCCAGACAGCCATAAGGGTTTGAAGGCACAAAGAAGCCTGAGAACCCTTAAGCTAAGAAATGCATAGAGCCAGAAGAAGAGCAAGTAGGGGGGTTTTATTATGTGAGTATGATCTGACCCAAGTGGGAAGATGTTGCCCTCCACTCTGGTGCCCTAGGGCTGCTACACTGGGCACAACTATGATTCTTTTGGAGTAGTTGCTATTGGGTTTTGGTGAATTCCTCCGCCCCATCCACCCAACCATATTTTATTAATACTGGTCCCTTGATGTGTAAGGTATTCTCAAGGCTGGTAACTTAAATACTATAATTCTTCAGCAAGAGAAAGATGAATTTTCACCAATTTATAAGTAAATGAACAGGCTTTGGTTTCCTTCAGTATTTCTGTTTTTCTTTTTCTTTTTGGAGGGGGGAAGGCAGGGCAATTTGGGTTATGTGACTTGCCCAAGGTCACAGGGCTAGTAAGTGTTAAGTGTCTGAGGTCAAATTTGAACTCAGATCCTTCTGACTCCAGAGCTGTGTTCTATTCACTGGCCACCTAGCTCCCCCACCTTCAGTGTTTCTTGCGGAAGTAATTTCCTTTGGCTTTAAATGAGAAGTGTAAATAGGCTTTGAGTTTCAAAGAGAAATGTAGATCTGTTCTGGAGTACCAGCAAAAGGAAGAGTATCCCATTTCTCCTTTTTTCTCCCCTCCATTTCCCCCCTTACCTTTTTGATTCTGTTATTTTCTAGCCTATAGTATTCCTAACTCCCACCCTCTCCATCTATCCATATTCCACTCTTCCCTTCTGTTATTTTCCCCTTTTTTGTGCTCCCCAACTCATCCTCTCCATTCATCTCCCTTCTCCTCTCTCTTTTCCCTGGGACAGCTCAGACTTCAGGGGACTAGGAGTTCCTAACACTGTCCTGTTCCTTCAACTTCACACTCTGCTATTGTCCCCAGTAGGGTCAGAGCCAGAGTAAGGTGAATGGGGGAGGGGTAGTGAAAGTGGAAGTGCTTGGTTGTGGTGCCTCCCTCTTTTCATCTCTTTTGCACTATGGTAGCTGGGGACTAGTTATGCCTGGGAACTGTATCTAATATTGGCCTTGTCAGGGCTGGTCAGAGCATCAAGGAGAGAAAACTATAGTCCTCAAACAGAAGGGAGAACTAGGGTACTAAGAATTGGGCTTGGGCTTGGGTTGATGGAACTAGCAGGAGTGATAAAAGATAACACAGAAGTGAGGTGAAACATTCCTTTATATTGTTATGGTCAAGAAATTGGCCTAGAGTAATTTGTCATCATGCCCTGTGCCCCTCCCTGCTTACCATACAACTCTGTACCTACAGATGTATTCTTCATTCTTCTCCTTGTTACGTCGTCATGCTCTGTAATCACAACCCTCCTGGCTGAGCAACTTGCCTGTACCCCTGAACAATGGAATTATGCTGTATAAATGATTCTGCATTTCTGAGCTAGCTGCTGCTCCCCCTTTAATTGGCATGGAGTAGCCCCAGCTGGTAAATTAAAGCTTCTTAAAACTTTCAATTTGGACTCAGTGGTCACTTTGTTAAGACTCGTCAAGTCGAACCATTTCAATATCTACAATATTGGATTTGCATAGTTTGGTGAGACCTAGAGCTTCTAGAACAGCGGTTCCCAACCTATGGGTCGCGACCCCTTTAGGGTCAAATGACCATTTCACAGGGGTGACAGGGGTCACCTAAGACCATCAGAAAACACATATTTTCGTGCTTGACACCGTGCTCTATCCATCTCCCACAAGCATCCACGCCCAAATATGAGTATTAAAGGTGGAGGCATTACGAAGGTTGAGAACCACTGTTCTGGAATGATAATTTAGCACAGATCTGGGGCTGTACCTAGGAATTATGTAGTTCTATAGAATTCTTTGCTATCAATGGATCACAAGATCAGCATTTGGCTCTTACCACTACTGAAGTATAGTTTGGACCAGGGGTGGGGAACCTGAGGTTAGGTGCGACCTTTGGACTGAGTCCAAATTTAACAGATCTAATTCTTTTATTGAGGGGATTTGTTCTGTGAAGTTTGGATTTAGTCAAAGGGCTGCACTTGAGGACCTAGGGGGCCACATGTGACCTTGAAGTCACAGGTTTCCCACCCTGCTTTGGACCTTACTTCATGTACCTCACATATTTCTGAAAAGCAGAGCTGTAAGTGAAACTTTATAACATAGTCGTTCTCCCTTGAGGCAGCTAAGTGGCATTGTGAATAGAACACTTGGCCTAGAGTCAAGAGAACCTGAGTTCAAATTCAACTTTGGATACTTCAGCTGTGTGACCCTGGGCAAGACCCTTAACCCCCATTTACCTGTACAAATGGGGGTAAGAATAGTACCTACCTCCCAGAGTTGTTGTGAGGATCTGATAAAATAATGCTCTGAAATTTTTTTGGGGAGGTCAATGTTATATCTGGGTGATTGTAGGAAATAAGGGTTCTGTCTGTGAAAATGTTCCATTTCAGTAGTAATCATCAAAACTGTTTGGGACTCGATACACTATTCCCTTTTGTGGTTCCTTCCCCTTATAAACTTCCCTTGCCACAGCAGCCTGGAGAAACTTGCCTAAAGGGCAAGCTTTTCTCTTGTAATTACTTCCACCTTTGTAACACTACCCATCACCCACCTTGTAGAGAAACTTATTTAACCCGAAGGTCAAATTTCATCAGTTTAAACTATTTTAACAACTCCTATTACCTGAAGACTACTCTCAGTGTGTGGGCACTTTTGTCTTGAGATTCCATTCGCATGTCTTACCTGTGGTTAGGGGGGTTCCAGAACGGGCAGTCCAAATGATGTAATCTCAATTCTGACTATCTCATCAATAACCAATCAGAAGATGGTAGATCTCAGTAGCTCAAAATTTTGCTCTATCATTGTTAATTGCTATAACATACCTTGTCATCCCTCACTTGGGGTCTTTGGTCACTGAGAGAGGTCATTGATCCAATTTATTGGTTACTGTTAGCTTAACTAAAAAAATCACCATGCTTGGAACCTTGTCTCTCAGTTTACCTTAATTTTCAATCGTAATAGTACTCAAAAAACCCAGAAGAACCAACCAGTAGAATAGATTAGACTCACATTATACCAAAGGAGACAAACTGAGGGCATGAACCTAAGCCAAAATAAGTTCTAAATGAATGCAAAACAGATTTTTTTAAAAAGGTCACGTCAGAAACAAATTAGAGGAATAAGAAAGGAAATACCTATTGAAAGTCTTATCTATCTAAAATGAGACCTTTATTAGACAATACTGAAGGAAATATTTTCTCCAATTATCTATTTCCCTTCTACTGTAACTGCATTGACTTTGTGCAAAAAAACCCATTTATTTTATATAATCAAAATTATTCATCTTATCTTCTGCAAATTCTGCCTCTATCCATAGTCTCAATAGATATTTCCTTCCTTATTCCCTTTTTTTTTTTTTGGTTTTTTTTTTTTGGAGGGGGGAAGGCAGGGCAAATGGCGTTAAGTTACTTGCCCAAGGTGTCATATGGCCAGTAAATGTGTCTGAGGCCAGATTTGAACTCAGGTCTTCCTAACTTCAGGGTCGGTACTGTATTCACTGTGCCAGCTAGCCTCCTTCCTTACTCCTATAATTTGTTTATGATGTGTTCTTTTTTTTTTAAATCTAGTCTCATATTCATTTGGAACTTATCTTGGTATAAGTTGTGAGATGTTAGTCTAAATTTAATTTGTCAGACTCCTTTCCAATTTTTCCAGACTTTATTGAATAGTGAATCTTTGCTTGGGTTGATGCCCTCTTTTTACTTGCTTCTATATGTTGTGGGTCTAATTTGTTCTACTGATGACTCTGTTTTTTTTAATGAGCATCAAATAGTTTTGATGACATATGTATATGGATATATGTGTGCATATACTGATTCAAATTTGAGGCACATATCAACATGGCTCAGCTTCATATGCTCTTCTATATTTTCTTCTCTTTGTCCTCTCAGCCTATTTACAAAGAAGATGATAAAAGAAGATTGTGATCAATACTAGTATTCTATAATTGAAGCAATCTGCTTTCATATCAGTGCCTCTCCTCTCTTCCTCTTGCTTAGATTCTAATCACCCTACCTTTTTTTTCTTTTTCTCCCTCTTTTTTGATTCATCCCCTGAAATAATTTTATTAGTGTCCATTTCTATCCTAAAGAACATTAACCTTACTCTTAAGTCTCCCTCTCTCTTCTCCCTATACCTGTTTCTTTGTTGAATTTTATATATTTCAAACATTTCAACTTCAAAATCTTTGTTTCTATGTGTGTGCAACTGTGTCTAGTTCAGATGAGTGAAGTTCAAGTGATGCCTGATTCCCCCACCCCTTTCTCCATGTTTGTATATTATTCTTCTCATACATCTTAATTTGAGAAAAAGTTCTATCCCTTTCTTCCTCATTTCTTCCTTAGTATATATTTTTTTATTCCATTTCCTTTTTATTCTTCTCTTAAGACCATCAAAAAACCAACAAAACCACCTAAACCCTCTGCCTTGATTAACTCTTGTGACTCTTGAAGACATTAGAGTTCTTAAGGGATATTTGCCCTTTTCCTTTCTATTAGAAGGTATGTACTTCATTATTGTATGTCCACTTCCAGTTGCTCAAATGTATTTATCTTTTTAGTTTCTTCTTCATTCCTGTGTTTGCATTTCCAATATCTACTTATATTTGATCTTTTCATCAAGAATACTTGAAAGTCCTCTGTTCCATTCCCTTCCTCCTCCTATTGTATAATACTCAGACATTCAGGTTAAGTTATTCTGGGTTATCAGTCTTTATATGAAGAATATCATTCCAAGATTTTTTCTCCTTTAAAGTATTATATGCCAAGTCTTGTGTGATTCTGACTGTGGTGCCATGGTACTTGAAATGTTTCTTTCTAGGTGGTTGTAGTATTTTTCTTTGACATAGAAGCTACAGATTTTGGTTATGAAATTCCTGGGATTTATTCCTTTTGGGGTTCCTTTGAGGAGATAATCAGTGTATTCTATCTTTGTTTCATGCTCTGATTCTAATAGATCTGGGAAGTTTCACTTACAGCTCCTTGAAATATGGCATTGTAATGGTAATGGAATTTAAAGATACCCTTGTATTGGCTTGGTTTTTGGGTTAAATGTTAAGACCCAGAGTTTATGAATCCCACAAGTGGGATGGACTTGACATGACAAGAGGGGGATGAACTGGGAGGAGCTAGTGCTCTGTATAGGAAAAGGCCCAAGCTGAGAGAGGCCAGAAGAACTTTAGGGAGCAGTATCATGGAGGCAGAGAGAGATAGAGCCACTGGGAACGAGGATGCTGGGAGAGAGAATTGCTGGGAGCCAGAGTTGCTGAAAGAGAGAGAGAGAGAGAGAGAGAGAGAGAGGGAACTGCCAGCTGAAGCCACCCAGACTGCTGAGGGCCAGTTGGAGCTGCCCAGGACTTTTGAGAACTGCCACCTGGAGCTGCCGAGAACTGAGGAGGCATGACTGTGGTGCTGGTATTTTGTCTGTTTTGATGTTACCTTGTCAGAGTCATTAGTTGATAGAGGCCTCAGGCCTTGTTGGACCTAGATTGATTTCACTGGCAGAAGGTGAATTGAAGAGGATACCGGCAATGTGCATAAATTTTGTGGTGTCTTTGTTAAGCTTTGTCTTCCTAGGAACAGAAACTGCTGAGAACTTGCCTCAGGTCAAGATGAAAAAAAAGACCTCTCCTTGGTTATTGAATGCTGTGATGATATTGCAGCCTAGTTGTGACCTAGGGGGTGGATGGCCTTTGTGCTCTGTGAATGACCAAATGAATGTACTTTGTTTATGATTGGAAACTAATCTCTAATTGAGACTACCCAGGGGTGGAGTACTTTGACTTTTGTACTTTGTAACTGAACTGAGGACTGAAGACTTTGTGATTGACTAAATGAATATACTACCCAGGGGTGGAGTACTTTGACTTTTATGCTTTGTGACTGAACTGAGAACTTACTAAATGACTGAGTTACCCTGTATTTTGATTTTCTCTTTTCTGTGAATGTTTTGCCTTAATTTGTTACTGAATAGATGGAGAGTTACTATGCTCGTAATCAGAACCTAGAAGTTGCTTTTGCTTGGCATTATAGGCATCCAGGTTTTTTGTTTGGTCGTAGTTTTCAGATTTTCTTAAATATCCCAGATCATTTGTTTTTGTTAGTAGATTTATATTTTCTTCTATTCAATCTTTTGATTTTGTTTTGAAATTTTTTTTTTGTCTTATGGAATCACTGAATTCTCTTTGCTTTTCTAATTTTCAAGGAGTCTTATTGTTTGGATCAGTATTCTACTTTTGTTTCAAGATATTTATTTTCCTTCTAATTATTTCCTCCAGAGTTTTTATTTCCTTTATCATTTCATTAAAAAAAAATCTTGCTTTATTTCTTCCAGATACTCTTGTACTCTTTGTAATTAAACCATTGTATCCCTACCTCCCACCCCTGCCCTGAGGCTCTTCTTGTAGTTAGTGGGGAGATAATTTTTTTTTTTGGTATATCTCTTGAGTGCCTCATTTCTTCAAAGTGTTTGTTGCCATCTTCTGTTCACTCACGTCACCAAACTTATTTCTCAATATGGGACTTGGTGCCAGTTCTAGGTTTTATCTGTTCCAGCTCTCTTGGCTGGAATGGATGGATCCAGCTTGGTGCTAAACTTGATTACCTGACTTGCCACTAACTTCTACCTCCTTTTGTGTTTTAGTGCTCAGGGTTGGCATGTTTAAGGGCCCTCTGATCATCTGGGTTCATTTAAGGTCCTTTGGAATATCTTAGGCCAGATTGTTACAGTCTTCTGGACCCACTTTGCATTGCAGATTGCCACCTGCTCCTGTTCCTGTGTCTGTGGTCAGAGCACTATGGATTTATGAGCCCCCTGTGGCTTCTCTGCTTACTCTGTCTGGCCGTCTGCTTCCTGGTACAGAGGCTGTAGGCTTCTGGTGTCCCCAGGCATCTCTAGTTTGGGTGTTGGCAGACTTCTAGCTTGTTTACCTTTATCCATGCTGGCTTCCTTGGTAGCGGAATCCTGCAACCCCCTGGCTATCTTTTACGTAGTTATTGCTTGGATAGAAATGCTTAGTGTAGTTTTTATTGAATTTCTTGATTGTTATTTGGTATTTCTAGTGGTATTTCTAGATCTTTGCTGAAGTACATGTGGGAGAGCTCATCTCTGCTGTGACTTTCATGCCATTGTCTTAAATAAAGCGAGGCAATAACTTTTTTAAACCCCAGTTTCTTCTTCTGCAAAATGGGCATGATAATTATATCTATAGTACTTACCTCACAAGATTTTTTCCCCCAATTTTTAAAACGTCTTTATTTAAAGTTTTGAGTTCCAAATTCAATCCTTCCCTCCTCCCTGAGACAGTCAGCAATTAGACATAGGTTATACATGCATAATTATGTAAAACATTTCCATATTAGTCATTTTGTAGAGGAAGATTCAAATAAAAGAAAAAAAGAAAATAAAAAATATCATGCTTCACTCTATGCCACTTCTATGTCTGGAAATGGATAGTATGCTTCATCATTGGACAACTGGGATTGTCTTGGATCATTGTATGGCTGAGAAGAGTTAAGTCATTCAATCAAACAATATTCAATATTCAATACAATCAATACAATGTTCTTCTGGTTCTGTTCACTTCACTATGTATCAGTTCATGTAAGTCTTTCCAGGTTTTTCTGAAATCATCCTGCTTGTCATTTCTTATAGCACAATAATATTCCATTACAATCATATCTGACAGCCCATTTAGCCTTTCTCCAATTGATCAGCATCCCTTTGATTTCTAATTCTTAGCCACCACAAAAAGAGCTGCTATAAATATTTTTGTACAAATAGGTCCTTTTCCCTTTTTTTGGATGTCTTTGGGATATAGATCTGGTAGTGGTATTTCTGGATCAAAGGGTATGCATAGTTGTATAGCTCTTTGGGCAAGGTTCCAAAATACTATTCAGAATAGTTGAATTGGTTAACAATTCCATCTACAATGCATTAGTGTCCCAATTTTCCCACATCCCCTCGAACATCCAACATTTTCCTTTTTGTCATATTAGTTACTCTGATAGGTGTGACATGGTACCTCAGAGTTGTTTTAATTTGCATTTCTCTGATCAATAGTGAATTAGGGCATTTTTTTCATATGAGCAGTTAGTTTTGATTTCTTTTTTTTTTTTTAAATTTTATTATAGTTTGCATCATTCATTTCCACAAGATTTTGAGTTACATATTTTCTCCCCCTCTTTCCCCCACCCACCGCCCCAAAATAGCCATCCCAGTGTGTCCCCCCTCCTCCAGTCTATTCTCTCCTATG
>CM053587.1:136167276-136210901 GCA_028646515.1 Pseudochirops corinnae | reverse complement strand
CCAGAAGAAGTGAAGCAGACGACAAGAAATGAAATTAAAGATCTGAAAGAATCAGAAGAGAATAAATAACTTAGAACAAAAAGTGGTAAACCTTCCTGAGATAATGGGCTCACAGAAATCATTGACTCTTCTGAGACAGCAAGGAACATGAAAATGAAATAAGAAGACTAAAGAAATAGAAGAAAACAAGCTAACTGATATCAACAAAATGGTCAAGGAAAAGTAATTCAAGAATGGTCTTTCTCTCTGAAAATTATGATTTAAAAACAAAAAACATGGATGCTGTGTTTCAAGAAGTCATAAATGAAAACTGCTGAGATCTTTTAGAACCAGAGGGCAAAGTAAAGATAGAATGAATTCACTAATATCTCACTGAAAGAAATCTCAAAAGGAAAAGTCTCATAGACAAAATCCAGAGCTTTGAAGGCAAGGAGATAGTTCACATTGTCTTCTATTTTTTCATTCTTTTGGTTTTGTTTTATAATTTCTTGATTTTTCATAAAGTCATTAGCTTCCTTTGGCTCCATTCTGATTTTTAAGGAATTATTTTCTTCAGTGAGCTTTTGGACCTCCTTTTCCATTTGGCCAATTTTGCTTTTTAAGTCATTCTTCTCTTCATTGGCTTTTTGGACCTCTTTTGCCATTTGGGTTAGTCTATTTTTAAGGTGTTATTTTCTTCACTATTTTGGGGGATCTCCTTTAGCAAGCTGTTGACTCATTCTTCATGATTTTCTTGCATTACTCTCATTTCTCTTCCCAATTTTTCCACTGCTTTTCTTACTTGATTTTCAGAATCCTTTTTGAGCTCTTCCATGGCTTACAACCAATTCATATTTTTCTTGGAAGCTTTGGATGTAGGACCTTTGACTTTATTGTCTTCTTAGGGTTCTATGTTTTGATCTCCCTTGTCACCAAAGTAAGATTCTATAGTCTGATTTTTTTTCTGCTGTTTGCTCATTTTCTCAGTTAATTACTTGACTTTTTAACTCTTTGTTAAGGTAGGTCTGTGCTTCCAGTGTGGAGAGTGTACTGTCCCAAGCTTCAGGGGTTTTGTGCAGTGGTTTTTGGAGATATTTTAGAAACCTGTAAATTTTCAGTTCTTCCAAGGTGATGTGATCAAAGGAGAGATGTTTATTCTTCTCCTGGCCTGTGCTCTGGTCTGTGAGTGACCACAAGCACTCTTTTCTGCCTTGGAACTGTGAGGATTGCCTCTTCACCTCTGTCACAAGCTCTGTCATGCCAGTGCTCCTCCTTGCCTCAGGACCATCACCAGGTCTGGGGCCCAGATCCAGGCATGGACAAAGCAATAGAATCCTGCCTCAGCACCAGCAAAGAGATCTCTGCAATTACCTTCTGCTAAGCCACTTAATCCCCACACCATCTGTGAGCCAACAGTTCTGGAAGCACCACTACCACTACTGCTGGCAGGAGCTGGACCTTGCTCCTCTCTCACCCAGGTATGAAAGACCTTTCGTACTGACCTTCTAAGTTGTCTTTCACATTTGTGGGTTGAAAATTCTGGAAACCCTCAAAAAAATTTTTTTGGAAACTGCCACAGCTGGCAGTGATTTAGTCCCCTGAAGCCTGCTTCAGCCCCATATGTGCCATGGCCCACACTGAACTGCATTTTTCTCTCTGACTGGTGCAACAGACCTTTCCTATTGACCTTCCAGGTTGTCTTGGGCTGGAAATTTGTTTCACTCTGTGATTTTGTGGATTCTGCTATTCTAGAATTTGTTTAGAGTCATTTTTATAGGTATTTGGAGGGGTTTAACTGATGTTTTAGTTTTTACATTACAAGCATTTCCAGTTTACCCTCCCCTCTTGGAGAGGCATAACAAAGTTAAAAAAAAAATAAAACTTACAATAACTAAATACTACAATATCTAAAACTTAAAATACCTATCTAAAAGGACATGCAACATTCCACACATTTGTAGCAGCCACATGCACACGCAACTTTTTTTTAATAATTCTTTTTAAATTGTGTTTTAATTAACAGAAATCTATTTTCTCTCCCTTCTATTTAATTGGGAGGGAGAGGAGAGAAAGAGGGAAGAAAAACAAATTCTTTCAGTGGTTGTATACAAAAATGTTTCGTTCTGTACCCTAAATCTACTCTCTCTCAGGAGGTAATAAATCCCCCCCAAAAAAAAATCTCAGCAAAAAGAGTTAGAGAATTCCATTTAAAATAACTATATAATGTTGGTTGGTTGTTGTTCATTCTCAGAGAGGACCAAAATGACATCACTATGTTGGCGACAAGGTACATTGTGTCTGATCAGACCAACAAGAGCTTGGAATGCTCAACCTCAAGGTGGGCACAAATAGTCCATGTGAACATTCAGGGTGGATTCTCTAAATTTGCATATCTTGCATTTCTTTTGAGCTGCTTCATAGAGTACTTGCTTTAATGCAGATGTGCTATGCTGGGCGATCCTTTGCCAGCATCTCCCATGTCACTCAGTTCCAGGGTTCTTCAGAGAAACCTTGAGAGTGTCCTTGTATTGCTTCTTCTGACCACTATGTGCTTTCTTGCCTTGTATGAGTTCCCCATAAAATAGTCTTTTAGGCAAGCATGTCATTTGACATTTGAACAATATGGCTAGCCCATCAGAGTTGTGCTCCCTGAAGCAGAGTTTGAATGCTTGGCAATTTAGTTCACGAAAGGACCTCAGTGTCTGGTACCTTATCCTGCCAGGTGATCTTCAGAATCTTCCTAAGATAATTCAAAGGGAAGTGATTCATTTTCCTGTCATGGCACTGGTAGACTGTCCAGGCTTCACAGGCATACAACAATGAAGACTTCAAGGTCATCTACGGCATCCCAAGCCTCCACCAGTCATCTTGACTCTGTCTGCCACTGGACTGTGATGACTCTGGACAAGAGAGTGAGACCAATGATTTCATGTAACTCTACCTCCCTGCATAATGTATAAAATACTTGGAACTCTGCCTGGCAGGAAACACACAAGAATTCTATAGATGCAATTCTAAACCACTATCACAGGAATAAAGACAGACCTAAGTAATGAAAAGAATATTATCTACTTGTGATAAAGGTAGCCCAAGTCAATATAATAAAAATGACAATACTTTCTAAGTTTATTTGTTCAATGCCATACTAATCAAACTATGAAAAGATTACTTTGTAGAAAATAATAATAAAAATTAATGTAGAGATAGAAAAGGTCAAAATTTCATGGGAAATCATGAAAAATGGGCATGAAGGTGGTTTGGCAGGGTTAAAGCTTGACTGTACTAAGAAGCAGTAATTCTTAAAACAATTTGGTACTATTTAAAAAATAGATCAATCAGTAGAACAGATAAGGCACACAACATACAGAAGCAGCCAACCCCCATAACCTACTATTCAGCAAATATAATGAACACCCCAGCTACTGGGACAAGGACTTACTATTTGATAAAGCTTCTGGGAAAATTGGACAGTAGTATAAAAGAAATTTAATTTAGACCAACACTTCATACATTATACCAAGGTCAGCTCCAAATAGACTCTTGACCTAAATGTAAAAGGTCACTTCATAAAGAAATTAGAGAAAGATAGAAAAAATACTTATCACATCCATGAATAGAAGAAAAGTTTGTGACCAAGCAAGGAATAGAAAGAAGCATAGAAATTAAGATGGATAATTTTGATTACATGAAATTTAAAAGGTTTTACACAAATCCAATAAAATCAATATCAAATGGAAAATTATTAATTGGGGGAAAATTTTTGCAATGAGTTTCTCTGATAAAGGTCCTATTTCCAAGATATATGAGGAAATGATTCAAATTTATAAGAGTAAGTGTCATTCCCCATTGATAAATGGACTAAGGATATGAACAGGCAGTTCTCTGGGAAAGAAATCCAGATAATTTATAGACATGAAAAAATATTACAAATAATAACCAGGAAACTTTTAATGGAAACACTCCTGAGATTACAGTTTACACCCCACAGATTAGCAAAGATGACGAAAAAGAAAAATGGTAATTGGTAGAGACTGTTGGAAAATAAGCACATTGGTGCAGTCTTAGTGAACCTGTGAATGGGTACAACTATTCTGTAATTTGTTGTTATTCAGTCGTTTTTCACTCGCTTCTAACTCTTGATGACCCCTTTGGGGTTTTCTTGGCAAAAATACTGGAGTGATTTGTCATTTACTCCTTGAGCTCATTTTACAGATAAGGAAACTGATGCACATAGAGGTTAAGTGACTTGCCCAGGGTCACACAGCTAGTAAGTGCCTGAGGCAAGATTTAAAGTTAGGAAAATGAATCTTCCTAACTCTAAATCCAGTACTATATTCACTGTGCCACCTAGCTACCCCACAACCATTCTGTAAAGTGACTTAGAATTACACACAAAAAATATTACTAAATGGTGCATACCTTTTGACCTAACTATACCTCTGCTAGGCCTAGAAGTGAAAGAAGTCAAGGAAGAAAAAGCTCCTATGTGTATAAAATTATTTTTAGCTGTACTTTTTGTGGTTCGTAAAAAAGTACAAACTAAAGGAATGCCCCCCAATTAAGGAATAGCTAAATAAGTCATAGAACATAAATGTGGTAGAGTGGAAGTATGTTGGAAGAAGGAAATACCTTATTTCAAAGAGACACAGAAAAACTTGTATTAACTGATGCAGAGAGAGAAGTGAGCAGAACCAGAAGAACAATTTATATTATAACATCATTATTTTAAAAACAAACAATTTTGAAGACTTTTATAAATCAATTAACAAAATGAGCAGAACAAGAAAAATTGATACAATAGCAACACTTTAAAGAAAAACACCTTTGAAACCTGTAAGAGTTATGATCATTATGATGACTATCTATTCTAGAGGACCAATGATAAAAATTGAATATTTGCTGAATATTTGCAAATATGTGAATAACCAGACTGACAAAATAAGAAATTTAAACAACGCAATTTCAAGCCATACATGGACTCCCACAGAAAAAACTCCAGAACCAGATGTAAATTCTGCAAAGCATTCAAAGAACAATTGATTCTAATATTACGTAAGTAGTTTGTAGAAATAGCAGAAGATAAGGGATGCCACCAAATCCCTTCTATGACATAGATAAGGTTTTGATTGGTAAACCAGCAGAGTTAAAATAGAAAAAGAAAATATAGTTCAATATCTCTAATGAACATTGATGCAAAATATTTTAGCAAAGAGGCCAAAAGAACATATCACAAATATTTTACATTGTGACTAGATTAGATTTATACTAGGAATGCAGAGTTAGTTTGATATTAGAAAAACTCTAAATTTTATTTCCCATATTAATAATAAAATGAACAATAATCATATGATTATATCGATAGATGCAGAAAAGATTTTGGACAAAATACATCTGTTTCTGTTACAAAACTCTAAGAAAATATGGGAATTAATGGAGCTTTCATCAAAATATTGACTAGCATACTGTATATCTAAAATATGGAACAACCATTATATGTAACGGGGATAAAGGAGAATCCTTTCCGATAAAAACAGGTGAAACAAGAATGTCCATTATAAACACTTCTATTTGACATAATACTAGAACTGCTGACCATAGCAATAAAACAAGAAAAATAAATCGAGGGAATAAGTATAGATAAAGAAGAGGTAAACTTATGGCTTTTTGCAAAAGAAATGATAGTGTACTTAAATCTAGACAACTAAAAATTAATTGAACCAATAACTTTAGCAAACTTATAGGATACAACATAAATCTATGGAAATCATCAGCATTTCTATAAATACCAATAAGAACCAGTATGAATATAAATCTATAGAAGAAAAAAAGGAACCTTTAATGAAGTACAGGACTTTTGTGTATTTCTCGTGGAAAGACTATAGCTGAGAAAGAAGAAATGATCTGGGTGTACTCAACCTCCTATTGGGCGTGTTCCCAGCATCTCATTCCTCACCCTTATCACTACTTCCAGCACTTCACACCTATCAAGGCAACATGGTATGAGTTCCTTGTTATGACCTCATCATTAAGGGTCAATACCCAGACTCCAGTTTTGCAGGTTTCATCCCTTATGTGCCTTAAATGATTGATTTGATAGGAACTTAGGGAACATGGTGTGTCAGATTTATGACCCAGACTCCTCTGTTATCATCTTACTAAAAACTTTGAAATGTAAGCACTAGATAGAGTCAGAGAAACATAGAAAGGCAAATATATTTGAGCAGTTGAGAGAAACTATATAATGGTGCAGTGCTAACATTGTAATGAAGGGAGAAGTAACAAATGTCTTTTCAGGACACAATTCTGAGATTATTGAGAGAGAGAAATAAGAAATAATCTAAGGTGATGCTAATTATTTGGTTAATAGCTAAACAAATTGTGATATAAGAATGGAATAGAATATTATTGTATCATTAGAAATTATGAAACAGATGATTTAAGAGAATCCTGGGATTTACGAACTGATGAATACTGAATTGAGCAGAATCAGTAAAAACAATTTATGCCATAACAACAACATTGTAAAGAAAATCTCCCCTGAAAGATTTAAGAGCTCTGATCAAACCAGTCATGTCAAAAAAAATGATACTCCCAAAGTAAAACAAGAGACAAGTTTTTGGACAACTGTGTAGATTTGTTTGCTTTGCTAATGCTTTTTTGTTGCAAGGGATTTTTCCTCTCTTTTTTTAAACTAAAATTTTATTTTTCCCAATTACATGTGAAGACAATTTTTAACATTAACTTTTTGTAAGATTTTGAATTCCAAGGTTTTTTTCCTCCCTTCTTTCCCTCTTTCCTCTCTAAGACAGTAAGCAATTTGATACAGGTTACATGTGTGCAATCATGTAAAATGTATTTCCACGTGAGTCATATTGTAAAAGAAGAAACAGAACAAAAGGAAAAAACTATGAAATAAATAACGTGAAAATAGTATACTTTGATCTGCATTCAGACTCCATAGTTCTTTCTCTGGACACGGATAGCATTTTCCATCATGAGTCTTTTGGAATTGTCTTAGGTCATTGTATGTAATAGTAATGGAATTTGAAGATCACTTGTATTGGCAAGCTAATGGGTACTTAGCCCTTAGTTTCAAGTTAATTATATTGAGCCTCTGTTAATGGACAGAAGGTATGAATCCCTACTGCTGACGTAACAGGAAGGGGCTGGAGCAGGCAGGAGCTAATTACCTTATATAAGGAAAAGCACAAGCTGCAGAGTCAGAACTTCTTGGAGCAAGCTACATTGAGGCTGAGGAGGAGAGGCCCAGGCTGGAGAAAGTGATTTTGATTTTGAGAACAGAGCTTATGGTGGCAGAGCTTCTTCAGAACCAGCCAGAACTTTGAGGAGAAAGTGATTTTGAGAACGGAGCTTATGGTGGCAGAGCTTCTTCTGAGAGCCAGCTGAAACTTCTGCTGAGAGCTTCCAAGGGCCAGTCAGAGTTGCCAAAGACTTCCAAGGGCCAGCCAGAGCTGCTGAGGACTTCCAAGGGCCAGCCAGAACTGTGGTGTTGGTACTTTGTCTGTTTATGTCTATATTGATTTCACAGGCAGAAAGTGAATTCATGAGGGTGCCAGCAATGTGAATGAATGTTATTATGGCTTGCTTAAGCTTTGTCTTCCCAAAGAAGGAAGGACTTGTGGTGAATTTAGACACTGAGCTTCAGTGTGGAACAGGAACTGCACAGAGAGCTGGACAAGGAATGGGAGCTGTCTGCCTTTGAACTCAGGTGGCAGTTGGTTAGATTCAGGTAGGAGCTGAGAGCATGGAAGAGGAACCATGGAAGCCAAGAGCCTGCCTCAAGTCAAGATAAAAAGAGCTCTCCTTGGGTATTTAATGCTGACTGATGAAATTTTAACTTACTTGTGACCTAGGGGTGGATGGCCTTTGTACTTTCCACTACCTCTTAAGAGGGTACTTAGTAGTGACTGATGATATTGTAACTTAATTTAATTGCATCCCATGGATGGAGGACTTTGACCTTTGTACTTTGTGTCAATTAAGGAGGCTTGCTGAAGAGTGATTGAATTACGGATTTACTAAATGATTGTGTTACTAAATGAATGTTATCTTTTGCTTAAAACTCTGTGACCACTTTGGTCAAAGCTACATGGCCATTTTAGTGTTAAGTTGTTGAGTGAATGCTGTATTTTGATTTTCTATGAATGTTTTGCTCTGATTTGTTGCTGAATAAATAGAGAGTTCACTATACTGTGTAATCAGAACCTTGAAAAGCTGTTCACAGCAGCAGTCACTGGAAAGCTACTTGTGCTTGGCTTTACAACATATTACTGAGAAGAGCTAAGTCAATCATAGTTGATCATTGCAGTGTTGTTGTTACTGTGCACAATATTCTCCTGGTTTTGCTCATTTCACTCTGCCTCAGTTCATATAAGTCTTTCCAGGTTTTTCTTAAGTCCTCCTGCTCATCATTTCTTATAGCACATTATATTCATATACCACAGCTTGTTCAACCATTCCCCAATTGATGGACTTCCCCATAATTTCCAATTCTTTGCCACCACAAAAAGACCCACTATAAATATTTTTGTACATGTAGGTCCTTTTCTCTTTCCCTCTGCTTTTAATCGTGAATAAGATGGGGAAGAGCCATAGCAATGCCAAAAGGGTCATTAAAACATTTTTAAATTCACAGATGAGAACAGAAGTGAATTCAGAAAGAAACACACAAAAAGCACGATAGTCTTGCAGTGAACATGTGGAATATATTATGTACTTTGTAAAAAGCAAATGGTATGAAATAGAGACTCAGTTTCATATATGATCCTTTTTTTGTATTCTTCTATATATATGGAAATCCTCTTTTTTGCTGTTTAAATTCAGAAGGACAAAAGGAAATCTCAAGGGGTAACATTATTTTATAAACACTTAAGCTCTTTTTAATTAAAAAAAAACTTTCATGAAAAATCATACTTAGAGCTGTAAGGTAACTTAGACACTATCTAACCCAACTCTCTCTCATTTTTTTTTTGGAGGAGAAAAGGCAAGGCAATTGGGGTTAAGAGACTTGCCCAAAGTCACATAGCTAGTAAGTGTGTCAAGTGTCTGAGGCCTATTTTGAACTCAGGTCTTCCTGACTCCAGGGCCAGTGCTCTATTCACTGCACCACCTACCTGCTCCAGACCCTCTTACTATAAATCGAGAAACCAGAGCCTAGGAGGTTAAATGAATTGTCCAGTGTCATACAGATAAGTCATACAGGAAGTAGCTGAGGGCAGATTCAAAATCAGGTCCTCTGACTCCCAAGCCAGTGTTCTTTCTACTTACCATATCCTACCTCCAAAAATATTTAGTGGAGTTCCATCTCCATCCCAGAAATAAGGAGGTTAAAACTTAAGAGGTACAGTAAGGTTTTCAGTTATCTCTGCCTAACAGTTATAATTCAATGATACCATTCCCAAAATGTAATATTATTTAATTTAATTTTTATTTTATTTTATTATTTAATATTAGTAAAATTCCAGATTTCCATTTCTTCATATAGTTACTGGGTTTGGGTTTTTTTTTTTTTCCTACTTTTAGGAGACTAATATATCTCCAGGAACTAGCACAGTGCCTAGTATACAGTAGGTATTTAATAAAGTCTTCCTATTAAAATGAATGATAATAACTAACATTTATATAAAGGTTCAAGGTTTGTGAAGCACTTTACATGACTTGTCCCACTTCATCCTTATGACAACACTGTGAAGTAGGTATTACAGTTATTCTTGTGCCTGTTTTATCAGTGAGGAAACTAAGACTCGGGCAAGTTAAGGGACTTGTCCTTGGTAACACAACCAGTAAGTGTCTGGGGCAGGATTTGAACTCAGAGGCTCTCCTCACTCCAAGACCAGAGCCTTCTACCTACCATGCCACACCATCCCTACCAACGTGTACAGGTTCAAGAGAAAGTCCAAGAACCCCCATTGATTAAATGCCTCTTGTCTGTCTTACAGAAAGCCACGGGGGGAAGGCAAAAAATGCCGGAAGGTTTATGGCATGGAGAATCGAGACATGTGGTGCACTGCCTGCCGTTGGAAGAAGGCCTGCCAAAGGTTCATTGATTGAAGAGTGGAAGCCTCAAAGGTGTGGGGTGTGGATGCCCAAGAGCCTGCCTATAGCTGCCCTGGACACTCTTCCTGCCCTCTCCTTCCACTCCTGGTTTTGAAGAGAGCTTTTTGCATTAACCACAAAAATGCACTCGTAGCCAAGGTGAAGCCCTTCGAGAAACCTGTGTGTGGAAGAACAGCAAAAAAATTTTTAAGTAACTAGCGTCACCAACCAGTATCCAACCTGGAAGCAGCTATAACTTTTTTTTAGTTAAAAAAAAGTTAACCTTTTGCTCTGTGACTTCCTTACCGCCCAGTCCCAGTAGATCTTGTAACTGTACTGTGAACTTTCGTAGCAGTTAAAACAACAAACCTTTCTTTCCCTAGAATGGAGGTATCTTTTGCTATGTTTTCTGACTAACATACCTTCCAAGATTTTTTTTCTGACGCTTTAAGAAACAACCCACCACATACGCTACAGTTTATTCAACAGCATTTGTACAAAGAATGGACTCTACTCTGTAATTCCCAATGTGAACAGTCTTGCTTCTCTTTCCCATTTGACTCCTTGGAGCCATGTGTACCCTGCTGTGCTATAGGGACAAACAGCACTCATAATTTCTTTTCCATTTGGGGTTTTCTTTTAAAAGAAAAAATGGCCACACACCAGAAGTCCTGTGGGAACTATTACCCCGTAAACCCCCTGGGACCTTTAAGAACACAAAAAGATAACAAATGATGGAAATCACCAGCAAACTTCAGCCACAAGCTGAGATCAGGAAATCCAATTGTCATCATTGGGAAACATCTGGGAGCTTCACTTGATTTCCCAAGAAGCTTTTTCTAATTGCTTGGCTTTCTATGATGTAGTGGCCATGCCATGAGAGTTAGCATCCTGCTCCTCTCCATCTTACTGCAATTTCATCAAGAACTGCTCCATGTAGCCATCTGGGTGGGTAACCCTTAATCCTTTCGTTCAGGGATGTGATCCAAACCAGCAGCTCAGCTCTGTTTACTATTATTGCTTGTTTGTGAGACTGTTGCCAGCTTAATGGGTCACTAGTCCTTTCCACAAAAAAAGAAAAAGAGAATTCTACAACTGTTTTCAGAAAAGGTGTAAAAATAAGAAATGTCCCATACACATAAACCTGTGAGGTTGGCTTTAAATGCAGAACATGGCCTACATGGTCTCATCCATTCTAAAAAATCATTTTGAGGTTAGAAAACCCATTCCTATTTTGAGTGCACTTTTATAGATTTTTATGCTTTTGCATGTCTGGTATGGGTTAGTGAATACTATAGATCTTTGTAGGGGTTAATGCAAGATACAGACCTTTATTTTTTATCATTTGAAAAATTTGGGCCTATTTATTGTTAATTATCTGAGTGGAGAAGATACAATAAACAAAAGGAGAATTTATGCCATGTTGGATGTATACAAGTGTAGTTATAGGGAATATCTCTGTTTAGTAGGGTCAAGGTTTAAAATAAATGGGATGTACAGGACCTAAGGCCTTAGCTTAAAAAAATAAAATTGTCATTTGGGAGCTAGGCCCAGCCCTACAAATACATTAATTTTCCATCCAATCTAAAACCTATTGCCCTACTAAACATTTACTTTCTCCTACCCCTGTGCAAAGAAGAATAGCACCTTAGAAGATGTATTGTTTAGAACTCGAAAATTAGCATCAGCCATAGGAATGTTAAGTGAAATTGCACAAAGGAAGGGTGTTACTGTGTTTAGAAATTGCACACACACAAATTTCTAAACTGAAGTCTTATTATGCCTGATTTCCCTTTTTATGTTAAAAAAAAAGGGGGGGGAATACAGGTAGGTTGCACAGTGCAATATACTGGCCCCCATTATTTATGCTTACTTTTTGTCACATTTTTGTTTCAGATCCTTTATAGAGAGAACCATAGTTCTTTGTTTCTTATGGGTTAATGACTAGCCTGCTTTAATCATTTCTTTTTAGTCAGTTCTGCTGATACTTCTTTAAAACTCCTTAGCTCCAGATATCAGAAAATAGCATTGGTAGAACCTCAACCACCATAATTCTTGGGGAAAAAATACTTTTTAATACTTACTATATAGTGTGACATTCCCTAGGTTAGCCATGAAAACAGTCTTTGAAAAATTCCATCATTTTCTCACACATTTATTTGCTCCTAGTCTCACCATCCCCTCAAAAAACAAAATTCTTTCTTCTCTCTCATGTCATTGTGCCTATCATACTACTGTCTTATAACCAATATGGCACCACTCTCCCACTCAGTAGGACAGTTCTATGTATGGTTAGGAGTTTGTTCTGGTTTCTCTTATGACTAGTAATATGATCAGTATCTACTCTGTGAAGCCCCTTGGCCTTTTTAAGATAGAATCTATTCTTTGGTTTTGTGCATCTGATTTATTAGCCAATAATGAAGAACTGAATTTTCCACATTCCATGAGAACTGGGTGTAGGGGAAAGCTCAGCATGGGATCAGTTTTTGTGGCCATTGTGCTCAGCTCCAACCCCCCTTCCCCACCACCACCCCAAGGAAATATTCTAGTGTGGTATGATGTTCTCCAGAAGTACTCTAAATAGCCTTCCCTCCCCAACTTCAGTCATAATCTGCTTTTCAGAACCAGTACATCTGTAATGAGAGGCCTATGCAGCCCAGCTACTTCCTTCCCTGGGCGCCTACACAAACCATCACTTTGGTTTAAAGCAAGAGTTCCTAACATTTTTGGGGTTATAGACTCTTTTGGCTGCCTGGCTAAGCCTATCTACCCATTCTTAGAATAATGTTATTTATAGATATGGCTACCAAAAAAAAATCAATTATACTGAAATGCAATTATCAAAATACTTTTTAAAATACCAATTTGTAGACCCCAGGTTAAGAACTCCTGGTTTAAAGCCATTATTGCTCGTTGAGTCACCAGATCAGCCAGGGATGAGCAATGCAAAATACCCAGAGATGTTCGTCTAACTGCTTTCCAGACAGGAGGTTTTTATTGGGCACCAGATTATGTTCCAAAGCCAGGGGTACACAGCCCCGACTTTGCTTTCATAATACATGCTTGCATTGGCATAGTGAACAACCCAGGCCCCATACTTTGGCATTTGAGGTAGCTGGGAGATGTGAAGTTTTCCCTGGCTGACCTAGGAGAAAGAATTGTGACTTCATAAATATAAACCTAGGAAAAGTTGTTGTTGGTTTTTTTTAATCTAAAAAAACAGCTCCAAACTACAAAAGCAATTTATTTTGTCTGTTTTAAAGAAGTAAGGTTAATTTGGTTGTAATTGTTTATCGCAAGTGCCAAATTAAACTACACATTTCATTTTTATAATGTTACATTGGGCGATATATTGTCTTAATTCTTCATGTAGTGGTTGGAGGAGGAGGAAGGAAAGTTAGAAGTTTGACTTCATTCTGAAGGCTCCAAATACCCTCTTTCTACTTACATAAATGCCTCCTGCACCACACTAGAGCTCTGCCCACACAGAAGGAGTGGCAAGAATATGAATTAAGGTCCAAAAATCTTTCTAAGAGCATCTTTGTGAGATCGTCACTTTATGATTTTTAACAAAGTTTCCTGTCTTCTCTACAGAGGTTATTTCTTTACTGCCAACACTGTATTCCCCAAATATCTGAAAAGAAAATGGCACCCTACATGTACTGTGATCAGCATGGCCCCTTCTAGAATCAGGCATCATTTATCTTAATAATTCTTATAAAATGCTTTTGCCAAAGCCCCTCAGTACTTTCCAGTAGAGATGTACCAAACTTCCTTGAAAGGGAAACTTAAAAAGTAGAGAAGAGAGTTCCCACTGGCGGAACTGGGTGGGAGGTAGAAGAAGAGACTTCCTGGTGGCATAGGCAGGAGTTCATCTACCTGGCACAGATTTGAGTGGTGCTATGACCAAACTGAATTTAGGGGCTCACCCTTCCACCTCAGATCATGACACCATCTTGGCTCTCTGAAAAGAAAACAGAATGCAGGCTCATCTAAGGAAGAGGGAAAGGCCCCGAAGAACAAAAGCTTCCATTACCAGCATGGAAAGGTCACCCCTCATCCTAATGCAAAACACAGCATGGACGCTCCCACCCCATCATCCCATACTTGTTGGCCACTTTTTCTTCTCTTGCTGGGAGCACCCAGGGCAGTCACAAGCAATGAATTCACTCACCCAGCATACTTTGTGCTCCACAGCATATTTTTGTCCATAAACTGTGACCTGGGAGACACAGAAGGAGATAGATGCTGTGCTGAGGTGCCACTTTTATTACAGAATTGCCTTTCTGGTCATAACTGTTATCTGCAAATGAAACTTTTCAGCTGAGTGATGCAGTTGTTATAGGCCTTTGACTTTCCATGAAATTTTAGCAGACGGTTTCATTTGCATGGTAGAAATGAGTTCTGAAAATGAAGTCTAACCTATGAACTTTAAAGTTGATAATTAAATATAAGTGGACTCTATCTTTTACTTCACTCTAAGCTACACTGGAAAGCAGCAGTTCTAAATCCAGTCAGTGCTGCAAACGCTTCTAATTTCTTTTTTCCTCTGGAAGGCTTGTGTAGAAAGGGAAAAATGCAGCATTCATCTAGCCTGAGAAGTGACTAAAATTGTATATAATAATAGCTCGCTTTTAGACAGTGCTTTACCATTTACAAAGCACTTTACACACACAGTCTCATTTAATCCTGTGAGGGCAGTAGGGCAGGTGTTACTCACCCTCCCCTCCCTTTTAATATAAAGTAGGATACCTTGATAATAGTTGCAAAATAATGTAAATAATACTCATTTCCTCAGGGAAAATTAAAGGGCAGAACATTTGTAAATTAGGTCTGGTGGACCCTAACATGAGTAAGAGTTTTAATATGTATTTTTAGTGTTTTTTTCTAGTCAAAGCTATGTAGCAAAATGAAGATGATGTTCGAATTCGGAGAGAAACACACTAACGGGAGGCCACTGTCTTAGGTAGCATGCAGCGCCTCCTCTGTGTGTGTCTCCCTTAAGGAATAGGTATATATTTATAGCTGATCTGAAGCTCTAAGGTTGGAATTTGAACCCCAAACAGATACTGCCTGTGGTTTCTGCAGCCCTGCGGGTGTTTGTTGACTTCGTATAAAGCTTTTTCTGAATGTACTTGTAAACGCAAAGTTTTGTCATCACCTTCTACAATCCCTCAGTTAAATTGTTATATTCTATAAGTGGGATGTCTGTACACGGAAGCAGTTTAAAATGTGTCTTGCACTCTATAGCATGTTGTAGTGCAAACTTAGAAGGACCTTCATGGCTAAGGTATACTGCTTTCTTCCAGATGCCGTCAAATTTAGATGGATCTTTCTTCCTGTCTTCAGTAGCGCTGACCCAAGTGGAAGCCAGGTAGAATTCATGAATTTAAATGAGAGCCAAAGCAGGGTAGGATTCACGAATACAAATGTGTCTGTGGAGCATATCATATAGTGCTCTGGGTACACAGGTCTACTAGAAATTCATCTCCCTAAGAAAACAACTACCAGAGCTGCACAAACCTTCCACTACCCTCAAATCTACAGCAATTTCTCCTTATTAGAACATCTTGGTAGAGTCATTTTGCATCTCAGTTTGCTAGTTCAGAAAGCCTACAAGTAGCATTAAACCATCTAGGTGCCATTATTAACACTGAGTGACTCTCACCCTGATAGCTTATGGAAATCAAAGTTACTCTCTAGACTAATGGGTTTTTCTGTGTAAAGCTCAAACCTTTGTTGTAAGTCCCAAGAAGCAGAAATACAAGATTTGCCCAGGCTTGTGTTTGTCATAGGAATGGAAATCAAAGGAGGCATTATTCTTTCGATCATTTCTTGTATATAGTTAGTCTGTTTGGGTTTTTTGGTTTGTTTTGCAAGACAATCTCATTCTATATAACTTTGCTGTTAGTCTGGGATTCAGAACACTATTTTGTCACATCAGTGTATAAATTTAAATAACACTAAAATTAACTTAATTTTTTTTTAAAAGCCCTATTTAAAAACATCCACCCTTCTAAGAAACAAGAGGCTCTGCTAATAAACTCTGGTGCTTAACCTCTCAAGGGGACCAAAACCATTTTTCAAGATGCTCCATGCTTTGTCAGCACAGGCTGCATCTTCATTGGTCAGAGGAGACATTATTCATCTCCATGAAGCACATCTAGGGCAATGTTTCTATTAGGCAAGAAGGAGGAGGAGCAGCCTTTAGTGCTAACAGTGCAACTCATTTCCTAAACAAAAGGCTTCACTATTTGGGCTAGTGAATGGTCATTCCCCAGATCTAATATCTCACTGCAGCAAGGACAGGAATAGGCCAGACTGAAGATATACAACTAAGAGAATCTCCATGTGTATAGCTCTTATTTTCCATTACCATTACCAGGACCTAAAGGTGTGTTTCAAAGTACTATGTGTGAAAAAGTCATCCTAAAAGAGACATTTCCTATGCCATTTTAAACCAACAACTTTAAGAGAGGCACCTTTTTTTAATGGGGCATGTATTTACTTGTTGAAGATGCTCAATATGAATTTATGAGCTGTCAGTCCTAAAGATGAGCTTACTCTATGGGAATTGTGAAATTGTATGTAATGTGAGAAATCAGTCAACACTGGGTGAGATGAGATTTTTTTTCATCTCTCTATAAGCTCAAAGATAGAATTTTGGGGGAATCATCAAGATTTGGGGCTTTTTAGTTACCAGAATTAATAATTATAATCTCTTTAGTGAGGTCTCTAACAAACCAAATGTCTAATCTTTTAATGTGAGAAATATACTCATAAGGGACCACAAGTTATAAGAGAGTGACTGTGTTCTCAAGAGTCAAGTATGTTAATCAAAACAATTTTTTTAAATTAAAAGTAAGGTTGTTATACTAGAGGTTTTAATTTCTGCCTAAATATTTTTGGCTTTATTTAAAAAAAAACTCTGGTGTTTATACACTTTGATCAGGTCCATTCCCAGAAGCTTCAGATATATGTCACCTAGGTTGTGGGGGGGGAAATAATACCTGACCAAATCTTGGGTTTATAGGGCAGTTAGGTGGTACAGTGGATAGAGTTTCAGACCTGAAGTCAGGAAGACTCATCTTCCTAATTTAAAATCTGGCCTCAGACACTTATTATGCGACCCTGGACAAGTCACTTAACCCTGTTTGCCTCAGTTTCTTCATCTGTAAAATAAGCTAAAGAAGGAAATGGTAAATCCAGTATCTTTGCCAAGAAAACCCAAATGGGGTCATGAAAAGTTGGTCACGACTAAAACAACTGAACAGCTTTAAGTACGAACCAGAATGAAGAGGGTAGATGCACGTTCAATGGTTTACTTCCTTTGAGAAAACCAGGAAGACAGGCAACCATTTGGCCTCAAAAAGTCCTTGAAATCTGAAAATCTGAGGGATCATGGTTGAATCCTGAGATCTAGTAGAACTGAAAGTGACATTATAATTCATTTAGGAAACCGAGGCCCAGACATGAAGTGACTTGTTTGGGGTCACAGAAGTGGTTAATGACAGAGCCAGGATTCGGTCTCAGATCCTGTGACTCCAGTGCTCTTTCTACTAAACCAAGCTGAATCTTGGAAAACTTTGTATGTACATAGCCCATAGATCATGGTGATATACAGGTCAAGTTCCCAACCAATTTTTATTAATTTTTTTAAACCAAAAATATTTGTTTCACCTAAAGGTAGAATGAGCCTTACTGAAGGTATATAAAGTATACTCTATAATCAGAGCCAGCATTGTATCATGTCTCCCTTGGTCTCTCTGTCTCATGCATTAGAATTCTATAGAGAGGCTGAAAACCTTAGCTATTTAATGAAGGGAGAAGTCAGTGAGGTCATGTCTCACCAGAAATTATTTTTTACTGAAGAAAAATTCAGAAATGTGATCTCCTTGGACTTCTGTCTAAACAAAAGTCATCGAAACATGATCAAAGTTAGCTCTCCTGCTGGTTATGGAGTACCCAGTAGCACTGAAAAAAACTGCAATTGTAAGCTTTCTTACTGATATTACCGCAACCACTGTGACAAGAAGAGGGTAGCCCAGGAGAGCTGTTGCACCTTGAGAGCAGGCAGCAAGGGAGTCCTCTGCAATTATCGTAAGATAACACACTTTGCTTTCTAATGCCAAAGCCCTTTGCCATCCTCTCTGCACTTCTCCATGTTCCTTCCATCTCTCCACTCAATAAGTTTTCACTATGAAACCACTATTCTTATTTGACCTAGCAAAATTCTTGTTACCTTACTATAAAACCATTAATTTCATGTATATTCTGGAGTTTCCCCTGGATCTCCAAAGGAGGCTCTGTGCAAATTTAAAAAAAAAATACATATATAAGCTTCTCTGAGGGCAGTTAGGGAATTAGCCATGGCTATATCTTGGAAGAGATTAGCTAGAACATTGTTCATTCATTTGGATAGCTAACCTAAATAATTTTTAAACCCTATGTTAAAACTGAGTGCTGTTAGTTTTGAAAGACAATATGATTTTGAAGTCATTACTATGTAAACACTTAGAATTGTTTTGAAGTAGTCCCTGAAGGTTTAATTCAGAAAGATTAAGACCTACTCCTTATCAGAGTCAGTTCTGGGGCAGATCCAGTGGATTAGGGTCTAAACTGATCAGGAACATTCTTCACCCCAAAGCCAACCCAGATGCTGAGATGAACCTGGGTATCAGCCTTAGAACTGAGGAGAGTACAAAAATTAGTTACTATAGCACAGCTGTAATAGAGCCAAGTTGAATCCGCTCATGAAAGCTGATTTTTTAATTTTCAGTGTGATTTTGACAAACACTACAAGACAGGGCTTGATTTATTGTTTTGTTGTCATCTAGACTTAACAAAGTGATAAAGGAAATGTTAAGATGATGAAGATTAAACTTAGCATTGTGTCATATGTACAGTGTTTAGAGCCAGCTGTTAAAACTTTACCAGCCTACCCCCATCATAAGGTCACTATAGAATGGAGAAGGTGCCCAAGGTTTACTTGTCGTCTGGACTCAAACCCTGAGGCAAGCCTGAATAAAGAGTGATTTCAGATTGGGAAGTTAAGATTTACCAGGCATCCAGTTTAGGAAATTTTCTAGTACTACTTGAAAAGGAGCATGTAGGCCACTTCTTGCTATGAGAGTTCTCGGATACCTGTATACTTCATACACTAGAATTTATCTTCTCAATTTCCAGTACATCCCTAGCTGAAGTATCCTCTTTGCCACTGTAAAAAAAAAATAACTCTGAATAAAAAGAATTTTACTCTTCAAATGGGTCTACAAAAAATAGGAAAGAATAATAAAATAGAACATGAAAATAAAATATTCTCCTTAATTAGTCTGTACTCTTAACTACATACGTACAGGTCTTGAAAGGTTAAACGCCAAATAAGTCCCAAGTTGCCAAATAAAAGTCTTTCCTACACTGAAAAAGTGGGGTTTCTTTACTTCTAGCAGGTTTAGTTTTTATCTACCATAAGAGTAAATCAGTTCAAAAATTAAAAACTAGGGGTGGCTAAGTGGCGCAGTGAATAGAGCACTGGCCCTGGAGTCAGGAGGACCTGAGTTCAAATCCAGCCTCAATCACTTAACACAAAAACTAGCCATGTGACCTTGGGCAAGTCACTTAACCCCAGTTGCCCTACCTTCCCCCCTCCAAAAAGCAAAATTTAAAAAAAAAAATTAAAAGCTAACTGAAATTTTAAAGTTGGGGCCAGATTAGAAAAATATAAGATTAAGTAAAAGTTAGATGTTCCCATTATTGGAGTTATTCAAATTCTAGTGTAGTTTAAAAGAAAAAACTTGAGTCATAGTAAATAGCTTAAGGAAAATATGTATTTAATGGGTTTTAATTCACTCTTCTAGTCTTTTATCAGCCTTTACCCTTAGCACTCTCACAATCATGAGATTTTATCAAAGAGCTACCAGAGGTTTCTGGAGACCTTGCGTCCCTGCTCCTTACTTTCAAGGAGCTGAATGTAGTACTATAGTAGCTCCTATTATGGGAAATTCATCATAGTTTACTAACTCATCTTAGTCTGATTACATATTCATAAATACACATCTCGAAAGTTTCTTCTATAGTAAATTGAATGCTTTAGATATTTTTTCTGATACAAAATGTACAGTATTAAAAGGAAAACTGCTTGGTGTTACACCTCCTTAAGGTGTATCTTTCACATACACCCTAAAACAGAAGCCCATTTTGCAGTAGTTACCAACAGCTTTTTGGCTGTGTTGGGATTATAAAATTGCCTGGACACATGCATGGAGAAGACTATTTACATCTGAAAAGTGAATCCTTTTCAATTGATTTGGCATAAACACTATAACTGGAAATCTGAACTTCACACATACATACACACACACACACACACACACACACACACACAAATGGGAAGCTACAGGCTTTTGAAAGAAGACAGATGATTACACTCTGTTGCTTTTTTTTTTTAATGCTCTATCAGGTTTAGCACCATAGGCATAGTTACTAAGTATGTTTCCAAAGAATGGCCCCTTTATTAATGCTATTCATAAATGCTGCACACAGTTCTTAAGTCTAAATATTGCATTTGATTCCCAGCAACCATTCTGTTTTGTTTAGAAAATTAATGAATAGATATAGCAGCTCAGGGAAAAGGTGAAAAGGTTTATCCATTAAGATAAAAAGGATATCTTCCTTTCTTTTGATCTGGTTTCTGAGGGCTAATTCTTACCTTTTGTTTACATTGTCTTTTCTCTATCACTGATTATTTTTTAAAGGCAGGACCATCATCACCTTAGAACTGGTGACTGAGCTAAAGAAAGAAAAGGATCATCCATGACCTAGTTCTCCTCAGTTTCCTGGCCTCAGTTTCCCTACTTCCCAGCTAATAGGAAATAAAGAGTTTGAAAGGGGTATGTTTTCTTAGCAACCACTTAATATCTTCTGTTCTTTGGGTGGCTCAGTCTGGTTAATTGAACAGCCTAGCTTACAATGAAATGTTGATGTTTAAGCTATTTATCAGAAGAATACAAGCCACAGTGCCAAGGTTGCACAGGATAGCAGCAACCCAGCAGTAACTTGCTCCTGTTGCTGTGCAGCTGATTTATACTTCTGGTTCAAGGGAAGGTCCACTGGGGGATAAATGTCATTGTGCTGGCAAGGCAGGTCCCATACCTGATCACCACCTTCCTTCAGGGAGAAATTTCCATCTGTCTGAACAGCTTAGACGATCAGAGAGCAGCTCAGTGAATGCACAACCTGCTTTATTTGCCACAGAAATGTCTGTTTAGCTCTGATAGCTGGCAAAAGCAAGATAATCTTTTCGGATTTAATAGCTCTTATGTTAGTTGCCCATCCCTATCAATATCATGGGTGTAGGGAAAAATTAAATGCAGCAATCAGAACCAGTGACTTCTTTCCAGAGCAAAGATCTTATGAAGACCCACACTCACGAGGACAATTTCATGTTTAATCTCCACTCACTTCAGGGCATATTCTTAACCCTTCATTACATAGGAAAATGGACTAGCCCTGATTATTTGAATAAGCATTGTCTTCTCCAGTATGATCACTTTAGTATAATCGTCATGAAAGGAAAAGACAGTGGTGACCCCCAAACATTTTTAAACACCTCTACAAGGCTGCAAAAACTTTCTTCTCCACTGGAAATCAAAATATGAGATGTTCCGGCTAAGCCTACCATAGATTACAACATTGTAGGGAGTAGAGATTGCCCCGGGGCCCCTCAATTTGCTGCTTCCTGAATTCACGTTACAAAATATCCCTTCAGATATCAGCATTATCTAATGATAGGAATTCCTCAAATACAGGATGAAAAGTACCACTTTGTAAATCAGACTCTTCCATATTGCAAAACATTCTTTAGCTTCTTGAATATTGATGGTTCTGACTTTAACCAATGTCTGGGTAAGAAAAAGACTTTGCTGGTATATTCACTGACTATTTTGTAAACCCCCTTCAGCCATTGTTGGAGAGCTTTAGAAGAGACTTAGCAACACAATATGAATTTTAAGGACTAAGGTAGATCAAACTCAAGTGCTCAACACCTGAAAATACTCCTATTTTGTGACTTCAATCACTCAAAATGCCCTAGACCTAAAATAATATAGGGATTGGGATTATATGTTAGCTATTTAAAGTATACTATTCATTACTAAATGTTTCCTTGCAACAGAAATTCCTTGATATGCCCTTTCCTATTTTTCTACATTAAGTGGTTAGGAAATATTCTGCCATTTAGACATATTCTATATTGAATAACCAGGTGCTGGTGCGGTTTCCAGTATTCCAGCAACTGTATCAGTAACCCAATAGACTTTTTAGAAGAGCTCAGGATAAGAAGAAATTCGCTAGGTCCCAAAGGGTTCACGAGCACTATCAAATGCAGCTACTGAAAAGGAATCGGTAGCATTTTCCCAATGTGGGCGGGTGGGAGGGCATGATGACTATGGCAAATCCCATCTGTACCCAGCCCATGCTGAGGTTTGAAGAACCTCTGCTCCCAAAAACCAAGCCATCTTTTAGCTAATTTCAAACACCAAATCCAAAACCAACAACATAACAAAATTATTATTTGTTTTAAGAATGGGATAGAATGGGATACATAATAGATAGAAACGCTGTCCAAGAAAGCCTAGGTTTGGGAATAATGTCTACGTAGTGGAGAACAAAGAGACAGAAGGAAAAGTAGCCAATCTTCCTATTATCATTAAAGTGACACTTTCTATTTAATTAGGCAATGATTTTGAAGTTGGATGGTTAGATCATTGGAAATATAATGTGATGGGGAAACTGATGGTGAAGAACTTGCTTACAAAAGTCTTTAATATTAGTGAATGAATGTAAACAGTTCCAAGCTATGCATTTTCATACTTTTCATCAAGTAACATGTATTTTGTATGGAGTCCAAGTAAGCTTTTTTTTTTTCCATAAATGATTATCCTTATTGCAAATGGTACACGGAAACCTTGACTTTGCATGTCCTCACCGGAAATATTAGACACCCATCTATCTAGTTTTTTTGAACTGATGTGCTTTTTTTAAAGTCAGTGCATTTAACTTCAGACTGTCACCTTTGTGTAATATACAAGTCCAGCCATTTTAGTGGAGAAATGACAAGTGTTTTCTATTTTACCCATGGAGCAAAATGCTGGCTGTGTTAAGTATACCCTTTCTTTAACAAGTGTGATAACTCGGGACTCCAAACTGTAAACAGTTTGTAGGTACTTGCATAGGATAGTTGCAATATAAATGCAATAGATGTTTTCTTGTGTTTTTTTTTTAGTCTGGGGGGGAGGGGAGGGCGGCAAATCTGCTCTAAAAGGTTGGGTTATATAATTTCAAAGGAATAACATGGAAGTATTTTCTTTCTTGAAAGCAAATCATTGATTGTTAAAAAAAAAAAAGGCATGAAGACATTTTCCTTTGTTTCAGAATTCTATACAGATCACATGCCCCTTTCTTCATCCAACTTGTACTTGTGCTCCTAGTCTTTTCTCTCACATTTCCCCATTTGCTCCTTTATCAGGACTTGTCTGTGTTGCTTAGTGTGAAAAATATTCTTCTTCGTTTGCCCGTTAATAGGACACACAGACTGTTCGATTCCTTTGCAATCCTGACCCTGCTTTGTGTCTAGAAAGAGAGTTTCTCAACCATCTGTGACTGCTGTTTCATTTCACAATTCACTTTTTAAAATATGAGAAAAGAGCTTCCAAACCTGATACTTTGGGTTATACTGGATATATTTGCTATATATTTAGAAGGTATGGGGGGAGGGGTGTTTTTTTATATGATTTTTAGCCAAATTCCAGTGTTCTGATGATTACTTTTCTGGATATCTAGCTGTAAATAAAGCCTGTAAAGATTCAGGTTAAGAAACCTAAAAATGACTGTTCATTGGCTTTGTGCTAGCTTTTGGCATATTGTACATAGATTAGATTAAAAAGTTTAAATGTTAGTATTTTTTTTCTAAATAATGTTACTCTTTTGAAAAAAAAACTATTTTGAATGTTTTGGGGTTTTTTTGTTTTTGTTTGCTTTGCTTTTCATTGTTTTGGACTTTGTGTGTTGATAAAAATAAATACATGTTTCCTAAAGATTTAACACCAGGAGAGAAAAACAACAACAAACTGGTGCTGTCTGGATCGTGAGAACAATTTTAAATGGAAGGTTTGTGATTTAAAACTGTCCACAGTGTACACACCAATTAAGCTGCACTTTTCCCAAGAGACCAGCCACAGTCTACCTGAAATGGGCTTTCAGAGGACCATCAAATGTTTACAGTTTCTGTTGCCCATTGAAGTGTAAAATAGAGAAATGACTCCCTCCTCATTGTTGCATATTTGATACATTAGGGACATGGGAGCATTCAATTTAAGTAGAAGGAACAGTTTGTAAGAAAACCATTTAGTCAGAGTTCTCTAATCTTTGGGATTTCAGATTTTGTGATGCTTGGATGTACCAATAAACATGCTGTTGCTTCTCTTGTCTAACAACATGTCTCTGGCCTGTGTTTTACTGTTCATGGTCATACCGAGAGTGGCCCTAGCATGAATCTGGTCCAGGTCCTGGCCTTTCAACCAGTCCCTTCTGACCAACTGCAAGGATGTCCACAGACCAAGAATCTAAATGCACTTGTATCTGATTCACTATCTTGGAGTAAGTCTAACTTTCCTATAATAAAAAAATTTGTGTATCTGCTTCTAGTTGTCAGTTTATTTAAGTAAACAATAGCCAAGTTATGTACAAGAATAGATTTAATGCTTTCCAAAGAAGCAATTGGGGTTTTTCATTTTAATACTTCCAACAGATCTATGATCTCATCCATGTGGGCAGTCCTTCCGTTGGTTCAAATACGGTCTATCATGGATCATAGTTAGAACTAGAAGGAATCTTGGAAGTCATAGGATACAGTCCTCTCATTTTACAGATGAAGAAACTGAGGCCCAGAGATTATCCAGGATTATAACTAGTAAGGATATGAGGTATCCTGAATATTGCACCATGCAGCCTCTCCTCTCTGTGTGGCTTTTGCCTATGTCTCTAGCCCCTTTCCATTCTAAATCTGTTAACCTCTCATAAATCTTCCTTAAGGAGTCCAACCAACATGCTAGGTCCTCTCTCTATATCTTGATGTAGCTATATGGCCTGTGAAGTGACCTGATTCTTATGTGGTGTGACTCCTTTTCCAGTCATGTATCTATCTGGAATTGCTTTAAACAGTAAAAATGATACAGAAGAACAGAAAGATCTGTCACTCACACACCTGTGTTTTAAACTGTATACAATCAATGAGAAAAGATCAGATTTTCTCTTTCTCTATACAAAAGTACACACTGGGCACTTCTTACAATATTAGCCTTGGAAAGTACAATTTAGATCTTTACTAATGGTAAGGAAGAGAAATTTGGGGCAAGTAAGCAAGGAAAACCCCAAGTTGGTGAAGAGAGTGTGTGGGGTACAGGAACCCCAAAAATCCCCTACCCAGAAAAATTAAAAGTCAGAGGTATCTCGAGGAAGGAACAGGAAGTTTTTATTCTCTTCCCCTTCAGGAAGATTGTAGTCCTCTCCATGGCGGATCAGGGAGAGGAGGCGTGTTACAGAAGATGAAACAAGAATTTGTACCCTAAGGCAGTCAGGCCCCCTCCCCACTGCTGTCCCTTCTCCCATTGGCAGGGAGGCAGGCTTACAATCTGAGTATGATTCTCTTCCAATGATAAGGAACAAAGAAGTCTGCCACTCTCTGTCAGCGGCTGGGAGGGGGGCTTACAAAGAACAAGGAAATAGGCAATAGCCAATTCAAATGTACCTATCCTTATTTGACAAAGGCCAAAGTGAAGAAGGGAGGGGCTGACAGCCAGGGAAAGGGGGAAGGGTCCTGAACAATCTGAACAACCTGAACAAACAGGAACAAAATATTCACGTCCTTATTTGGCAAATGCTAAAGCAAGGGAGAGGAGAAGGTCATGTGAGGGATAATTTATAGTGAAGTTTCCCCATTCTGAAAAATCAAATCTAGAATGGCTTCAGTACTCACTAGGCCTAGGGTTAGGTCACATGACCTTCAAGCTTAGAACAATGGAGAGCCTCCCCCAGAGCCAACTCAGCAGAAGATATGCCAAATAAGGTTAAGACTGCTTTCATTGGACACCCACGTGTTTCCGGGTCCTTTGTCTCAGAGAGATTCCAAAGCTTAGGTTGTGGGTCAGCCCCCTACCAATAACAGTGAAGGCCAGTTGGGGGGGGGAGGGGGCGGAGGTTGGGTTTCTGCATTGGAAGATTATATAATCATGGGCTGCCTTCTACCTGGCACTCTCTCCCTGCAGATGCCATGTTGGGCGACGGGGTAGAGTCCTTTCTCGTGAGAAAGAATAAAGATCTTTTCTGACCTTAGATTCAGACTCTGAACTCTTTCATCTCACACAGTCACAAGCAAAGGTGAAGGTTGGAAACCTCTGAATGGGCCTAATGCTGATAAGAGTGTGGCATACAAGGATGGAAGTCAAAAACCCCTGAAGGGGACTAATGCTGATGTGGTGGTGGTAAAGAGGGGAGGAGGGGAAGGATGGTGAAACCGAAACTCTGGTTTGCTCCCACAGAAACTTATGGGCTGAGAAGTATCACTTTTCCCATTCAAGAGGAATATACTGTGACCCAACCCCAACATTTTTAGAAGGCCATTGTGCTATAGCACTTGACAATTTGTGATGTTAAAAAACAGACCAGAAATAAAAGGTTTTCTCCATGTCTGCTGATGTAGCTAAAGATTTACTTATACAATAAACTTTATTCTCTGGCATTATTAATTGAGCCATTAATTAGCACTTCCTCCTACATAGAGAACCATAGAATATCAGAGTTGAAAGGGATCATGGTGTAGGTCATAACTGGAACATCAATTTCTCCTGCCATATACTCTGCTAATGATTGCACAATCCTCACCTGAAGAGCTCCAAAATAACTCCAAAAGTAGCCCATCCCACTTTGGAGCAGCTCTGCTTATCAGTAAATTCTTCAATATAGTAAATCCATATCTGCCTCCCAGTATCCTCCATAAATTACTAGTCCTTGATCTGCCCTTGGGGATAGAGCAGGAAAAAAGTAATCGATCTTCCACATAACCCTTCAAATGCTGACATTTGTCATGCTGACAATAGCTATACCTCCCTCCACCCCAATTCCCTTCTCCAGGCTAAACATCCCTGGTTCCTTCAAACAATCCTCATGTGGCTTTTTTTTAAACTCCTTTACCATTGTTTTTCCCCCTTCTGAGCATGTTCCAGTTTGTCCCTTAAATGCCCAGAATTTATATGTGCTTTATGTTTTAAAAAGCTCTTTCTACATAAACTTTCTCATTTGAAATAAAATAGTAGATTGGGACTCTGGCCTCCCTTGTTTGGGGATATTACACTACTGCTGATATAACCTAAGCTTGCATTCTTTTTTTTATTTTGTTACCTCACACTGCTGACTTCTATCAAGCTTAGAATATACTAAAACACTCAGGTTTCACATGAACAATCATCTAATAAGATTAATCGTCATTAATTTTTTAAGCTTCCAGCATCTGTCTCCCAAATCCTATACTTGTTCAGCTATCTTTTTGAAGCCAAGTTTAGTACCTTTTATATTTATCTTTATTAAATTTCATCATGTTAGATTTAGCCCCATCATTTCTGCCAAAATTCCTTCTGAATCCTAACTCTCCTCTATAGTGTATTAACTGTCTCTACTAGCTTCGTATAATCTTTAAATTCAGTAAATGTTATTGGTTATTTTGTTCAAGTCATTGATTTTAAAATGTTGAACAGGAGAAAGACAAGGTCAGAACTCTATTACATTCTACTAGACACCCTTTAGGGGGGTTGGTGTTGAAGAAAATTAATATTGTTCTGCATTATTTAATAACCAATATTTCTCTGTGATCCATCCTTTCTGGAATTTTGACAGACCTCACTTTTGAAGGGCAGGCAGTTTCTGAAAGGCTTAAGTAAGGAAATCACTCCTAGCCCCCAAGGCTTTTACTCCTTAATCAGCTTGGGCAGGCCCCTCTCAAATGGGACCCTTCCTTCCCATTCCCCAATTCCCCTCTTCTGTTTTGTAAACAGAAGTCAACTTGATCTAGGCCCTTCCCAGGGGACATGCCCTTTGTCCTTGCTTTTTCTTCATCAAAGTTGACAGTGACCTAGTCTACAAGAGGGAGACCAAACTGGGGAGAACATGATTGGGGTGATTTTGTTCTGCTAGCCAAGATTGCTTAGAAGCAGCTGGGTCTCATAAAACAGGCTAGCATTCTTAAAGTGTCAGAGATGGGTGTAATCAGCCACATCTGAAGGCCTGTCTACTTTCCCTAGCTTCAGATTACTCCTTTCACCTGAAGATTAGTCCTGCCTCTCCTCCCCCTCTTCCCCCCATGAAGTAAGAAGGAGAAGCTGAGAACCCTTAAGCCATGTCGTCTACCAGTTGCCTTGCCTTTGCCAGGGAAGATCCAAATGATATACCATAAGACCAATCAGAAGGAAGATACACCTAGATTTAAAAGGCCTTCTCTGTCCTCACTCTTGGGTGCAAATGGAGGCAGACCAGAGATCCCTTTATTAATAGATTTGGTGCCCTATTAATTAATGATATCTTGGAGAGTTACCTCGGTTTACCAGTTTGTTAAATTTCACTTGAGACAGTATTCAGTGTGCTCCAAGTTCACATAAATATACTATCATCTATTTTACATCTACTCATCTTGTCCACAAGGATAGCATGAAAGATTTTGCCAAATGTCACGGTAAAATCCTAGTGCGCTATCTCTGTGACATTCTCCTGATCTATCAGCCAAGTAAGTGTCAAAAAAGGAAAAGAGGTTAGTCTGGCATTATTCTTAATCCACCCATACTAGCTCAAAATGAAGAATGCTCCCCTTGGTAAGAACTCAAAAGCCACCCTTTAATTATGCATTCTAGGATTTCCCTAGGAATTGAAGCCAAGCTCACCAGTTTGAAGAATCCATCCCTTTTGAAAGCAAGAAATTTGACTGTCTTCAGTACCATCACACCTTTTACTTTCTCCATAATTTTTCAAAGATCAACAACAAGCAAATGAGTTACCCAGACAAAACCCTGAAGACTGATGATGCTTGAGCAGGGTCCATCATACTCAATGAACCTTAGTCAGCATGTCAGTCAATAAACATTTATTAAATGCCTACTGTGTTCCAGGTTCTGAGTGAAGTGGTGGGGATGCAAGAAAGGAAACAGAAACGTTTTCCAGGAGCTCACCGTCAAACGAGGGAGACAACATGTAAACAACTATATACAAACAGCTTTAAGCAGAATAAATTGTTAAACTGAAGAGGTTACCCATAAAATGTAGAGAGTCAGGGTTAGGGGTGCTTGAGACCTCAAAATACCAACACGGAGGCCCTGCCAAATGAATTTGACTCAAGTCTTCTCTCAGCCAAAGAAAAGCAAAGGTTATTAAAAGTTCACCATATTGGGTAGACACTCAAGGAGTCTAGGTACCTGTGATGCTTGCATCAGACAAGCCGGCCACAATCATCTGACACAGAGTAAGTCTGTGCTAGGTCGTTCAATGGCATTCTCACACCTCGTGGAGGGAAGATGGAGTCTTTATAGGAGGAATCTAGGGGTGGTCTAGAGGAGGAGTTTGGGGAGGGTCTTCAGGAGTCAGATGAGGTCGGACTCCGGTAATGAGTGACTAAGGGTGGGAAGTTGCTGGAGGCTACCTGGAGACCACAGACAATGGTGGGCCAGGCCAGTTCAAGGGTGGAAGAGGAGGATCAAGGGTGGGAAATTGCTGGACAAAGGAGGGCTAAAGATTTGGGCAGAGCTACAAATGAAAGGCCTATGGCCTCAGGCAAATGCCTTGGGGGGGGGAGATTCAAGGAGAGTTCAAGGGGGTTCCCAGAGTCTGCACCTCATCAAAACTAATAAATCACACTAAGACTTTGGGGACACCCTGCATACTTGGGAAATCATAAGCATGGAGATGATCACTGAACACATGAGAGTTGCTGAGGTCACCAAGTAAGAGAGGATAGGAATAAAAGAGGGCTCAAGACAGAGTCTTTAGGTGTGCATACAGTTAAGAGGCAAGATATGGAAAATATCCAGCCAAGAAGATTAAAGAGTGTTTGGACAGGTAGGAAAAGGGCCAAAAGAAAGCAGTGTCAGGAAAACCCAGCAAGGAGAGGATCTAGGAGGAGAAGGTGGTTGGTCACCAGTGTCAAGTAGGATGGGGAAGGCCAACATATTTAGCAATTAAGACATCATTGGTAATTTTGGAGTTTCAGTTGAGTGATGATATCAGAAAGCAAATTTCAAAGGGTTTAGAACTAAGTGACAGGCAAGGAAGTGGAGACAATGGGGGTGTCTGGGGAGGGTGAAAACTTCTCAGCCAGTTTTGGATTGTTAATTGCCTTCCCCCCCCTCCATTACTGCTGTCAATCAGCAGCAAGCCCTTTCAGGAGTCTTTCTGGTTTCAAGCCTCTGTGGGCCCCTCCTCCCAGCCAGTGGGAGTCAGGGACAGCCAGAGCTCACTCTTTCTCCCTTGCTTTGGGACCCTTCCCCCTACCCCTTGTTGTCAATCAGCATCCTTGTTCTTTGTAAGCCTGTTTCCCAGCCACTGAGAGATAGTGGCGGGCTTCCCTATGACTTGCCATTGGCCAAGACTTGAATCTGCCTCTCAGCCAATGGGAAAGGGGACAGTCAGGGAAGGAGGCTTGACTTTGTTAGGGTTTAAAACCCTGCTGCCTCCATATTTCCTTTCCTCTCCCTCATGATCGGTCATGGGGAAGACTGCCCTCTTCTCCCAGGGAAGAGAATAAATTCCTGTTCTTATCCTAAGAGATTCCTGTGTCTTTAATTAAATTTTGGGTGAAGTTTTTCATCTCAAACAGGTGCAAACAGCTTTTTCAAGGAGTTTGGCAATGAAAGAGAGAGGCAATACAGGATGATGGGTTCAAAAGTACAAGATGGAGGAATCATGGTTTGATAGCCATTATTTTGAGAAAGATGGAGGGGGGTGTGGTTAGTGGATCATAATCTCAATATAAGTCAGCAATGTGATCTGGCAACCAAAATGTTATACTGTCTTGGGCTGCATAAAGAGAGGCAAAGCTTCCAGGTGGTCAAACCACACTTGGAGTATTGGGTTTAGTTCTGGGTGCCACAGTTTAAAGAGGACATTGAGAAGATGAAAAGTATCCAAAGAGTGCAACCAGGATGATGAGTCTGTGTCATCTGAGGATTGCCTGAAGGACCTCAGGGAAGGAGAATTGAAGGCAAAGGAAGGGCTTCAAGTTTATGAGGAACCATCAGGTAGAGAAGGAATTAAACTTGTTCTTTTTTGGCCCCAGAGGCAACGTATAGAAAACAGCAAGGGATCAATTTAGGCTTGAGGTCAGGAAAAACAAACTAACAATTAGAGCTGTCCAAAAGGGGAATGGGCTAGTACTGACATTTATGATTCAGACTAAATGGACCCTGAGGTCCCTCCCAACACTCAAATTCTATGATTCTGTAATCTTCCTAAAACAAAAGAGTTAAAGTTACCGCGTTAACAAGTAGAATTTTGTGCATGGTGAGTTTTTCTGTTTTCTTATTTTGAGGGAGGATGATCAGGCCCTTGCATATAAAAGTTACTTTTTTGTTCTTTTCATACGTTTGTTCTTCTTTGTATGGGAAGTACAGGAGGATGAGGTGGTGACAAGGAAGGGAAGTTCACTCTTATTATCTCGGCACATTTCTTTTTCCCCAAATACATGTCACTACTTTGAACATAATAAAAATTCAATAAATGTTTACAAAACAAATGACTACATATGCTTCATTTATTCTTCAAGTTCTCACACTTTTATCAATGTATCTTTCCTCTATTGAAACAGATAGTAGACAGTATTAGAGAAAAGCAAATAGCCTAATGCTAGAAATGGTCTTAGAAAACAGTGTGGTTCAAGAGATAAACACCTAACTTAAAATCAGGAATAGCTAGGTCTACTCACTTAATCTCTCTGAGACTCAATTTCCTTATCTGTAAAATGAGAATACCTATCATCTACCTTACAGTGTTGTGCTGAGGATCAGTTGATGTGACTTATGATGTGATCACAGATTAGTTCTGTGACTTCAGGTGGCTGTGACCTAGTCCAAATTTCCTACTAAAAACCCTTCTGTTTCCATAAAGTTCTATATAAATATCAGTTATTACTGTTATCCTATTCTTATCTCGTTTTACATAATTCATATAGAGATTATCTTAGACAAGTCATCATGCTACAATTATTATTTTATATTTATATCCTATGGACTACTGCACATATAAATAAAACAAAGTGCTTTTGTAATTGAAAAAAAAGAGTTAGGGTATAAGCTTATCTTCATTAGGATCACTGAAAGTCTTGTACTGGAGTACAATTCCATTAGCAGATAAGATTATGGAAACTGTACACGCTAATTCTCTCCTCACATAACTTTTTTTAAACTGTTTTTTTTTTTAATTTAGTATTTTATTTTCCCTTGGTTACCTGTGAAAACAATTTTTAACATTTGTTTTTAAAACTTTGAATTCCAAATCCTATCCCTTCCTCCCTCTCCACTACCCCACCCCCATTGAAAAGGCAAGCAATTCAATATAGGTTATACATGTGTAGTCATGCAAAATATATCCATAATAGTCATGTTGCCCTCACATGATTTTTATTTCTTCTGCTACATCTCTACATTTTGAATGTTTTTCCTGTAGGGTTTGGAGACTCTGAGTATCACAAAAATCTATTAAAAATATTAAGTCTTTGTAGCTCAATGTCAAATCCAGGTTATTGTGGGCAACAATTTATATATGATAATGCTTGAGTTCTAGTGCAGTTTGTTCTTTAAAGTCTCAACATTACTTTAAAGTTTGCATTTTTAGTATGAGAATTTTCATATGTTCAATCATGAAAGGTAGTGAGCTTCTGATGTACAATTCAATCAGCCAAATCATGTTCTACTAGGTATTTAGTATATGCTAAACTTTTGCAACATACCGTGCTTTGTTGCATAACTTCTACCATTTCTTTGCATGATTAACTTGTTGTTGTTGTTGTTGTTGTTGTTGTTGTTGTTGTTGTTCTTCTTCTTCTTCTTCTTCTTCTTCTTCTTCTTCTTCTTCTTTGTACACCATAGCATGCCAGGCCCCTGTATCCTCCACTATCTCTTAAAATCTGTCGAGGCTCATCATGTTCCTTGCTTTCATGACACTATCTACCCCTTTTATATTCTGCCATTCCCTTCTCTTTTGTCTTCAATCTTTCCCATCAGGGTCTTTTCCAATGAGTCTCATCTTCTCATTATGGGGCCGAAGTATTTAAACATTTCAGTATTTGACCTTCCAATGATTATCCTGAATTAATTTCTTTAAGCATTGCTGATTTGATCTCTTTGCTGTCCAAGGACTCTCAAAAGTCTTCTCCAGCACAAAAATTTTAAAGTGTTGATTCTGTAGCACTCAGATTTCCTTATATTCCAACTCTCACAGCCAGACATGGCTACTGGAAAAACCATAGCTTTGACTATATGGACCTTTGTCGACGAGGTGATGTCTTTGCTTTTCAGTATGCTGTCCAAGTTTCCCATAGCTTTCCTCCCATGGATCAAGCATCTTTTAATTTCATGGCTACAGTCACTGTCTGCAGTGATCTTTGAGCCCAAGAATATAAAATCTGATACTGCTTCCATTTCTTCTCCCTCTGTTTGCCAGGAACTGATGGGAACAGTTGCCAAGATCTTAGTTTTTTTCATGTTAAGCTTCAAGCTAGCTTTTACACTCTCAACAAGAGACTTCTTAATTCTTCATTTCTGCCATCAGAGTAATATCATCTGCATATCTAAGATTGTTAATATTGCTCCTGGCAACCTTAATTCCAGCTTTTGATTCACCCAGGCTGGCATTTCCCGTGACGTACTCTGCATGTAAGCTAAAAAATAAGGTGACAAAATGCAGCCTTGTCATCTTCCTTTCCTAATCTTGAACCAATCAGTTGTTGCATGCCCAGTTCTAACTGGTGCATTTTGACCTGACACAGGTTCTTCAGGAGACAAATAAGATGATCTGGTATTGCCATCCCTTTGAGGACTTGCCACATTTTGTGATCCACACAGTCAGAGGCTTTAAGTGTAGTCAATGAAACAGTAGTAGATATTTTTCTGGAACTCCCTTGCTTTTTGCATAAACCAGCAAAAGTTGGCAATTCTTAGTTCCTCTGCCTCTTTGAAAACCAGTCATCTCTTCTGGTAATTCTCATTTCACAAAATACTGAAGTTTAGCTTGCAGAATCTTAAGCATAACCTTCTTGGCATGTGAAATGTTCCCCTGATATCTCTAATTTTCTTGAAGAGATCTCTTGTCTTTCCCATTGCATTGTCTACTATTTCTTTGCATTGCTCTTTTAAGGAATCTTCTTATGTCTCCTTGCTATTCTCTGGAATTCTGCATTCATTTGGGTATATCTTTCCTTTTTATTTTCCTTCACTCCTTGGCCATTTGTAAAGTCTCATCAGATAGCCATTTTGCTTTCTTGATCTTCTTTTTCTTTGAAATTTTTTTGTTGCTGCCTCCTGTAGCAACTTGTCCCATCAGTTCCTGGCAAAGAGAGGGAGAAGAAATGGAAGCAGTGTCAGATTTTATATTCTTGGGCTCAAAGATCACTGCAGACAGTGACTGCAGGCATGAAATTAAAAGACATTTGCTCCTTGGATTGAAAGCCATGGAAAACTTGCAGAGACATCACCTTGCTGACAAAGGTCCATATAATCAAAACTATAGTTTTTCTAGTAGCCATGTATAACTGTGAGAACTAGAATATAAAGAAAGCTGAGTGCCATAGAATCAACACTTTTGAATTTTGGTGCTGGAGAAGACTTTTGATAGTCTTTGGACAGCAAGGAGACCAAATCAGTCAATACTTAAAGAAATTAATTCATGCTATTCACTGGAAGGTCAAATACTGAAGCTGATGCTTAAATACTTTGCCCCCTTAATGAGAAGACAGGACTCGTTGGAAAAGAACCTGAGGGGAAAGACTGAAGGCAGAAAGAGAAGGAAATGGCGAAAGATAAGATGGATAGATAGTGTCATGAAAGCAAGAAACATGAGCCTGGACAGATTTTAGGAGATAGTGGAAGATACAAGGACCTGGCATGCCATGGTCCATGGGGTCATAAAGAATCAGACATGACTAAAGAGTTGAATAACAACAAACATGTATAGTATTATGAACCTCTGTCTGTGGTTCTTCAGGCACTCTACCAGCCCTTAAATATATTTATCATTTTCACTTCATATTCATAAGAGATGCCATTTAGGCCATATCTATTATGATCTTATGGTTTCCCCTGCTTTCATCAATAAACGAATTCTGAATTTTGCAATAAGAAGCTCATGATCTTGGCCATAGTCAGTTCCTAGTCTTGTTTTAACTGATTGTATAGAGCTTCTTCCCCTTTGGCTTATATAAGCAATATGATTTCTTATTGACCATCTGGTGTTGTCCATGTGTGGAATCATCTTTTGGGTTGTTGAGAAAGAATGTTTGCTATGACTGGCAAGTTATTTTAATAAAACTCTATTGGTCTCTGTCGTGCTTCACTGTGTACTCCAAAGGCAAACTTGCCTATTATTCCAATTATGTTTGATTTCCTACTTTAGCATTCCAGTCACTTATCATGAATATGATATCTTTTTGGTTTTTTGGTGTTATTTCTAGAAGACGTAAGTCTTCATAGAACTGATCAACTTTGGCTTCCTTGGCACCGGTAGTTAGAGCAAAGACTTGTATTACTTTGCTGTTGAACAGTATGCCTTGGATTTGAACAGATATCATTGTCATTCTTTGTCAGTACTGCTTTTCTCATCCTCTTATTGACTATGAGGGCTGCTCCATTTCTTCTAAAAGATTCTTGCCCACAGCAGTATATTAGATAGATAGATAGATAGATAGATAGATAGATAGATAGATAGATAGATATACTAATATGAATGATTAATAATGATCCCTAATTCTAGGCTCCTTAAAGATAACCCTTCTGGGATTTCTGGTGTCTCTGACCTAGTCCACAATTCCTACCAAAAATGCTTCCATTTCCATAATCAAATCAACATGACACAGCTATGTATTCATTGCTTCCTTGACATTTATTTGGTTGAGTTAATATGGATGTCACCCATGGAGGGCCTTTTGATTCCATTTTTTAATCCTAGCTATTTCAGAGGTTCCATCTTGACGTAAACCACTTTTGGTCACATTTTGGCATATCCAGGGGCATGTATCAGCCTTTACTATTGCTCATGAAGTGATGTGTTTTGCTCCAAAAGCATTTCTATAGGTTATTTATCATGTGATTTAAGAACATCTATCAATCCTATTCTTCCTTTTTGATGAGGAAGTGTTCATCTTTCTATGGCTGCCTTAGGTAGATGGGCTCTATGTTCTATTATTATTGTACAAGTTTATGTTCATCTACTTCTCACATCTACTTTATGAGCCATTTTATAGTCCTGAAAACATACATAAAGATAGATATTGAGAAGGTAAAAATTGCTTTAAATGTGTACTTCCCATTGAACTTTGATTTCAGGAATATTGCAAGTCTCTATACATTCAGTCACCATTTTCTCCTTTATGGCTTTACCTCAGTGCCTAAAGAAAACAAGGTATTTGTAAGTATCACCTTATCCATTTATTCAATTTAATGTCCACATTCAAATCTGAATCCTGCAGTTTCTTCTTTCCTTGACACAAATTAAGAATTTAACACTTATATGGTACCAATGTCATTTTAATATCATTGAATAAAGATTCCGCAAGATAGAGATGCTGCTTAATGGGATTTTGGGTGGAGCCATATAGCTTGAGGTTGTCCATATTCATCAAAGTTCCAAATAAGATGTTTTGGTTTGACCCTCTCTTTAATTCAGAGCCCATACTTAGTTCGGTTAAAGAGGGATTTTAATGGATATAAGGGTGGGAATTGATCATTAATAATTGGCTTCATCTGTCTCCTGAGAGGTGTTTTGTTTCATCTCAATTGTTCTTTGACTTTATTGTGATCGTGAAATGTATTAGAGAACAGTTTTACACAAGGACAGCAAATACTCTAGATGTCTCTCTCTCTCTCTCTCTCTCTTTCTCTGTATGTGTATATATATGTATGTGTATATATGTATATGTACTACATATATGTACATATGCATGTACATATATGTGTATGTTTGTATATGTGTGTATATGTGTATATATACTACCATCTATTTTATACAATTGTAGTATAAGGAACATTTATCCCCTGGCAGTCATCCTGGTGATGGCTGGTGCTTAGATGAGAGTATTCCTTGCTTCTACTTGCTTTCAGCTTAATACTCCTAGCAAGGCTTATACTTCGCTAAAATAGTCTTCAAAAACCCAGTATAATGTCCACACATAACTAACCATTAGAATAGGGCTATATTTGTTTTTCTGAGTAAAGTCATACAAAAATCAAAACTGCAAGATGTATTGTAGCATTATTATATGTATTTATATTTATTAAAGCATTTAGACCTAGAATGGATTTTAGTGATCATCTCTTCTAAAATCCCTTTTTTTGCAGATGAGGAAATTGAGACCCAGACATGAAGTGACTCACCCAAAATTGTATAAGGAGTGAATGGAAGAGCTTCTATACTCAGACTTCTGTCTGAATGGCTTATTCATATCCTTTGATCATTTTACTTAACAAATTCAACATACGTTTCTTAAATGCTTATTTTGTGCACCTATACTGTACTCAGTAAATCTATTTTGGTGAAGGAAACATAAGTAAGCAGAGGGCATAAATGGGCTGTACTGGCATACCTGGGGAAGCATCACCATTAGCCATCCCTTTCTGCTCAAACCAAGGGTCAGCAGGAATCCTCAATCAAGGTGTGATGGCATAAATTAATGACAGACCTTTCAATGTATCAAAGAAATGTAGTTCTTTACATATAGTTGAATATACAGATTTTATTTAGGAATAAGCCATGTTGAACAAAAGAAAAAAGATTTAACATTGCACAAAATCCTACTAGGTGATAGAAGAAGCAAGCATTTATTAATCACCTACTACATGCCAGGCACTGTGCTTCACACTTCACAAATATTATCTCATACTGCAACATTAAGGTCCAGTTGTCCATGAAACTCATTTATTCTTTTACCACTATAGTCTAAAATTGTCCTCAGGAGAACATTGATTTTTTGAAGGATACCAATTCAGTGACACTGAATATTTATTGTGGAAATTAATCTTCAAGTACATTGTAAGAATTGAGTTGCCAGGGGCAGCTAGGTGGCACAGTGAATAGAGCACTGGCCTTGGAGTCAGAAGGATCTGAGTTCAAATCTGGCCTCAGACACTTAACACAAAAACTAGTCATGTGACCTTGGGCAAGTCACTTAACTCCAATTGCCCTCCAAAAAACAAAAAGAAGAATTGAGTTGCCAGAATAAGCCAACATCTCTTCTAATCTCTTGTGGATGGGAGAAAGTTGAGAAGGAAGGAATAAAGGAAGGAGAGAAAGAAGGATGGGTAAAAAGAAAGAGAGAGAAAGAAAGAAGATTTGGGTGATAAATATGAGTTTGCAATTATGGTAGAAATACTCTGACAGTGGGATGTTATACTCTGATTAGTCACCAAAAAAAGCAAACATGTAGAGTAAGCTCTTACTGCTATTGCCCCAACATCTCTTCTCATACTATAACAAACTCTTCACCTGAATCAGCGTTAAGGAGCCATTAGAATCCAATCTCATTTTCCAACCAGTTTCATCACAGATAGCCCTGACTATGCAAGTCCCAACATGCTAGCATGAAATTGTTTACTTTTAATAATAGCAACGTTATTTTTGACTGCAGTGAGACCATAACTCTGGTATGTTTTGTTTTGGTTCATTTACTTAGACAGCCATCTGGCAAGATAAACCAGCAATGTTCAAATGAGATATTCTCAAGTGAAGGAAAACATCTTCTGTTAGAAATACGGAGACTATGGCAGAGCCCGGGCTATACTTGTTCTTCAAGTCCACACACACACACACATAAATTGGCCCTAACCAGTTTTGCCAAATCTCTCCATAGAAAAGTCCTTGATCCTGCTGCTCCAACCAACTATACCACCCAGTCACCTCAATCCATGCCAAACCCTAACGTTCTGCATATCTTACATTGCCCCTTTTAGCTGCAATGTGCTCCTACTTCTCCAGCTGTCAAAATCATGCCAATTCTATAAGGCTTAGCTCAATTGCTACCTCCTCTATGAAGCCATCCCTGATACCCTCCAAGGTCAAAATCATCATTCCTTCCACTGAACTCTCATAGAATCTTATGCCTACTCTATTTTAAAATAATAATAGTTGATATCTATATAGTACTTTACATACATGATTTCACTTGATCTTTATAAAAAAAAATCACCCTGGAATTCCAATGCCAAGATGGCAGGAACCCTCTGAAGCCCTCCCAAATTCTCCTCCAAATAACTAGAACACTACCTTAGAACTGAACTAGGAACAGGGTAGGGGCTTACCAGCCCAGCAGGAAAGATCTATCTCATTGTGAGATCCAGGAGTAACAGCAGCAGCAGCAGCAACAGCAGCAGCAGCAGCGAGCCTCACAGCAGGCGGCCTGAAGCAAAGCTCTGAGCCTGGGCAATCCACCAGTGAAGCCCCACCCTCCTGCAAACTAGCAGACAGTTTGTGGATAATGGCAAAGCCCCACCCCAGTGACCCCCCTACCCCCAGAACAAGCCACCAGCGAGGCCTTGACCTCATGGCTGACTAGCAGTGAAGCCCTGACCCAAGGCTGGACAACATTGAGACCCCATCCCTTGAGTAGAACAGTCACAAAATTACTCCTTCAGGACCATCTAACCAAGAGGCCCTGTTTCCATAGCAATCCAGTAGGAGGGCCCCATTCCTGCAGCTGACCAGCAACAAGATCCCTCCTCCAGGGCTAGCCAACAGAAAGATTCTGTTACCATAGCAACCCAGCAGCAAGGCCTGACCTCTGGAGTAGGCCAGTGGCTAGACCTCACACCCAGGGAAGGCCAATAGGGAGGCCTCACCCCACAGTACAAGCCAAAAGGGAAGCCTACCCTACAGAGAAAACAAGCAGCTAAGCCCAGAAGCCCAGTGAAACCCAGCAGTAAGACTCAGAGATCCAGAACAAAAAGCTTGGGACGATGCAGGAACAGAGCCCAACTCTCACATAAAAACACCAAGTCAGCCAAAAAAAAAGACAGAAAATGAGCAAAAAACAAAAAAAAGAGCTCGAATATAGAAAGTTGCTATGATAATAGGGAGGATCAAGGCACAAACTTAGAAGAAGACAATAGAGTCAAAATGGCTATATATGTGAACCCTCAAAGAAAAATGTAATTTGGTATCAGGCCCAAAAAGAATTCCTAGAAGAGCATTAACAGGATTTTAAAAAGCAAATTAGAGAAGTAGAAGGTAAATTGGGGAAAGAAATGAGATTAATGCAAGAGAATCATGAAAAAAGAGTCACTAGCATGGGAAAAGATATACAAAAATTTACTGAGGAAAATAACTCCCTAAAAAAAATAGAATTGTCCAGATGGAAAGGGAAGTACAAAAACTCACTGAAGAAAATAATTCTTTAAAACCTAGACTTGAACAAGTGGAAACTATTGACTCTCTGGGACATCAAGGTATGACAAAACAAAATTTAAAAAGTAAAAAAACCAGAAGAAAATACGAAGTTTCTCTTTGGAAAAACAACTGACTTAGAAAATAGATCCAGGAGAGGTAATATAAGAACTACTGGACTACTGAAAAGCCATGATTTTTTTAAAATCCTGGACAAGATCTTTCAAGAAATTATCAAAGAAAACTGCTTTGATATGTTAGAACCAGAGAGCAAAATAGAAACTGAAGCCTGAAAGAGATCCCAAAAAAAAATTCCCAGGAATATCATAGCCAAATTCCAGAGCTTAAAGATCAAGGAAATAGTATTGTGAGTAGCCAAAATGAAACAATTCAAATGTTGGGGAGATATAGTCAGGATTACACAGGATTTGGCAGCTTCCACATTAAAGAATCAGAAAGCAAAGGAGTTAGGATTACAACCAAGAATCACCTACCCAGCAAAATTATATATAATCTTTTTTTTTGAGGTGGGGGGAGAGGCAGGGGATGGATATTTAACAAAACAGAGCACTTTCAAACATATCTAATTAAAAGACCAAAGCTAAATAAAAAAGTTGACCTCTAAATACAAGACTCAAGGGAAACATAAAAAAGTAAAGAAGAAACAAGAAAGAGAAAACATAAAAAATTCAATAAGGTTAAACTGTTTGTATTTTTATATGGCAAAATAATGCTTGTAACTTTTTTCAGGGCCTTATCTTTTTTTTCAACATTCACTTTTATAAGATTTTGAGTTCCAAACTTTTCTCTCTCCCTCCCACTTTCTCCTCCTCCCTCCCCAAGAAGGGGAGGGCAAGCAATCTGATATTGGTTATACACATATTATATAGATAGATACAGAGATAGAGATAGATATATACACATATACACATATACACATACACATACAGGTTATACACAGTCATATTAAACACATTTCCACATTAGTCATACTGTGAAAGAAGAATCAGAACAAAAGGGGAAAACCATGACAAAGAAAAAACAACAAAAAAGGTGAAAATAGTGTGCTTCGATCTGCATGCAGACTCCATAGTTTTTCCTCTGGATGTGGATAGTATTTTCCATCATGAATCTTCTGGAATTGTCTTAGATCATTGTATTGCTGAGAAGAGCCAAGTCTATCAAAGTCGATCATTGCACAATGTACTGTGTACAATGTTCACTTGATTCTGATCCCTTCACTCAGCATCAGTTCATCTAAGTCTTTCCATTTTTTTTCCTGAAATCTGCCTGCTCATTGTTTCTTATGGAACAATAGTATTTCATTACATTCATATACCACCACTTGTTGGGCCATTCCCCAATTGATGAGAATCCCTTCCATTTCCAATTTTTTACCACCACAAAAAGAGCTGCTATGAATATTTTTGTGCACATGTGTCTTTTTTCATGATCTCTTTGAGATACAGACCTAGTAGTCATTTTGCTGGATCAAAGAGTATGCACAATTTTATAGTTCTTTGGGCAATATTTGTAACTCTTAACTTTATTACTATAAGAGCAATTAGAAGAAGTTTATGTAGACAGAGGGTGTGGATATAAAATGACTTTGATAGGATGATATCCCCAAAACAAATAAAGGGGTGAGAAAGAAAATTGCACTGGAAGGAGGGGAGAGACTGAATGGGTCAATTTATCCCACATAAAAGAGGCATAAAGAGCTACTGTAATGGAGGGAAGATGAGGTGGGGTGGGCAAAGCTTAAACCTTACTGTCATCAAAATTGGCTCAAAGAGGGAATAACATGCACACTCAGTTGAATACAGAAATCCATCTTACCCCGCAAGGAAGTAAAAAGAGAGGAGGATAATAGAAAGGGGAGGAGGGACTGATCAAAGGAAGGGTATATTAGTGAAGGTGTTGATCAGAAGTAAAACACTTGTGAGGAGGGAAATGTTGACTTATAAGAGAGAGAAGAGGATAAACAAGCAAAAAATAGCATGGAGGGAAATACACAGTTATCAAAACTATAAATGTGAATACAATGAATTCAGCCATAAAATGGAAGCAGATAGCAAAATGGATTAAAAAGCAGAATCCTACAATAAGTTACTTATAAGAAATACATTTGAGGGGTGGAGCCAAGATGGCAGCATAGCAGCAGCAACATATCGCAGCTCTCACATAGCCACCCCAAAATACCCATAAAATAGGACTCTAAACCAATCCTAGAACTCCAAAACACACACAAAGATACTTCCCACTAAAGTCAGCTCGGCTACGAGGAACCATATCAGCACTGAGAACCGAAACCAGCCTGGCCTGAAGCCGCGGCTGTCCCCCGGGGGCGGCTGGGCTGGAGGAGCAGAGGAACCTCTCAGGTGAGCGGATTAGTGGCATCTGCGAGTGGGAATTGTGAAAGGGGGAGATAAGCAGTCCGGCCGAAAGGCCTTCAGAGTGGAAAAGCGAAAGGCAGAGGTTTTGCACCCGCCTCTGCATTGCAGCTTCCTGCCCACGGCCTGCAGACAGCAGGGGGACTAAGCGATTGTTCACAGGCCAGTACTCTCACGTTGAGCAGCCTGGATCAGGATCGCCATCTTGGGCCTAGGTCTTGGAGTCCTCATTATCCAGCGAGCCGGAAGTAAGTAGGAAGGGTCCCAGCAACTTCCTCAGAGCTACGGCAGCCGGGAGGACCCCAGCCATTTGGGACAGAGCTTTCCCTTCTGCGAGCAGAGCCCCATAGAGATTTTAAAAAAAAATCACGGACTGAACAACCATGAGTAAGAATAAGCATAAGAAGCTAAGTAAGAACAGCTCCCAAACCCTAGATTCCTTCTTTGGGGAAAAGAAAGATCATGGGAGAGAGAGGGAGGAGGAGAGCGCAGCCAGAGCGCCCCCACCAGAGGCCTCCAATAAAC
>CM053587.1:136135296-136150465 GCA_028646515.1 Pseudochirops corinnae | reverse complement strand
CCCCCCCTTCCACTCTCTACCCTGTCCCTGTCCCTCTACAGAAGTGTGCACTTCCATCAACCTTCCCCACCACCCTGCCCTCCCCTCATCATCCTACCTCTCATCCCCATTCCCTCTATTTTCCTGTGTGGCAAGATGCCCAGTTTAGAATTTATGTCATTTCTTCCCTAAGCCAAGTTCAGTGAGAGTAAGGTTGACTCTTTCCCTTTTGCCTCCCTGTTCTCCCCCTCTATTGTAACAATTATCCTTTGTCTCTTCCATGAGTTGCTCAACCCCATTCTGTCTCTCCCTGTTTCCTCTCAGTCTAATCCTCTCTCACCTCACTATTGGTGAAATAGATTTGATTTTTTTTTTTTTTTGGTCTTTTTGGAGGAGAGAAGGCAGGGCAATTGGGGTTAAGTAACTTGCCCAAGGTAACACAGCTAGTTAAGTGTCAAGTGTCTGAGTTCGGATTTGAACTCAAGTCCTCCTGACTTCAGGGCCAGTGCTCTATTCACTGTGCGGGTTAACTGCCCCTGTGAAATAGACCTTCAGACAAAGAGCAGCCACAACCCATCCTCCTCAGGACACACCCTCCACTGTGATAATAGCTTAAATTTACAAAAACAATGTTGTAAGCACTTTTCATCACAGCAACCCTGGCAAACAAAGTGGTAACAGTTTTTAACCCATTGTACCAACAGTGAAAAACTGAGCCAGAAGAAAATTTTAGGTGGCTTACTTAGAGATAAGAACTCCATCCAACCCAGGTCTTCTGACTCCAAACCAGTGGTGTCAAATAGAAACAAATCCCTGCAGACCACATATTGGCTTGTTGTTCATTCCTTTTCAGTCATGTCCTACTCTTCATGCCCCCATTTGGAATTTTCTTGGCAGAGATACTGGAGTGGTTTACCATTTTTCTTCTCCAACTCATTTTACAGATGAGGAAACTGAGGCAAAGAGGGTTAAGTGACTTGCCCAGGGTCATATAGCTAATAAGTGTCTGAGGCCAGATCTGAACTGAGGAGGATGAGTCTCCCTGAATCCAGGCCTCATTCTCTATTCACTGTGCCACCTAGCTGCCCACATGGTGACTAAGACAACCACAGATTAACATTATCCATGTTGTATTGCTATGTATTGTTAAAAATTTGCCAATTGCATTTTTATCGGGATGGGGCCTTGAAGTTTTGCACAGGGAGTTTGACACCTCTGCTCTACACTGACATCCTTCAATCATCTGATTATCCACAAAGGATTGGCATAAGTTGTTCTGATGAAAATGATTTTAGTCTAACTTCTAACATAGAAAACTAGTAGAAGATTGTGTACCAGATGATGGGGACTGAATGAAATGAAGACATATTGTCATGATAGGCTTTGCTGGCAGTTTTGAAGCAGTGACATATGAATGAGTAAATAACATGTGTTGCAAAGATTTCTGTAACATGACACTGGTGGTAATGTTTGCCTTTATAATACACAGCTTCTTCTTTTTTTTTAAAATCAGATTAGCACCCCCATTATTCTGTCAAGAGTGAATGAAGCATTTCTATAACTAGTAAGTAATGTACGATGAGTAAAACAAAGGAAATTCAAACAAGAAGTAATATCAGTGATCTAGAAATTGAAGAAAAGCTTAGGAAAGCCAGCTTGCAAGCAAGTCTTTCTGTAGATAGTAAGACTCAAGGTTACCCTCTAGCAAGAAGTCGAACAATCATTTATCCTGTTTACTATAAATTATTTGAAAGAAACCTACTATGCTGGAATCTGTATTCACAGAAATAACACATTAGGGAAATGACCCTTTAAATAATTCCTGCTATCCTGGACAAGGAGGCACTGTGATGAACTAAGCAAGCAAGCAGCCTTTGTTAAAAAGCCACAGGCCAAATAAAGGAGGGATAAGAGGATCGATTGGCAAAACCACAGGCAAAAATGCTGTTTGCTAATTAACTTATTTTACCAGTTAAATAAATAAGTGAAATAAGAAAATTACTGAAAATATTTAGTGTATAACCTTGAGGTTTTAAAAAGGATTAATTATAGCACTGGTATTTGAGGTAGATTTGAGTTAAATCTAATCCATTTAAATTAATCATTATGGAAGCTCCATTAATCATATTTTCCATATATTTATGTATGGAATATGTGTTTGTACATTATAAACATAAACAAATATACATACACATTATGTGCCAGGCACTGTGTGAAGCACTGACAATACAAAGAAAGGCCAAAGACAGTCCCTGTTCTCAAGGAGCTCACAGGCTAATGGGGAGACAAGATAAAAACAAACGAGATATGTACATCAATCTATAAATGAGAGATAATCAATAGAGGAAAGGCACTGGAATTAAGGGGGATCAAGAAAGACTACCTGTAGAAGATGGGATTTTAGCTGGGACCTGAAGGAAGCCCAGGGAAGCCAGGAGGCAGAGCTGAGGAGGGATAGAGCTCCAAGCACGGGGAGTTGGGGGATGGAGTGTCATGTTTAAGGAACAGCAAAAAAGTCAGTGTCCCTGGATCACAAAGTATATGGCTGCGTGTAAGGTGTAAGAAAACTGGATGTATGGTTACTGGTCAGGGGAGGCAGGTTATTAATGACTTTGAACACCAGTTTTTTTATTTAATCCTGGAGGTGATAGGAAACCACTGGAGTTTACTGAGTAGGGGGTGACGTGGTCAGACCTGTACTTTAGGAAGATCACATTGGCAGCTAAGTGGAGGTTGGACTGGAATGGGGAAAGAAACCAACCAGCAGACTCCTGTAATAGTCCATGTGGGAGGTGATGAGGGCCTGCCATGGCACAGTGTCAGAGGAGAGAAGATGGTTACAAAGGTAAAATTCCAACAAATTAGATATGGGAGGAAGGGTGAGGGAGAAGAGGCAAAAGAGACTGAAGAGTTGAGAATGATGCCTGGATGACTGGAAGGATGGTGATTCCCTAACAGTAACAGGGAAGTCTGTAAGAAGGGAGAGTTGTGTGGTAGAGGGGGCAGATTATTAGTTCGGTTTTGGATATGTTAAGTTTAGAATGTCCAGTAGGCAGCTGGATATATAAGACTGGAGGTGATCTGAGAGGATGGTCTGAATAGGCAGATCTGAGAGATAGCAGCATAGGTAGTGCAGTGGATAGTGGTAGTGTTAGGCCTGCTGTCAGGAAGACAAGTTCAAATCCAGCTTCAGTCACTTACTAGCCATATGACCCTGTGCAAGTCACTTAACCCTGTTTACCTCAGTTTCCTCTTATGTAAAATGAGCTGGAAAAGGAAAAAATGAACCACTCTAGTATTTTTACCAAGAAAACCCCAAAAAGGGTCATGAAGAGTAGACATGACTGAAGAATAACTGAAGGACAACAGTCAAGAGATCATAATTGAATCTGTGGGAGCTAATGAGATCAAGTTAAACAGGGAGAAGAGAAGAGTGCCTAGGACAGTGCTCTGTGAAATATCCACAATTAGGGGGCACAAGCTGGATGAAAATCTAAGAGAGGAGATTGAAAAATGGTTAGATAGGAGGAGAGCCAGGAAAAAGCAGTATCACAAAAACCTAGAAAGAAGAGATTATCCAGGAGAAGAGAGGTTCAGAAGGGGGAGGATTGAGAAAAGGCTGTTAGATTGGCAATTAAGAGATTGCTAATAACTTTGGAGAGAGGAGTTGCAGTAGAAAATGAGCTTGGAAAGCCTGACTCATAGAGAGTTAAGGTGTAAGAGGAAAGGAAGTGCAGAGACATCTATTGTGGATGGCCTTCTTAAAGAGCAGAGCCACAGAAGGGAGCAGGGGTATGGGAAGAAAGCTAGTGGGCACGGAAGAGTCAAGTGAGGGTCTTTTGAGGATGAGGGGAACAGTCTATGCCCTCAAGGAGCTTACATTCTAATGGAGGAAAACAGAATATCAGTGAAGACCCAGAAAGTAGGGAGTGACAAAGCTTCTGTGATGCAATAGACCAGCTTCTGTCAAGATAAGGGGAAAGCTCATTTATCAGAGCCAAGAATGTTAGCAGGGTCTAAAATTCCAGGGGGCATGCAGGGGTTAGGATACGTTCTCATTTTGTTTTTAATCCTTTATACTATATTCATTACTCTGAAATAGAGGTGGTGGTGGTTGTTGTTCAATCATGTTGGACTCTTTGTGAAGCCATTTCTTGGCAAAGATACTTGACTGTTTTGCCATTTTCTTCCGCAGTTCATTTTACTTATGAGGAAACTAAAACAAACAGGATTAACTGACAAATTTGAATTCAGATCCTACTGACTCCAAACAGGATTAACTGACAAATTTGAATTCAGATCCTACTGACTCCAAGCCCAGCACTCTGTCCATTTCAGCCCCAGCTGCTTCTCGGACCTGGCTGCTTTTTAGAACAGTGATAGATCTTCACTACTTGTCAGCCTAATTGTACAACTTTATTCTATAGGTCAAATCAGTGAAGTATACTTGTGAATTTATTGTCTCAACTCTGATGTTAATTAGAAGTTATCCTTGGCAATGGTGCTTATAAACTTTAACATGCCTTAAATTAAAACTATATTATATATTTTGTACAAAATGAAAGTTTTAGAAAATATCCAATTAGAAATGGGAATCTAATCACAAAGGAATAATACGCTTTGATTTTTTTTTAATTTTCAGTTTAGTTTTTATATTATCAACATTAATAATAGTGCACATTTACATAATGCTATACTCTTCACAAAGTATTTTTCTTCAAACAGTCTTATCCCTAAAGGTAGCTAGTAGACTAGGCCTGGAATCAGAAAGCCTTGGTTCAAATCCGTTCTCTGACACTTGTTAACTGGGTGACACAGGCAAGTCACTTAACCCCTGTCTTCCTTAGTTTTCTCAACTGTAAAATGGGAGTGATAATAGTACCTACCTCCCAGCGTTGTTGTGAGGATCAGATAAGTAATAATTATAAAGCACTTACTTAGCACAGCACCCAGCAAACAGCAGATGCTTAATAAGCTCTTATCTCCTTCCTCTTTTCCTCCCTCCTCCTTCTCTCTCTCCCTCCCTCCCTCCCTTCTTTTCTTTCCACCTCACTCCCTTCTTTCTTTGCCCCCTCACTTCCTTTTTTCCTTCCTTCCAGTGAAGCAGGTAGTTTTACTATCCCCATCTTGCAAATGAAGAAACCAGGTCTCAAAGAAGAAAAATGACTTGCTAAAAAGTAAAGCTCAGAGTTTGGACTAAAGAAATCAACTACTCCATCTTCTCTCTAGACCTTGTCATTTTAGAAAATTTATCATCTTATTAAAAGTATTACATTTCCTTTTATAAGTGCTAGGTAGTGGTTAAGAGGTAAGGTAGATAAAGAATGGATTTAGAAGTTAGAAAGACACAAATTTCACTCCTAACTCCAACTTACTTAACTAGCTAGGTAACCCTAAACAAGTCACTCTTACTTCTCTGAGCCTCAGTTTCCTCATCTGTCAAATGGGGACATAATAATAACACCTCCCTCACAGGATAGTTGTGAGGATCAAAGGACATAGTAGATATAGAGTGTTTTGCAAACTGTAAAGCACTATATAAGTGTAAGCTAGTATAGCTCTTACTCCTTTATTTTTTTTAGATGTTTTCTATGTTCTTTTAATCTCCAAGCAAATACCCCTACTCCCAACCCCATAGGAACACATCTATCTTATAACATAAATTGAATTGAGAAAATATGTTCATTTGGAGCAATGGTGTCAAACTCAAATAGAAACAGGGACTACTAAGCCATGCAGAAGGATCACTGCAGGTCACATGCTGAATTAGAAAATCACATATTAATATTATCTGTTTTATTGCATTTTTAAATTTCATTAAATATTTCCCAATTCCCTCTTTCATCTGGTTCACCTGCCTTTGGGGGTGTTGTGGATCACATATCTGACACCTCTGATTTAGAGGAAAAGATGGGGCTCAAAGTGGGGAGAAGGAGTTTGGTTGAAAGAACCCTAGGCTGGGGGAAGGCAGCTCTAATCTTTCCTCCTAACCAGCTTTGTTTTAAGAACATTTGACTTCACTGGGCTTCTTTTTTTTTCAATTGTTAAATGAGAAGATGGATTAGATAATCTCTAAAGTCCCTTCCAGGGCAGGTAGATGACACAGTGGATAGAATGCCAGGCCTGGGGTCAGGAAGGCTTACCTTCTTTAGTTCAAATATGGCCTAAGACAATAGCCGTGTGACCCTGGGCAAGTCATTTAACCTTGTTGCCTCAGGTCAGTTTCCTCTTCTGTAAAATGAGCTGAAGAAGAAAATGGAAAACCAGTCCAGTATCTTTGCCAAGAAACCCCCAAAAGAGCTCACAAAGAGTCAGGCATGACTAAAAACAACTGATCAACAAGAAAAAGTGCCTTCCATCTCTAAAGCTATATAAGGGAGTTGAAGGTTTCAGGGAATTGATGAGAATGTCTCTCCTTTCTCTTCCCAACAGGGCCCTTCTCACCAGAGGGGGAAAAAATTAGAGGAGGATTTTCTTCTAGACTTAAGGCTGAAACCATGGAGGAAGGCCTAATGAGTTCCCTGGCTTTCCATTTTCCCATTTTCAAGGAGAAATTATTGTGCTATTAACACTGAAGTTCAGCCGCTAAAAAGCCGATTCCACTTTTGGAAAGTTCCAATGATTCCAAAGTTCTTCACATGGAGTCTAAACCTGTTTCTCTGTAATTTTACTTGTCACTTACAGTTCTCTCTTCTAAGCCAGTGGGTTTTAAACTTGTTGGTCTTTAGATCCCTTCTGCTCTTAAAAATTGAGGACTCCAAAGAGCTTTTGTTTGTTCAAGTTTTATCTATTAATATTTGTTGTCGTTGTTCAGTTGTGTCTACACTACACTTTGAGAACCACTGTTCTGGGCCTAGGAGAGCAAATTTAATCTTCCTTTTAAAAAAATTATTTTTTTCACTTAACAGAAATCTGTTTTCTCTTTCCCCTTATCCAATTGAGAAAAATAAAATGAAAGGGAAAAACAAATTCATTGCAATGAATATTCATAGTCAGGTCAAACAAATTCCCAGATTATGTTTTTTTTAAAAGTCTTATTCTACACCCTAAGTCTAGCACCTTTGTCAGGATACAGATAGCAAGCTTCCTGAAATCATGGATGGTCATTGCATTAATCTTACAGCTTTCTAAGTTATTTGTCTTTACAGTGTTGTCATTGTATAAATTGTTCTCTTGTTTCTACTCATGTCATTCTTTATCAATTTATACAAGGCCTTAGAACTGTTCACTTTTATAATTTTATTGTTATAGTATAAATTGTTTTTCTGATTCTGTTAACTTCACTAGTTCTTAAAAGTTTTTCCATGTCGCACTGAAATCATTTATTTCCTGATTTCTTGTTGAATAATATCTATTCCATCTCATCCATATATAGCAGTTTGTTTAGATATTCCTCGGTTTTTGGTGTATAATTCCAAATTGCTCTCCCAAATGGTTTTGCCCATTAACAGGTCTCCCAGCACTGTATCAATGCTTCTGTTTTTCCACATTCCCTCCAATATTTATTATTTTCCATTCTTGTCATCTTTGCCAAACTAATAGATATGCATTGGAATCTCACAATTGCCTTAATTAATCTTTATCTATTAGGGAATGGTTCTTATTACTATAGAATCACTTCTATATATACATACACACATATTATACATGTATGTGTGTATGTATACACACACAGACACACACAGGGAGAAGGGAAGGGGATAAAGACTTTTATCAGAGACACGTGCTACAAAGAAGTTTGCCCAATTATTTTCCTTTTAATCTTCATTTTATTAGATTTGTTTGTAAAAACCCTTTTAGATTTTATGTAATTAAAATCATCCATTTTTATTTTTTGTGATCCTCTGTATCCCAGGTCTGATCATGAACTTTTCTTCCATCCGTATATCTAATAGGTAATTTTTGTCCCTTTTTTTCTAATTTGTCGTGTGACATTTTATAGTTAGGTCAAGGCTCCATTTAGCATTTATCTTGGCATAAAGTGTGAGGAGCTGGTTGTACATCTAATCTCTTCCATACTGCTATCCTGTTCTCCAAGCAGTTTTTAATCAGATAGTGAATCCTTATTCCAGTAGCTGGAGTGTTTGAGTTTATTGAACATTAGGCTACTAGGTTTAGTTGCTTCCACATATTGTGTAGTTAATTTTTTCTACCGATCAGTCTCTCTAGCTTTTAACCAATTCCAAATTGTCTTAAGGATTACTACTTTGTAGTAGAGTTTAAGAGGTGGTATTATTAGGTCCCCTTCATTCCCACCTGTTCATTATTTTCCATGAAATTATTAACTTTTTTGCCTCCATGTGAATTTCATATTTTTTCCTAGTTTTACAAAGTAATCCTTTGGTAGTTTGGTATGATATTAAATAAATATATAAATACCAATGGAAGTATCATTTTCTAATTGCTCAGCCTACCTATGAACAATTAATATTCCTCCAATTATTTAGGTCTGTCTGTATTTTTCGAAGGGGTGATTTGTAGTGGCATTTATATAGTTCTTTGTTTCTTAGTAGATAGACTCCCAAGTATGTTTTACATTCTGTAGTTCTTTTAAATAGCATTTCTCTGTCTTTCTCTTCCTTTGGGTTTTTGTTGGCATTATTAGAAATGCTAATGATTTGTAGATTTTTTTTTGTAGATTTATTTATTTGTAGATTTGTTTTATATCCTGAAATTTTATTTTATTTTATTTTATTTTATTCTAACTGACTCTCTAGGGTTCTTTAAGTATGCCATCATATCATCTGCAGAAATTGATAATTTTATACCTATATTTTATTCCTCAATTTCTTTTTCTTATTTTATTGTTGTAGCCCTCATTTCTATGTCAAATAAAAGTGATGATAATGGATCACCCTTGATATTATTGGAAAGGATTCTAGTCTATCCGTATTAAATATGATGCTAGTGCCTGGTTTTAGATAGATATTATTTGTCATTTTATAGAAAATACTGTTTATTCCTATATCTTCTGGAGTTTTAAATAGAAATAGTGGTTGTATTTTGTCAAAAACTTTTTACGTGTCTGTTGATATAGTCATGTGATTTTTGTTGCTTTTTATAAACATGATTAAGTTCATAGTTTTCCTAGTATTAAACTAATCTTGCATTCCTAGTATAAGTTCAACCTGCTCGTAGTATATAATCTTCATGATAATGTTGTTTTAGCCTCTTTGCTAATATTTTATTTAAATTTTTTGCATCAGTATTCATTAAGAAGATTGGTCTATAGTTTTCCTTTTTCTCTTTTAACTCTCCCTTGTTTATGTATCAAGACTATATTGTGTTAGAAGGAATTGGGTAGGATCCCTCATTTTGTTATTTTAGTATATAGTTTATGTAATTCTGGAATTCTCTTCTACTTGACAATCCTTTGTATTTTAAGACCAATATATTGTTTCCTCTCCTCTCCCCCACACCCTCAAACAAATCTTTTCTTTACCGAGCTAAATATCCCCAGGTCCTTTAATTTATGTTTGTATAGTATAGTCTTGCCATAGAAGGTTGCCCTTCTCTGGATCTGATGCAAATCAGTGGAGGTAGTGTGGTAACAGTAGATTGGGAGATAGACTTGAGATCAAATCCTAGCTCTGCCACTTAAAATCTATGTGACCTTGAACTAGAGCCCAGTGTGGATCACATCCCAGGCTGGCCAGGGCTGCTGCTGGGGTTTACAGTAGGGAGATCTGCTACTACTGACATGCTTCTTTCCCAGGCAGCTACAAATATAGGTTTCTTTGCTCCACGGATGGCAAGGGCCACTTTCCCTTTGAAGTAAAGTAAAGGAAAAAAAAAATTATCCTCAGAACACCTTTTTTATTTCAGAGTGATAGAAATCCTGGCTTCTACTTGATAGAGACCCTGGGCCTCAGCTCATCTGTATAATCAGGGGTTAGACTAAAGGACTAACTCCCTTCAGCTTGAAATTTGTGATCCTATGGAATGGGACAGAGTTCAGTGGGACTATTGATGCCTAGTTCTGGATACCATACCTCTATTAGTGAAGAAAAGGAAATAAACAATTCATTAAATGCCTGTTATGTGCCATGCACTATGCTAAGCACTTTACAAATGTTGTTTCATTGGATCCTCACAACAACCCTAGGAGGTAAGTGCTATTATTATGCCCGTTTTGCAGTTGAGAAAGTTGAGGTAGACAGAGGTTAAGTGGTCGCATGGCTAGTAAGTGTCTGAGGCTGGATTTGAAATCAGGTGTTCCTGACTTGAGGCTCAGCCCTCCATCATTGTGCTACCTAGCTGCACAAAGTGTCCCATGTTATTTTATGTCACTTTTTTGGCTCCTGAGTAGTCACACTTTTAACTTACAATAAACTTTCATACAACTAAAACCTTTGAAGTGTTTGTTGTCCTGTACTGTTCCATTAATTTTTTTCAAATATGAGTATAGGATTTTATGCCTATTAAATTCTACTTTATTACCTTCAGTTCACCATTCTAGGTTGTCAAGACCATTTTGAATTCTGAATCTATCATTCACAATACTGACTATTCCCTATTATTTTTGCATTTGATAAACATGCTGTTTTTCTCCTTCTTCAAAATAACTGATAAAATAGGTCAAGGGCAGATCCCTGGAGCAAATCAATCTAGACCTGCCTCTAAGTTGAAACTGAGCTATTAAAGGCTACTTTTTAGTTATAGCCATTTAAACAGTTTCTAAATTCACCTAACCATAGCCCAGATCTTGTATCAACAAGAATTACATGAAAAAATCTGTCAAAAGTTTTACTAAAATTCCATTTTACTTTATCTGTAGTATTTGTCTGATCCACCAATATGGTAACCCTGGCCTCCCCCCCAAAAAAAGTCAGGCTAATCTGGCATGACTTGATCTGATGAAGCCATAGTCTTCATTGCTTCCCATTCTAAATATTTGTAAACTCATCTCTTAATAGCTGTTTTAGGATTTTGCCAGGAAGTAAAAGTTAGGCTATCAGTTTATAGTTTGTTGTTGTTGATTGGGGTCAGGGGGCAGAGTAGCACGGATTGGAAGGGAGGATTATTTATTGTTTTTTGTTTTTTGAGTCAAAACATTTGGCCATTTCTAAGCCTATGGGACCCCTTCCATACTCCATGATTGTTCAATGATGATTTGCTGGTAGAAGTCAAGCAATCCTATCTCCTAGCTTTCCCAGCACCCTAGGAGTACTTCATCTCAGTCCCATAACTTGAATTAATTGAAAGCATCTAGGCACACTCAGCATCTTATAATTCTCATCTTTTACTTTAACTCTCTGTTAGCCATTTTTATTTTATCCTTCCTACTTCTCCTTGGCAGAGAATCTGTTATCATCATCTTATCCATCCTGCGCAGTGGTATTTTCCCCTATAGATCACCTTACTCCCTAGAAACGTTCTTTGTGGCTCTTGCCATTAATCAATAGCCTCAGCTCAGTTTACACTCTCAAACCTATTCTTACATGACTTTGTCACTCTTAGATTGTATTAATTATCATGTACCTGCCCTAAGCCTCCATTTTCCATATATATCTTTATAAAAGGTCCAGGTTGGTCAGGGATTTCTCTACGTATTCACCTTGTTTTCTTTAGACAGCTCCTGCTTTTCTTCTCCAGTGGGACCATTTGTGTTTGTAGCACCGATCTTTAGTTTCACATCCATCTTAGGCTGTCTTCCTCCAAGAGAGTTTTAAACTATGATTTTATTTTAACATTTTATTTCATATAAATGTAATTTTAAACCAGTGAAGGGCATCTGTCATTCCTTACTCTCCCTACATGACCAGCACAGCTCCTTTTCTGTACTTGCATTTCCTGAATGATCTCCTTATTAACCAAAGCATAATGACTAGAGAGCCAGACTTATGGTAAGTAAAACTTGAGTTCTAGTCCTGCCTCAGATATGTGCTAGCTGTGTGTAAAAGGGCAAGTCACTCCCATCAGAAACCCTAGGAAACTCTTTTAGACTATAAGGTACAGAGAGATTCCCTTTCTACATCAGTGAAATGAGTTTCTACATTTCCCCACCCTGAAGAAATCACAAGGACAGACCTTCCCCAGAAAAATCCCTTGCACCTCCTCATGTACATAAATTATTGTTAGACATATGCTAAAACTTACTATTTTGATTTAATTCTGTAATTCAGTAAGCATTTTGTTAGTACTTATTCTGTTCCGAGCATTGTACAGTACTAGGTACTGGGAAGATAAAGGTAAAAGCCTCAGAACAGGCCCTGTACTCAAGATGTGCAGCCTGTTGTTCCCACCATACATCTCTCCGCTGCTCTTGGGGTTGCCCGTAATTTTGATTTCTTGGAAATTGTGGTATTCCAAGATTCATAATCCTGCAGCCTCACCAAGAGAACGTTTGTATTAAAAAGATATCCTTTTGTATTAGGGAACAGCTTGGGATTCTTAAAGTCACTGCATAATTTCACAGATGCTATCCAGCCCTTTCTTTTCCTCCTGTTCAGTTCTGGGCCCAATCCTTTGTCTATCTGCAGTGCCAATTTTTGATCTATAAACTGATACTCTAACTCAGTGAATTGCCCATCCAGCTATATGTCATGAAGCAATAAGGTGGTGCAGTGGATAGAACGCTGGACCTAAGTTCAGGAAAACCTAGTTCAAGTCCAGCCTCATACACTTAACAGCTATGTGACCCTGGACAAGTCATTCAAGCCATCTGCCTCAGTTTCCTAATGTGTAAAAATGGGGATAATAAAAGCACCTACTTCCCAAAGTATTCTGAGAATAGATTCTTACAAAGTGCTTTGTAAACCATAAGACGCTTGTATAGATTCCTGCTATTAAATGCTAGCCATGTGACAGTCTTGACATTAGATTTGTTTTATTCTTTAGTTGTGTTTTGTTTGTTTTAACATGGATCGTTAAACCAGTCCTGTGTGGCAAATCGTGGAGGTTTTTGAGGATGCTGTATGAGAGCTATATGGAGCCCTTTCCTTCAGTACTCCTCTCTTTTGTTCCCCAAGTTCAACAGTTTTGCTGACTTCATTACAGACTTGGTGCTCGGCATTAAGATAAAAGAGCTTTCCCTTAAACATTTTCAGAGATTGCTCCGTGCATTAGAGAATAGGCTTCATTTTTCCTAACATCTCTGAAAGTATGCCCAACTAGCCCAAGAATTAAGCAGCCAGGAATTAGCCGTCGTGAACCCAAGCTCTTGGGTGCTGCCAACTTTGGTTTGTTTTGGCCACCATGGCCCCTACTGAAATTTGATAGCTGTTTATTTAGCCAGTCCTTCCTGTTCTTCTTTTCCCCAGCTTGATTTATTTCAGCATAACAAACAGCCGCTAGTTTATCTGCAGACCCAGGCTATGTTTGAGCCATCTGTAGGTGGCTGTAGTTTAGTGAAATTTAAGCAAGCCTGTACTCCCAAATAACAGATGTAGTAAATCCATGCTTTCGCTTAAAAACGAGAGTCTCAAAGCAAGACTTTCTTGTGTAAAGTCTATTAGCCCAAAGTTAGTAAGATTATAAAAATCAAATTGAAGGTGACTTTTATGCCCCAGACTTCTTTGAGGAAGTAACAATGTGGAGCTTTGTTTCGCTGTAAGATGTTCTTATTCAATCTTTTCAGTCATGACTCTTTGTGACCCCATTTGGGATTTTCTTGGTAAAGATACTGGAATGTTTTGCCTTTTCCTTCTCTAGCTCATTTTACAGATGAGGAAACTGAGGCAAACAAGGTTAAGTGACTTGCCCAGGGTCACAGAGCCAGTAAGTAAGTGTCTCTAAGACATGTCTATACAGAATTCTACACAGAAATTTTTAAAAGTCACCTTACTGGTGATAATGTAGGAAATAAAATAAGGCGAATATAAAAGGACATTCAAAAAGAATGCAAATTTCAGGATAAAGGAAGGTAGGAGCAAAACCATAGACTTTCTCCATTTTTAATGAAAGGACAGGTTTTGTTCTCACACCAGAAATTCAACTGATATTTCTGATACCTTTCAAAAATAGATTTTATTCTTGCCTAATACTGACAAGGTTTTTTTTAAAGATTGCTTTTATGATTCCTTTGTAAATCAAAGACTGCCATGTAGTTATGTAAACAGAATTTGGTATTGTACATATAATCCGCTTTGCATTATTTGTGCTGAGAGAGGGGTGTAATGGTTGCAGAGTATTCCAAAGTAATTTCTCAATCTGGAGTACTTTGTACACATTTTTCAGCAGCATATTTTCCATGCTAACTCTAATGATAAAAATCATCTTGCATTCCTTGATTATGCACAGTCTAAGTGGTAAGGAGCATTCTTTTACAAAAAAGAAGCTAACCTGAGATTTAGGTTCCCTGTGGATGCGTCACAAAGCAGCCAATTTACAAAATATCAAGCATTAAATTGAAATGTGAAATATCTGTGACAAAGCAACCTGTAGTTAGTTCCACAAGAAAGTGATCGTTTTTATATGTGAGTGGTTTGACTGAATTAACCAGACAAATATATTATCTAACACTTTACAATATTTTAAAATTGATGAACAGGTTTTTTTAAAGGGCTATCAACTTGTCCACAGATTCTTTCAGGTCTTTAGGACCAGCAAGCAAATAAATAACATCTTGTCCGCACTTACCATGTCTCCTAAAAACCTGAGGAAGTCAAGAGACATAGGTCCTAGTCTCAGCTTTGCTGTCAACTTTCTGTGAGACCTCACTTACATTCCTCTGGTCTGAGTTTCCTTATTTGTACAAGTATATTGGACTCAAATGATCTCTAAGAAAAGCCCTGCTAGTACTGACATGCCATGATTCCCTTCTTTAAGCCTTCAGATTTCTTTTTGACTTGGGGTAGGCTCTAACTTGTAGAGCATGTAAAGACCACCATATTTGTTTTGGGGAGATACATGCGCACGCCCACGCATACACACACACAAACACACACAGATTGTTAGTGGGAGCTAGGTGGCAAAATAGATAGAGCACTGGACTTGAAATCAAAGACCTGAGTTCAGATTTGGTGTCAGACACTATTTGTGTGACCCTGGGCAAGTCCATTTAAAGTTGTTTGCCTCAGTTTCCTCATCTGTAAAATGAGTTGGAAAAGAAAATGGCAAACCACTCCATATTGGAAATCCCAAATGGGGTCATGAAGAGTCAGACACAACTGAACAATAACAACACAACATACAAATAGTTATAAGCCAGGTGTGGAGGCACGTGCCTCTAGTTTCTACTCCTGGGGAG
>CM053587.1:136122057-136134796 GCA_028646515.1 Pseudochirops corinnae | reverse complement strand
AGAAGAGAAAGATCTAGAATTTAAAGCTCTATAATCAAATTTTAAAAAAAAATATGTATATATATATATAAACACACACACACACACACATATATACATATATATATATATATATGATTATTATTACTATTATTAACTACATCCAACTGGAAGTTAAGATTCACAGGCACTGTGGAAGGGAGATTCATCCTGCCCTATTGGAAAGTTAGAGGAGTGATGGGGGAGGACATAGGAGAGATTAGGTTGGGGGAGGGATCATACAAGGGGATGGCTGTTTTGAGGGGGGGGGTAGGGGAAAGATGGGGAGAAAATTTGTAACTCAAAATCTCATGGAAATGAATGATGTAAACTAAAATAAATAAAATAAAATATTAAAAAAATCTATTTCACCTACAGTTATGGATAATGTGGAGAAAATAGTTGAAAGGCTGCTCATTTAGCTTCTACCAAGGTAGCTGGAAAACTGTCCATATTCAGTGACAAGTTTTAGAAACCTCCAGTTTCAAGCATATGAAATAATTATCTTCACAAATGCTTGGTACAAAGGCAGTGTACTTGTCACTCATTCCTTTTCAGTTTAAAGTCCTTTTGCTCAGATTTCTAAGAGTTGAGGCAAATCTATTTTTACTAGGCCTCATTAAGTGTATCCTAATCTCAGGCCTAGAGACCCTCATTCTTATATTTCAAGTCACATCTCAGAAGTTCAAATTCTGTTCATAGATACCATTTTCTTAACTAGCTGATTTATCCCCAAATCTGATTTTCTTTTCAGAAGCTCATGCTTTTATTCAGCATCAATGATGAAAACACCACCTCCAGCCCTAATATCTTCAGATTCTTGTTCAGTACTTTATAATATTTAATAGGTATCAGTTTCTTCTGGAAGTATAATCCATCCCCATATGAACCATGGGTAGCGGATAGTATTTATCAGACTTGAAAAAACTTTAGGACAGTCCTGATAGTTATCTGATGATGTGCCTCAAGAAGACAGCGGGTCTTTGTATTGTTAATGTCACATCAACAAATACCTACTTTGAGACCCCTTAAGAGAGTTTCGCCAACTATTAATATTCAATCTTTTCTTTTTTTGATTTTTTTTGGGGGGGTGGGGGAGACTGAGTCTCCCTGTCTCACCCAGGTTTAAAGGGCATTCATGGGCCTGAGCCAATACTGATTATAATGAAAGCTTTAAATTGCTCTGTTTTTTCACCCTGGGATGGCTTACCTCTTCGCAGGCAGACAGATGCCCCCCCCTGCTCCTGGAGGTTCACCATATTAACACCAGACTCAATCGTCTTAACCTAACTGCAGCTTAGAACTACCGAGTGCAAGTTATCCACCAGTCTTAGTTGCTGTTCAATTGTTTCTGACTCTTTGTGACCTCCGTTTGGGGTTTTCTTGGCAAAGATATCCAGTGGTTTGCCATTTCTTTGTCTAGCTCATTTCATGGAGGAGGAACTGGGGTTAAGTGACTTGCCCAGGATCACACAGCTAGTAAGTGTCTGAGGCCAGATTTGAATTCAGGAAGAGGAATCTCCTTGACTCTAGACCCAGCACTCTGCACTGGGCCACCTGGCCCCACCCTGAGTCACTTAGCGCTCCCATTTGTTGAGATTTCAGGCATGCCTAGCTCTTTTTTTGAGACTTTTACCACATCATTATATTCCTGATGATACCTATGGATTCATAGTATCAGATTTTGGAGCAAAAGAAGCTGTTTCTACCTTAGAGGATCTCCTGTAAAGTCTTTCTTACTTTAAAAAATGCAACACTTCATTCTTTCTTGTAACCTGAAAGGCTGAGAGACATTTCCTTCCTTCTCTCACCCCACCCCCTTTCTCTAGGATAGAGACCAATTCACATTCTGTTCATATTTAGCAGTCATATGCCCATAATGGAAAGACAAATACTTGCCCACTCTTTCGGTCAAAGCAAAATTCTACTGGCCTTTAATCCTTGTTAGAAGTGAGGTGCTCAGTCCTTAGTTCTCAGCTAGTTTTGTTGGTAGCCTTTGTATTCAATTCTCACAGCAAAATGATGGGGCAGGGGTGGGAAGGATGCTTACTGGACATGCATATTTGCTTTGCTGGGCAAATCAATCTTCTTGAATTCCTGGGTCAATTCATTTTTCTCTCAGAGGTTCTTAGGAGTGGCTGTGTGTGTAGTCACTAACTCACTTTACAAATGCCTGTCTGTTGCTGCCAGTGTGGCTATAGCCTATTCTTGGGGTGGGAACTGGGGAAAAGCTTAACAGATGTGATTCAAAGAAACATCATGGGAACAGATTAGTTCCAATAGCTATCATCATTACTTGCTTCCACACTGTTTTGTATTGTATAAGGGTATTAGAACAAGCCATGAATCCTGCCCAAGAGAAATCCATAAACAACTCCATCAAATCACAATGATGACCAGAAAACGAAAACCAAGGCAAACCCTGGTGAACTGCTGCTGGCCTTCAGCCTCTCTCACGATTTCCCGGAACTCACTCCTATCTTCTCACACCCAGTAACATACTCACCCTTCCAATGCACATTCCCTGTCTCCAGGCCAATTCCCTATCAAGATTTTATTCTTTTTGCGTCAAGGCTGATCACCCATCTTGACATACACCAGCAACTGGCCTACTTCCTACTACCCCCAAATAACCTCACAGAAATATAATCACTGTTTGTCTCTCCAGCTGTTCCCAAAGCAATAAAAGCTGTGGAGGAAACTTTTCCACACTATACATGCAGAAGCTAGCTGACTACTTCTTGAGGACAATATAGGAAGAATTCCTACTTAAGGATAACATAGGAAGAATTCCTATTCATTTAGAGGATGACTAGATGGCCTTTGAGGCAACTCTGAGATGATGAAACTTGCTTGGTTCTTCCCTTGCCATCCTACAGTGTCCCAATTTCCTCATAGAGTTTAATTAAAAAATTATATATGATCTGTCAACAGGTATTTATTCCACGCTCACTGTTTTCCACATTGTGCTTGATATAAGAAGGATGCAAGAGAAGTAAAATGTATGGTCCCCTATCTTGAAATGGGAACAATCTACTTTAAGAGATAAGACTTTCAGTAGCAAACTATATGTATGTATGTGTGTGTGTGTGTATGTGTACACACACATATATGTATATAGACCTAAGTATGGTATAGACTATATATAATTCATTATGCATTATGCAGATATTTACTGTGAGGGTCTACATAACTTTTCTATGATAATAAGCATCTACTATATGCCAGGCAATGGGCTAACATTAAATCCTACAATTTAGAAAGTAATTAATCGCTCCAAACTGAATCAGCAGTCACTTTCGGATGCAAACATAGTCAGATTCTATCTACAGTGGCTAGAGCCACAAACCAAAAGGCAGTGTTTACACGCCCAGTCAGGAAGGAGACTCTGGCAAGGAACAGTCTCTTCTGCCTCACCAGGCTATCCATCTGCTGAGCCTGGGGCTCAGGACCAGCGGTATTGCTCTTTAGAATGACGAACGTGAGGCCTCACTGCCTCCTAGTGGCAATGAGATGACCCTTATTTTCAACGAGCTAGGCAGGTTTGATGGAAGAAGCTTCCTAACAATTAAAGCTTTACACAAGGGGAATGGGTAACCTCAGAAGCTGGTGAGTGCCCCTCCTTGGAGGGCTTTGAGCAGAGGCTGAATGACAGGGATTCATGTAGGGCAGGCGTTCTTAATCTTTCCTGTGCCATGGTAGTTTGGTGAAACCTATGAATTCCTTCTCAGCATCATGTTTTTAAATGCTTAAAAGAAAATACACAGGGTTACAAAAGAAACCAATTATAATGAAATAAAGATGTAATATTTTCCCCACCCAAGTTCATGAACTTCGTGAAACTTCTCCTTGTGGTCGGTGGACCCTTAAGTGAGGAACCCCCTGCTGTAGTGGAGGTCTCTTCTAGGTTCTGAAATGCTATGATTCTGGATCTAAAACTCAAGATCTTACAAAGTTGGAAAAAGCTTAAAATACAAAACTAGAAACAAATTGTGTGTCTGTTAGTAGGGACAGCCCTCATTATCAAGGTGATGGGGATCTTTTTAGCCACAGCAACTCTTTAAGACCATAGTGGAGTGATGTGAAATCCTATGTCCTTGAAACATACACATATATATAATAGAAGTATACTAGGATTTATCCTCTATAGCATTTTTTAAGCTGGGACTTCTGAACTTTTAAAAAACTATACCAATAACTGTATTTTAGTGTAATAGCGACACAATAAAGGTTAGGAACCTCTGGTCTACAGAATTGTCTTAGAGAGATTAAAAAAACCAAACCAACTCTAACAGACACACAACAATAACAATGATAGCTTTAATTAAAATTGTAAAAGAAAGCCCAAACCATCTACCAGATCAATCAATTAATACTGACCCAGTGCTATGTATCCATTATGTTAAATGAGAAAAAAATGAACAGAATTTAAATAGAAATGGGTGGGGTGGGGCTGGTGTGAATGGGAAAGGGTTTCACTCTGCCCTCCTAAAAACAACTTTATTTTTCCATGTTTTTCAGAGTCCTTTCTTCAACTTCATAATTAACAGCATCACTCCCTTTTCTTTACCAAGGCCAGTTTAAGGACTCCAGGGTCAATAACTTGGGTTACAAAATAATCAATTGACTCAGGTTACATAATTAGCTAATTTAAGCTGCATTATACATTAAGCTGCTCCTGAGTGCTTCCCAGGGGCCAGGTGGGGTCTGAGTCAAGGGAGAAGTCACTAGGAAGCAAGAATAAACATCTTGTTTTTTTACTTTCTTCCTAGGGAGAGCCCCTTTTCATCCTACTATGTAAAACATGTCTTGTTATGTTAAGAGAGAGGCAGGGAAGAAAATGTTGGATTGATGCCATCTCTTTGTTTTCCTTGTTGAGAGGAGCTGGAATAAATAAATAATTTATTCTCTGTAAAGCTCAGGACTTTGCTTTGAATTTTATTTGGTGTATAATTATGTATGGTGCTGCTAATACAGATCAACTTTCAAAATCTAGGAATGATATAATTTTTATATCTGCATAGCATCTTTCTTTCAAAGAAAGACATACTTCAATATAGCTCTACTTTTTATAAGTAGAAAATTGTGAGTAAATTATATTTTTGCAAAATAGGTTAATTTTAAATGTACCAGGAAGCTTGCTATTTAAAAATATCTTGCTGTAAAGCTTTTTATAAAGCAAATTCTTTTCTGTTGTTGTTTAAATCCAGATTTTCCTTTATCAGGTTTTCTTAATGTGAAGTCCACATGTGTGCTGCACATCAAATCTGATAAGGTCAAAACACACAGTAGCACTATTAACTCCATTGTTACAGTTGATGGAATTGTTTTTTTTTAGAGAAGGTACAGAAGTGAGTTGAGGCAGAACTGAGGTTGGAACACATCCTTCAAAGCTCACTGCAATGGTGGATAAGCATACAAAGAAAATTAGTCTGCTTGGCAGTGTTAGACAAACAAGATGTATTTCTCTATTCAATGTAGTCATTAGAACCATCAAAGTTTTAAAAGAAGTCAATGAGTCCATACAATAATATATAACACACAATTAGCTGATTATTAGTCTGTCTCAGATAGAGTGTATGTAAAATAATTGGGGTCCACTTACAATCTTAGGCCTTTCTAATTATAATTTTCTTTGTACTAAAGCTCATTAGGGATGTTTGGATGAAAATAAGTTTGAAGGGACAAGAAAGCAAAAGCATTAATAACAAAGACTAGCTATGAAACATGCATTTGCAAATTCCAATATCAAGTTCTTTTTGAAAATTTTACATTTATTTTATTTTTTATTATTATTTTACTGAATTGGAAAAATTAATAATAGACTTCATTTGGAAGAACAAAAAGTCAAGAATATCAAAGGAACTAATAAAAAAAAAAGGAAGTTTAGCAGTACCACAGTCTAAATATAGAAAAATCCTCAACAGGACAGTAGTTATCCCTAATATGGATTTGCTTCTCGTCATCTTGATGGGCATCTTAAGCCATGTTACCAAATACTTAAAAATTTGTTTCACTGTTCTGTTAAAGTAACAAAGATATTTATAAATAATTGCAGCAAAATTAAAAAAAAAAAACCTCCTAAATTTCTTAATGAAAAATATGACTGAATCAGTTAATTGTTGATAGAGATTGCAAGATACTGGCTTTTGCCGTGAAGCATCTTATAAGGTGAGCTAATGAAGTCAATTATATTTCTCAATTATAAATTATTGAAAGCAAATGATCTCACCCTTCTCACTAAACAAGTTCACTGTAATATTATCAGATTCAGAACAAAACTAATCTGAAGATACAAGATTTTTTAAAAATCCTCATATTATTTGGCATTATGAGTAGTAGGCATTACAAAGATTACTTGAAAAATTTTTCTCTTAAGGAATCAACCCAACTTTGGTTTGAAATGAAGCATTTCACAATGGCAGAATTCGAGGCAGGACAGATAACTGGCTTTAATGATGAAAAAGACTGTTCTGAAATGTAAAGTATTCTCATCAAACCAATAACACAAAAGTTATGTAACTGGAGGCAAGACAAACCTTTCTTTTCCTGGGAATGGGTTCATCAAAGAGAAGGTTGCTTGCTTCAGTTTCATCAATGCCGTCATCTGGCTGAGTTGGTGTTCGGAAGGGCTTGAAGCTATCGGCTGACAGAGGTGGAGACGGGGTGGACGGGTTGGATTGATCGCTGGGGGCACTCCAGCTCCAGTACCCACTACTGCTTGTACTTGAAGGCACAAATCCCCCTTCTTTCCAAGATCCGCTGAGGCCCTCTGTTTATACACAAACACATCAATGAATAAATACATATTTCTTTACACTGAGGTTGAACAAGTGTCAGGAATGAGAATTCTTTACTCTGGGCATCCTGGCTTTGATTTTTTTCAGTCATAGATACGGTGTTAAATGATTTGCATGAAGTGGGAATGGCAAGGTTCAGAACTTTATTTAAACATCCCCATTCCAAACATGCCAGGGTTGTACTCAAGAGCTGACCATCTCTTCATTATTTTAAATAAATGTTCATTTAGCTTTGTCTTGGATTAACCAGTGAAGAGCTGCAAAATCTGGCTAGATAACAGAGCAAGGCCCTTAGGTCTTGATTTCTCATATAAAGTAAACTGCTAATCTCAAAGTTAAGGTTGAACTTGGAGGAGAATATATAGAAAGGACTACAAGCAACTTAGATGTTTTATTTCACTTTTGCATTCACGAGGGCTGACTGAAAGGTGGCAGTATACAGTGGTTAGAGGACTTAGGTTTGAATCCTAGGCATATAACAATGGGTAAGTCTGACCCTTGGTTTCTTCATCTGTAAAATGGGGATGATGATAATTGCACTATCTTCTGTCTCTTCAAAGGGTTCAACATTTCAATTTAATTCAATAAATATTTATTAAGAACCTCATATGTACAAGGCCCTAACCAGGTGATAGTTATATAAAGAAACAAATGAAACAGTCCTTGCCCTCAAGAATCTTATATTAGGCATCTGGTAGCACAGTGGGTGAGCGCTAGGTGGTGCAGTGGATAGAGAACACTGGGCCTGAAGTCAGAAAGACTTATCTTCCTGAACTCAAATCTGACCACAGACATTTACTAGCTGAGTAACCCTGGACAAGTCACTTAACTCTGCCTCAGTTTCCTCATCTGTCAAATGGACTAGAGAAGGAAATAGCAAACCGCTCCTATATCTTCGCCAAGAAAACTTCAATGGGTCACGATGAGTTGGATATAACTAAAAACAAGTGAACAGCAAATAAAACACTGGATAGTCAGGAAGACCTGAGTTTGACCCACTCACACATTTACTAGTTGTGTGACCCTGGGCAAATCACTTGACCTCTCTAAACCTCAGTTTCCTTATCTGTCAAATGGGGACAATAGCACTTATCTAAAAGCATTGTTGTGAAGAACAAATGAGATAATATGTGTAAAGTACTTTTCAAATTTTAAAGTTCTCTATAAATCCTGGCTATTAATATTTTAACATTCAATAGTCTATGTACAAAATGTACATATATAAGTGAATTTAAAAGAAACAGAAAAGATAAAATCAGGAAGAATGGAGTAGGACAGTATACAAAGGAGCTACATTCATGTTGGAAACACCAGGAGTGAAAAGGAATAAGCTTTGGGGAGAGCATTTTGATGAAGATAAACCTATGGATAGCTGGAAGGGATATTTTAATGGCAGTATGCAACAGATGTGGAAAGAAGGAAGAGTTAGATGACAAGTTTGGGCAATAGGGTGGTTAAGAGAGTTGAGTGACAGATTATGGATAGTGCAGTTCAACTCTTTTAAAAAATCTTTTTCATTAATTCATTTATTTTTTAATTAATTAATTTTTAGTTTTCAACATTCATTTTTTTCACATTCATTTCCACAAGATTTTAAACTCCAAATTTTATCCCCATCTCTCCCTGCTCACCAATAAGATGGCATCCATTTTGATTATCCTTTCCCCCAATCTCCCTCCCTTCTATCACTCCGCCCCCTTCTCTTAACCCCTTCCCTTCTATTTTCCTGTAGGATAAGACAGATTTCTATACTCCATTGCCTGTATATCTTCTTTCCCAGCTGCATGTAAAACAATTTTTAATATTTGTTTTTAAAACTTTGAGTTTCAAATTCTCTCCCTTCTTCCTCCCCACCCATACTCATTAGGAAAGAAAGCAATTCTATGTATATGTGTAGTCATGTAAAACACTTCCATAACAGTCACATTGTAAAAGACTAACTATATTTTCCTCTATCCTATCCCAACTGCCATTTATTACACTCTCTCCTTTGACTCTGTCCATCCTCAAAAGTATTTGCTTCTGATTAACCCCTCCCCCTATATGCCCTTCTTTCTATCACTCCTCCCCCTTTGTTATCCCCTCCCTACCTACTTTCCTGTAGGGTAAGATAAGATTTCCATACCCAACTGAGTGTATATGTTACTCCATCCTTAAACCAAATTCGATGAGAGTAAGGTTCACTCATTTATTCTCACCTCTCTCCTCATACACTCCACTGTAAAAGCTTTTTCTTGCTTCTTTAATGCGAGATAATTTACCCCATTCTACCTCTCCCTTTCTCCTTCTCCCAGTATACTGCTCTCACCCATTAATTTTATTTTTTAGATATCATCCCTTCACATTCAACTCACCCTGTGCCCTCTGTCTATATATATTCCCTCAAGTACTCTAATATTGAGAAAAGTCTTATGAACTACAAATATCATCTTTCCATATAAGAATATGACACTTCAACTTTAATAAGTCCCTTATGATTTCTCTTTCCTGTTTACCTTTTCAGGCTTCTCTTGAATCTTATATTTGAAAGTCAAATTTTCTATTCAGCTCTGGTATTTTCATCAAGAATTCTTGAAATCCTCTATTTCATTGAATATTCATTTCTTCCCTCTGAAGGAATATACTCAATTTTGCCGGGTAGATGATCCTTGGTTTTAATCCTAGCTCCTTTGACCTCTGAAATATCATATTCCAAGCCCTCCAATTCCTTAATGGAGAAGCCACTAAATCTTGTGTTATCCTGATTGTGTTCCCACAACACTAAAATTGTTTCTTTCTGGCTGCTTGTATTATTTTCTCCTTGACCTGGGAACTCTGGAATTTAGTTACAATATTCCTAGGAGTTTTCCTTTAGGGATCTCTTTCAGGAGGCGATTAAGCAGATTCTTTCAATTTCTATTTTACTCTCTAGTTCTAGAATATCATGGCAGTTTTTCTTGATAATTTTTTGAAAGATGATGTCTAGATTCTTTTTTTGATCATGGCTTTCAGGTTGTCCAATAATTTTTAAATTATCTCTTGTGGATCTATTTTCCAGGTCAGTTGTATTTCCAATGAGGTATTTCACAGTCTTCTATTTTTTCATTCTTTTGGTTCTGTATTATAATTTCTTGATTTCTCATGGTGTCGTTAGTTTCCATTTTTTATATTCTAATTTTAAAGGAATTATTTTCTTCAGTGAGCTTTTGTATTTCCTTTTCCATTTGGCCAATTCTGCTTTTTAAGGCATTCTTCTCCTCATTGGCTTTTTTGGACCTCTTTTGCCTTTTGGGTTAGTCTATTTTTAAGGTGTTTTTTCTTCAGTATTTTTTGGGTCTCCTTTAGTAAGCTGTTGACTCATTTTTCATGATTTTCTTGCATCACTCTCATTTCTCTTCCCAGTTTTTCCACTACTTCTCTTACTTGATTTTCAAAATCCTTTTCGAGCTCTTCCATGGGCTGTGACCAAATTCATATTTTTCTTGGAGGCTTTGGATATAGGAGCTTTGACTTTGTTGTCTTCTTCTGGTTGTATGTTTTGATCTTCTTTGTCACCAAAGTAAGATTTTATAGTCTGAGGTTTTTTCTGCTATTTGCTCATTTTCCCAACTAATTACCTGACTTTTTAACTCTTTGTTAAGGTAGTTCTCTGCTTCCAGTGTGGAGGGCATACTTTTCCAAGCTTCAGGGATTTTGTGTAGCTGCTTTCACAGATATTTCTAGGGACCTGTAAATTTCAGTTCCAAGGTGATATGATCTAAGGAGAGGTATTTATTCCTCTTGTGGTCTGTGCTCTGCTCTTTGAGTAACCACAAGCACTCTTTTCTGCCTTGGAACTTTGAGGAGGATTCCCTCTTCACCACCGCCCCAAGTTCTGACATGCCAGCACTTCTCCTTGTCCCAGGACTGCCTCCCAGGGCTGTGACCCAGACCCAAGCATGGGCAAAGCAAGAGAATCCTGCCTCAGTGCCAGCAAAGAGATCCCTCCAACCCTCCTCTGATCTAGACACTTAATCCCCCCACAGTCTGTGAGCCAACAGCTCCAGAAGGAACTGCCGCCAACTTGGGGCTGGAGCATGGTCCTCTCTTACCCAGGTCCAACAGACCTTTCCTACTGACCTTCTAAGTTGTCTTTGGTGTTTGTGAGTTGAGAAGTCTGGAAACCACCACAGTTGCCAGTGATTTAGTCCTTTGAGGGCTGCTCTAGGTCTGCAGAGGCCCTGTCTGTGCTGGCACTTCTTGTACTGGACTGCGCTCTCTCTCAGCCTGGTGCAACAGACCTTTCTTGTCAACCTTTCAGGTTGTCTTGGGCTGGAAATTTGTTTCACTTGGTCATTTTGTGGGTCCTGTTGCTCTAGAATTTGTTTAGAGTAATTTTTATAGGTATTTGGTGCGGTTTAGGGGAGAGCTCAAGCAAGTCCCTGCTTTTACTCCACCCTCTCTGCTCCAATTCTCTCTCTCTCAATAGATTTGAAAACTGAGGTCCAGAGATATTAAGCAATTTGTCCAAAGTCACACATGTAGAGGGTCTCAAAGTGTGAGATTCACTTCCTGGGGAGCCCTGGAACAATCCAGAGGAGCAACAGTAGCCTCAGGTGCAACTGGGGGGTATTAAATAAAAATAAGCGGGTAATGGGAACATAAGGAAAGAAAAGAGGATAAGAAAATTTTGAAAAGCTGTTCATACATATTTCACCTGTTGTGTAAAAACACACAAAATGCAAGTTATAACCCAACTATGGTCAAGTCTGCTGATAGTTCTTAACAAGCAAGTATTGGCAAGTAAGTGTGTCATGCACTGCCAGGAACTCCAGCATCCATGGCAGGAATATGTCATGTAATGACTTGTTTATAATATGATACTATATGGTGACATGACACAATATTGCATCACCAAAATTTCAATGCAGGAAAAAACCCACAAATTTACAATAAATTATTAAATTTAAGATGTATCATTTGAAAAAAATCATATTTTTTGAAATGATGCAAATTTTAAAAAACCGTTAAAAGGTTAAAGAAAGTAGATTTCCAAGGGAGCACTGAGTAATTTCTTTTTTTTTTTTTAAAAGGGGGGCAGTAGGCCAAATAAGTTTGGGAACCTCTATAAACAAATAGCAGACCTGGTATCTGAATGTAAGTCCTATATTTCTGATTTGTCTGAATGATGGGGCATGAATGAGAATTATGCAGGATGGGCAGGCATGATAATGTGTACTTTGCATCGCTGGAGGGAATTCCCACAGCGCTGAGATGACAGATTCATTTTGTCATTCTTTGTTTGACAGGGTGACTAAACTGCTATATCAGAGGAACGAGGTAGATATAGTGGCCTGAATTTAGAAAGCATTGGATAAGGTATTTATGGATTCATATTCCACTGGAAAGTGGAAATACCAGAAACTTAGACAATTTCACAAAATCACAGCATCTCAAAGCAGGAAGGGATCTTAGTGGTCATCTGGTCCAACCAATTCCTGAATAAGAGTCATTATTATCCAAGTGCTATATAAAGTGAACTGTTATAATGAGCTATTTTTGCTAATCTAGGAAAAGGTGATCTGGCTAGTAAGTCTTCAACGTTGCTCAACATTAGTGGATTACTTAGCTTTCATTAATATGTACCTACATTTTCTTCATTTTCTTTTTATTTCTCTGTACTGAATAACATATCTAATGACTTAAAGTTATTTTTAACACAGAGAGGGGAACCCTAATAATTCTTCATTGAAAAATATTAAATTATTATTAATATTATATAGTTGATAAAATGATGACAAATTACAGATGAGCACTCTTAATAAAGGTGTTTTGTACTCATTTTTATTTAATATCAACTTCTAGCATATTCTTCAACTAGGTCTGGTAAAGAGATCAGTTTAGGAATGAAGCCAAATGTCAGATGTTATCCATTTTATTTATTAATTTCTTCTTGTAATTCT
>CM053587.1:136101863-136121957 GCA_028646515.1 Pseudochirops corinnae | reverse complement strand
CATTCCTGGCAAGCTCTGCTCATGTTAACAAAACATAAATAATGACTATTTCGTGCTGTATTTGCTATGTAGTTTGTTACATTTGTTATGCAATTCGTACGTATTTTAAGTAGACTTCATTTCATGCAACGTAGCTTTTAAGTGGGAACAAATGTCCTGAATCTCAAAAGTGGGAAGTGAAAAAAAATCTACAAAATTGTCCAATGAGCTTGACTTCAATTTCTGGAAAAATTCCAGGATATATTATTAAAGAGATAAGTAAACATTTAGAAAAATAGGGGCCAGCACAACTTCATTAAGAGCAGTTCACAAGAAAGCTATCACTCTTTCTTTGTCAGGGTACTAAATTGATATATTAGGGGAATGAGGCAGATAGAGTCGCCTGGATTTAGAAAGCATTGGATAATGTATTTATTCTGTTTATTTTATTCTTGTGAACAATATGGAGAAATAAGAGCTAGATAACAGCATCATGTGGTATATTTAAGACTTGTTTATTTTTCATTTAACCCAGTGAATGGATCCAAGAAGCAGTCATTAATGGTCCTATGTCAGCTTGGAAGGAGGTTTCTAGCAGAATTGCCTAGAGATCTGTGCTTGGTCCTATGTTGTTTAACCATTTTATAAATGAACTGAATAAAGGAATTTATCAAATTTGCAGATGCATAAAGTTGGGAGGGGTTGCTAACTCACTGGACAACAGAGTCATGATTCAAAGGATCTTGGATAAACCTGAATAATGGACCCAAACTAAGAAGATGGTATTTAATGGGGATAAATGTAAAGCCATACACTTGGGTCAAAAAAAAATCAGCTTTACAAATGACAAGATCGGGTAAGTACAGCTAGATAGAAGTTTGTCTGAAATAAATCTGGGGGTTTTAGTGGATGGCAAACCCAATATCATTTAACAGTGTGACATGACAGTGAAGAAGAGTTAATGCAATCTTAGGTTGCATGAGAGAACTGGGACGATCTCTAGGATAGGGAGGTGACAGTTCCACTATACTCTGTCCTGGTAAGAACACACCTACATTCAGTTCTAGGCACTGCATTTTAGGGAAAAACAAAAAACAACAGGATCACACCTCTGGAGCTAGAGGAGACCTCAGAGAGGGAACAACAATAAGGCAAAGAGTGTCCAGAGGAAGTCAAACAAGATGGTGAAGAGCTTCGACTTTATATTATATAAGGATGAGCTGTAGGAAGTTGGGGGAGGGGGGTCTTAGTCTGGTGAAGAGTAGACATATGGGGAGGAGGGGAGGAAATGACAGGTATATTAAAGAATACTAAGGACTGTTGTGTGGAAGAGGGAAGAAAGTTGTAGGATCTGTGGGCAGAAATTGCAAGGAGACAAATTAAGGTCGAAGTAGGTAAACACTTGCAAATAATAAAAGCTACTGCAATGTGAAAATGGAGCTGGCTATGCCCTCCCTGGATAGCTTTCTCTCTGCTTCTTTGAATCATTAGCTTCCTTCAAAGTTCACTCCAGTCACTAACTCCTAAGGGAAACGATTCTGGCCTGATTTCCTCTAGTCAAAGAGTTCTCTGTCTCCTAAGTTATCTTGAATCTACGTTCCTTGAGGGCAGAGACTATTTTTGATTTTCTCTTTGTATCCCAAGCACCTAATAATGCTTTGTTGTTGAGCTGTTTTAGTAGTGTCCAACTTCATGATACCATGTTGGGTTTTCTTGGCAAAGATACTGAAGTGGTTTGCTATTTCCTTTTCCAGCTCATTTTACAGATGAGGAAACTGAGGCAAATAGGCCTAAATGACTTGTACAGGGTCACACAATTAGTAAATGTCTGAGACCAGATTTGTCTTTCTGAGCCCAGTGTTCTATCCACTGTACCACCTAGCTGCCCCTGGCCTGGAACATAATAAGAGTTTAGTTAGCTGTATTTGGACAAAAGCAACTTTCTGGGTATATTGTGGAAGAAGGTAAGGTCCAGGCACTTAACCTATGTGGAACCCTTTCCAACTCTGATATTTGGTGATTCTGTTATCCTTATGAGATAAATCTAATACAATGCATATTTTTCAAAACAAAAGTTATTAATTTTGTGATAATTTCATTCATTGAAAGCATGAACAATTTTGAGAAGCAATTTTTATATTGCTGGTCAAGTCACATAATGGCAATGACTTATTACTGTTATAGGGCAATTACTGTGATGTGAACTACATTTCATTTAGAAACAATTCATTGAGAGGATCAAACTAATGAACTGTCTTCTGATAAAGGAGTGAACTTAACGGTATTCTTTAGTGGTAGCCTTTCCTTTTCTCAAAAAAGAACAAATAAAGTATTTGCTAAAGATTTTGATGGTTGCTACATTCTGAACCCTTCCCCTTTTCAAAGAACAAATTCTGAGTAAATGAGATTAATCACAATTGATTAAGTGAGTTCATGGAGAATAGGTTATCACCAATCCTGAAGCAAATCTTTTGCTATTGGGAGAAATACCTCCATTTACTATAAACTGCTTTATTTCCTGTTAGAGATTAAATCAAAGAATCTGGCAATTTATTAATTGAGCAGGTTTTTTTTTTTTTGCCTAATTGAACATAAAATTACTTTTTTATAACTGTATGAACAAACATTTGTTCTGAGGAAGCAAACAACATCCAGCTTTAAGAAAAATGCTTACTGTAATTCTACTCTTTAAGCATCAAAGAATTATTGGAACTGTTCTCAATAAGAAATAGAAGGACTTAAGAAATGATGACAAGAATGAAAAATGGAATCCTTTATTTATATTATAATCCTGTTCTTCCTGATGAACTCAAAAGAGTTCTATAGCCCTGTGTTTCTGGAATAGGTTGTGTGCTTTAATATATTACTGCCTAAGAGCTCTTTTGTAAGATAAGAAAGTCAAACAGAATGCCCACTTTCCAAGTTATTTAAAAGAGAAATGCCATGCTATCAACAGAGAGGTAGTGTTTATATCAAAAATATGTCATGTTTTACTACCATTTAGTACTGTGGAAATTGGTTAGGTATACTCCAGCATATGCTCAATCATAAGACAGACACCACTGATTCATAGCACAAAATAACTTGTGGTCTTCTGACAATACTTCATAACGGTTGCTGTTATTGAAGATAGTTTGTTCTTAACAGGACTGCCTAGGAGTTGGTCTGATTTAACAAAACTTCATGTTTGTAATAAAAATGTGAAAACCATACTTATTACTTTTTTTCTGGATTGGGTACTGTTTTCAAGAGTGGATTTTTCATTGCCAGTAGAGCTCTTTGTTAAATTACTTAACATTTAAAAATTTTAACAAGCTTGATTCAGGGACTACAATAATAAATATCCACATCTACGATGAACTGCACTATTTTCAATTCTCTAGGAGAACAGATAATTTGGTTTGATCTCTGCCCGTCTACTACCCTTTTCCTAGGTAATTACTGTAGAAGATAGAGCTGTGGGCTTAAGAGCTGGAAAAACGTGAATTCAAATATGACCTCAGACACTTGTTAGTTGTATGATCCTGGGGCAAATCACTTAACCTTTGCCTGCCTCAATTTCCTCACCTGTCAAATGGGGAATAATAGTAGCACCTACATCCCAGGGTTGTTGTGAGGATCAAATGAGATAATAGTTGCAAAGTGCTTTGTACAATGCCTCCCTTCTTCCCTCTCTTCCACATTGGAAATAAAACACTGTTAAGGAAAATAACTTCACTGTATTCTAAATTACATTACCTTGTGGGAAAATTCACATCTAAGGGTGATTCTTCTGACATGCCACTCTAATCTCTAAATAATACACAGTAATAGCTAACATATATGAATGAATGGATGAAAAGGCATTTATTCAGCATTTACTATGTGCCAACATTGGAGATACAAAAACAAGGTGAAAAAAGTCCTGGCCCTCAAGAAGCTTAGAGACTAAAGGGAGACAACACCTATGGGAGTGGTGGCCAAGGTTTTGGTTTGAAAAGTCACAGGGATAGTGGGTATGGTCATGGAAAAGTAGATCTAGGTAAAAAATCAGGATTCAGATGACCAGCAAAATGCAAATATTGCAGAGACTGAATATAAGGTAAGAGGTATGGGTTGTGACAGGGACAACTATATGACTGGTCAGGGAAGAACAGGGAGCTGATACCAGGAGTTCTTTTATCTATCTCCATTGCCGTACATTTATTTCCTATTTTAGTTTAGGTATAAATACTCATTTTGCTTGTATAAAGAAGAGCCTTTACATGTGGGAAGGGAAGATGCAAGGATGGGTGTCTTACCTCTTGTGAGTTACACCTATCAAAAAGCTGGCACAGACTGGTCAAGGACTAGAGGAGAAAGTTCCTGCAGATTTCTGTGATTACTGAGAATGTCTGAGCCTGAGCTCCGGTTGAGCTGGCCCTTGAAGGTAGGTGGAAACTGAGGCTCATAAGGACACACAAATGGAATGTGGCAGGGCCAGGATGCTTTCTTTGAAGGGTTGTCAAATGAGAGACTTGGACTAATGATGCTTAGACCCATAGGGCAGAACTAGGAGCAGTGAATGTTGCAGAGAAGATTTAGGCTTGAGGTCCCACTCCTGACTCTTAAGACTTTCTCTACAATGCCTCCTTATGGGTGCCTTTTTCCCCTTACTGGGTTGTCTTTCCTCAACAGAATGTAAGCTTTTTGAGGGCAGTCTCAGAGCTTAGCACAGTCAAATGCTTACAGACTTGGTTTGACCAGCAAAGACAGGAATGGGGAGGGAAGGGAGTTTGACTTACATCATCTAAGATTTTATGATAGACAGAGATAGACAACATACCCTAGACTTTAGGAAAGCAAATTTCAGAGCTATTCAGAAAGCTCTGGAAGATGTACAAAGACTGAATCACTTTCAGGTAATGGAAGACAGCTAGGTGGCACAGTGGCTAAAATACTGGATGTAGAGTAAGAAAGACTTGTGTCCAAAATTCTTCCTCAGAGACTTACAGACTGTGTTACGTTGTGGCTCTAAGCCTCAGTTTCCTCATTTGTAAGAAAAGAATAATAATAGCACCTATTCCTCAGAGTTGCTGTGAAAATAATACACGTAAAGTTCTTTGCAAACCTTAAAAAGTTATATAAATGTTACCTATTACACGATTAATGATGGCACATGTTAAGGGCTGTGAAGGGGTCCCCTGAACTTGTCTTTTTGAGTTGCCATATCCTCCAGAAACACTGGACCCAGAGCATGCAGAAGGCCCTGAATGTGTCAAGGATGAAAGCCTCCCCAGTTGACATAATTTGTTTGCACCCCAAGCTGGATCCCCTGTTTGTCTTTTGGAGGCAAGACAGGTCTGTGCCAGGCTGGGAAAATCCTTGTGCAGCTCGGGTCCTTTGCAGATAAGTGGACTCTTCTACCTTCATAATCTAGTGATTCCCAAGGGAAAAGAATGTGGCTTTTGTCATCCATTTGCTCTTCCCCTTCAGGAGGGGTTACTGCACCTTTCCCCTCCCATGTCACGCCCCTTCCTCCTCCTTTTGCTGTACAAATAAATGCTTATAAATATACAGACTTCTGTAAGGACTGTGAACTCTTGGGTTCCACATGCATGTCCATTTCTCTTGTAATAAACCTGGTTCTCTTGTAATAAGTCTCATGATGCTGTGATTGCCTGTTGACACAGAGTACAAAAAATTAGCATCTGTATCTTAGGAAGAAAGTCAGGAGGTCTAAATCTCAGGATGGTCTGAGGTTTCTGAAAGCTAAGGAAGACAGTAAAGTCTTTTCAGCTATGATGGTGGAGGGGAACAGAAAAAAACAACAACAAAGAATGGATTGGTCAGATGACTGGAATAGATAGGACTATGATAATGGATGACAGAGAAAGTTAAACCATTCAATCCTAATTCTGGTTCTGTCTTGCCTAAAAATGAAAATGATATTCAGATCAAGAAGAATTGAACAAATATGGATAATAGAGGTCGGGGTGATTCAGTGAGAATTGTGTTGGATCTGGCAGAACTAGAGTTTAAATGTATATTTCTCAGAACCTTGTACAAGACAAAGTGACTGTACAAGCCCAAAGCCACTGTGTCTCAGTTTCCTCATCTGTGAAATGAGAGTAGTAGAAGCAATCAACTGTGTCAAATCCAAGTGGAATGGATCCCTGCAGGCTGCATATTAACTTAGAAAAACCACAAGTTAACATTCACGCCGTATTATATTTTTATTTATTCTCTTAAATATTTCCTAATTATATTTTGGGGTGGCTAGGTGGTGCAGTTGGACAGAGTGTTGGCCCTGGAGTCAGAAGGACCTGAGTTTGAATTCAAACTCAGATACTAGCTGTGTGATGCTGTTTGTCTCAGTTTCCTCATCTATAAAATGAGCTGGAGAAGGAAATAGCAAACCATTCAATATCTTTGCCAAAAAAATCCTAAATGTGGACATGGAGAGTTGGACACGACTGAAAGTGACTCAACAACAACAAATTATATTTTAATTTGGTTGGGTCTTCACAAGGGAGTTAAGGTTGATTGCAGCCATGGGCAGTAATTTTGACACCTCTGGACTAGACTACTTCTAAGACTCTAGTTCTAAACCTATGATCTTGTGCGAATTAGGGACTGAAACCTGAGGCTAGTGAGGAGGTAGTAAGTTAGATCCCAGATGACCTAAATGAGGAAGTTGTTTTGACTGTGTTATATATGATAGAGAGGATGACTCATATATTTAAAGATAGCATCGAGATATGAAATGGTTTCCCAGTAAGCTAGAAAGAGGGCCCACATCTAATAAGATAAAAATGAGTAAGAATCAATCCTAAGCCCTACACCTAGGTTTAAAAAAAAATCAACCACACGTCCTATATGAGGGAAATGTGGCTAGACCACAGTTTATGTAAAAATGGCTCAGGGATTTTAGTTGACTGCAGACTCCATATAAGTGAAGTATGACATGGTGGAGAACAAAAACTAATATGATTAGTATCTTATTGTATAGAAGTATAGAATCCAGAGTAAATGATTGGATTGTCCTACTGCACTCTGCCAGGCTTTGGCAGTTGAAAGATTATTTTGGCTGGGGTTATAAACCATGGTTTGAAAGCTGGGGAGAACGGAGGCTGGAAGATCCAATGGGAAGCTCTTATAAAACTCTAGGAGGGGCTAATGAGGGCCTGTATTGGGATTGTGGCAAAGGGAATAAAGAAGAGGGATGGCTATAAACAATACTAGAAAGGTGGAATCAATATGACGTCAAAATTGATTCTATAGGAGATGTGAATGAGAAGAAATAATCAAAAGAATTCAAATGTTTACAATATGAATGCAGGGTAAATGATGGTACCATGCAGAGAAACAGTAAACGAGAAAAGGAAGTAAATTTAGAGGAAAAGATTATTATTTTGGTTTTGAATATGCTGATTTGGACATTTTAGACTGAATTCCTTGAGGGAGTTCAGAGACCGATTTTTTGGTGTGGTTTTATGTGTCTGTGTGTGTTTGCTTTTCTTTGTACCTTCAGTGCCTGGTACACAGAAAATGCTTAATAAATGCTAAATGACTGATGTGGCTCAAAAGAGCAAGTTAGGGTCAGTACTATGGATTTGAGAGCTATGAGAGTGAATGAACCTGCCTAAAGAAAACAAAGAGGTGATCTGTGATGTACACTTCTTCATTAAGAGGTTAGGAAAAAGATCAAGAGGAGGAGAAGACAACAAAGGGTAGTTTCTGAATCACTAAAAAACTGTAGCTATTTTATTTTTAATGCCAAAGTCTCCTTATTTATACTTATTCCACATTAGACGTTGCTTTAAATAAGGCTTTTTGGGGGGCAAAATTGTCTACACAGAGAATAAGGAAGAGAACTGGGAGGTTGTGATGTCTCTAAAGTCAATGAAAGTGAGAATATCCAACAGGAGGGAGTGGTTGGCAGATTCAAAATTTGAAGAGAGGTCAAGGAGAATGAGCACTAAAAAAGAAAAAGTCACTGGATCTGGCAATTAAGGTCATAGTGACTTTTAAGAGAACAGAACTAAGACTACTGGGTAAAAATGAAAGAAAAAAATTTATTAACAACTAAGTGCTTTAATGAATTTTATTAGAGAATAAATTCTAACAAATTCTCTAATAATTTTATTTACAATTAAGTACTCTTCAAAAAATGGAATGGGCTACCTCATGATGATGTGAATTTCTTACCATTGGAGTTGTTTGAGCACAAGGACCAGAAAAGGCCACTTGTAAGGGTTATTTTGGAGGGTAGTCATGCTTCTGGTTATGACTAGACTAGATGATCTTTAAGGTCCCTCACAGCATGAAGATCCTGTGACTATAAAGTAACATTTTCCCAAGGATCACACACTTACCATTCGGCCGCACAGGAGGGCTTCGAACCAAAGGGCTAGTGGACAAACTGGTTAGTACCATTGCTGCTGTTACTTTATCCATATCCAGTTCTTCTGAAGATTTCCTAAAATAAACAAAACAAAGGATGAGACAACACAGGTGAGGGCATCACACTCATTAAAAAAAAAAAAGAGCACCATTGCAATCATTTATCTCCCTGATGAGGCTGCCTTGGTTCATGAAGCTTGGTCAATCAATTAGACTAAATGGAAAAACAAGATGATAGTCTTTCGATTAGTATAATGACTACCGTGAATCACTGTCCACTTGAGTTTAGACTACTAAAGAGGTTAATATTAGGAAGCTGAAATCACATGGTATACCAGGAACTGTCTAAACCATACCAATTGCTTGAGAAAATACATTAAAAGGAGAAAAACACAATATGAAATTAACGAGCCACATATACAATATAGTGACCTTTTTCACATGTAGTTTAAATTTACAGATATGTTATATAACTTGTAAAAGCAATGAAATCTTGAGATAGTTTCAGAGAAGAATTTTATAGTACAGTGGAAAAAAAGAGGCTTCCATATTAATTACAGATCAGATAAAATTTATCATGCTGTTTAAACTGAATTTAATCTGAAGTCATCCACTTATTAGCCAATATTTCTTATGAGCCTACTATGTGCTAGGCACCATACTAAGTCCTAGAGATTTAAGACACAAATGAAATAATCTGCAGTCTTTGAGGAGCTCACATTCTACCAAACACAGATTTAGAGAAGGAAAAGATGTTGGCATCCCCCTTGAAACCTAAGAAACCACAAAAATCACAACAAATCAGGGAACACATGGAAGCAATGACCATGAGGCTATTTAGCAACTTTGATTCCATAGTAATTTTTATGCCAAACACCAAAATAAACATGATAGGATCTGGGATGATCTACAATTTTTAGTTATTCGTGCAGTGGTAATGCTATGGCATTATCTGAAATACTTCTTATGAAAATCTGTTCCCATCTAACAGCCCCAACAGTGATGTTCTCACTGGTTGTTTAGAATATTCTCATAACAATTTAATATAGAAGAGAAGTCAACACATGGATAGATACTTATTGACCATTTCTTGGTCACTTTTTTGGGTAGTAATCATGTTGAAGACATTTTCCATCCCTTTAGTATATTATCCCTCTTTTGTATGCTTTGAGATCATCCCCTCAGTGCCCTCAAAATCATGCTGTGTCTAGCATAGATCTCTTCTGGGCATAATTGGTCTCATTCAGATGCTCTTCCTAGACTTGTTTTCTTCAGTACCTTTTATATTTCCTTTGTAAGGACATTTGAAATGATTGGAGTAAAGTGTGGAGGCTTCACTGTACTTGATAATGAAAGAGTGTGTTGGATTAAAAAAAAAAAACCCAATAACTTTGTAAGTCTTTTCCATCTTTTGTCTGTTTTCCTCCTTTTTAAGTTTCATCCTTAAATGCCCTCAGGATGACTTTGCTTAGCTGAGTCTTTGCAAAACTTTCTTTAAAGCAGTTTTGTTCTCCATATTTCTTTCTCATAATCTCCCATCATCCTTCTCTGTAAGACTTTACAAAGGAATTTATATTCTAAACTAGTGTTAGCCTCAGCTTCCACTGATCTTTACTTGGCAGATTGATTAACCGTCTTATTATTGAGGTTTTAAAAATTATATTGGTTAAACTTGCATACAAAATTATTATAATCAGTGTCAACATCCCTTTTTCCATTCCTAAGAATATATATTTATGTATGTATACCCAAATATAAATACAATGTACAACATATATACATATATATATATACACCTGTGTGTATATACACACACGTACATATAAACACACATGCATCTCACAGAAGTTAAGTGGCACAGTGGAGAGGGTGCTGGGTCTATAGTCAGAAAAACCTGAACTCCAATCCAGATTTAAACACTTATTAGCTATGTGATCTTCGTCAAGTTACTTAACCTCTGTTTCCTCATCTGTAAAATGGGGATAATAACAGTACCTGCCTTGCAAGGCTGTTGAGAGGATCAGAAGAGATACTACTTGGACAGTGTTTAGCACATTGCCCGGCACACAATAAGTGCTAATATAAATGCTAGCTATTATCCCAGGGCTGTTGCAAGGATCCAAAGAGATCACATTTGTCAAGTGTTGAGCACGGTGCCTGGTACTTAGTAGGTGCTTAATAAATGCTTATTCCTTTCTTCCTTTATGTGAGCTCTATATGACTAACATTGTGCTAATTATTTTATAAAGCTTTCCACCCGTGTAAAATCTCCCTAAAGATGTGGCAGTTTGTGTGTGTGTGTATGTATGTGTATGTATGTGTGTGTGTGTGCATGTATCTCATTTTCCTTTATGTTTGTTCTCTCAGATATATGCAAGATATATATATATATATATATGCAGCAGGGTAGAAGCATTTTCATTTCATTACACACAGTACCATATAATTACTGATTGAATGTGACTACACCTTCAAATACTTATAATTAAACATGAAGACATAAAACACAAATTTGAATTTACTATTGTCTTGGTAACTGCTGCAAAGGGCCTCCCAATTATCTGGGTCATTGAGAAATGATTTAACTAAATTAAACAAATATTTATTAAACATCTGGATCAAGGTGATAGGTGTTAGAGTTGGAAGGGACTTTGGAGCTTGTAACTTTTACAGACAAGAAAAACTTGAGGCCCACAGAAGGTACAATAGTTGGCCGATGGTCCCTCAGGCAGCAGTAAAGTCACAGAGCTGGGTTTTGAGTCTCATGCACTAGACATCAGGTTCAGTACCCTTTCCATCATGTCATGCAGTCTACTACATGCAAGGGACAAAACTACAATTTACATTAAATTTTTTTTTCCAGAATTTGAAACTAACTTTGAATCAATTTATGTACTACAACTTTCTTAAAGGCTTAAGATTCTTTTCGGGTAATTTAGAATCCCATGATGCAATGGTATCACTTCCTTGGCAATATTTCTTTCATTAACTGAACATCTTTAAATAATACTGTATCTAAAGCATAAAGTTAATTTTTTCAGATGGTCCCAGAATTTTAGGATAATTGTAGCTAAATAATAAACAGCTTCAGCTCTTAAAAATGTCACACTGTTATTTAATCATACCTTTTATTTTTTAAGTTAATTTATTTATTTTTAGTTTTTAACATTCACTTCCATAAGTTTTAAATTCTCTCCCTCCTTCCCTTCTTCCCTCTGCCAGACAGTATACAATCTGATATAGGCTCTATATATACATTCCTATTTTCAAGTTAGTCATGTTGTATTAGACAAGTAGTCATGTTGAATTATAACGAATGGGAGAAACTATGAGAAAGAAAACAAAACAAAATTTTAAAAAAATCTGCTTTGCTCTCCATTCTGACTCCATAGTTCTTTCTCTGGATGTGACTGGCATTTTCCATCATGAATCCTTTGGAATTGTTTTAGGTCCTTGCATTGCTGAGAAGGGCTAAGTCTATCAAAATCAGTCATCACACGCTGTGGCTGTTACTGTGTACAATGTTCTCCTGGTTCTGCTCACTTCACTGAGCATCAGCTCATATAAATCTTTTCAGGTTTTTCTGAAGTCTGCCCATTCATCATTTCTCATAGCACACATTCATATACCACACCTTATTCAGCCATTCCCCAGTTGATGGGCATTCCCTCATTTTCCAGTTCTTGACCACCACAAAAAGAGCTGCTATAAATATTTTTGTCCATGTGGGCCCTTTTCCCATTTTTAAGATCTCTTTGGGATACAGTCCTAGAAGTGGTATTGCTAGGTCAAAGGGCGTGCACATTTTTATAGCTCTTTGGGCATAGTTCCAAATTGCTCTCCAGAATGGTTGGATCAGCTCACAGCTCCACCAACAATGAATTAGTGTTCCAACTTCCCCACATCTCCAAAATTTATCATTTTCTTGTTTTGTCATGTTAGCCAATCTGATAGGTGTGATATGGTACCTCAGAGTTGATTTGCATCTCTCTAATCAATAGTGATTTTTAGAGCATTTTTCTCATATGTTAGTCATACCTTTTAAAAAGAATATTTTCTGCCTATTAAATGAAGTGCATTAAAATAACATTATGTTATCGGTAACTCAGCAAATTAAGAACTAGTCAACAGAGATGTTCACGGAAGAAAAAAATATAAGTTCTTGAATTGGCAAGAAATATATCTTAGTGATAAAAATCAGTTGGTTCAGCATCATTGGAATCTCATGTGGAAGAACTGTATCTTAGAGCACAGAGCAGGAGGATTTAGAATGAAAAGGGGTTTTAAAGACCAGGGGTGGGGACCCTTTGGCCTCAAGGCCACATATGGCCCTCTAGGTCCTCAAATGCAGCCCTATGACTATCCAAGGAGGAAACTGTGGCCTGGTTTCAGTGACTTCCCCAAAGCCCCCAGGTAGTAAGAGTTAGAGCTGAATTTCAAACTCCTTTCAAGTGCAGCATTCAATCCATAACACCAGATTCTTTATGGCCAACTGAGATTTAAGAAATGTAACACGGGAACCAATCAACACTAAGACACGATCAGTGGTTGCTGTTGCTGTTTAGTCATTTTTTAATTGTGTGAGACTCTTCGTGACCTCATTGGGGGTTTTCTTGGCAAAGATACTGCAGTGGTTTACTATTTCCATCTCCAGCTCATTTTACAGATAAGAAAACTGAGTCAAAGGGAGGCACAGAAAATTAAAACTCAAAAGCCTATGGAACTGTATGTTGAAAACTAAAAGTAAATGAATAAAAAAAAACTGAGGCAAACACAGTTGAGTGACTTGCCCAGGGTCACACAGCTAGGAAGTGTCTGAAGCAGGTGTTGTGAAGTGCTTAGAGCTTGGTAAGATTTTGAAAACCAGGTTATCTACTGCATCCCAGGCCACTGTCATTTGTCTTGACTTTTTTTCCTGCCACTGGACTTAGATGACTCTGGAAGAGACAGTGAGGCCAATGACCTCTGCAACTCTTCCTCACTTAAATCCAATTTATGTTTGAGTCAAAAGACATCACCCATATCATTTTACCATGTTCACCTTCCTCAAAGTGCTGCAGCAACAGACAAGAGAAGCAGCAGCAGGTATGGGGACAATGGGAGTTGTAGTCACAACCCTGCACACGGGAGGCCCAGGCCACAGAGTTTGTCTTCTCACTGGACTGAAGGAGTAGTGAGATTTGGCAGCCCCCTGGGTATCTGAACAGTCTTTTTTAAGGACTGTACTGTTCACCCCCTGGAGTGAGGAAGGGGCTAGAAAAGGTACTCTACAGATTGTCTGCTTCACTTTGCCTAACCCTGACCTGCTTACCACGACAAGCAGGGATCTCACCCTGTGGTCAAAACACAAAAAAATATACAAAAAGTTTTTCGAAGATCATTTTACACACCATTGGTACATGGAATGTGTGCTTATGGACAACACAAAAATCCTATAGACCTGAAAGACTAATAGCTCTTGCTGTGAGAGAACTCAGCAGGTATAACATGCAAACAGCAGCTTTGAGAGAAACAAGACTGACAAATGAAGGTTAGCTTACCGAAGTAAGATCTGAATACATGTTTTTCTGGAATGGCTGCAGTGATAGGGAATGCCAAGAAGTTGACATAGTTTTTTTTTTTTTTGCTTTTTTTTTTTCGAAAGGGGAAAGTCACACAGCTAGTAAGTGTGTCAATTGTCTAAGGCAAGGTTTGAACTCAAGTTCTCCTGACTCCAGGGCCGGTGCTCTATTCACTGCGCCATCTAGTCGCCCTGCTGGCACAGGTTTTGCAACGAAAACTAATCTAGTCAATAAGTCTGTATGCCTCTCAAAAGGAGTGAATGATAGGCACATGACAATGTGATTGCCACTTGTAGGAAAGTGCCATGTCACCATCATCAATTGTACGCTCCCACCATGATGAACCTTGACAAAGCCAAAGAAAATTTTATAAAGATCTGGAGATCCGCATCATCAGTCTGCCAAAAGAGGACAAGCTTGTAATACTGGGTGACTTTAACATCACAGCAGGTACAGACTATCAGACATAGTAATAAGTCTTTGAGAGGAATGGAGTTGGAAACAGCGATAGCAATGGTCACTTACTACTAAAAGCTTGTGCATTTCATGACCTTCTCATCACCACCATTGTCTTCTGTTTACCTAAACACAATAAAACTTAGCAGATGCTCCTTCACAACAAATACTGGCATTTAATAGACTATGTCCTTGTAAGGAGAAGAGACAAACAGGATGTGAAAGTAACAAAGGCAATGTGTAACACAGGGGATAAGCTAGGAATAGGGGGACTAGACCTGTTTTTTCATTGTCATGAGAAACTTCCAGATGAAGAAATTCACTCTACTAATGTGTTGGCAACTTCTCTGCAACTTAACTGTCTTGGAAAGTTGGCAAGAGCACTGAGAGGTTGTTGGGATTTGCCCAGGGTCACTTATCTATGTGTAAGATCTTTCTGGCACCAAGGTAAATTTTCTATCTATGACATCCTAGTTGCCTCTTTTAAAATCAGATAATACTTCTACGTGAGCATTTCATGGAGAAAGCTTTAAAAAAATTATGTGATACTATGCTTTATATGACAGGCACATTCCAGAAAAGTTTGCAAAAAGAATCTTATTCTAAATATATTAAAGCATTTTGAAAACTTTACAGTACTACATAAATCTACTTATCATCATCACCATCATCATCATTATTGTGAATTCATTTTTAAAGTTAGGATCTTATCACAACACAAAATAAACATTTCCTTAACCATTGATTTTTATGTTTAGATTTTCCCAATGCAATTTCTTTCAGTTAGCGTAACTGTAGTGCTAAAATTGTACCATTTATTCAAGCAAATGATTCCCTAAACTATTTAAATTTAGAAGCAGGTTACCAGAATTACATCATATGATACATAAAGAGGTGATCTGAGATGTTGGTGTTAGATTAAAGACCAAGGCAACAATGATTGAATGACTGAACTCTGGGTGAGTAGTCAGCTGTTGCTTGCGAAGTTTATCAATGTCTGTGATTCCCTCCGGGTGGCCAGATGCTTCTACTTTCAACAGAGTCATGTCACCTCTGAAGGCTGCTGGAGTGCTATTTTGTGGCAAATATAAACAGACCCTTATATAATTTCTACTACCCAACTAACTGAAGAAATGTTTTGGACTCAGGAGAGCTCTAAAAGACATTTATCTGCAATTAAAGTGCTGAAGGAATAAATGGAAACTAAAATGAATAATACATTCCCTAGATTAGCAACTAATCCAGTTCCTTAGCAACTACTGAAAAGTCTTTTGCTATCTGTCTAGACCAAGTTCAATCAGTATCAAAGCTTGTGATAAACTACAAAAAGGAACGGGTTATGTCTGAAAATTGAAAATAGGACAGGTTTCAAAGAAAAATATTCTACCTGGTCAGAATATTAATCTTTAACCTTGGAATATTAGATGGCTCAGGTTCTAAGTGTAGAGCACTATATTCACTAACTACCGAATTTCATTCAGCATCAAAGCTTAATGCCCTCTCGAAAGGTATTCCATAACACATGTAAAAATGATAATAATGACTCATATGATTTATTCTCTGCTGTCAAGTGTTGGGGTGGAAGTGGGGGAGGGTTATGAAGGAAAAATAGTGATCACTGACACAGTAGGCTTGATCCATGTTTCTTTTTTTTTTTCATCTCCAGAGCCTAGTATATAGATGCTTAATAGATGTATGATGAATGAATGAATGAGTGAAAGAATAGCAACCTAGACAATTCCACTCAATTAAATAAACATTAAACAACTACCACTTACCATATGTGCTAGGCACTCTTCTAGGCTCTGGATATACAAAGATGAAATGGAAGCAGTTCCTGCCTTCAAGTAATTTACATTTAGAGTGAATACCTGCCCCCTTTCTTCAATCTCACTTTTTTGGTTTTAATTGTATGGATAATGAAATAGAATCACTTTACCATCTTTATCTCTATGGAAAGGAATCTGAAACTGAAAAAAATATTTTTGTACATATTTCATATATTACTGTTTATGTATGCAAATATATCTTGTATTTGCATAAGGGCCAAGATAAGTGGAACAGAGACTGGAGAAAAATAAGGTTTAATTCACTACATACACACAGATGAACTGAACTTTACTTGCCCCAAACCCTTGACCCATGATGTTGTTCTCTGATCAAAATATAATCCACAGAAGCCCTGAGCTTGACTCTGCTGAAATGCTTATATGGCTTATGTGCAACCTGTAGCCTCTTTAATCTTAATTTTTATGGCAAAGTTTTGAATGTTGAAATCCATTAGGCACATGGGAAAAAGGGGATAATCATTTAGGAACACGTCTTCTAACGATTTTTATTGTTCTGTATTCCTTTTCTTTAACAATTAAAATCTAAAATAATAACTATTTGGAATGTTAAGGGGCCCCCTGAACTTGTCATCTGAGTTGCCATACTATACGGACTGTGAACTCTTTGCTCTGACTTGAGCTTTCACATGCACGCTCATTTCTCTTATAATAAATCTAGTTGCAACACAATGTCTCATGGATTTGTCATATTGTTTTTGGTTAACAAACTTTTGAAGAAGGATTCTTTTTTATATTGCTATAACCTTTACACTATTTTAAAAGATATTTTCTTTGACATTTGCTGATTAAAAAAAAAAAATTTTGTTTTAAAAATTATGAAGGTCTCCTGAGTGTGGGGGCTGACCAGTACCAAAGTTTTCACTTTGGAATTCCATGCAGTGCTAGTTGATTCCAGTAATATACTTTCCTCAGATGAGCCAGAAAGGTCTGACGAATCTAATGTCTCTGGGGCAGCTAGGTGGCACAGTGAATAGAGCACTGGCCCTAGAGTCAGGAGGACCTGAGTTAAAATCCAAGGTCAGACACTTGACACTTACTAGCTGTGTGACCTTGGGTAAGTCCCTTAACCTCAATTGCCTTGCCTTCTCTCCTCCAAAAAAAAAAAAGAATCTGATATCTCTCTTCTACTGGCTGTTTTGCAAATCCTCTTGTGCTTCAAAGATCACTATCATTTCCAATCCCCCAGATTTACCTGAAGTAGATGGAGAGGTAGGAATATTAGTCTCTCTAGGAAGTAGGGAATAGACTGTGTGGAGAGTAGTAGGAAAGATGATATCTCAGATTTAGGAAGAGTCTCTTGAACTTTGCACTTTCCCAATTTGGCACCTCTAGGGAGTTCTTTTGACATGCCACTCCAATCTCTAAATAATATGCAGTAATAGCCAAAATACATGAATGAATAGATGAAAAGGCATTTATTCAGCACTTACTATGTGCCAAAAGTTGAAGATACGAAAAATAAGGCAAAAATAGTCCTGGCCCTGAAGAAACTTAGAGACTAATGGGAGACAACACCTATAGAGGAGTGGTGGCCAAGGTTTTGGTTTGAAAAGTCACAGGGATAGCGAGTAGAGTCATGGAAAAGTAGATTGGTATACTCCTTCCAGGAGTAAGAGGAGTAGCAGTACAAGTACTGATTTGATTATGGTGCCATGAATGGAAGTGTGGAGTAGGGGGAAGTCATCCAGGGGTAAGGCTGCTAGTAAGAAGATGGTAGGGAAGTAAAGTGAGGCATGGATGAAGCAGCTTGTTTGATACAGTGGGCTACATCTGAAGTATTCCCTGACCAGGACCTAGGGAAAGAGGTGGGGTGGGAGTTCTTCAACCTATGGGTTACGTTCAATTTAAATACATCCTGCACATCAGATATTTACTTTATGATTCATAACAGTAGCAAAATTACAGTTATGAAGTAGCAATGAAAATAATTTTATGTTTGAGGGTCACCACAACATAAGGAATTGTATTAAAGAGTTGCAGCATTAGGAAGGTTGAGAACCGCTGCAGCAGAGAAACAAACATAATAAACAAATATGTTAATAACAGCTAAGAATTTATATAGAGCTGACTATGTGTCAGGCACCGTTAAGTACATCACAAGTATTACCTTATCTGATCTTTATAACAACCCTGGAAGGTAAGCCTTATTATTATTATCCTCATTTCGCAGATAAGAAAATTGAAGCAAACAGAGGTTAAGTGACTTGCTCAGGGGCACATAGTTAATAAATGTATGAGTCTGGATTTGAACTAGGGTATTCCTCACTCAAGGCCCAGAGTTCTATCCATTGTTTTTGGAATTCTGCAAAGTGCTATATAATGTTCATTATTTCTAGATCCTCCCCACAATCCTATAAAGCAAATACCACAGTTACTATTATTTTTTTTTTTTTATATGATTAACCTGAGGCTCAGAGGAATTAAATTACTTTCCAATGGTCAACTAACTAAGCACTGGAGGTGTGATTTGAAATGAGGTCTTCCCTGACTCTAATTACAATGCTATTTCTCACCCTCTCCAGATGACTTACAGGTCAAAGCAACACTGCCACAATATTTCATGGTGGTTCTGGGATTGCTCTAATGAAGCCAATGTGGGGATTTATCAAATGTTGAATAGTTATTTTAGCTCTTCTCCTCCAACATCATGCGCCTTCACCATCAGTAGATCTCACGGTGAAAGGAGGTATTGTAGTACAGTGGAAAAAAATGCTGGTTGTAGAATCAGACGACCTGGGTCCCAATCTAAGTTTTGCTACTTGTTGCTTGTGTGATCAAGATCACTGAACCTCTCTATACAATGAGAGGGCTGGACAACAGAACCTTCAAGACCCCTTTCATACTAAATCTGGTATCCTATGATCCTGAGAGAAAAAGTACATTCAGAAACCCTAGGGTTTGCTTTCTATGTGCACCTAATATCTCTACACTCCAAGAATCAGTGATTTTGTCCAAGTGGGTCTTCTCTCTACTACTGAGATCACAATCCATGCCTGAGAAGATGGGAATTTCTATGGCTAAAATAATTTATTAACTTGTAAACCAGCAGTTCTCAACCTGTGGGTTGCGACCCCTTTGGGGTCAAACGACCCTTTCACAGGAGTCACAGGGGTCGCCTAAGACCATCAGAAAACACATATTTCTGATGGTCTTAGGAATCTCCTCTGTCTCCAGGCGGGGCCGCCTAACATACGACTATTAAAGGGTCGCAGCATTAGGAAGGTTGAAAACCACTGTTGTAAACAAACTGGTTTTGAGCCCTTATTTACATAAATGGACACAAAATAATAATAGTTTATTATATATACCATTTTAGAGTTTTAAAAGCCCTTTCCTTTCCACAACCTTCTGAGGTGTGGGTTCTCCATTTTATAGGTGAATAAACTGAGGGTCAGAGGGTAAACTGCTCAAGCTCACAGAACTACTAAGTGGTAGTCAGGCCCTGAACTCTGGTTTTCTTACTCCAAGTCCAAAAGTCTTAATACTATCAGATGACAGTATGTGACATGGAACACAACCAAAAAAAGAAGACTTAACAGCTTGTTTACCTCTCCATCTTAACTTTTCTTTTAATTTTGGCATCAACTTTGAGGCAAACTACTCTCAGCATCAGTCTTGGCCTAGACTGTATTCTCTGAATTATATGCTTTCTGGATTTATTTTTCTTCTCCAAATTGTCCCCGACAAAGTGAAAATCTCAAGTTGCATTGGAAGCAGTCACTGAGGTTAGAAGCATTGAACAGAAAATAGGAGACATAATCCACAAATTTATTTTTTATTCCAATCATTCACTGTCATCTCATATCTTGGGACTTGCCATTTCTACAAGTCTTTGAGGAAAAATCCAATAGAGCATCCACTAATTTTTTTTTAATTTTTTTTTT
>CM053587.1:136090415-136101363 GCA_028646515.1 Pseudochirops corinnae | reverse complement strand
GCATCCCCTATATTTCCAGTTTTTTGCAACCACAAAGAGAGCTGCAATAAATATTTTTGTACATATGGGACCTTTTCCCACTTCTGTAATCTCTTTGGGATATAATCCCAACAGTGGTATTGCTGGGTCAAAGGGTGAGCATCCACTAATTAATAAAATGGAACATATACAGCATTTTTACTTGGAGATGCAAGGCAGGCTTGGTGTATGACACAGCAGGCTAGCCTTGTGATCAGTAGGATCTGGGTTCAAGGCCTGCCTACAACACATGCTAGCTCTGTGACTATCAGCAAGTTTTCAATGCCCCATACAACTACTCTCTAAGCTAACAACGGAGATAGTAGAGGAAGTTTCCATGTTGGGAGTTATTTGTACCAGAGGTGTCAAAAACTGGAGCTGTCCATGTGGTATAACACTCCTGAGTGCTGCTAACCAGATTAAAATGTAACTGGGAAGTATTTAACAAAATGAATAAAAATACAATAGAACACAGATAATGTTAATATGTGGTTTTCTAAGTCAACATGCAGCAGCAGAGATCCTTATAGATGGTTTGTTGGCCCCTGTTCCGTTTGAATTTGACACGACTCAGTTTGCCATACCAAAGAAATAACAGGTACTCCTCCCAAAAAGAGACACATTAAAATTCTGACATTTAAGAGCATAAAATTTTAACCCAGAGTGAATCCTTGCTTTTGATTTCCCTCGCTGCCCTCCTCCACCCCATTCACAAAGGCTCACAGATGTATTGGCCATGCATTAGCATTTCAGCAAAAATGACATTTAGAAATGTGTGACTGGTGGGCCACATCTACATAGGCTCACTGAAAAGCACCTCTCTAAGGAAGGCTGTGCTCATTTCCAATCATTCTTGTAGCTTTGAGCTTCTGATTACAGTCCATATTTTCTCTCTCTTGGAAACCACCTGGGTCCGTTTGACTCATTCTTTTAACTATGCAAAAACACATTTATGTGTGTAAGCTACTGCCCTCTGCTGGGCTGTAACTTGAGTGTCACACAAAAATTTAAAAAAACAAACAAAACAAAAAACAAAAATAAAACCAGATTGTACTCATGAAGCCTATTAGGAGAGGAGTGTGTTGAGGCAGTTGATAGTTTTCTCTCCTCCTGTCTGTATAGAGGGGATGGGCCTCAGTTCAGCAGCATGCTCTGTCTCTGTCTCTCTGTGTTTGTCTATCTGACAATGCTATCAGGTGTGGCAAAGACTTTCATGTCCCTCCTGCTGGGAGTCTGAGAGCTAGCTGCCTGGCAACAGCAGAGACAGGGCTGGCAAAATATCCCTGACTGCTCTCAGAATGTATCAGATGTCATTCTGGCTGGGCCATATTTGGCCTGGCTAGCTGCCCACTGGTGGTGGTGGTGGAGGTAGTGGTGGTGTCACATTCACTGAGTGTTTATTATGTATAAAGTATAATAAGTAGCTAGATAGTTACAAAAGGTCTTACGCTAATGGATTTTAAGGGGGCAGTGTAAATCAGAAAGCCTACAGGTCAATAATCTGCCTGATACATGGCCTAAAGAAAGAAGTTATAAGATTGTATCTCTCCCTGCAGCCAGACTCTGCTCACCCCACACTTATTGGTAAGAGGTAATTACATGCTATTGAACCCACGGTCACTTGCATTTTAACAATAGCAATTTTTGTTTAAGCCTAGATAATGTGAAGACCTGCCAGTCAGGTTTCAGAGTGATAACAGATTATTTAAGGAAGACAACAAAGAGATGAAAATGAAACCCAATGGTACACTGATGTGACAGTTCATAGTTTGCCAATGCCAGAAAGATGAGCTGCTTCTCACCCCCCTTTCCACTCTTTTAAAAGATTAGAGTACATTGTATTTTGGCTGTCTGCTTCTTCCCTTATCTGCAAGCAGCAATAACATCATGAAGAGAAAGAACCTGCACAATGGATAGCGAATATGGAGAAAGGAAGCAGTGACCAGTCTTCTTTGACTGTATTTTTTTTTCCAAAGGGGCAAAAACAGTTGGGAGTGATATGGTGTGGGCACAATATTTGTGGGTACAATTTTGCCTTAGGAGGGAGGAACCTGGACTTTTCTTCCATAGGAGTTGAGTAGGAAGGCAAGTCGGGAATAAATAAAGCATTTATTAAACTTACTATGTGCCAAGTATTGTACCAAAAACTGAAAATACAAATACGAGCAAAAAGAACGTCCCTGCCCTCAAGGACCTTATGTTTTAATGGGGGAAGCAGAGGGCTGGAGTGGGACAAGGTGCAGTAGTCCAGAGAGCCAGAAGTGGAGCCCATAGAAGAGTAAGCATGGTGGGCTCAGGCACTTTCTCTATCAAAGTGGGAGAACTCACCACTCTGAGGAGGCAGCTAAGGAAGACTACTGATACTCATCCCTCTGTGTTTATATATCCTTCTTGTTACATCTCCCAACTACAGAACGATGACTTCTACCCCCTTTTTTCTTTTCTTTCTTTCTTCCTTCTTTCCTATGTAGAGTGTATTCTTTTTACCCTCCTTTTTCTTTCTTGTCTTCAGATATTTAGAATATAAACACCTCAAACCTCTCCTTTACTTATTTAACTTCCTCAATACCCTTTGAATATATTAAGGTTCTGAGAAGACTTGTTTTTTCTATTAGAATGTTAGCACTATGTCATCATACAGAGTCTTACAATTATTGAAATAAATTTAACTTTTTAAGGTTTCTTTTATTTTTACTTCAAAGTTCCTACTTATTTCTCATATTTTCATCAGCAATTCTTCAAAGTCCTCTATTAGATTTAAGGTCCTTTTTTTTTTTTCTTCCTGTAGGACTATATTCAGATTTGCAGTGTATGTTATTTTTGGTTGTAAGCCTCTCTATTTTGCCTTTGGGAAAATTATTCCAGGATGTTTCAATTATATCAAAGGTTTCCAGTTCTAATGTGAGCTTGACTATAGTTCCTTGATATTTGAATTGCTTCTTTCAGGATGTGCATGGTACTTTTTTTTTCTTCAATGTCGGAGTTTTGGATTTTGACTATGACATTTCTGAGACTTTCCCTTTTGGAGTTTTGTTCAAATAGTGAACAGTAGATTCTTTCTATCTTCACTTTGCTGTCTGGTTCTAATAGATCTTGGCAGTTTTCATATGATTTCTTGGAATATGGTATGTATACTTTTAAAAAGTAATCATAGCTTTTAGGACTGGACTGGACTCCTAAAAGTCCAGTGATGCCTAAATTCTCTCTCCTTGGTCTTCTTTCCAGACAATATGTTTTTGAGAATGTATTCTATTTCCTTTTATCCTGTCAATCTTTTAATTTTGTTCTAATATTTCTTGCTGCCTTGGGGGACTCATTGCTTTCTATTTGGTCTATTCTAGCCTTTGGGGAGTTCATTTCTTGGACAGGGTTTTCTCTTTTAGATTGTCTCTTTCTGATTTTTCCTCCATAGCTTTTATTTCATCTAAAAAAAACTATTACTTCATTTCTTCTATGCATTCATGTAGTACTTAAGAAAAATTAATTTCTTCTTCTACAAGCATCTGCTTATGGTTGTTATGGAATTACTCTCTCCTTTTTGGGATCTTGATACTGGTGATAGTTTTTTATTACTGGCTTGTGTTTTCTGTTTTGTTTCTATCTTTAGTTCCTGAATTGGGACTTTGTGGCAGAGTCAGGCTCATTTCCCTGCTCTACTTCCGAGTGGGTGGTTGGCCCTTCTTGGTTTCAATTTAATTCCCTTGAGTTCTTGTGCTTTTCTCCCCCTCCTGGAGTTAGGTCCCCCAGATTCCCTGTCCCAGATCTTTCAGATTCAGTGAGCTAGATCTTCAGGATCTTCTATGGACTCTCTGGACAGAATACCAGGGACCTCAGAGTCTGGAACTCAGCTGCCCTGATCTGAACACTGTGGCACCAAGCTGGTCCACAACTGTCCTCTGTGGCTTTCAAGGTTCCTACTCTGGAGCTTCCTTGGAGGAGCCCTCTATTCTTTTTGACACTAGACACAAAACCGTGAAGGTATACTTATTCCTGACTTATCTTTCTTTGGTCATTCTGTGAGGTAAATCTTCACTGGTGCTGGCTTTTGGCTGACTTTCCGTGTAGGTCTGGAGCAAAAGAAGCCACTCACTGTGGTTTCTCATCAGATTTCTTCATCATTATTCTATCAGGGGTGAACTTTTAAAGTTTTGCTGGAACAGGTATGCAGGGGCTAGGTGGTCTACTTACTGTTCAGAAAGTAATCCTTCCTCTAACTTCAGGCCTCCCATATCTTCCTATCCCTTCTATCCTTTGAGGGTAGAGAAGTGGTGTCCACCACTCAATGATGAACATTTTCATGCTTGGCCATACCCTTCACAATCCAGTGACTCTGAAATCCTGTGTAGAACATATCCAAACTTCATTCCATACTTTCTAACACCCAATTCCTTACTCCCATCCCCCTCAAAGCTCCCACTCCAGAGTTTTCTCCTAATTCCACCCAGCCCTTCCATCGTGCCATCCCCTCTGGAATGCCTGTTCCATAGACAACAAACTTCCCCTCATCTTAAATCTATTCCTCTCCTACTCCTTCCATCTATTATCTCTTACTGAAACCTAACTTCCTCATGATGACATAGCCTCTGAGGCCACCCTTTCCAGAACTTGTCTACACCTTCACTCACTCTCCTCAGCTCAAGGCAAGAGAGTTGGACTACTTGTTCCTCATTGCCACTTACAGGTTCTCCCCTTTCTTGTATAACTCAGGGACATCTCTTCCTTTGAGTTTGCATACTATTCATATCTACCACCCAATAAAATTCCTGGTACCCACTGCCTATAGTCCTTCCTTCTTTCCTTAATTAGTTCAATACCTATCTTGCAATTTTTCTCTTCTCCCCAACTCCTGTCCTTATACTAGGGGACTTCAACACACATACATGATTCTTCCTCAAATACCCTAACTTTTCACTTCCTCAACTTACTTACCTCCCATGAACCTCCATACCTTAGCCACACACAGATGGTTAGGCTCTTGATCATGCCATTACCCACAAATGTACTACCTCCACATTCAAGAATTCTGAAATCCTTTTATCCAACCATAATCTATTAGCTTCTCAACTATTCCTCTGCTTTCCCTTACATAACCCTATCTACATCTACACTTTGACTTCTAATCTCTTGGCTCCTCAATTCTCTCTTGCACTAGCCATTCTCTTTTCTTCTCATCTTGACTCCTTGGTGAATCAATTCAACTTTACATTGTCCTCCTCTCTTGAATCCCCAGCCCCCTTATGATATTGCTGATTACACCCTCCCACATCCATTAACTTCATTCCTACACATGTGCTGCTGAATGAAGATAAGAGAAAATCATGCAACTGTTACAAATGGGTCGACTACAAATTTATGTTACATAGCCTCAACTGGTCCCTTGCTTTCTAGGCAATCCTGCTATACCTCTGTTATCACCTTCCTATCCCTTTCTTCACAGCAGCTTTTCCAAACCTTTTTATCTCTCTCTTTTTTTTTTTTTTTGGCTTTTTGGAGGGCAATTGGGGTTAAGCGATTTGCCCAAGGTCACATGGCTAGTTTTTTTAAGTGTCTGAGGCCGGATTTGAACTCAGGTCCTCCTGACTCCAGGGCTGGTGCTCTATTCACTGTGCCACCTTTTTTGCACTTTCTTCCAAGCTGTTGACTCTTTTTTCACGATTTTTTTTCATCATCCTCTTTTTTATCTTCCCAATTTTTTCTCTACCTCTCTAACTAGACTTTTAAAATTCTTTTTGACATCTTCTATGACCTGAGACCAATTCACATTTTTCTTTGAGGCTTTGGATGTAGGAGTTTTGATTTTGTTATCTTCTGGGTTTGTTTTGATCTTTTTTGTCATCATAATAACTTTCTAAAGTCAGCATCTTTTTCTGCTATTTGCTCATTTTTCTAGCCTATTTCTTTACTTTTAACTTTATGATGAAGTGGGGCTTTACTTCCACAGTGGAGGGGGTACTGTCCCAACCTTCAGGTTGTTGGGGTTTTTTTTTGTACAGCTGTTTTCAGAGATAATTCTGGGGACCCCTATGAAGATCTTAATCCTTTTAGACCTAAGGATTCCCAATCTGGGGCCCTGATGTTGGTGACCATCTTAGTCAATCTTACTTGACCATGACCTCCAATCTTGCAACCTAGCAGTCATCCTAAATTCTTCAGTATCTCTCACTCTCCATATTCAAAATCTTTTGCCAAGGCCTGCTGATGTCACCTTGCAACATTTCTCAAATATACATCCCTTCTCTCCTTTGATAATGCTGCTTCTTTAGTACAGGCCCTCATCATTTCATACCTGGATTATTGCAATAACCTGCTGGTGGGTCTGCATACCTCAAGTCTCTCCTCACTCCAATAAATGATTTCACTAAAGCACAAGTGATCATATCACCAAGCCCCTACTCAATAAACTTAAGTGGTTTACTATTGCCTCCAGGAGCAAAAACAAAATGCTCTGTTTGGCATTCATATCCTTTCAGAGCCTAGCACCTCTTACCTATGCCTTATTTCCCAACATGTCCCCTTCAATCCAGTGACACTGGCCTTCTGGCTGTTCTAGAAACAAGACACTCCACTTCTTGGTTCTGGGCATTTTCTCTACTGTTCTCCATGCTTATAAGACTCTCTTTCCTCTGCTCTAATTACCAATCTCCCTGGCTTCCTTTAAGTTCTAACTAAAATTCCACCTCCTACAGGAAGCCTTCCTCAAACCTTCTTAATTCCAGTGCCTTCCCTCTATTAATCATTTCCTATTTATCCTACATATAGGATAGCTTTGTATATAAGTGGTTCATGTGTTGTCTCCATCATTAGATCGTAAGCTCCTTGAGGGAAAGGACTGTCTTTTGCCTCTTTTTCTATCCCCAGAGCTTAGCACAATGTCTGGCACATGGTAGGTGCTTGATAAAGGTTTACTGATTGATTGACTGAAAAGCCATTTGGGCTAGAAGTACCAGGACATGCGTGGTAGGACATAGTGCTATTTGATGATTCTGGACCTGATCCAAGCTTGAATCCCAGCCCTGCCACTTAGACTGCTGGGTCAAGCTGAGCATGTCATTTTGCCCTATCTCTGCCTCAATTTCCTTCATTTAAAATGGGTATCACAATACCTGCACTATTTATACCCCAGGGTTGTTGTGAGAATCGTGGACTTTAAAGAGTTGCGAGAATGGGAGCTATTAAGGCCATTACTGGGGGATGGCTAGGTGGTGCAGTGAATAGAGCACTGACCCTGGAGTCAGGAGGACCTGAGTTCAAATCCAGCCTCAGACACTTAACTCTTACTAGCCATGTGACCTTGGGCAAGTCACTTAGCCCCAATTGCCCTGCTTTCCCCCCTCCAAAAAAAAATAAAAGGTCATTACTGACTTGGGATCTGGGAAGGTTTTATGAAAGAAGTGATATTTGGGTGGGGTTTTAAAGAAATTCAAGAAGGAGAGGGCATGGGAAACAGCAGTAAGCCAAAGCAGAAGCAGGAGTGCAAAGCATGTCTAGATGCAGAGATTATATACAGAGTTACTAAAATATTCTGTATACAACATCCTCTACAACCTGGGTTCTAAGGCACTAACAAGATACTGAAGTCTGTTTATGTATTTTTCCTATGATCCAAAAGATGTATACCTAAGATGATTTAATGTATAAATTTTACTTTTCATTTTATCCTTTTATTTAGAATTGTGTGGCTAATTAAAAGAATTTTTAAATACACAGGCTATTTCAACATTAGGAAAACGTAACATAAAAAAACCTAATTGTAAAAATAGATGAATTATGAGGTATATATTCATATTGCAAAAGGATCTGTGGTTTTCAAAGGAATCCACTAAGGAGTTCTTTAAATAGAAATCCCCCAATGCATTTAAAATGTTGTGATTTATAAAAATTCAATTCATTCCCCATGCCCATATTCCTAGTATTGTTCTATGCGATGTGCTGTCTCTTGGACAGTCATCTTCACTCTCATTGGCTAGAGTTTACCTCACTATCTTTATTTTTAGTAAATTGCCTCAGAGCTAATACGTCAGACAGGTCAAGGGCTCTCTTCTCTAAGGTGTGCAGGGGATATGTTTGGTTTAACTTAGACTGACTCCTGGGGCTTTTCACAATGATCTTTTTCTTGGGGGATCCTCCTCCCCTCACCTTATTCTAACTGGGTTTTGCAGAATGTCTGACCTCACCTTCTGCAAAGATCTATTTAAGATACGTGGCATTTCAAGATTCTTAAAAACATTCATATTCCTTCCTAAGGTATGACTATGCCCTGCATATAAACTCTGCTGTTTCTCTCCATTGCTTTTTTGTTCCTATTTCACTTGGGGTTACCATTTTAAGTTTTCGTGACTGTAAACAATTAAGATATTATAATATGGGGGGCAAATTGTGAATGGTACTATAGGTACCTCCTTTCTTGAAAATAGTTATTTCTTTCATTCTGAAAATTTTCACCACAAGGCACAGCAACATGTATAAAAACAGGATGAAGTAAAACATGGTTATTTTATTTAAGATGGATTATAAAACTTTATCTTTAGCTTTTTTTCCACCGGGCAAAAATTTCTGGAAAGAAAAATAATTGCCAAAGTGGAATAGAACAAAAGATCTTCCATAGTCAAAAACATCATAAAAAGTTTACTACTGGCCATAATACCAGAATGTCAGTTTAGACTGGGAGGCTACTGGCCAGACTACATCCGATTTCCTGAAATAAGAGATAGATGAATAAAGTTTAGTGTTGCCAAGTGGGGTGGGGAGATTTTAGATTGAAGCTAAGTATAGGCTGCAGTACTTGGAAAGCCCAGAATTAGGCCTGTTATTTCACATTTAAGACTAATTTGGCTTACGTAGTGTGATCCATATTTAGTATTTAAGGTATCAATAAAAATATAGAGATATCAAGTTACAATTATTCTCATCTCTGTTGCTAGTTTTCTATCCATTAAAGCTGCTAGAACTGAAATGTCATTTTGCACTCAGTATAATAGACAAATTTATTAAGGTAAGAGTGAATTGATAATAAAAGGTCATTTTAATTTAACCTTCACCAAGAAGTGAAAAATTAAATAGCCTCTACTAATAGCATTTCATTGGCTAAATATCTGTTTGTTTCTCTTTTCTAGCTTTAAAGAAACTTTTTCTATGCCCTGGAGAAATTGAGTCAAGAACTCAGGGTGATTTGAATGAGTCAAGGCTTTAATGTTTTATCTATAAATGGATGAGAAATAAAATGGGACAATTAAAATAGCTTGGGGGGAAAAGTATTTAAAATTGATCTGTCATCCATCTTATAGCTTGTATGATTTAGATTTGGTAACTATTTTCTAGAAAATTGCTATTTCCTTCATTCTGAAATTTCTCACCACAGGGCACAGCAACATCTATAAAACAGAATGAAACAAAAATACTTATTTTATACAAGATGGATTATAAAACTTGATCAATCATCTAGTTCAATACTGGCCAATTTTACAGATAAATTTTTGGGGGTGAGACAGAGAGGTTACATGACATCTAAGCTTACTTACGTTTAGCAAAGCATTGTGGGTCAGAGGACAGAGTGTTTTGGAGTCAGAGGACCTGGGTTTGAATCTTCTCATGGGTACTAAAGGTAGCCTTGGCTACACAGATAACATCTTGTGTCTCCCTGAGTCTAAATGTTCTCATCTAGAAAATGAAGGATTGGATGAGATGACCTGAGTTCCTTCCCATTCTAAATCTATGATCCTAGAATTCCCTGTGAGGGAAGTCATAGAGATAATGTCACAAACATAAGTTTAAAAAGAGCCAGAATTTGATCTCAAGATTTTTGATGGCAAATTCAGTGCCCTTTTAACTAGACCATGGTATCTATTTTTATTTCATTTTAAAATTAATCGTACTTCCTACAAATGTTTGTTTTATCCAGATGGAAAAGAATTTTTTTTTAATAGGAAAGTAAACTTGTAAACCATGGTGAAATAGGGAAGAGAGGTACTCCATTTTCACTAATACTCCATTTAGTGGTAAGACTGAAGTCTCTTCCTTCGTATGGTGGGCATGTCTCTATAAATTCCAAAATGACCAGATTCATTTCCTTCCCATGGAGTTATCTCTAACGATCACTGGCAGCTTCCATAAGAGTAGAATAATCACTGAATGGGCATTGCCACAGTCACAGTGAGAACTCAGAAAGACCTTCAAAAACATCTCTTACTGTATCCTGGGCCATCTCTAGTTGTCCTGATCTACATCTGGCTGCTGGACCTAGATGGCTCTGGAGGAAAAAATGAGGCTGGTGACTTTGCACAGCCCTCCCTAACTCAAATCCAATTCAATTGCAAGTCATGGCATCATCTTCCTAATGTCATGGTCCTCTTTGAGAATGAAGGACAAACCACACACACAACACTGGCTAAGTTAAATGGAATATGCCACATACCTACAATCTGTTTTCTAGCTTGTCTGCCTATAAAAATAATAAATACGGTTGAACTGTCTATGTCATTCTAGTCTCAAAATACTTCATTTTGTTATCTTCATAATACCCACTTAAAATCACCTTCGTTCATAACTATCTTTTTAACTGTCATGTTTTTATTATGTTTGCTTATTTTATAGATGATAAATGAATGGAATATTTAAAAATGAAATTAACTATATTACAACAGATAGAAAATAATGACTTATTACTGAGGAAGGAGATATTCCTGAATCAACTATGTGAGTACGGTAAAACCACTGAGTTCTGAGCTAATGTAAAAATCACCACAAATCGCTATAAGAAATGGGAAGGAGACGGACTTCATAATTACCTGGAGAGGCTTATACGGACTGATGCTAAGTGAGAAGAGCAGAACCAGGCAAAACCTGTACACAATCACAGACACATCGTACATATGATGATGACCAATCTTGATAAACTGGACTATCCTCAACAATACACAGCTAAAGACAACTC
>CM053587.1:136078978-136090315 GCA_028646515.1 Pseudochirops corinnae | reverse complement strand
AATTAAGAAATGGATGGAGGGAAGGACATTAATAAAAAGTTCATATAGAAGTATGGCCTATGTAAATCAAATGCCATAATGAGGTAATTAAGAGTCTAGAAACTGATAGCACCAGGCAACACTTGATCTCATTCCCATGAAGAAAGATCTAAAAGCAAGAACAACACAGATTTATAATATAAACTTGTTTATTAAATCTTACAGTGAAGGATAATGGGAAATTATGAGCAGCAACATCTCACAAAATAGCAAGAAGTTGCAGAAAAAAGTTACATGTTGAAGGAAAGTTTGGTTGGAGACTCAACTAAACAAAGCCAGCCTGATAGCATTAAAAGATGAAAATGGAATGAGGACAAGAGATAAAAAAAGATAGAAAAGATCTGTAAAGATTTTTATAACAAACTCTTTTCATTATAAAGTACAACAGAATGATAATATCTAAACTTTAACATCAGTGCTGGATATATTTTTAAAAAATAAGTAGAAATAGCACTGAAGAAAAGAGAGATAGGAATAGCAATTGTACAAGACTGAGAATTAAGCTGGAGTTGATGCAATTTTGAGGACAATGAGGAGTTCATCCTCAAGGTATAAAAAATAGGGTAGGATACCAAAAGTGTGAGAAAAAAAAATCTTAGAAGGGAAGCAGTATAGTGCAATGGAAAGAAAGTGAACTGAATTTAGAGTCAGAGACCCTGAGTTCAGAACCTACCTTAACCCCTTATGATCTGTTTTTACCTTGGGCAAGTCATTTATAATCTTTTTGGGCTTTATTTTCCTCATGCAGAAAATGAGGGAATTATTCTACATCATCTCCAAAGTCTCTTCCAGGTCTTGATGTTTCTATAAACACATTTATGTTCTTATTTAAAGAATAAACTAGAAAATATCAATAATTACTAACTCACATGTTTTACTTTCCCATCTATACCACATTTTAAAGGAAGTAATCTACACATGTGTCAACAGCATCCTTGATGAAGACTTTAGAAGAGGGGCAGGATTTTGAAGGCAATATTCCATAGTAAACCACATCTTCCAAAGCACCAAATTAACTAAAAGTGTAGAGAATATTAGATTTAACTGTGCTTTTTTCTCTTAAATGATAAAAATCCATTTGACTTGGTAGAATATAACTAAAGGTTATTTGCAAATAAGATGTCTACTACCATAAACACGTCAAAATCAGAAAAAGATTCCCTTAAGGAAGTAACAGGACAAATAACACTGACAACATCTGATTATTAAAACTGTGTGAGACATGAGATAGGGAGATGTATGTTCTTTAAAGGTGATTATCATTGTCATGGAAGAGGTCCAGCACAGAGTTCAGGTCAAAGAATTCCCTACAGATGGTGAATTCTCCAGATGCTTTTGTTTTTGAATGATAGTGTATTGATTATATCAAGCCCAGAAACATTGCAGAGCCTCCTAAATGAGAGCCAGCATCACTCAAGATCAACATCAACCCAACTATCTATACAGTAAAAACCGAATAAGGAAATGACTGTCATCCATGCTGTTATGAGAAATCTCATCTGTCAGCACACATAACTGGAACAGACATTAAAAACAGACAATAAGATGCAGGCAGAAGTGAAAGAAAAGAAGCAAAAGGGGTGTCGTTCCTCACACACAATATTTCCTCTCCAGTTCTGTACCTTTTCAACAGCTGACCCCAATGGGTGGAATGCTCTACTTCCTTACCTTGGTCTCAAGGCTTCTATGTCTTCCTTTAATATTCAGCTTAAATCCCATATTCTCCAGAAGGACTTTCTCTCTCTTCCTCCAGTTTTTTCCCTTTAATTAATATCAAATTTACCTCAAATTTATCCTGTATATAGCTTGTAATTATAGTTGCTTATAAATGTCTCTCCCATTAGAATTTAAGCTCCTTGAGGGCAGAGACTACATTTTTGCTTTTTTTTGTATCCCTAACACTTTGAACAGTTAGTTTTAAATAAATACTTACTGACTAACTGAATTGCATTTGGGAAATTATACAATTCTTTGAATGAATTTTCCCTGAAACAAAAGTCTTACCTTCTTAATAATATTCTTCCACTGATAATGTATAGCTGTGAGTCATTGAACATTAAAGTTGCCAAATATCTGAAGTTGAGGATATACACCACAGATGAAGAATCATATTGGAGAATGGATGTAAAGTATGTCATCAGAAAAAAAGAAGGGTAAGCAAGAGAAAGGGACAAGCTTCATATTCCATTGGTATCAGCACCTTGTACAGCAAAACATAAGGATGGATGCTAGAATGCTATGTAGATCCCCAATGTTGAATTTTTGGAAGAACTTGAAAGATTTGAGTTGCTCAAGATGGTAAAGTTTAGAAATAGCTGTAGCATGGTTTGTATCATTCAAATGAATACTCGCATTAATGAAATCACAGCTCTACTGTGATTTTAACCTATCCCTTAAGATACATTATTTTGTATACACTTGGTTACATAGTAAACCTTTCTGTTAAGCTTCTTGAGGGAAAGGATTATTTTTTTGTTTGTTTCATATTTAGCATGGTGCCTTGGGCACAACAGATACTTAATAAATTTTTGTTGAATTGAATTATCTCACACTTTCCCTCAATGAAATTAATTTGCTACTTTTCACAGTGTCAAATTCTATTTTTACCAGAGCCATGTTCCATTATACTCCTTAGAAGGACATGACAGCTACTCTCTGCCACTGCTACTCTCAGTTTATAAGCAACTTGAACACGAATAAATTCTTTAAATACTTTTATTTTGGGGGGGGGTTGTGAGGGAAGTGTGGAGGAAGCCAGCTGGGGAGTCACTAGTATCAAACAATATTTTTGGTTGTTTGTCTGCTATCTTTTTGAGGATGAAAAGACAGCAGACAAACTGAACTTTCTTCCTTAGGAAGATTATTCGCAGTTTCAAACTGTACCCTAATGCCTTAGATAGTCAAATGATAGCATATGATCAAATCATTTTAAATGCACAGAATAATCAAAACCTAATTGATAACATAGGTGTAGCTATACCATCAGGACCAGATGGCATCTACCAGATAGTTTCAAAGGAATTCAAGGGTGAAATTGTGGAACTGTGGGCCAAAGACTATAACCTGCCTTTATAAATGACCACTGTGCTGGGGGCTGGCAGATTGCCAACATGGTCCCCATTCATAAGAACTTCATAGGGTATTGTGAGAACTACAGCTGAGCAAGAGTACTTCCCAACCAGGCAGGCACATGACACTGACAGGGTAGGATTCTCGAACATTTAGGCAAATAATCATCTGAGGAACAGAAAGGAAAGTCATTCCTGACTCACGCACTGGAGTTCTTGGAGGAGAAAAATATTGAAGTAAGAGGTAAGTGGTAATGTATTCTGAACTTTAAAAGAATCACTTGATAAGGATCTCTACCAAATGTTTTTGTGTGTGTGTACACACACATACAGCATATAACATATGTATTATATGTTGTATGTATACACTTGTATATATGCATATATGTATCAATAGATACATGTACAGTATGTTATGCTTTTTAAAAACAAAACAAAACACTGTCACCATGGGACTGAGGCAATCATTTTATTCCATTACTTGGCATATGTTTCATATTTATCCGTAGTGATACTATTTCCACCCAGTGGAACAAAAATTCCTTGAAGGAAGGGACTATTTCATAGCTGTCACTGTAAAACTATATCCCTATGACCTAGTATGGTACTTACTGAATAAATAAATGAATGAATCCAAAAGAGAGAAAAAAACCTCAAAACCAGTAAAATAGGTACTTCTGTAGATGGACAAGTGTAAATTGTGGGAGTCCTCAGGGATTTTTAATAGTACTTGCTTTCTTTAACATTTTTATAATGTCCAAATTTACAGATGATACTTCCATTGGAGATGTTCCAAGCCAATGTGGATGAGTTTCAGGAATCTTTTGAGGCTAAGTTCAAATGTGGCCCCAGACACTTACTAGCTGGGTGAACCTAGGTATGTTGCTTATCCTGTCTGTATCAGTTTCCTCAAATGTAAAATGCAGACAATAAAAACAGCTACCTTACAGGGTTGTTGTGAGGACCAAATGAGATCTCGAAAGCACTTAGCACATTTCCTGGCACATAGTAGGCCCTTAATAAATGCCTTTTCTCATCTCTGTCTCTTCTGCTACAAGGCACTATTCCTAATGCATGAGATCAATCAGGACTGTGCAGGGACACTTCAGGCTGTATGGGTCAAGGGAATGACTAGCTGAGGAGACAACCTGGCTGAGAGACTGATCAGGTTTTTATTCTTACTGTGGAAGGCAGGGTGAGTATGGGGAGAGAATGTCAGTTGCCATGGGGAACAAAAAGTCTATCAGGAACACTTGTATTACTGGTAATAGGTGTCTAGCTGAAGCAGCAGACCAGGAGGGAATTAAAATACCAATTTCAGAGAGAACAATATGCCATCTGAGAGTCAAAGAACGAAGGAAACAGGCTGAGCTCTGAGATGAGCAAAGCTGGGCATCAGAAACGGTCACAATATCCAGAGAGGAGGAGGGGCTGGAGTCATGGTTAAGTCAGAGAAATGAAAGAATCAGTGTTACAATGGCTGAGGTGACCTGGGTCATGGAGTCCTTTTGACTGGTGGAGGCAGAAAATTGCCTCCCAGGAGCCTAATGAAGCTAGGCTCTGGAGAACCTGGACCAGATGCCTTGTTCAGAAGAACAGACACGTTTCAATGTAGGCAAGCACAAGAGACTGGATTTAGAGGAAAATAATACAAATCACATTAGTAGAGCTCTCAGACACAGAATGGCTTCTGGGATGAATTGGCTTTCAGATACGTGGCCTGGACCATATATAAATGGCTACCTTTCCAGTTAATTGCCTCTCTTTCTCCAGTGACGGTAAAGTCATGGTGCATGAGAAGCCTAAGGGGAGGAGACACAAACACACCAAAATCAGTCAATGAGCCAATAGGCCTTTGCTAAGCATCTGCTTTGTGCCAGGCACTATGCCCAGTGCTGAGAAAAGACACAAGTGGGATGGTCTTTGCCCTTAGGGAGCTTATGTTCTATCATAAGAGACGCCACAAAACTGCACTTTCCTCAGATGTCTATCTTTTCAGTAGGTCAACAGCTCTTTAGTAAGCACCTGCTATGTGCCAGGCACTACGCCACTAGTTATTGCAAATGGCAGAGTACAAACAAACACCTTTTTCCACTAGTACAGCATAGAGAAGGCATGGCTAGCTGAGAGTTTATGTGAAAAGTATCTGGAAGTTTTAATGCAATGAAAGATGAGAAAGTAAAAAAAAAAGGCATTGCTATTATGGTGGGATTTATAAAACTAAAGGATCCAAGTGTGTAAGAAAATAATCCCTCTGTTTTTGCCACTCGTGTTTGGTTCTCTCACATTTTAGTAAAGACACTGATAAGCTGGACACTACTCAAAAGAAAGTAGCCAAAACTGTCAGAGCACTGGAAGTCATGCTAATAAGAGAATAAAGTGAAAGAATTAGGGATATTTAGCCTGGAAAAGAGAAGTTTTAAAGAGGACATGATGGCTATCTAATGGCAGAGGCTGTAGGACTCTCAGAGCCAGAAGTTGAGAAACTCTTAAATACTGGAGCTATGTGCTAGAGTATTTCTATTTATCTTCCAGATAAAGAGACAGTCCAGAATAGTAGCGAATTCATTTACTGTGGCTCCACTGGGTTCCCTTTGTTAATCACACCAATAAGAAGATGATAAGATTGATGGTATCAGTTATAACTCAGAAAAGAGACCCGGCAAGAATGGTAAACTGTGCCCTAAAGACATCAGCTCAATGTGTGGCTGCAGGTTAAAGGCTAACAAAATGCTGGGTAGCTTCAGGAAGGAAACTGCAAACAAAGCAGAAATATTATCCCGCTTGACTGACGCAACACTTAGAATATTGTGTGAAGTTCTGATTGATAGACCTCAGGAAAGAGAAAATAGAAGCAGAGGTCAAGTAAAATAGTGGTAGTGTGTAGTGTGCTATAGAGACAATTTAAAATAATTAGTAACTTATTTTGTGTTGATGAAGACTAAGGGAAGGTACCACTGAACTCTGTAACATTTTCACTCATTCATCTGGTAATTACCAAGTGTCTTTTGTTGTTATTTGTTCATTTTTCAGTTGGGTCTAACTCTTCCTAACCCCATTTAAGGTTTTCTTGTTAAAGATACTGGAGTGGTTTGCCATTTCCTTCTCTAGCTCATTTTACAAATGAGGAAACTGAGGCAAACAGGGATAAGTGACTTGTATAGGGTCACATAGCTAGGAAGTGTCTGAGGCCAGATTTGAACTCTGAAGAGAAGTCTTCCTGACTCTAGGCCCAGCACATTATCCACTGTGCCACCTAGTTGCCCATCTAATACTAAATATCTAATTGATCCACTCATTTAATAATTATTAAGTATGCAAAGCACTGGGTATACAAAGATTTCAGGAAAAAAAAATCCTTGCTCTCACCAACTTACATTCTCCTTGGGAAAGTATGCATAAGATGAGGACTTATTTACCAAATCCAAGAATACTAAAATAGGGATGTATTACTTAAAGACTTGGAGAGACAATTTGGAATAAACAGAAAATGAAGAGGATTGCTTCACACAGTATATAGTAAACTTATGTTGCTCATCACTACATGAGGAAAATGCCAGCTAAAAATAAACGGATTCAAGAAGGATTCAGATAAACTAGTATCTTACAAATACCATACTAGAGTGAACATGGATGTTCCTCATCACTGAGGCTGACATAGAGTAGAAGGAGCATGTCTTCACATAATATGTGCAATGAAAGAGACATAATATTGGACTATGTGGATTTGGCCCAGGAAAGCATTTTTTATGCAGCTTCATCTCCTTTTTCTCCCTCTTCTATGAAAACTAGCTCAGCACAACCAATCCTCTTATAAAGCAGAGGGTAGATAGAGTAGCTACTGTCACTGGGAAATGACATAGTGGTTTTTGAAACTGGCTCTCCCAGGAACTGAACAATCACAGAATGACCACTTCAACTTGTTACCTTAGCTTAGGAGAACTAACACTGCTACTATTTATTCACAGGATTAAAAAAAAAAAGCCTTCTGGGGTGTCAGTCTGGTTCTATTTATCGGCACCATGTGGACAGATTTTTTTCCCCCTTCCAACTGCTAGTGTGTAGAAAATACTTAGGATAGTAACAAGAACAACATATGAATGTAAGGAAGTCTCTGTGGCTGTGGGAAATGAACTATACCTTGGAGGAAAACATATCCTTAAATCTGTCAAGTTCCACATAGGTAGCCAGTCATTGAAGGCAGAAAAAAAGATGTACACAAGTAGAAAGGAAAATGAGTCAAAACAATTTTGTTAAACACCCTGAATTGGCTGGTAAGAAAAGATTCCCCAAAACTTTAATGTTGCCTCAAGCCACGTGACTCTACAATTTCCTTTTAATGAAACTATATTTTCCACTGACATCTTAGAAGCCTTTTGTGACCACATGTCATTGTTTAAAACTTTGCTAGATTTTGCATTCTAGAAAAAAATACACAAAGAGAACTGCTCTGCTATTAAATTAGCCCAATAATTAGCCCCATCCTTCTTTCTAGTCTACAGCAGAAATCCATTCAGAAATTAAGAATTTTCTGTAAGTCCTTTTCTCAGTCTAACCTCTACACTAGACAAAGCTCCCAATAAATAGTTCAGAGTAATTTAATCATTATTGAAATTAAGAAGAAAAAATCCTGTAGCTCTCAGGGCTATTTCTTCACATAACAATAGAGATATTTAAATGGTAATGTCAAGCTTTCCTCCAAAGGTGAGAACAACTGGAGAGTATTCATTGCACAATGACAATTTTGCACCATTCAAAACTGATGAATGTTCTGCACAGGTTTTAATACAAGTCTCTGGTCAATATGGATTTTTTCAATGGCCCAAGAGGAAGTTAGACTTTCTTTTGACAAGAATTGGTTCTTGGACACTGAACCACAGATTCACAGGGGGAGAGGGGGCCTTCATAGGGCATCTAGTGCATCCTCGTGCCCCTGACCAAGACTAAACTGAACCACAGGTTAGTAGAATTTACTAATGGTCCTCAGGTGTCTAGGCTTCCAAAGTACTTTTTAATCTCTCTCTGCCTGGCTTCACATATCTGCATTAGCAATTCTTCAAAAGGCAAAAAGAAATCTAAATTGAGTACCCACTGAGGAACACTGGTTTTCATTTGGATGATGAACTGCATGCACCCTATCCTCCCTACCATCTCCCTACTTCCATATGTCCAATTGTGGATAAATCATAAGTACATAATTAGAATACACAGCAAATGGTTAACTATGCAGAGGCTTAATCAATATGGATAAATGGCATCACAGGCCCAGGACTATGACAATTGGATGCAATGCTTCATATTAAAAATGGAGATATCTATTTCTTGTACTGTCATTTTGCTTACATGCATAAGAGTCAAAATAAACATTTATTAATGAAATTAATGTTATCATTTATTCATTCATTCAGCAAACATCAAGTACTTTCTGTATGCTAAACACAGTGCTAGGATCTAGGGGTGATGAAAGGTTAGGTAAGACAGGACCCCTGCCTTTGGGAATTTCTATATTGGAGAAGAGGATCACTAACAATAGTAGCCCAAGTCCCAACTTGGCTGAAATAAAGACAGAGACTCTGAAGGAACAGCAAAAAAAACCAAGGTGAAATGTAGTAATTACTATTTAGTATTTCCACAAACTGCTTTAGGTTCTGATCAGGTCTGAGTTTCAATCTTATGGCACAGTATAACAATAGTTAAAAGTTAAGTTACTGAAGCTTATCTCCTCTTTTAAGTGGTCAAACTTCCTGATGACTGAACCCAGGACATAGATCCAGATCAGAGGGGCTACTCAGTATAGAGGGAACATGCCAGTACTTGGGCGCAGCAGTGGTTCAGTTATATTAGCTATAATTACAATAAAATGTTACATAATAAGTAAATTAGGTTCGAAAGAAAGCTACATGAGGTCTTTGGTCCTTAACCAAAAGGGTCAAATCAGGGAAAGTTTCACTGAGGACAGGACATTTGCATTGCATTTTAAAGGACAGGAAGTTATTCTGCAGGTCAAGGAGAGGAGGGAGGACATGTCAAGCAAAGTGATTGACTTGGACAAAGCCATGAGCATCAGAAAATACAGTGAGTCAATTTGGCTGGAGACTGGTTGTGTGAAAGGAAGTAAGCATTATGACTTAAAGCTGGAAAGTAGAGCAGAAGGTTTTTAAATGCCAAGTAAAAAGCTTGAACTTTGCAAGCAATAGAGAATCATTTAAGATTTTTCAGCATAAGAATGATCTCTGCAGAAGGAATCAATCAATCACTATTAATTAAATGCCTATTATGTGCCAGCACTGAGCTATTAAGTGCTGAGGGCACAATGAAAGGTGAAAGACCGTCCCAGCTCTCACAGTCTAGTGGGGAAGACAATATGCAAACAACTGCATACAAACAACTGAATTGGAAATAAATTTCAAAGGGAAGGCAGTAGTACTATGGGAGATCAGGAAAGCTGGTAACATCATTGTGGTAATAGGATGAAGGATTGATTGGTCAGGGGAGAGAGAGGTGAGGCTGGAAAATTTTTTAGAAGGATGTTAAGATGCTTGGAGCAGATGGCATTTATGGCCTGAACTATGGTGGTGGCTGTGGCAACACAGAGGAAAGGAGAGATGAAAAAGATATTGTAGGGGTCGGATTTGGCAGCACTGGATAACTACGTGAGAAAGTTGATGGAGAAGGAAGAGTCAAAGATAATTTCAAAATTAAATTTTGAACATGGGAGACTTACAGGACCACAAAAAAAGGAGTAACTTTTTTTTTTTAACACGACATAGTAGAAAGAGCTAAACTTGGAGTAAGGAAAACCTTTATCTTACAATTTTTTTGGATAATATTTTATTTTTTCCCCCAATTACATGTAAAGACAATTTTTAACAATAATTAAAAATTCTTTTTGAGTTACAAGGTTTCTCCCTCCCTTCTTCACTTTCCCTCTCCCTAAGTCAGTAAGCAATTTGTTATAGCTTACATATGTGCAATTATGTAAACATATTTTCATATTAGTCATATTTTGAAAGAAGAAACAGACCAAAGGGAAAAAAATTTTTTTAAGGTGAAAAATAGTATGCTTCAGGAAAACCTATGTTTGAATCTTGCATTGGATACTCACTAGTTGGATGAGCATGCGTAAGTTACTCAACCTCTCTATACAATGAAGGTATACTTGTAGCTCCCAGAGACTAAATATGAAGATCAAATCTTATTGTATATATAAAGCACTTTGTGTACCTTACAGTGCTATTTAAATGCTAGCTTTTATTACTGTACTGGTAGTCAGAAGAAGGCTTAGTGGAGGACACACCATTTAGAACATTACTAGTTTAATATGTAGTGAAACACAGGGACATGTTTTGTAGGCGGCTGGAGATGCACGTCTGAAATTCAGAAGAGATATAAGACCAGAAATACAAATTTACGTATTATTTGCTCAGAGAGAATAGTTAAAACCAGAGAAGTAAATCAGATTGTCAATGAAAGATGTGTATAGAGGAAAGAGAGCCAAGGTATGTGTGTGTGTGCTCTATCTATCTATCTCTCCTTGTATCCCCCATTAGACTATGAGTTCTTCAAGAATAGCACTTGTTTTATTCATTGTATTGGTAAAGAATGTAAATGAGTATTAAGTAGCCCTTCAATTATTATCATCCTCTGCCCTACCTATCTCCCATCTCCCTTGGATCCATGACATCATAAGAACAAAATTCAAGTTTGCTCTAGAAGTAGGTTAGTTAGTTTCATTGTAGTCTACAGAAAAAGACAACATCTTTTGGGTACAGTTAGTCGAAGAGGAACTCAATGGGAACACATTGAGGGGATTGGTGCAATCCATCATTAAGACTAGAAAAAATAACTTTAAATCCATCATTACATCTACACAGGACAGAAAACCTGGATTCTGTTTTCAGTACCAATGCCTCAGTTTTTCTATTGGCAAAATGAAGTTGATATTTTGATGTAGTAGAAAAAGTGCTACATTTTGAGCCAGGGAACCTGGATACTGGTCATGGGCAAACCACTTCTCTATCAACCTCAGTTTCCTAATTTGTAAAGTGAGGGGCTCAGACTAGATGACCTCTAGGGTAGCTTTCAGATCCAAATCTATGATCCTATCTTGTACCTGAAAATTTGAAAGCTAATTTTAAAAGCAAACTATCTACTTGAGTGGAATTGCATATAGATAGATTTCTTCATTGATCTCTCTCCACACTAACACACACACACACACACACACACA
>CM053587.1:136051704-136078478 GCA_028646515.1 Pseudochirops corinnae | reverse complement strand
ACACACACACACAGATACACACACACATTCCAGTAATAGAAAGAACACTTGCTGCAGAGTCTGAAGACCTGTCTTATTTCCCATACTTATACAGTGTGACCTTGAACAAGTTACAACCTTCCTGGACCTCATTTTCCTCAACTGTAAAATGAAGAAGTCAGACTAGATGGTCTCTGAAGGCCCTTCTAGCTCTAAATCCTGTGTACAAGGCATTATTTAGAACTTGTTAGCTGCCATATGTCTACAAGCTAATATTACATTCCTTTCCTGAGATTATCATCTACTTCATAATGCATGAAATTCTTCCTTGTTCAATGCCCATCACTTTCCACAATCTCTGATGTATCAGTGGGCTAAATTATTTTTAGTTTTCCTACTATCCTCAGTCTCTCTTTGAAAGATACTGGTCTCTCATAATCATTGACAACTATTTCTTTCTGGGGGGTGTGTGGTTTTCTGCTTGCCAACTTTTATTTTACATTATTGGCTATGGAAAGAAACTGTAACATTCCTTTGTATAGAATATGAACCACATTTTAGTTATAGTCAGTGATCATCAGGATTCAGAGATAATCTAGTCTAATCAAATTAATAGGAAAACAAAATGGTCCTGATTTCGTGATTTGAGATTTTACAAACTGAGAAAAATGTGAGAGTAGTGCTGCCTTTCAAGTGTTCAGTAGTTTACTACCAGATACCACTTTGATGATATTTTAATCATGTGGTAGCACAAAAAGGTCTGAACTTGAAAAACAGTCAATAAAGGAGTCCTTAGAAAAAGACAAAACTCTACAAGTTACTTTGGTCGATTTAAACATATTCTAATTGACAGCTAAAGGTGAATCCTAACTTTAGAATGTTATCCTGTTTAAATAACCTCCAGATAACAGAACACCCTTGAAAGTAATTTCGAATAGAGTTGCTAAAGGGGATTGCAGAAAGCTAAGAAGATTCATTTACCCCCTTATCCCAATTTAATCTCAAGAGACCCTAATCCTGTCTTTAAACATTTCTTCCATCCTCCTCCTCCCAACACAACAAAAGCATCACATGGCTTTAACAGGACAGAACTTTACGATCTGGGACCAAAAGAAAGACTTAAGACTTACAGAACAAAGAAATACGTGTTCTTTAGACTATCTTATAAATATCAAACCTAAACAAAATTCAAATATGAAAAGGAGGATGGTGCAGAGAAGGGATATTTGATTTGGAGTTAAGGATCCTGACTCTACCATTTATTAGCTGTGGGATTTTGGACAGATTTCTTTGCTCAAAATCTATGGAAATGATTCCATGAAAATGAAGAGTTCAGTTTCTGAAAGTGAGAATAAATAACATGTTAACAAACTGAGTTCATAAAAAGAATCACCATCAGAACAAAATACAACTATGACCCTTGTAACCACTGTGTTTAAAGGAATTTGAGCTGGTGTCAGAAAATGAGTAGCTTACTGATAGATAGTGTGTATCCAGAATGGCTATGTTAAAAGTGATCCCTCAGAGACTTCTGGCACTGTTCCAGATACATGAAACTATGTAAAAGAATGTGCAAAACTACTCAAGTCCAGGGAACCAAGTCCACAGGTATTGGTTTATAAAGTTTCCAGATATGTAATGAGTATTGCTCCACTCCCATAAAGATGTAGGGCCAATGGTTTACCATAAAAGAGGGCCAGACCTGGAGTCAGGAAGACTTCTCTTCATGAGTCTGAATTTGGCCTCAGACATTTCTTAGCTCTGTGACCCTAGGAAAATCACTTAACACTGTTTGCCTCAGTTTCCTCATCTGTAAAATGAGCTGGAGAAGGAAATGGCAAACCACTTTGGCATCTTTGCCAAGAAAACACCAAATGGGGTCATAAAGAGTCAAGCACAACTGAAAAATGACTCAACAACAGTCGACGGGACTGATTAAGCATAACTTTTCCTGTAGAACAATTTTAACATGGCCCTTTTGGTCTTAGTGTTCATGGTGTTTACAATCTTGGTGCAAGATTTCCAAGAAAATGAAAATGGGTTACTACCAGGTATTTAACTACCCAGATCAATGAAATTTTTTTGGTGGGGGATGGGGAGCACCAAAACTACCACCTGAATAACATTTAAAGATTCCTCTTCAGAAAAGTTGAAGTCTGGATTGTAGTCTTTTGAAAGCTAAATGAATGAATCACTGTATTGCTGAGAAGAGCTAAGTCTATCACAGTTGATCACTGAACAGTTTTGCTGTTACTGTGTACAATGTTCTCCTGGTTCTGCTCACTTCACTCAGGATCAGTTCATGTAAGTCTTTCCAGGTTTTCCTTAAATCTTCTTGTTCATCATTTGTTATATAGCATAAATAGTATCATGCTACATCCATATATCACAACTCATTCAATTTCCCAATTAATGGGCATTACCTCAATTTCCCATTCTTTGCCACCACAAAAAGTGAAAGCTACATGAATAAAAGAAAATAGGATGGTATAGGAAACAGAAAAAAAATCAGATTTTTCTAGGAGCTAAATTTTAATGAAAATAAAAATGGTAGTCCCTTTAACGATGTCACTAAAACAAAAGTTGCATACAAGCAAAACAAAGAGATGATTTTTGTGTCTCCCCCTAGTCAATTGTGAGCTGAGAGCAATTATGTCAGAGAAAGCAAAAATACTGGCTTTCAATCTAATACTGATGTTGATGTGACTAAAGACATCAGTTAATGTTGAGTATCAACTAATTTATGCCAGATCTAGCTTTTGTAGGCTGAGTCAAAAGCTGCTGCTATCTCTCTATAAATGAGGCCTAAAATTGTGTTATGGGACCCCAGATTCTGTTACAATAAATTAGGAGTCAGGATGACTGGTAGTTTAGAAGCGACACATAGATTTACAACAACCTGCAAACTTTCAGTTAAAAAAAAAGTTGAATCTATACTTATTATGAAAAAAAAGGCAAACTAGTCTTGTTGGTAAATAGGCCTAGAGCTGTTATCTTTCTTTTCCTCTCCTTCCTATTCAAAGCACCAGAGTCTCAAGGAAGGTATCCCACTTGGGCCTCCTCTCCCTAATCACAGACCTCATTTGGCAAATGCTCATAATCCCTCCCAGGTCGGCTTCATTCCCCAAGGATCAGCTATCTCTCATCTCCAAAGGGACAATTAGCTTATTTGGTAAACTCACTGAACTAATGTGCTAATGTAGACACCATACGAGTTCCTTAGGGACCTTCCCCCATTTCTTGGAATATATATCTAGATAGATATGCTTATGTATATAAGTGTGTGTGTGTGTATAGGTATAGACACACACACACACACACAAATAATATGGCTACATATTCTTTGATGTCTTTACTGCCTTATCCTGCATATCCCAAACAAAATAACAAAAAGGTATAAGCCAGTACAGATAAGGTCTGCGTAAAATCCCTCTGAGACAACCTAAAACACATTCTTCGAGGTATATAAGTGTAAACAAAATATAACTAACTTTAAAATGTTATTTTCTAAAAATATGAAAAATAGCTCATACTTTAAAGGTTGCTGACCCTCTACAAATTTATACCCTTTCAAACTGCCCTTTTCTAAAACTAGCTGGTTCAGGCAAGCTAAGGCAATAAGCATTTCTGAAGAATTTCCTATGTGTGCTAAGCACCAGAGACACAAATGCAAGCAAAAAGACGGTTCTTACCTTAAAGGAGGTTATATTCTAATGGGGGAAGAAAGCACACAAAAGAGAGCAAATACACCCAAGAAGGGACATGAGTCTGAAGTCCAGAGAAAGCCAGGAATAGGGCTGGAAGGAGAATAAATGAAGGCAAGCCAGCTTCAGGCCCTCTACAAGATGGAGGCTCCAGGAGGAACTTCCTAATGGCGGAAGTAAGGCAGACCTTGTGGAGGGATATACACAGTGAACGGGCCTCAGGTGTGGTAGATTGTTCCAGGGAGAGGAGATTTTAGGCACTGGAGGAAGTGCCTAAAGTGCCAGTAGTAGAAGAAGCATGCCTTTGAAGTCTGGAAGTCAGGAACAGAACTGGGAAGATGATGTCAGGGCATGCAGCCTTACTGGTTTTTTCTCCCTAGTTCTTATAAGTAAGTGTTTGTCCTATAAATGAAAAACTAGGTCTAAGAGACTTAAGAGACTCAGTAGTTATCCAGGTCTGTTTATTATCCTTTTTAAATATCAGGAAGATTATCAAATGCTTCCGACATGCAGCAAAATCTCCCATATCGGTAATCTACATGCACTATGTAGGGAAAAGAGCACTGGATTACATAAGAGCAAATATTTATAACTTGTCACTTCAACAGCTTCAGCTAATACAAAATCTCATTTATAGGAAAGACTGGTAAAATGATATGTGTGTTAAAATGATATAACTCTGACTGTATTTCATCAATCTGTCTACAATGCATTCATGCACACCATACCTATACTATGGCTATTACGGTTGCTAAGATGACAGTCATCAAAATATCACGTTACTTTTTAATCCCTTACAATCTGGCCTCTGTTCCTTCCACTTTACAGAAAGAGCTCTCTCCAAGGTCACTAATAACCTCTTTATTATGAAATCCAAGGGGGTTTTTCTATCCTTATCTTTCTTGAAATGCTTCTAGCATCTGATACCACTTACTACTTTCCTCCTTTTCCAAGTGCCAAGTCCCAAAGACCATCATAATAAAGAGACAAGGATCAGAAGGAAAAACTTGAAAGCAGAATTTAAGTGATGGTGGCAGGGTTAGGATCTGGAAGGAGGAGTAAGGAACAAGGAATATGTTTATTTCATTTTCAGGATCTATGAGATGGAAGGAATCGTAAAGGCATACACCTAATTGTGAGAGTAGCTAGATGAGTCCTCAGAGGAAATTCAGTTTTCATCTGCTCACAAAGGCAAAAATTCTATTAAGATTCAAGATCAAGTTGAATCAAATCAACAATCTACTCTCTCTCTCTCTTTCTCTCTCTCCTATATATATGTATATATATATATATATGTATATCAAGTACTATGCAAAGTGCTAAGAATACAAAGAATGGCAAAACTGTCCCTCCTCTCAGGGAGCTCACAAATTACTGGGGGAGACAACACGTTGTATACATCTTATACAGGTATATATTGGAGAAACCCAAGTTCCCTGACTCCAAATTCTGGGCCGTCACCAATGCATGGTCTTGTGTCCCCAAGGTACTGAGAAAGCAAAATTAGTGGCCAGTTTATGGGCAGTTTGACAAGAGTCCAGAATGGACAGGCAGGGTAACACTGAAGGAGGCTAGGAGGGAAGGTAGTGTACTGGGAAGCATGGAGGGAAGATACCAGAATTAATGGGGTTCAAGAAAAGCTTCTTTAGAAGGCAGGGCTTTATCCAAGACTTGAAGGAAGCCAAGGAAGCCAGGAGAATATCAACAGACAAAACCATTAATTATGACTGAGTTAAATTACTGTAGCTACTGTATGGAGCTCTTTGAGAATAGTACTGAAACAACTGGCTAAGACTTCTAGGGAATGTCAGGACAAAGATGGGTCAACCTAAGAACAACAACTGATTAGGATACTTCCTGCAGTAGGTGGCAAGGTCATAACTCTTCTGCAACTATAAGACAGGACAATTATCTATTACTTGAAGAATTAAAAGACAGAAGACAAAGTTTTTTTTTCCTTTTTGTTCTTGGAAACCTTATATTTGGAAATGTTAACAGAGGGACAGCTAGCCCCTGTCAATCATATGTTTCAACTTTGGGAACAAGAGCCCCTCCCAGGACAAGCCGATCACTTCAGAACTCGTGCTGTTCACTCTGTCTGGGATAGCAGTGCCTTCCCATCTCCCTCAGCCTCCTCTCCCCTCTGATTGGATGGCTGGAGAGTGGACTACTCAATTCCACCCAAAGCTTTCTTTTATAGTGGGCAGGACCTGAACTTTGCAGCTCACTCCACAAGGACAGGTGAATTTAGCATTCTAAGAATTTTAATTTCATCAACTATGTGACCTCAAGAGTATTCCTGCACTGTATGATTCATTAACATATAGAAAAGCAAGTAGTTATGAGTCTGTAACTTCATGTGTGTAAGCTAAGTTTCATATCCACAGTAAGAACAGTCATTTTGATGGCACAAATAAATCCCAGACTTACCCAAATATCAGCTGGCATTTCTAGTTTGTTGGTACTCGATTTATTTTTGAATAGCTCATCAAACTGAGAATTTCCATGAGAAAAAAAAAGTACCACTAAAATGTTTTATTAATACTTTGGTTTTCCTTTTCCAGAACTCCTCCCTGTCTCCTCCATTAAGTTTTTGTTTAAAGAAGCATGCTAAATGTCTTAAGTCCTATGCCGAAACATTAATTTTACAAAGCAGTAGTAGCCCCATACCTAGTCCTTACTGAAGAACAGCAAAAACTCCCAGGTGCTTCCAGTTATTGTTACCAGAAAATGAAGAGGAGTTAAGAGTTCAAAGCCCACGATGAGAGCAAATGAAGAAGTAATGAAGCTGTGGGAGATTGAAAAGGAGAGGAAATTGTGATCTGGCAGGGCTAGAGTTCAGGACCACGGGTGTGAAGTTCTTTTCTGTGTTCGTGAGCTCTAAGGTATGGTATGCCCAGGGTTAGCTAAGGTGGACTGGAGACAGAAGACAAACTTGTATGACTGTGGTGGATGGGAGTGGAGAGGAAGCCAGTAAATCCCAAGTCAAGTGCTGAAATGACTGGTGAAGTTGAGAGTCTGTTCGAAGATCATACCCTTTCAAGCTATCATCCAAGTTTTTTTCTTCTGTTCGCTGACAAATATTTACAGTCTATGCTCACCTGCTCACCACCCACTTACTCTCCAGCCCCCATAATCTGATTTCTTTCCTACTATTCAACCAAAAGAGTTCTCTCCAGTGTCAAAGATAGTGTAAATACCAAATCCATTGATATTTTTTTAGGTAACATCCTCCTTGACCTTTCAGCAGAATTTGACAACCCTGTCCTTGAAACATTTTTCTGTGGCTTCTGAGATACTGCTTTTCTTTTGACTTTTTTCTCTTTGATTTTTGCTATTATTTTTTGTTGGTTATCTTGCTTCCTAAATACAGTTTTCATTTTATGTAAATGGACCATTCCACAGACCTTTACATAAAACAATTTTTATGTAATATGAATTTTCCCACAGATGTGGGAAAGGGAGGTAGGAAGGAAGGTGGGAAGGAGGTTGTGTGCCAGTGGAGGGAAGGAGTTGGCTTATGGCTCCAGGACTCATGGGGGTTAAAAACAAAGAAGCAAGAACAGGAGGAGGAGCAATATGTGTGTTTGGGGGGGGGGGGGGGGAGGATGTGGCAGATAGGGGCCAAATATGGACAGAGATAAGAGAAGACAGCCAACACACAGGATACGTGGGTACCAGATCCCAGAAAGGCAGAGGAAAGGTGCACGGAGCCAGACACGTGGATAGGTGGGTGGAGTCAAGGCAAAGGTCTCCTCCCTCAGTAATGAAGTCTCAAGCCAAGTCCTTAATTCAGATGGAGCAGCAGTGGAGGTCTCTCAACCTATATCCTTTCTTTTACTTTCACCTGGAGGGACTTTAAAAAGTTTTTTTTTGGGGGGGGGGTGGTGGAGCAAAGAGCCAGAGCCAAGGGGCACGAGCAGAGAGAACAAAATACTGTACAGTAGAGTTAATATAGGTGAGTTTTTTTTAATGTGGATTTCTTTCAAAATTATTTAGGTAAAATCAAATTTGTATAATGCACATTTATGTAAAAGGAGAACTGTCTGTAGAGGTATCACTCAAGGTTCCATAAACAGCACTTAATATATGTTCGTTGCATGAATGATTAGTTTTTGAATTAACAAAGTAGTTCTGAAAACAAAGGCATTCTTTCCCCCTTCAATAAGATAGCTAATATTTATATAGTGCCTACTAGGTGCCAGGCATTGTGCAGAGTGCTTTAAAATCATTACCTCATTTAATCCTCACAACTACCCTGGGAAGTCAGTGCATTTAGTATTTTTATTTTTCAGATGAGAAAACAGAAGTTCAGTAACTTGCCCAGGGTAACACAGTAAATGCCTGAGGCTAGATTTGAACTCATCTTTGTGCCTTCCCGTCCAGTGCTCTGTCCACCTCACTGCCTTCAAATCATAAAACTATGAAAATGTGAATATGGAAAGAATAGATGCAGAGGGGAGTGTGAATCAGATATTTCATCACTGTGACAATAAAGAATAAATGAAAAGCTTAAAACACAGGTTTGTTATTGTATGTCTACAATATGAATGTGAGTTACAGAACAATTCTAATTCATATTCACATTTTCTTATGTGACTCATAACTATTTCTAGTACAATTTTCCCACATAAAAGCCCTGGCAGGAAGAAGCTGTTGCTGGATGAACTCTGTCATTCAAGTTTTATGCCCCCAAATTATAAGAAAAGAGCATAAGAAACTCAAATACTATGCCCACTAACTCTGGCCAAGTTAGGGTGTCTCAACTTGTACCTTAATAAGAAACAGTCCTTGTGAGTTTCCCAGGGATGATGGCAGTTCTTGGTTTATGGGAAAGATGTACAGATTGCTGGGTTTGAGAATGTTTGAGAATTACGTTTCTACTCTATCTTAGGAGCAGAGAGGTGGTATGAAATGATCATTGGATTTTATTACTATGATAATAATAATTAGCATTTATATACTTGGTATGGGCCAGGCACTGTCCTAAGTACTTGTCCTTTATAAATATAATCTTGTTTGATCTTCACAACTTTTGGGGGTAGATGCTATAATTATCCTTAGTTTACAGATGAAGAAACTGAGGCAGAAAGAAGTTAAGTGATTTGCCCAGCGTCAAACAGCTAGTAAAGCAACTAAGCCTGAATCTGAACTCAGGTCTTCTTTTCTCCAGGCCCAAGGTTCTCTCTGCTGTGCCCCAAGCTGTCCCTAGACTTAAGATTTAGCAAATCTTCGATATGGGGGCAGCTAGGTGGTGCAGTGAAAAGAGCACTGGCCTTGGAGTCAGGAGGACCTGAGTTCAAATCTAGCCTCAGACACCTGACACTTAACTAGCTATGTGACCTTGGGCAAGTCACTTAACTCCAATTGCCCTGCCTTCTCCCCTTAAAAAATAAATAAATAAATAGAAAATCTTGGATCATATCCAAGTTTAATTACTGATTATATGTGACCTGGGGGAAGTCACTTTACCCTTCTTAGTCTCATTTTCTTTATCTGTAAAATTGGGATAAAAACAATATATGTACTATTTACCTCAAAGAAAGTGGTTTTTTTTTTCCTTTTTGGAGGGAGGAAAGTAGGGCATTTGGGCTTAAGTGACTTGCCCAAGGTCACACAGCTAGTTTTTCTGTTAAGTGTCTGAGGCCGGATTTGAACTCAGGTCCTCCTGACTCCAGGGCCAGTGCTCTATTCACTGTGCCACCTAGCTGCCCCTAGAAAGCATTTTAAGGAGCAAATAAAAAATGATGTAAGTTAAATGCCTTGTAAATTAAATCAATGTAAATGGTAGGGTTTGGAGTTTTTTTGTTTGTTTATTTTTTTTTTTTAGGGTCAAACTGGCTTGCCCACATGGTAAATGTGTCTTGGCATGCTGCAGAAACACAAAAAACTCCCCCATCTTGGAAAAAGCAAAATGACAGCTCAAAAAGCAATGGAAAGACACAATGAATATCTACATGTGCTGGAGCATGTAAGCTATGGCTTAGTGTAAGAAGTGGTTTAAAAGGCATTATCAGTTACCTGGTCCATAAACACTGAATAAATGAATGACTGGGACACAAAACTAGGCAGAAAACAGTCCTGGATCTAAAAGAGCTCCCAGCCCAGTGGAGGGAATGATATGCAAAGAACTACGTACAAACGAGATACACACAGACATGCTGGAGATGTTCAACAGAGGGGAAGGCATTATGATTAAGGAGGATTCTTGCAGAAGGGAATACTTTTGTTGTGACTTTAAAGAAGCCAAGAGATGGAGACTGAGGAGGGTGGGAGTTCTGGCATGAGGGACAGCGAGCAAAAATGCATGGATATGCAAGACGGAGTATCACGTGCAAGAAATAGCTAGGAGGCCCGTGTCACTAGATCATAGAGTACATGGCGCAGACTCAGGAGTAAGAAGACTAGGACACTGGAAGGGACTAGGGAATGAAGGGCTTTCAAAACCAAACAGAAAATTAGATATTTGATCAAGAGGTGATAGGGAACCACTGGAGTTTATTGAATAGAGGGGTTACATGGTCAGTTCTATTTTAAGTAGATGAATTTGATAGCTGAGTGGAGGACAGATTGGAATGGAGAGAAATTTGAGGCAGGGAGACCAACTAGTTAGCTCTTAAAACAGTCCCAGAATGAGATAAGGTGGCAGTGTCAGGGTAGAGAAAGAGGTCTATATGAAAGATATTACAAAGGTAGAAATTTTTACAGGCCTTGATAAATGATTGAATATGAGGGTTGGGAGAGTAGGAGTTGAGTGTGACACCTGGATTTCAGGTCTCAGAGACTAGAAGGTTAGTGGCATCTTCAGTAGTAATAGTGAAATAGGGAAGTTAAGAAGAGGTGAGTTGGGGGTAGGGAAACAATAATGAGTTCAGTTTTGTACATGTTGAATTTAAGATATTTATGAGATATCTAATTTGTGTTCTCTAATTGTTAAAGATGTGAGACTGAAGATTAGGAGAGAAGTTAGGGCTGGATAGATGTGAGAATCATCAGCATAGAAATGATAATTGAATTCATGGAAGCTGATAAGATCATGAAGCAAAATAGTATACAGAAGGGGACCAAGGACTCATTCCTATGGGATCTCGGTTGCTTTTTGTCTCCCATTCTTGAAGAGGACCATGACACCAGAAGGTGATGCCATGACATACAAATGAATTAGATTTAAGTGAGGGAAGGTTGTGCAAAGTCACCAGCCTCACTCTCTCCTCCAGAGTCATCTGGGTCCAGTGACAAGATAAAGACCAGGATGACTGGAGATGGCTTTGGATGCAGTGGAAGACCTTGGCCTTTTTAAGCTCAGGTCTTTCCCAGGTTTCAGTTTGTCTAAGACAACCCCTATTCAGTGATTAAGGCTAGGTAAGAACTGAGGCAGAGAATAGTTTCTTTTAGCTAGTCAAAAACAAAACAAAACAAAAAACAAAATCAATCTCAGAGGGAAAGACCCTCCAGGTTTCTAGCCCAAACCAAAACAATAGTTTTTTGCATTCACTCTGAATCAATCAGGGTCCAAACCATGACCAAATGGGGCTTGGCTTGGGATCTACTGTTGGCCAGTCGATGAAAGCTAGAGTGATTTGGGTTTAAGGCATGGTCCTCAAAAAAGAAATTTAGCCTGCAAATTCCAAGATATCTTGTGAGGTTTCAGCAATCAAAATGAGATTTCAGAAATCAAAATTTACATTCCTTTGAGCAGGGTACCCACAGTTAAGGGTATGATACCCTATGTGGACAGAGGGAAAAAAGGAAGAAAGGAAGGAAGGAAAGATGAATGGACTTAGCAATCAGGAGCTCACTGATAACTTTGGAGAGAGCAGTTTCAATTGATGATGGGATGATAAAGTCATGATTTAGACTGCAGAGATGAATGGATTAAGGATGGATAACTAAAAAAGGAAATGGATTACTTCTATAGTGAATTAATGATAGAATAAATGAATGAACGAATGAATGAATGGATGAAAAATACTTATCATGTGCTGAGCATGCAGCAGCAGCAAAGACAGGATGGAGAGTGGCTAGGAAAAAGATGGGAGTGTATGATCCCAAAGAGTGAAGAACAGAGTGGCTAACTCATACTGGAAATGGTTACTGGCTTGGTTTTAAGGGTGTAGCATAAGATTAAGAGTAAGAAACAACAAATAGCACAAGGCTACATTGGTACCTCTAAAACACAGGAGGAATAAAACTTTAATGCACTCGATGGATTCTCTAAGAGTACTTTTAGAAAGGTATAGAAAAAAGTATTGTATAGGATAAGAAGCCACCTTGCATTTGCAGTAATCATTTAAATGAAATCCCAGATTCATCAAAGTATTATCCAATTTACTAAGGAAATGACTTTAAAAACAAACATAAATATCTTCCCCCAAACTATCCCCAAGGTAACTTATCTAGAAGTTTTGTAACATGTAACTCCACATCATTAATTTAATATTAAATCTTAAAATGTTACTCTGAAATTCTAAGGTAAAGTTAAAACCCATCAAAATTTAATGGAAGGGGTGGCTAATTGCCTCAGTGAATAGAGCACTGGCTCTGGGGTCAGGAGGGCCTAAATTCAAGTCCAGCCTCAGACACTTAACACTTACTAGCCACGTGACCTTGGGCAAGTCACTTAATCCCAATTGCCCTGCCCTCCCCCCTCCAAAAAGCAAAAAAAAAAAAAAAATTAATGGAAGATAAAAATCTATGCAGGACATCAATGCTTATTCTCAACAAAAACAGATTTTGCTACTTAATAATATTCTCTTTGTTACCAAAACTTGATGCCCATTAACATTGTATGTTTACAATGGGCATGGGAAAAAGAGAGAGCCAGAGAGCCAAGGACACCTTTATTAATATACTCAGTCTAATGCTACATTATACTGTGTGCTTAAATGCATTTAATGAACATTTTTCCAAAGGGGGGAAGAAAAAACTACATTCAATATTGCTTTCCAATATTGGAAACACAGGGATGGGGGGAAAGGTATATACAGACGTGCAATGATTCTTAAACCTTTCCATGTTGACCAACAAGTCAATTTTGATAAAAGTTGGATGGCATCACCAACTCTAACTTTTCCTCTGAGGCAGAATCCCACTTCTGATGGGTAGTTTTCACAATTTCCAACAGCTAGTACTCTAATATTTTTATTTTTTATTTATTTACTTTTTGCTTTTTTTTTTTTGGAGGGCAATTGGGGTTCAGTGACTTGTCCAAAGTCACACGGCTAGTAAGTGTGTCAAGTGTCTGAGGCCGCATTTGAACTCAGGTCCTCCTGACTCCAAGACCGGTGCTCTATGCACTGCACCACCTAGCTGCCCTACTCTAATATTTTTTTAAAAAGAATTTAAGTTTCAAAAATCTCATCCCATAAAAATTTAACTATTACTGATTGGAAAGTTATATTTTGGGTTATTTTGGTCTAATTTGGAAACTAATGATATGCCCACTTCACAGAAATATTTAAAAACAACTTTACAAGCCTTCAAGAATGGTGACCAGAACCATACCCCTTGGGAGAATAATAATATCCTGTTGCTTTGAAAGTATGTGGAGGGAGCTTATTATTTGGTTATCTTATGTTAGCAATAAAGATTGCAATATTTCATATTCCCTCCTATGCAGCTCACTGCAGTTTATCCAGTTTATTCAATTAATTTCCACCAGTTCATGACAAAATAGGGAGGGAAATGGGTGAGGTTTTCTTGTAAATGATGTGGAAACTGAGTCAGAGCAGTATTAAATAATATTCTTTCAGCACTAGGCAGTAGTGGAGCGAGTTCTACCTTTCACCACCTCATTTAGATATTGATAATAATGATATATGGTGGATTTTGCATTAAAATCAATAATAATTATAACTATAATAATAATATAATAGTTAGCATTTATATAATAGTTGAAGGTTTACAAAATGCATATTAATTCATTTGATCCTATAATAACTCTTGAAGGTAGGTGCTATTATTATCCCTGTTTTACAGATGAGGAAACTTGGACAGGGTCACACAGATAATAAGTGTTTGGGACCATATTTGAACTCAGGTCTTATTTCTAGACCTGCTGGACCTTGTGCAACCCCTTTCCTGGTTATCTTCACAAACAATAATCATTTACAAAATGGCTATTTTGGTAATTTATTATCTGACTTCAGAATAAACTAGTCCACATATGGGATCTATGTCCTTGACTTCAGCAGTCAGTAATATTCTGAAATGATCAACCACAGAGAACTTTATTCCACCACAGAAGAAGCACCAATTTTGTGGCCTGAATAAAGACAGTACCAAAATGGACATCCTCTCAACCTGCCTCTCCAGTTTTGCTAAGCAAAGCTTTCAGGATAACTTGCATGGACCAAGGTTAGTGGTAAAGGGCATGGGAAGAACCGAAAGGAACATATGCAGTTCAGTTCATAGAACAAACTGAGTTCAGAGAGTGGCAGCGGAGGCAGAAGCAAGCGTTCAAAGAAAAGGCAGGCTAAACCTTGATTTCAGGCTGGCGTACAGTGACTGTGAGGGGCTATGTGAAACCTGCAATTCGTTAATGAACCAGCAGATGAAGCCAAGATCAACACAGCAGAGAATCAGAGGTGAATAACTCAGCAGTGGACCAGCAGGGGGCAACAAAGCAGAGGCAATGCCTAGTAGAAGACTTGGGTAACTTGTAGTGTAGCAATAGGCAGCAGTCCAGAGGGAACTGGATTCCAGCTGGCATGCAGCCTTAGGGGATGGAGTTTTGCTAGATTCCCTGTTCATGTGCCCTCTCCTAAGCATATCTACGTCTTCCCTCTCCCACTGATAGTGTGGGAATTTGTGGGAAAGATGATCACCACTGCGTGCTGGATGGCATTGTGTGTTCTTTATCTTGCTATATTGTTTAATTAAATGCTTTTTGCTTTGAACTACTATGTCTTCTGGTTGGCCTGGTGAAATAGAAACACCGGTCAGGGCTCGTGGATTATGGTTCTGGATAGAGGCTGTTGCAAAGTGTGCTTTGAATCTAGGGGAGCTTCCAGAAGAACCACATGAAAGGAATGGTTGGGCTACACCATCAATAATATTTAAGAGCACTTTTACTAATTTTTCTACAAATTCAGAGTGGAGCTATTATTGTTACTTTCACTGGAAACATAAAAAACTGATTTGTTTGGGGTTGCTGGAAGGACTTGAAACACATAGTTTCATCTGTAGTGTATTGCTGAATTCATAGGATTATGTATTAAAGTCATTCAGAATACAGGACCCAGAGTTAAACAGCTAAGTTTAGGGCAAGGTAAAGAATAGAAGGGAAGGTGTTTCACTTTATTACACTTTCTTAATCTATAAAGCGGCAACAACAATACCTCAAGAGCATTTGTAGTTGCAAGCTGGAAGAACAAAACACATGTGAAATGGAAGGGAATAAAACAAAATAATGCATGTAAAAGTATTTTGTAAACCTTTAAGTACAGTCTGTATGTGTGTGTGTGTGTGTGTGTGTGTGTGTGTGTGTGTGTGTGTATATGTAAGATGATGATGATGTAGCATAAAAATTCACATTTTGGCTACTACTTTTTAACATCTTGGGTGAAAAGAGCAGCATGAATATGTACTTCATAGACTAGTAGTTCACATTGTCCTGACAGTTTTCATTTTCTTGTCTTAAAAACACTGGGGCACAATGAACCCAGAAGTGACCTCAGAAAAGGGCAAAACAAAGCAATTTTAAGATAATAATTTAGCCAGCATTCATGGTGTTGCACATATGGCTCCATGCACATACCAGCACCATCACTGAGTAGAGAAGACTTGTAAAAATCAATTTTTCATCTTAGATTACCTCTTACCTGGTTCAGGATATGTGAATTCAAGCGGTAATGGTGTTTAACAACAATACCCCAATGATACTATGCTATAGTTCCTAAAACTGATGACATAAACTATTATTCAGAGAACATATGCTGTGACAAAATTAAATATATCTTTCAAAATACTGCATAAGCAAAACCTTAGTCATGTGCTTAAATGGATTAGTGACTTTGTCAATATAGATATTCCCTCTACTGATGCATACCACAATCCATTTATGCCTGCCCACCATGTATGTATGCCTCTGGTTCATATCCCTGAAATTCATTATAGGGGCATCCAACTAATGGGCTGGAGGGAATCCATACTTTCTTTTGACATTGTGAAGAACTAATGTAACAAATGGGTTGTGTATCATTTATCTCTTTTGCTCACCATGTGACTAGACCATTACATTTTTTTTCTCATATATTTTTGGATGATATCCTATATTCCAGCTCTCTTTCATAATTCAGTGTTTGTGATGTGTTGCAACCTGCTCACATCTATGATGAGCCTCTCCACTGCCCTCTAGGTGACAGTCATTTTCAGTTCTTTGGAAATTGTAGTGTTCCATGAATCAGAAAAATACAATAACATTAGTATTATATTGATATCTAAAAAATATGGGTCTCCTGTTTCAGGGAGAATTATGGGGCTGTTAAAAGGACTCTGCAATTTCCCAAAGTCAATCCAGTCTGCTCTCCTTTTGCTCAACTCTAGTCATCACTCATTTGTGATGTCTGTCCATGTTATTTACTGATGAAAAAAACCTCACCTCAAGAGCATTTGTAGGTGAACACTGGAAGAATAAAACATATGTGAAATGGAACAGAAATGTTAGATTTTTATAGTGGTCTACTCTCAGCTGTAATGATAGTGGAATCTCTAGCACTGAATTACCACTTTATCAGTGTGTGAGCAAGACGTAACTGAACTTACAATGAAATGGAAAAATGATCAGAAGAAATCTATGCTTTAACTACCATGGTTTTAAGGTACTCAAGGCCAGGAAATTGATTTTCAAAATTTCAAATTGATTTTCAAAATATCTCAATGAAGGCAATAGGAGAGTAAAGATTGAAGAATGGTACTTTGATCCCCCAAAGTGACCAAGACATCAGCAACTATCAACCCATATATCTATTTTCTCATAGTTATAAAATCTTTATGAGATCAGTCCTTATTAGAATGTACACAGCAAGACCTCCCTCTATGGGGAAAAACTGAGAGGGTGATTTTTGTAAACAATTTCTTCCTTCCTAAAGACAACTGTGTAGCACAGTGGATTGAGTGTCAGACCTAAAGTCAGGAAGACTCATATTCCTGAAGTCAAATCTCGCCTCAGACACTTCATAGCTATGTGACCCTAGGCAAATAATTAACCTTGTTTGCCTTAGTTCCTCATCTATAAAATGAGCTGAAGAAGGAAATGGCTCCACTATCTTTGTCTGCCCCCATCTTCCCCAAAAAAACTTGACACAGGGTCATAAAGAGGTGGACATGACTGAAAATGACTTAACAACAACTTCCTACAACAGACTGTATCTTTCCAGTTCTACTACTGACCGGGAATTATAGAAAATATCAGATCTTGATGTGTTTATCAGATCGAAAAGGAGTTTCCTTTTGAACTTTCTCAAACTATCCACAGAAAAATAAAAAAAGGCATGAAATTGCTGGAAAATCTCAAAAGAAAACTAAAACTCACCAAAAAAGGCAAGAACAAACTATAAAAGAATTCTGCAATCTATATTCAAGATTGTGTTTTGCAATCCAGATGTTAGGTAGTGACCAAAATGAAAAACAATGTAAAAAAAATTACAGAGTAAGAAAAGCAAGAGGAAAGACATCAGAACAAAAATGTACCTAAACAACAAAAGAAACCTCTGATTAAATAGTTAACAAGAACACTCAAGAAATTAAAGGTTCAGATTAAAAACCCACAAAAGAAAAAGTCATGAGAAGAGTCTGACCACTCAGTAAAACTAGGGATTCTTGGAAGATGATAATGAAACAATATAAAACCAGCAAAGAGATTACTAAAATACAAATTGATGCAATTAAAACCAGAATACAATGGAGAAAAATTAAAGTGGGTACAGAAAGAAAGGTTAAGACAAAAAATAAGGTCAGAAAATAATTCGACTGGAAAAACTTTTAAGAAACAACATACATGAAGGTAAGGGATTTAGAAAAACAATTATAGAATCTGAGAGATAGAAGGGACCTGGATAGTACTTCTTATCTAACCTATACTTGAACAAGAATACTTTTCTTCTATAAGATACTCAACAAGTAGTTATCTAGCCTTTTGCTTAAACTATGTGAAGATGGTATCCAAGAACTCTAATAAGGGGAACTTTCCCACAGCCTCTTGAGGTAAATTTATTCCACTCAATGATCTTCCTAATGGTGAAGATGTTTTTTTCCACCTTACATCAAGCCTGAATTTTCCTTCTCTTGACTTGCAACCAAGTACAAGTGTTCCTAGGTCTCTCTTCACCAACACAAATCACAAAGATCCTACTCCCCACACAGGCCCCAATTTTCCATGAATCAGCAGGTAGACTTACAGCCTTGCTATGTCTGAAAATTCCATTACATGCTGTGGGCTATCTGATGATGAGCCTCTTACTCTTAGCTAAACTGGTTCTCAGATGACATATGTGCTTCTCATCAGCTGACCCACACTTGAAGTCTTTCCAACTTGATAACACTTGCCAGAGCATTCACTATGCTGTATCTAAGAACCAGGGTTACCAGCACCAGTTCCCACTGCATCCAGGGCCATCTCCCATCATCCTGACCAATATCTGGTCACTGGACCCAGATAGTTCCAGAGGAGAAAGTGAGGCTGGTGACTTTGCACAGCCCTCCCTCACTTACCTCCAATTCACTTGTATACCATGTCATCACTTTCTTGATGTCATGGTCCTCTTCAAGAACAAAGGATAAACGAAAACAATAACCAACACCATGACGCAGCATCAGAGCAAGACATAATAATAATAACAACAACATTTGGATATCTCCTTAAGATTTGAAAAGAGTTTCACAAATATCACCTTTGGTTTTGGAGGAGATTTATGACCTAAATATAAAAATGCTTGGAAGAAAATGAAATGACATCTTAATTATGGAGAAAAGAATAATATTTGCCTTCAGAAATAAAGGAAAGTTTTGGAGAAAATAATTTAACTATGTAAAAATTGACAGATTTTATACAATAAAGTAAAAATGAAAAGAAAAGAAACAGATTAGGGAAAAAGCATCTTGCAGAAATATTTATGTTGAAAACCTTATTCTCAAGTCCATGAGCAATGGAAGAAAATTTATAAGATATTTATTCCCAAGTGAACACAGAATCAGACTTAAGGGCTGGAGGATCTAAGAGATTATATAGTCTTACTTAAATAATCAAAGGACATAAGCAGAAACTTTCCCAAAGCATAAGGCTAAGTTCTAATCCAACCTGGCAGACACTTATTAATCAACTGGTACATGAAAGATAATTTTAAGCCCTGAGGATGTGAAAACAAAATGAAAACCAAAGCCTTCTCTCAAGGATCTTATATTCTACTGGATTGCAATTGTTATTAATCACTTGAAAAATCAAACTTCCTAATAAGATGAAAATTAAGCAATTATAACTACTGCAAAGCTACCAAGATGGCAAAATTCAATATTAGTAGGACTGCATAGATGTCTGTCCCCTATTACATCTTTAGTAGAACTGTTAACTGGTGCTTTTTGGAGAACAATTTGAGAACATGCAATATAGCTTGCAAAACTGATCATAGCCTTTGACCCAGTGATCCCTTTTCTAGGACTGTATTCTGAGTGTTAGTAAAATTATAAAAAGACTATCTGTGCCAAGCACCCATACCTGCATTGTTTGTAATTCAAAGAACAGGAAATAACTCATATATGCTTTTCCTGAGCAACAGATGAATCAATGACAGTTATATTAGTTAAAAAGGAATATTACTGCCTAACTTTTGAAATTACAAAAATAAAGAAAGGTAGATAGAATTAGAAGCGCGCACACACACACACATATACACACACACACACACAGAGTCAGTCTGTCAACTTTTATTAAGCACTAACTATGTGCCTGATACAGAACTAATTACTGGGGATACAAAGAAAAGCAAAGCTAGTCCTTCCCTTCAAGGGTCTCACTTGCTAATGGGAGAGACTAATTGAAAACATGTAGGTAATAAAAAAAAAAAAAGGCACTAGCAGTTGGTGAGACTAGGAAAAACCTCCTGCAAAAGTGAGGGTTGGAACAGAGACTTAAAGTAAGGGAAACTTATGAGTCCAAGGTGAGACCAAAAGAGTATTTCAGAAATGATGGGAAAGCCATGGTGAAAGCACAGAGACAGACAGAGAAACGTCCTGTGTGAGGAAGAGCAAAGGGTACTGTGGCTGAATCTCAGAAGGCCCTACTCGAGTTACACTCTTAATTCTGTAGTTGTGAAAAATGAATGCTACTCCAAAGAAATATGCAAAGGTTGCCACTTCAAAAAGTAAATTTCATTGACTATTAGACATAGGGCAGTGACGGCTGGCATGGGGAAGTGGAGCTTTTTAAGGATCATTTGAGCCATAATTATTAAGCAGGATCAGCTATAGAGGAAAGTGCAAAGAGAACAGCGATTGTGGTGGTGGGGGAACCAAACCCAAAACAAACAAAAGCAAATACAAAAAAAGTGACAAAGTATTGCTTCAAAATAGCCAATTTACTCCTCAGAAAACAAAGACCTTCAGAGGGAACTGACAGTTGGATGTGTTGCTATTAACTCCCCTAGAGTGAGCCATTAACTTCTTGAAGTTGGAAGAACAGTGAGAAGACTAGTCAACAACAGCTATTTGTCATTACTTGGAAGAAAAAATGATTTTCAATAGCAAGACTGTATTAATGAAGATTAGAAAAAGATCAATTCCACTGACAAAATTCGCTTTCTCATTAAAGGCGATACCAAATCTGTTGTCAGAAGTCCACGAAAGGTCTCAGACCGTATCCACCAAAAACAGATCACAGATTTTTTTTCTTAACTAATCAGGAACTCTGATAAATATACTGACACATAAAAAACAGAATTGTTCCAGAAGTACAAAAATGGCCAAATAGAGACGGAACATTATAATACAGCCTTGTGCAATGCCACACATCGCAAAAGGATAAGAAATCTGACAAAAAGATGGAGTGTAATATGTTTTGATGGCCTAGGAATTTCATTGAAAATTAAAGCTAAATTTGGAAAAAAGGAGTATTCAAAAGTGTACTTCACATCCTAAGGTAACATGTGGTTTCATAATGAAGAATTAAACAATGTGTCAAAATCCTATAAAAAACAATGCCAAATCATGTAAATAATTGTAGCAAAAGAACATATTTTTCATAATAGAAATTCTTTAAAGATGTCAAAAGTTATGAATTATTGTATGAGGCAATAAATAATATAAAAATAATAAATTTTATTATTTTGCATTATGTCAAGTAATTTTCTCATCATTGTATGTACCAGACATTGTGCTGGGACTTGGAATAAAATAAAATGTTCCTTGCCTTCCAGGAACTTATATTCTATCTTCAATTACTGAAATATTTCTTAACTGCATACTAATGATGTATAACCAAAGTTTAAATTTCAGTAATGAATCACAGAATCACATCTCTGTATATCAACTGCCTAGTAACCTGCTTTAGGTACCTTCCAGTACAGAACAGGATAATCTCTTGAGAAGAGAACAATTTAGAAGAACAACATTCAATTTAGGTATCTTTTAAAATAACTCTCCACAAGCAAAACAATAATTCACAACAATGTATTTGCTAACTTGGCTAACTAGGGTTGTATGAGTTTCAACATAAAATGGGACCTTAAGATTCTTGAAGTTTGTAATTACAATGCACTTTAGCAAGAGTATGCTGCTTCAGAAGGAAAAATTAATTTTAAGCTAAGAAAATGGTCTTGATTATCAATTCAAAGCCCTTAGATTATCTATGTATGATTCCTTCTCAGAAGAAATAGTCTTCTTTAAGCCATTTAATATTACATTGAAACTCCTACGTTTCCTATGGATTTTTTCTCTTTTTGTCCACCACTCATAAGAATACAGAAATGCTTTTTAAAAAGCAGTTAAATCTCCTTTGAAGCTTTGCGGGTATATTCAAATAAACCATGTTTGTCACTAGGAAATCAACTTAACTGATTCACTTAATATTTACAATTTCTAAGTCTGTTCATTCGATAAACATTATATAACAAGCACAGTACTAATGCCACTGGGGGGAGAAAAACACTATTCCTGCCTTTGAGAGTTTGTATTTTTTACTGACAAGCACTTCAAAGCTAAGTTTGTAAAGGCTTGTCTTAGCACCTAGAACCATTCACGAACATTCAGAAATTCTCATTAAAAATCTCTTTTGTCTTCTTATGTCTCTTCTTTGAGACCAAATTTCTTCTCTGTCATTTTGGAATTCACTTCCAATTGTTTTTTCAGGTTTTTTTCCCCCATTTACATTGTTGTAGTAATCATATATATTGTTTTCTGTTCTCTGCTTACTTCAACGATGCATCAATTCATGTACATTTTTCCATTCTTCTCTGTATTAATCATATTTGTCATTTCTTACAGGACAGTAATATTCGATTACATTCATTTTTGCAGGGGAGTGTGTGTGGGAGGGGGTGTCCATAAGTGTAGAACATTGAATAAAGTGTTAATTTTTGTTGTGTTGATCAGTTTTGCTCATTTTTCCTTTCCATCTTTTTTTTTTTTTAATTCTTTTTCATAATGGTTGGCTCTCTGGAAGCAGGTAGGAGGAGAGACACAAGAGAAACATAGGTTTTAGAGCTGCCATTATGGCATTTGTTCCTCAATTTTCTACAAAAAAATGGAATACGTATTTACCTCAGAGATTCATTTGTCATGTCTCCTCTTTGCCTTGTTGGCTTTGGCACCTTCAGGGCACCACTCTTACTCCTGGTCAGACTAAGAGAGTCTTGAAAGGTAAACTGCTCTTGGTCATTGTTGTAATCTTTGTCACTTTCCTCACTGTGGTCTCCAACTGCCTCTTGCCCCACAGAGGATGCTTGCAGGAGCCATGGAGTCACCACTGCCACCATTTTACTGGGCAGAGGCTACTTGACTGATTTTCCAAGTCATCACTAACACTTGCAACACAGAAGAATTTAAGATCACCATCAATAGGTTTGTCACCACAAAAAAAAAACAACAACTCTTTTTTTGGCCAGAGAAACTATGACTACTGTTATTGTACCTTTTAGAGAGAATAGACTCCAGGAGAACAAGGTAGTTTAACTATAATCTGGAGAATTTAACTGTCATGATTGGAGAGAGACTGAGTACAGAGAGGCTAAGTGCATTACCTGTCAAGGAGAAATAGTCTTAAGAAACATTTCCTGAAATTTGAATCTAACTCATATGGTGGAGAAAATATCCTAAAGAGACTTCCTGAGAAACTCTGACTACCACTCTGAGAATATGAGTGTTGGAATGAGTCAGCAGCTGCAGTGTATAGTTAGAGGTGAGTTTGGCTATGCTCTTTCTCGTTGCAATATACTACTGAGATATTTAAATACATCTACATGTTCATTACACTATTACTCTCGTTACTACACTAGAAACAGTATTTGAGCCTTTAAGAATAGTGGGAGAAAGAGAGTAAGGGGATAAAGGGAAAGAATGTGTATTTGAAGAGGCTTCTGTTGTTTATTCAGAAAGGAGAAGGGAGGGCTAATTGATTAATGAATGAGCAAGCATGCATTTCTATCAATTTATGAGGAAATATCAGAACATACTCCTCACCTATCTTAAAACATAGGGTGAGAATTAATAAGGTAACAAGTCAAATCTAACGCAGTGTGCCACACAGGCCATCTTATAGCCATGTGGGCAACTTGTGGGGTTATCATCTATAAACCAATTACATATCACATTTGATAAAATTCGCAGTTTTGTCTTTATGAGGAAGCAAGAAGGGGAGCTACTACTCTAGACTAACCTGGTTAGTAAAGTGGAAGTAGCACAAATTGAAAGAATATTTCCTTGTGCTCCTAGAACTCTCTGATGTGGTCAAGGTTCAAGAAGAACCTATATAAAGGGCAGAAGGAAGGCCATTAAATTAATCAAGGAGGACATAAAAGAACAGATGTGAAAACATAATGTCAAAAAAGCTAAGGTCCCAAATGAAACCTAGGCTTGCAAAGAAAGAAATGCTAAAGATAACAAAAATAGTAATCTTGATTAAACTTTCTTGAAGCCAAGCACAATCAGGAAGTGGCAGACCACAAGCCTGGTGAAGGATGATATAAACTGAGAGAAAACTGAACTGTTCAACTGCAATTTTATTTCAGTCTTCTTTGTCAAGGAGAATGATCTTTAGACAACAAACACGGTTGAGAGAGAATGAGAAGTGAAGGGAGATGAGCACCTAATAAAAAGAGCATTTAATAAAATTGTAAATGAGTTCAAGTTTCCTGGACTGGACAAAGTATACCCTTCAGCAGTGAAAACAGTTGTTGCTAGGACTTTAAAAATGCTGATAGTAAATTTTTATAAATTGTTGAATATGGGACATGTGGTCAAACCCAGAGATGGGCAAAGTCCCAGTTTTTTTAAGGGGAGAAAGAAGGTTGGTACTGAAAACTGCAGATTGATATGGTTATTGTTGAACACAGGCAATATTTTAGAATAAATGATCAATATTATTTTGCTTTTCATATCACCTCCATTTCCAAATATGCCCCTCCCTAGAGAGATAATTCCCATTATACAGTCTGACACTGTATACCAAATGGGTACACAGTTCAGATAGAAAGGCTGATACTATAAACAAATTAGGGGAGCAAGGAAGAGTTTACCTGTCAGATTTATGGATTACAGAGGAATTTATGACCAAAAAAGAAATAGAGAACATTATGAAATGCAAAATGGATAACTGTGATTACATTAAATCGAAAAGTTTTTGCACAAACAAAGTCAATTTTGTTTGGGGGGAAGATTAGGAGGGAAGCAGAATTTTTACAGGGGAGGGAAAGAATTTTTACAACTAGTGTTTCTGATAAAGGCCTCATTTCTAAAATGTATAGAGACTTAAGTCAAATTTACAAGAATACAAGTCATTCCCCAATTGACAAATGGTCAAAGGATATGAACAGGCAGTTTTCAGAGGAAGAAATTAAAACTATCTATAGTCATATGAAAAAAAATGCTCTAAATCATTATTGATTAGAGAGATGCAAATCAGAACAATTCTGAGGTACCACATCACATCTATCAGATTGGCTAAAATGACAAAACAGGTAAATGAAACATATTAGAGAAGATATAGGAAAGCTGGAACACTAATTTATTGTTGGCTGGAGCTATGTGCTGATCCAACCATCCTGGAGGGCAATTTGGAACTATGTCCAAAAGGCTATAAAAGTGTATATACCCATTGACCCAGCAATACCATTCCTCAGGCTGTATCCCAAAGAGATCATAAAAATGCAAAAAGCACCTACATGTACAAAAATATTTATAGCAGCTCTTTCCGTGGTGGCAAAGACTTAAAATTCAAGAGGACATCCATCAATTGGGGAATGGCTGAACAAATTATGGTATATGAATGTAATGGAATACTATTGTGCTATAAAAAATGATGAACAGGTAGACTTCAGAAAAACCTGGAAAGACTTATATGAACTGATGCTTAGCGAAGTGAGCAGAATCAGGAGAACATTATACACAGTAAAAGCCTGATGTTCGAGGACTGATTTTGATAGACTTAGCCCTTATCAGCAATGCAAGGGCCTAAAACAATTCCAAAGGACTCATGATGGAAAATGCCAGCCACATCCAAAGAAAGAGCTATGGAGTCAGAATGCAGAGTGAAGCAGACTATTTTCTTCTTCTTTTTCTGTTTTGTTTTGTTTTGTTTTCTCTCTCTTTCTCATGGTTTCTCCCATTCGTTGTAGTTCTGTACGATACAACTAATGTGAAAATAGTAATGTTTAATATGAATGTATATGTGGAGCCTATATTAGATTGCATGCTGTCTTTGGAAGGGAGGAGGGAAGGAAGGGGAAGAAATTTAAAACTTATGGAAGTGAATATTGAAAACTAAAAATAAATAAATTAGCTTAAAAAATAAAATAAAAATTTCTATGACACAGAATAAAAAGGGAGAAATAAAAAGTAATGCAACAAAACTAGTCAATAGTTCTAATGAATCTGGCAATATCTGCTATGTTCCACACCTAAGAACCCCCATCTCTCAAAAGAGGCAAGAAAGCTCCATTTTCTCCTCTCTTCTTCACAGTCATTCTTGACCATTATCATGACAGAGTATATAGTAAAAAAAATTTTTTTTTACATTGTTGTCCTCTCTGTATATGTTGTTTTCTTGGTTAAGATCAGTTTATATATCTTCCCATACTTCTCTATAATTTTCATTTTTATTGTTTTTTTAAAGTGAAATAGTATTCAATTATACCTTACATTACCATTTGTTCAAATATTCCCAGATTGATGGTCATCTATTTTGTTTCCAGTAATTTGCTACTACAAAAATGTCACTATAAATATTTTGGTGGAAAAAGGACTTTTATTGTAATTGACATCACTGGACTATGTGGCTAGCAATGAGATCTCTGGATCAAAGGATATGGAAATTTAGGCACTTTTTAAGCATCATTTAAATTACTTTTCAAAATGATTAATTTAGAATGGATTACTAAACAGATTGTTTGTGAGCATTTAAAAATGGAAGTAATGATTATATGGAACCAGCATGGATAAATTATGTCATAGGAACCTAATTTCCTCTTTAAAATAGAGTTACTAGACTAGGTGATAGTGTGATTGAGTAAGCAGAGGTTACGGGGATTTCAGTTAGGAAGCTGGCAAATGTTCTTTTTTTTTTTTAAATTAATTTATTTTTAAATGACTTGTTTATTTACTTTTAATTTACAAGATTCACTTCCACATTCACTTGAGTTTCAGATTTTCTCCCCTCCCTTCCTCTCCCCACCATGGTGGTGTGCAATCATGTATAGGATCTGCAAATACTTTCACATTGTACAATAGTTTGGTTATATAGAAGGGTTGTAACCAATGAGTGATCACTGGGAAAAAAAAAGCAAAACCAGACATGAAAGAGAACGATAGCGTGTTTTGCTTCAGTCTCCATTTAAACTATAGTCGTTCTATATCTTTCTCTGAGTTTAGATATCTCCTTCCATCCTG
>CM053587.1:136027521-136051204 GCA_028646515.1 Pseudochirops corinnae | reverse complement strand
GAGAGGGGAGGAAATTTGAAACTCAAGGGACTCTGTAACCGAATCTTGTAAACTAAAAGTAAATAATAAACAAATCCATTTAAAATTTTTTTTAAAAAAAGAGTATAGATTAACAGATTAATAGCAACTTGAAAGGAAGCTTTCAGTAGCGTGCTACACCTTGGGCAAGTCACACAACTTCTCTGGGTTCCAGTTTCTTTTTCTGTAAGTGAGTAAATGAGATTGAATGATTGCCAAGTCAATTCTTTCAATAAAGTTGTATGCATCACAATAATTATCTGTTGGGATAAAAATCACACAGTGATTTTTGAAAGACACTTAGTAATTTGTGTTTTTTTCTTCATGATCAGCAAAACATGCTAGTTCTCTAATTCTTTGTACATAAAGCCACCCAAGTTACTGAAATAACTTTAATTTTTCTTAGCTTCTTCATTTGCTTTGGCTCCTTTGCCAAGGAACCATATCTGATTTCCCCCTCCCCCTTTCTGTATAGGCTTTTCTGATGTAAATACTAAAGTTTTAGCCTGTGCTCTTGTTTTACATGTCTATTGAATATGTGACTTTTGGATACTTACTTTATAGGCATTAGATAATAATAACTGATATTCATGTAGCACTATAAAGTTTACAAAAAACTTTACACACATTATCTTAAATCCTCACAATGATTATGTGAAGTTAGTACTGCAACTTTAATTATCTATATTGTGTAAATGAGGAAAATGAGGCTGAGATGAGGAAACTTACTTTTCCATGGTTACAAAGCCAATAAATGTGAGGTGCAGGTCTGACCTCAGGTCTCTTCTAAGTCTGGCATGCTTACATGTTTCAGTGCAACCATGATCTCCTTATACTAGTACAATTCACAGCTCATCTTTGTTTTTATACCCTGTATGATTTTTTTTTAATTTTTCTTTTGCTTTTTTTTCTGGGGGAGGGGTTAAGTGACCTGCCCAAGGTCACACAGCTAGTAAGTGTTAAGTATCTGATGCCGGATTTGAACTCAGGTCCTCATGACTCCAGGGCTGGTGCTCTATTCACTGTGCCACCTAGCCACCCCTACCCTTTATGATTCTTATCCATATCTGTCTGTACTTAAAAATTTTAAGGATCTATGGTTTAGTCAAGGCAGGTCATCTGCCTTGATCACTGGTGAATCATACCCCCTTCTCTCAGTAGACAGTCTTTGTGAATTGATGAGTCTACAAACTTCATGTAACTTCTGGCCAATCTGGTGATGAACCTTTCTAAGATCCTTTCAGGTCTGATCATGTTACTTCCCTACTCAATAGACTCCAGGGGTTCCTCATTATATATAAGGATTATATACTATTACATAGGGATTATATCTATCTATCTATCTATCCATCTATGCATCAAATATAAATTCTACCATTGGGCATTTTTAAAGTCCTCCATGCCCCTTATAGTCTGGTCAAACTGTCTTTCTCTAATTATTCCTCAAATAAAGCACTCCATTTTCCATCTCTGTTTTTGCATAAGCTGATTCTGATGTGAAGAATGTACTCACTCTGAACCTCTGATTTTTAGAATCCTTTTCTCTAAGATTCAGCTCAAGTGTAACCTTCTGTATCAGAGAAGGTGCTGTGCTCTATGAGCAAAGCAGAACTGAAGTAGCTCAAAAGAAACACGAGATGTGCACATTTAGAGAATCCACCCCAAATGTTCATATAGACTATTTGTGCCTGACCTGTGGTAGGGTTTGTACTGGTCTGATCAGTCACAGTTGGACATGCTGTACCCTGACTCTTAAAATAGTGATGTCATTTTGGTCCTCTTTGAGAACAAAGGACAATCATGTACCCTGATCCCTGAGCTGCTAGTATCTTCCCTGACTCCTCATCCCCACCATAGACTTGCATCTATTTTAGAAGTACCTATACATGTATATGTTGCCTTCCTGATAAACTATAAATTCCCTGAGGGTAGCAGCTGTTTTACTTTTATCTTTGTATTCCCAGTGCCTAACACATAGTAGGTACTTAATAAATACTTGTTGACTGACTGGCAGTGCTAGACAGATAGAATATATTATAGGACCTACACTTGAAGTTTTTCAAACTTATTAGAAAGCCCTCAGACCTTGCACTCTGACTGGCACAGCTTTGGAAAGAATATTAATGCAATTTTAGATGACTGATGATGATGATGATGATGAAGATGCTGATGACTTTAACCTTTGCCTTTTTTCAAATAGTTCAATATAACATTATGAACACACCTCAAAGTCAGAAGGAAATGGCATTTCCTTTGTTCCCTGTTTGTAAAGACTAGGTTCAGACTTCAGTTCTTTAGGCATGCAGAAGACACCTAGGAAATAGCATACAGCAGTTAAAAAAAAAAACATCTTAGGTAAACCATGAAGGTTTTGATTAAATCCCTACAAACTTATTTTGCTCCAGAATTTTCATGTAAATTTTGTGCAATCCTTGACAAAGAACTATAAAATTCTTGGGAATTCGTGGGAAACTGAGTCCCATGAACCCAAAATGGAAAATTTGGCTGTCTTATTTAGAAGGAAGAAAATATCTACAGAACACAGAAATATCCATCCATCCATCCATCTATCTCTCCATCTATCTACCTATCTATAGATCTATCTATCTAAAATTCAACTGAATTGTTAAAGATAAAAACATCAGTGAAATACATGAAAAGTTACATGGTAATGTGAATACTACAGTGGATATGGAGGCAGTACATAGATCTTGGCTAAAATTCCAGCTTTGCTACTTAGTGTGTGATCTCACTCTATTTCTTTGAGTCTTAGTTTCCCCACCTGAGAAATCAGGGGGTTGGACTAGATGATCCCTAAAGGTCTTTTCAGACCTCAAGTCTATGGAATACAAGTAGCCATTCAAAACACTTTTTTTTTCTTTTTGGAGGGGGGAAGGCAGGGCAATTGGCGTTAAGTGTATTGCCTAAGGTCACACAGCTAGTCGGTGTCTGAGGCTGGATTTGAACTCAGGTCCTCCTGACTCCAGGGTGGGCACTCTATTCATTGTGCCGCCTAGCTGCCCCCACAACACACAGGGTATGGAGGAACATAAGAGTATGTTGTTTCATTGCCCATTATACAGCTCAAGTCCAACTTTTCAATTGTGACAATGAACAAATATATAGTTTAAATACTGATCATATATAACCTGAAGAGCATGCTGTTGCTTAAAAGTAGGTGTAGGGAAAGGTGACAACTTTAGACAAAGGAGGTGAGTAAAAAAGAACAGGCAAAAAATTCAGCTTGTATCTTTGAGAACAACAGCTATGTAACTGTTTCAACAATACAAAGCAACCAAAATTCAGAGTTCACTCCTTTGTGCCTTCTGACTGATGCTTAGTTATATTTTGCAGGAGTTTGCTTTGGGTTTTAAATAATTCATAATGCAGTGTCTCTTGTTCAGCTCAGGCAGGCGGTGGGCGGGTGGAGGGGGTGGCAAGGGAGAGAGGAGCTTGGAGGATGTAAACCATAGCAAGTGATGAATTGGCACAGCTGTAACTCTGCAAGGTCCCTCCCCGATGAGCTCATCCCCTGGCAGTGCAAATTAGGATGACATCATGTTTCTGAAGCTCTCTCCATACAGCACACTGCGGGAACCTCAACTGCTTTTCCTGAGCACAGGAAAAATCAACACTGGTATTTTTGGTTGTTTCTGAGGAAATGGCATTTTATACAAGGGTGTCATGGGAAACAACACATTTTTCCACATCAGTACCAGCATTATTCTAAAAGAAATACTAATTAATGTCAGCATTACAGCTATCTTCCAAGATGAATCCTTTCAAGGCTTCAGAGTACTAAAGCCCCACCATCCCCATGTAGGTCAAGGTATGAACCTGAAAAATAAATGCATAACTGAATGACAGGAACCTAAAAGTAAGTAGAGAAGACCCTTAACTAATGTCTAGAATAAAAAAAAAAAAATCTAAAGTTATCTTTTCTTTGACCCTCTCCCTATGTCAGAATAAGGATTCAATCTCTCACTCAAAAGAAATTGTATTTGTGAAATCCTGATGAAGGGAATGTTATATGACAGGACGACCAGCACCAAGTTGGGTACCCCCTGGTTAAAGAATATTCTGCCACCTCTTCTCCATTTCATTTCTAATCCATCAGCACTGTTCTCCACACTCCCATTTTCTGTTGATTGCTAATATCAGTGAGGAATACAACAAAGAATACAGAAATTAGAAAAAGAAAGTATGGGGGAGAGATTTGGGGGAGGATGAGCAGATAGAGGCACGGAGAGGTATTTCAAAGCAATATGGATTATTAAGAACTGTGGAAATGGAACAAAAGCAGCTAAAAATACACAAACAAGAAATCAGGAACATCAGGATCCCTTCATCTGCATCTCCCCCCCATCCCCCATCTCAAATTCTTCTATTATCACAGTGAGTGTCAGTTGTTCGACTGATAAGACAAGGGCCAAGTTGAGTCTTTAAAAATTTCCTTCTAGGAAAGATGTGAGACTTAATGTCACCAATCATCATTCTCATTTCTCATTCCCCACACCTCCCCACCACTTGAATTTCAACATCTGCTACCAGTCTTAGGAAGACAAGTGTGTATAGCAAGCGACTAAACACTTTGATTTATCTGCATGGTTTGTTGGAAATTCAGTAGTTTCATGGGTATTCCAACAGCAGATTGAAATACATTCCTTATGTATGTGGTTTCACTATATGTAGGGTAATTGTAAAGGAAATTCTAATAATCAACTAATAAGCATTTATTAAGTGCCTAGACTAAGCCAGGCATTGTACTAGACTCTGTAAATACAAAGAATGAAACAATCCTCAGTCTCAAAAAGCTTACATTCTAGTGGGAGAGACAAATGCATAGGTGCCCAGACAAGAGTGTGGAATAAATATAAAAGGGAGATACAAATACAAGGTAGTTAAGTACAAGGTAATTAGGGTAAAACAAGTAAGGTAATTAAGAAAATTGCAATAATAGGGAAATGATCAGGTTTAGTCCCTATTCTATATATTTAAGGGAATATGAGAGTATGTTATGGTAGATCCATAAATAATGGGTGTTTGGGCATTAGCCTGAGATCTTCTAGTGGCTTATAAAAGACATGTTCTACTGAAGTCCTACTTTGTTTCCTCATCAAAGTATGGAGGTGATCATGAATTCTCAAAGGTGATCTTAGTCGAGCATAATCCTACCTACCTAGGAATGTGGAAATGGGAAGAGCAACAAACTGTAATTTGAGGGACAGCCAACCTCAGTTTAGAGAAACTCCTTACCAGAAAGCTGGCCATCAAATGATTAAACTAAATTTGATAACCATTTATTAAGTGTCTATCATTTGCCTACTAGCAAGGTGCTATTTGAGGTGCTAGGATTACAAAGAAAAAAATGATAACAGTTCAGACAATTTTAAAAGAATATTTTATTTTTTTCCAATTACATGTGAAGACAATTTTTAACATTCATTTTTAAAATTTTGAGTTCCAAATTATCTCCTTCCTTTCCCTCATCCTTGCCTGAGATGGTTAAGTAGCTTGATATAAGTTATACATGTGCAGTCATGCAAAACATATTTCCATATGAGTCATGTTGTGTAAGAAGACAGACCAAAAAGAAAAAAAATTGAAAAACAGTATGCTTTGATATGCATTCAGAATCCATCAGTTCTTTCTCTGGATGTGGGTAGCATTTTTCATGATGAGTCATTTGAAATTATCTTGGATCATTGTATTGCTGCGAATAATTAATTAATTCATAGTTGATCAGTGTATAATAATGCTGTTACTATGTACAATGTTCTCCTGGTTCTGCTTACTCCATTTTGTATCAGTTTGTGTAAGTCTTTTTAGGTTTTTCTGAAATCATTCTGTTTGTCATTTCTTAAAGCACAGTAGTATTATGTCACAATTACAGACCACAAGTTGTGCAGCCATCCCCAATTGATGGGCACCCCCTCAATTTCTCATTCTTTGCCACCATAAAAAGAGTTGCTATAAATTTTTTTTGGTACAAATAGGTCCTTTCTGATCTCTTTGGGATACACACCTAGTAGTGTTATTGCTGAGTCAAAAGGTATGCACAGTTCTATAGTCCTTTGGGCATAGTTTCAAATTGCTTTCCAGAATGGTTCAATCAGTTCGCAACTCTACCAGCAGTGTATTAGTGTCTCAATTTTCCCACATCCCCTCTAACATGTATCATTTACCTGTTTTGTCATTTTAGCCAATCTGATAGGTGTGAGAGGGTACCTCAGAGTTGTTTTAATTTGCATTTCTCTAATCAATAATGATTTAGAGCATTTTTTCATATGACTGAATAGTTTTGTTTGAAAACTACCTGTTCGAATCTTTTGACTATTTGTCAGTTGAGGAATGACTTACATTCTTACAAATTTGACTCAATTCTCTATATTTGAGAAATGAGGCCTTTATCAGGCACATTCACTATAAAAATTGTTTCCTAGCTTTCTGCTTTCCTTCTAAGCTTGGCTGCATTGGTTTTGTTTGTGCAAAACTTTTTAAATTTAATATGACAAAAATTATCCATTTTACATCTTGTAATGTTCTGTATCTCTTATTCTGTATCTCATAAATTCTTCCCTTCTCCATAGATCTGACAGGTAAACCATTCTTTGCTCTCCTAATTTGTTAGTTCAGGCTGTGTAAGAGACTTCTACTGGGGTAAACAAGCGTATACATAGAGAAGTAAATTTAAAAATATGCAAAAAAAGGTAAATACAAAACAATTACAGAAGGTGAGAATCACTAAGGGAAGGGCTCCTATAGGGCATGACATTTGAGCTGAGCCTTGAATGGAATTGAGCATTCCAAGACTCAGAGATAAAAGAGAACATTTTAGGTTGTCATGTTCAAGGACCAGTATGTTGGCTACTTCTGCCTACAACGTGAAATGCACGAGGGGAAATAAAGAAAACTGATCCTGGAAAGATAGGATGGAGCTAGATTGTGAAGGGCTTTAAATGCCTAACATAACTTTTTATTTTATTCTAGAGGCAGTAGGGAGCAAATGAAACTTCTTGAGCAGGACAATGACAAAGTCAAATCAGTGCTCTAAGAATATCAGTTTGGCAGTCATGTAGAGGAGAGTCTGTATGTAAGGAGCCAAATCTTGCCAAATTTCAATAGTTCCAGGGAAAACTGATGATGGACAGATCTAGTGTGGTGGTCAAATGAATTAACATTGAGAAGGCAGAACTGAAAAGACTTGGCTGCTACTGACTGAATTAGGTAAGAAATAATGGAGAGAGAAGAGTCAAAGGTGACTGAGGTTGTAAGTTTAGGTGCTTGGAAAGATAGTGATTTTGTTGTTGTTGTTGAGGGGAGGAGGATCCACCATGATTCATTAAATTGTCTCCTAAGGTATAAAAAGGTTGCAATCTGTAGCAATGGAGGGCATACCTAAACTGATGAAAACAGAGCTATTATAAACCATTAAATTAAGCATAAAAGCCATGTAGAAGTTTAAAAAAGCCTAGACTGTGAATAACAAACTCCCACAAAAAAACAGCAGCTTTAAAATTTTTGGAGGTATAATTTACCAGCCTGATGATCATGCATTTGATGCAAGATGGGGTTTCCATGTACCCAATCTTAATTGTGTTAAGGAACTACGTTCCTGAGTACAAACCCCAAACAGATATCCAAGGGATATTCCCAATATGATAAGAAAAGACCAGTTGAGCTATTAATAGGTCAATGTATAAGTATATAACTCTAAGCTTCCATCAGATATCCCTTTGAAGTAGAGGCAGAATTAGGAATTACCAAAGAACAATAACCATATCTGTTAATTTTCTCTTCTTGCCCCCCAAAGGAAGAAACCTTCAAGATTTCCAGTCACATGACTAACAAGATGGATGACTAAATAATTTTTTTAGTCATCACAAAATCTTAAACATATCCAAGGTAGGAATTATGTGCAAGAGATAAAGCAATTTCACTCATTTTCAAGGCCAAGGACATGAAGAACACAAACAAGATAAAAATCCAATAAACTAAGAGAAGAGAATCCCTAACCCCTAATGTGCTCACTCAACATCACACCCCACTACCCACTGGGTACAAGCAAGGCTATAGAAGCCAATATATGGGCTTGAAAGAGAACTGAACTCTATAACTCAAACCCTCCTGCGATTTCAGAGTTCCAAACAGCAGAAATTTGCTCAGGCTGTTAGCAGTGGCATCATTCTGTGCCACCACAGAACTCAGCCAAAGAATAGAAGAATAGATCCAAATGGAGACTTAATAAATAACAAGTGGGTCAAAGAACAAATTATAGATACAATTAATGGCTATGTGAAAGAAAATAATGATGAAACAACACACCAAAATTTCTGGGATTCAGCAAAAGCAGTCATCAGAGGGGAAAAATCATATTCCTGTAAACAAACATACATCAACAAAGTAGAAAAAAAAAGTGGGTTAATTAGCTGAATAAGCATCATAAAAAATTAGAAAACCAATAAGTAAATGAAACCAAAATATGCATGAAAGAGATGTAAAAAAAATTAGAGAAACAGATAAACTAGAAACCCAACCCCCCCAACTACTGAAATGACAAATAAAACTGTAAGATGATTCTTTGAAAAGACTAATGAAACTGATAAACATTTAGTCAATCTGATTTTAAAAAGGCAGAAAATCAACAAAGTTGCAAATGAGCAAAGTGAAATCAAAACAAAACCCAGAAGAAATAAAAATAATCAAAACCTATTACACATAGCAAAACTGAGAACGCAAAAGAAACAGAAGCATACCTTCAAAAATGTAAAATACTTAGACTATCAGAAGACCAGACAGCGATATTAAATAAACCAATTTCAGAAAGGGAAACTGAACTAGCTGTACGGGAACTACCAAAAAGTCAGGGGGAATAATTCCTGGTATTGACAGATTCAAAGAAGAACTCTATCAAACTTTTAAAGAACTAGTAGCATCCAGACCATATAAATTATTCTCAAAATCTGATAAAGAAAGCAACCTACAACAGTCCTTTCAAGAGACAAACAAAGTCTTAATATCTAAACTATAGAAGGCTAAAACACAGGTGAACTATAGACCAATGTCATTAAAGAATCTCAATTCAAAAATTTTAAATAAAACCCTGTTAAACAGATGATAGTGATTTATTAAAGGAATCGTTCATTATGACTAACAGGGACGCAAGGATGATTCAAAACAACATAATTAATGATATTAAAAATAAAAACATCTTATATGAATAAAGACTTGAAGCATACTATTTTTCACTCTATTTCTCTCTTCCTCCTTTCCTTCCCTTTTTCTGTTCTAGTCTTCTTGCACAAAAATGAATAATATGAAAATGTTTTGTATGACTGTACATGTATAACTTATATCAGATTGCTTACTGTCTCAGGGAGGGAAGCTGGGAAGGAGGGAGGTATAGAATTTGGAACTTAAGAAAAATAATAGATGAGGCAGCTTGGTAGCACAGTGAATAGAGCACTGGCCCTGGAGTCAAGAGAATCTGAGTTCAAATCTAGACTTAGATACTTCACACTCACTAGCTGTGTGACCTTGGGCAAGTCACTTCACCCCAATTGCCCTGTCTTCTCCCCTCCAAAAAGATCCAAAAAAATAATAAATGTTAAAAATTAGTTTTAAATGTAATTGGGGAGAAAAAATGTTATTAAAAAATCCAAAACCACATGATTATCTCACATGTAGAAAACACCTCTGATAAAGTACAATGCTCATTTATGCCAATAATCATACAACATACAGGCAGAGATGAACCTTTTAAAATATCAAAGTATTTTAATCTTTAATCTTTATATTTAATCTCAAAAGAAGAATTGCCAACTATTAACAACTACATGAAAGGATATTCCAAATTATTGATAAAAGAAATTAAAGTCAAAACCACCTTGAAGTGTCAACTCACACCCTACAAATTCGCAAAGATGACAAAAATAACAATAGTCAATGTTGGAGGGGCTACAGGAAGACAGGCACACAGTGCACTGTTGTTCGAGCTGTGAATCAGTACAATCATTTTTGAAAACAATTTGGAATTATGCAAGTAAAGTGATTAAAATATATGTACCCTTTGACATAGGTATTTCATTAGTAGGCTCCATCTCAAGGAGGATATTGATAAATAAGAAGAAAGTCTCCACATGCAGCAAAATATTTATCAACAGCACTTTTTTGTAATAACAATTGGAAATGAAGTCAATGTCCATTGACTGAGGAATGGCTAGACAAACTGTGGTACATGAATATAATGGAATATGACTGTGTTGTAAGAAATGGTGAACAGAGCAAATACAGAGAAGCTTGGAAAGCTCCATATAAATAGCAAGAGGGAAGCAAGCAGAGCCAAGGAAATCTTACACACAATGACTACAATCATGTAAATGAAAAGAACACACACAAAAGTGAATGTTGCAAAATTACCAAGAGCAAGATTCCTCAAAAAAGAGGTGCAAGAAGATATCCCATAACACCTCTTTGTAGAACTATAATGTCCGCAAGTGTTACACAACGCACAAACGTTCAAATTTGATGATCATTGGTACTCATTTTTTCTTCTTCTGTTTCTTTCTTTCTCTTTAAAAAATACTATTTGTTACATGGGACAGCATCTGGGAAAGGGAGGAAGAAAGATGTGGGAAACTATGGTGAGGTTAAAAAAGGATATCAATAAAAGTTTACTTAAAAAAAAAAAATTCTCCTCTTCCCCCAAATGAAAGAAAGCTTCAGGTGCAGAATAAAATGAGTACAAAAGTGAATCCAGGATTCCAGACTTGTCTATATAGTACCAAACACCAACTGAATGACGTTACAATGATTGACAGGTAGATTTTAGGTAGAAGCCCTAGAATTTTTCATATGCCTGATTGTAATTTGCATCTAAGATCTAACTACACACGGCTAAAGGTTTAGTTTTTAAAGCCAATCAGGGAAACTAAACAACTGAAGAGAAAAAGCAACAATCTTGGAAGTTTCTGCCAAAGAATGTTAGAGACAGAAAATACCTGATAAGGAGACAGGGCAGGCCAGGGGTAGGGAACTGGTGGCCTCAAGGCCACAGGTGGCCCTTTGTGTTCCCCATCCCTGGTGTAGGCATTGAGAAAAGAATTTAAACACCAGTCATATGGCATCAGAAGCAAGTTAGGCAAATCCATTGTTATAGCTGTAATGTGATATTGAGTTCTGAAAGATGAAATACCTCTCTGATATAATAATTTTAAAATATTTTCTTGTTTTATAGATATAGCTAAAATCCTATATCTATTGGGCAATCATTCAAATGTAATTAAGAAATATAGTTATTCCTTACAACTGAATTTGACTGGCTATGAGCCATTACTATCAATAATGTAGCACAAATATCAGGATTGAGTAGAAACATTTTAAGGTCAGAGAGAGGAAACTGACTTTTAAAGTACGTTTGTGAACTGTACCTCTTAAAAATTGTGAGTCTCATCAGAACAAAATGACTTCTGAACTCTGACCTGGAAGAATTAAATTTGCTTTATAGTGGAAAGAAGTTCATGTCTGAATTGAGACAGAAACTGTTAAACTAAAATGAGTGCTGTGTACAGAGACATTTGTTACCAATTTTAAGTAGGGAAAAGAAAGAATCCAGATTTCAAATGTAACAAGCTTTGATCCATCTTTGCAGGGCATAGTGAAGTGCAAAGAGCACTAGGTTTCAAATCAGAAGATGAGTTTTCATTATGGCTCTGCTACTTGCCACCTGTGTGACCTTGTGTAATTATTTCCCTTGTCAAGGCCCAGATTCCCAACATGCAAAACAATTGGATTAAATATCTTAAGTTTTCTTCCAATGCCTAATCCTAAGACATGAAATAATTATTCAAAGTACATTTTATTGAAGAAAAAAAAATATATTAGAAAAAATTTCTATAGTAGAAGAATACGGAATACATTTTCACAAGAAACAATTATACCTTTATTGACATGTAAAAATAAAAGGTATCAATTTTTTTAAAGTTAGGCTACAACAGATTTAAATACAGACAACGGGTAGGTATACATAAATTACAATCTGTGTCATTAGAAGGATTACTCACATTGATGAGATTATAAATCTTTTGTAGTATTGGGGTTATATTAGGAGTTTTGCTGGTTTTGTATGGGCAATGAGTGGAGTATTATTATCATGAGTGGGGAGACATCCAGATTGTTCAGAATTCCTTGAAACATGTAACAGAAATGACCCTGCTCAATGCTACACTGATAGTAAACATGAGGTATAAAATAGGTTGATGCTTGTTCTCCAAAGATATCCACCACGGTGAAGGAGATCCAGTTCAGAGTCCAGGTTGAGGAGGGATTCCCTCTGGATGCCTCTATTTATGTGGTTTTTATCAAGGATAAGGAGATAGGGCAGGCCAGGGGTAGGGAACTGGTGGCCTCAAGGCCACAGGTGGCCCTTTGTGTTCCCCATCCCTGGTGTAGGCATTGAGAAAAGAATTATGTGGTTTTTATCAAGCCATAATGCCTCCTAGAAAAGATTTGTAGTAAATTTTTTTTTTAAAAAGTTGGGTTTATCCAACTAGACAGGAAAGCCTTAGTGGATGAAGAAAGGTTCTTTGCCCAGATTTGAACATTCTTTGGGTAGACACCCCATAGAGTTTGTCCAATGGTATGTCTATGTGGAAAAATATTAAATATCGACAATGAGCTGAGCCCAGAGCTGAAAAAAAGGAGGAGAGTGGGCAACATTATTTTTAGGAAATTGCAAAGCTTTTTGCTGACTCCAAGCTTTCCCTCAAAGCAAAGGCCCATCTTTCCAACATTAACATTTTATCTAAGTTGCTATTTGGCAGTGAGATGTGGAATTCCACTGCTTGAAAAGAACTAAAGATGATTATCACACAGGGAGAAATAGAGAAGCATATGGTAGGTATGAGCAGGTGGTAACATTTAACCAACAAAGAATCAAAAGAAGAACAGGAGTAAATGATGTCATCAAGAATTTTATGACAAAGCAAGAATGAAGCATGGTAGGTAGGCTTCCTTATATGTCAAGAGAAATCAGAGTTTACATAGGATGACAGGATTTAGAGCTAGAAAGAAATTTAGTGATCATCTAGGCCCATCTATGCAGTTTATGGATAAAGAAACTTAGGGCTAACGAGGTCACACAGGTAGTATGTAGCAAAGTCAGAATATAAACACCAGTAATCTAAATTCAGACAACTGACTCATATATCATTATTTGTTTTCCTCTGTTTTTAGTCTAACAATGCAAGAAACTTTTAAATTAGAAATTGGGTCTCAAGACACCACCCTTCAAAAAAAATCCAGAATAGAGTTTTTGAATTATTACAGTAGTTATCTTTTGCTTTTTAATTTGGCACTACTGATGGTGATGAAGCTTTCTGCATGTGACTAAAATTGAAAAGAACATGCTGGACAAAAATCATCAGTGAAATTTTTTTAACGGCATTCCTTTGATGAGCATCTGTAATCTCGAATAGTAAAGCAATTTCTCATGGAACTATCTATGGAAATAGAATGTTTGACTTAAAGTTATGACACCTGAGTTCAGATCCATTCTCTAACTTATATGGGACTTTCTCTCCTCACCCAGAAATTCACTCTCCTGTCCCTACCCTCCACCCCGGACTTCTCATACTGGAAGTACTATTCATCTTTCTATCTCCTCCCTTCTCTGACTGGTTGGTCCTCCTAAAGCCTCCATTTTAAGGAAAACTCCCAGATCAGCCATGTCTTCATTCTTCTCCAAGAGCCATTCCTGACTCTGGATTTTCTCTACCATGCCTGACCAAGTGCCTTCCTTGCCCCTCATCTCCATTTTTCCACTTCCTTTTATGTGCTGTCTTTTCACATTAGAATGTAAGCTCTTTGAGAGCAGGGATTGTCTTTCTTTCTGCTTGTATCTGTATTCCCAGAGTTAGCACACTTGACTTGACTGGACTTGTAGCTATCTCACATGATTGTTGTAAGGAATAAATATGATAATGTACACAAAGAAATTTATGAACCACTGACAAGGGATTTAACTTCTCAGAGCCTATGTTTCAACATCTTTAAAATGAAAATGATACTTGAACATCAGAGAGAGAGAGAGAGAGAGAGGATAGATCAAGTCATTGTTGTGTGGAAAGAACAAACATTATTATAATAATAATCACCCTAAAAACATCTCTTTTGTAATTTTGCTCCCTGTACAAGAACTTAAAATAGCTCTCTCTATTGCCCACTGGATTAAATAAAACTTTCTCATTTTGTCATTCAAGGCTTTTCAAAAATCTCATTTCACATTACCTGTCCAACCTTATTTTCCATCATCCCCCTAAACCCATCAAGCCAGTCTTTTCAATGTCTTCTACATAGGCTTGTTTGTCCCTCTGTCATGCTGCACTGTCCTCACCAAAGCTGCCTTTTAATTTTCTATTTATTGATCCCAACCCTCCTCAAAAGTCAAGGTCCAGCATGAGTCTCATCTTGACTGTCACCATTAAACAATCCTTCACTTTAGATTCATTTTGAGCTCTTCATTCTATGGACCACTATATCACTTATAGTCCTTACCATGCAATTTAGCACACAGTAATGACCTGACAATTATATATGTCTACAAAATTCAACTTTAAATAAAACAATGGCATAAAAACAAACGGGTTGAATAGAAACAAATACAGACATGACTTGGTGGATAGTCACAAGATGTTATAATGGGGTTTTGGAAGCCTCTGACAGGGTGTGGTTATATTTTCATAATATTATTACAAAATTTGGAGGCTACATCTGTTCTGTTGTTTACTATTCTCTATTTACAAAGTTTAAAAATAAATCTTCCATTGGTACATGGAAATGACACATAGAAGGTGCTCAACAAATATCTACTAAGATGAATTTGCTTTTGATTGGAGCAGAGGAACCACATCCAGTTAGAATCTATCCTATTTACCCTCAGAATGAATGCTTGTGCCATGGCCTGGCCAAATTGCCACAGCACTGGGCAGACTGCAAAACAGAAAGGGCTGATACAAAGAATGGCAGCCAGGTCTATCAGATTATTTCCTTCCTAATGATATGGGATGAAATGACAAAAGCACTTGTATGACTAGAGCTTTCCACATTAGTTAACAGGACTTTGTCTTCTTGCTTTGCCTCATGGTTCTTTCTTTTCAATATAAAAAGAAAGTGTGCACCAAGTTTATATCTGCCTTCATTACTAGTCAGTGCTTTTCACCTGGATGCCTAAGGTAAATAATTTTCTCAGAACCTCAGACACAGCAAATATTACTGGGTTAAAGCCTGCCAAAGGGAAAAAGAAATGTAAACAGAGGGAAAGGAATTCCAGTAGATTGTACCAAGCAAAACAAAACATTAACTTAACTACCATTTGGAATACAATCAACAAACAGCCTGCTCTGCTGAAATAAAAGTCAGTATGGTTATTCTACCATTTCTATACCTAGCGAGTAATTAACTCTCATGGTTTTATTTTTCTCCTTCAGAGGCACTTCATAATCTCAGAACCTTAGGTTGATCTTTTTTTCTGAATATTTAAACATATTCTTTCTCTTGGGGGGGGGGGGGCGAGAAGAGGAGGCAGGCTAGACTTGTGATTTCATCAGTCAGTCAATTAACATTCATTAGGTGCCTACTATTTGCCAAACATTGTGCTAAGCACTTGGGATACTAAAAAAAACCGCAAAAGACAGTCCCTGTCCTCATGGGAAAAACTCTTGGTATGGATACTGTGTTTTCTGATCCAGAGCTGCAACGCATCTATACCTTCTAGTCTTAAGATTCTTCTGGAACACTGACTCGCCTAAGATCACACAGCTGGTATGCATTGGAGGCAGGTCTTGAAACTGAGTTTTCCAGTCTCTAGGGCTGGCACTCTATCTTTACTATGCCCAGCTACTTTATAAAGAATATCATTCAGGAAGTGTTTCCTCAGAAAAGGAATTGGCCTAATCATGTACTGAAAGTAAGGGATAAAAGATGGGTAGATATAATGATAATAATAATAACAGCCAGCAAGTACATAGAACTTTCAGGTGTGCACAGTGCATTACAGATGTTATCTCATTTTATCCTTACGATAACCCTGAGAAATAGGTGCTATTATTATCTCTATTTTATAAATGAGGAAACTGAGGCTGAGAAAAGTAAAGTGATTTGCTCAGGGTCACACAATTATTAAGTCTATGAGATCAGATTTGCTCTCTGAAGAAAATGGGTATGTGTGACCTGGGGAGAAGATCTGGATGGAAATGACAGTTTATCTTCAGGAATCTGAAGGGCTCCCCTATGAAAAAGGGTTTATAACTACTTGTCTGGACAAGTGGGTGGATAGAAGAACAATGAGTAGAAGTTTCATGAGCAAATTTCAGTTTGAAGTGAGGAAAAACATCCTGAGTTTCTTCTTTCAGTCTTCCATCATGAAAAAAGTAAGTGGTTCCTTGTCATTAGAAATTAAGCAAAGGCTGACTGAAACTTTGTCAGTTGTGTTGTTGAAGGGATTCTTGGCCAGGTAATGTTTGGATTAGATGAGGTGGAAGGTTTTTTATGACTCTGCTATTCTCCAATTAAATTTTAATTAAAAAAAGAAACAGCACAGCACTGATTTTAGTTACCGAGTACTGAAGCCATTGAAATCTGGTACGAGACTGTGATTCTAAGGGGAAATGCAATGGCCCAGTGGTACTAGATAACAATTTGGAATAAGTCAAGAGTGACTAAACTATCCATACCCTTTGAAGCAATGATTTTCTTACTGGTTATATGTTTCAACTAGGTCAAATACAAAATTCTAATAACAAAATATTCATTATAGCACTTTTTTGTGTAGGCAAAGAATTAGCAACAAAGGCGTTGCCCATGGAATAGGCAATGAAAGAATAGAAAAAATTATGTGAATATAATGGAATATTAATGTACCATAAGAAATTACGAAGATAATAAATTTAGAAAAAAAATGGAAAGGTATGCAAAATGAAATAAGCAGAACCAGAAACAATATACACAACTACAAAAATGGAGATGAAAAGATTACTAAAAAGAAAACCAAACTCTTTAAGTAACTGAAAAACTAATAATAATCTCACAGAAGGGATCATGAACTATACATTCCTCCTACTAGCAAAATGATACAGGATAGCTTTTAAACATATGAAGACAGTTTTCATGTTTTCCCTCTAGCACTACAAGCCCTTTCTTCAGTCTCAGTTTGTACAACCAATTTTCATATTTACAACATGCCAGTTCAGCAGTTATTCCTCTCCAGGCTACACTCTGGACTTCCTCCACCATGCCCCAGAAACTGCTTTATCTTAGAAGTTCACCCCAGTCCTAGAATTCACACACTGGAAGTGCCCTTTGCCCCATGGCCGCTTTCTCTGATTAGATGGTTCTTCCCTGAACCTCCATTTAAGGAAGGCTCTCAGGCCAGTTACATCTTCATTCCTTTCCTGGCTTTACTTTAGACTTTCTCTACAGTGTCACCCATATACACCCTTCCTCTTTCAGCTTCCTTTTATGTATAGTCTTCCCTCACAGTCTAATCTCTTGTGGGCGGGGATTGGCTTTCCACTTGTATTTGTAATCCCATTGCTTAAAACAGTGTTTAATAAATGCTTTTTTTAAACTGGCTTGTTAGAGGAATGATCTAATAACTAGAACAGTCATATAATATAGCAGGGATCCCAAACTTCTTCCGAGAAGTCAATTAAAATTTTAACTAAACTGAAACACCACCACCACCACCAATCATAATCACATTAACCCCAAAGTGATTTTCATAAAGCACAGGCCCTCCATGTCATCCACCTCCTCAATAAACCCCAGGGGTCTCTGTATCACTTCAAGGATCAAATATAAAATCCACTATTTGGCATTCAAAGTTCTCCTATATTTCCAGTTTTCTTATACCTTAATCCCTAACATGTACTCTTTGATCCAATGACACTGGCCTCCTGGATGTTACATGAACAAATTTTTGCACGAATTTTCATTAGGGAAATTGGTCTACACTTTTCTTTCGCTGTTTTTGCGCTATATTTGTGTTGTAAAAGAATTTGGTAGGACTCCTTCTTTGCATATTTTTCTCAAATAGTTTATATAGAATGGGAATTAATTGTTCTTTAAATGTTTGGTAAAATTTACTTGTGACTTTATCTGGTCCTCGGGATTTTTCCTTAGAGAACTCATTTTTGGTTCATTCAATTTTTTTTTTTAAGATAAGGCTATTTAAGTATTCTATTTTCTCTTCTGTTAATCTGAGCAATTTATATTTTGGTAAATATTATCTATTTCACTTAGATTGTCAGAATTATTGATATATAATAGGATAAAATAGTTCGTCATAATTGTTTTAATTTCCTCTTCATTGGTGGTTAATTCAGTCTTTTCATTTTTTGATGCTGGCAATTTGGTTTTCTTTTTCTTTTTTTAAAAAATCTAATTAATCAATGGCTTATGTATTTTGCTGGTTTTTAAAAATAAAACCAGCTCCTAAGTTTATTTATTAGTTTAATAATTTTCTTTCCATTTTATTAATCTCTCCTTTGATTTTCAGGATTTCCAATTTGGCATTTAATTGGGAATTTTTAATTTGTTTTCTTTCTATGTTTTTTTTTAGTTGCATGCCCAATTAATTGATCTATTCTCTCTCTATTTTATTGATGAAAGTTTTAGAGATATAATTTTCCCCCTAAGTATTGCTTTGGTTGTATCCCATAAATTTTGGTATACTGTCTCATTGCTGTCATTCTCTTTAATGAAATTATTGATTGTTTTTATGATTTATCCTTTTACCTACTCATTCTTTAGGGTTAGATTAGTTTCCAATTAATTTTTAGTCTGTGTTTCCATTGCCATTTAGTGAATATAATTTCTATTGTATCATGAACTAAAAAGGATGCATTTAATAGTTCTGCTTTTCTACATTTGGTTGTGAGACTTTTATGCCCTAGCAAGCTAGGTTATATTCCTTTTATTCTAATTCAAATTTTTCCAGAGATCTATCACATTAACTTTTCTAAAATTCTATTCATCTTCTTCACTTCTTTCTTGTTTATATTTTGGTTAGATTTATCTTTGAAAGGGGAAAGTTGAGATCCCCCACTAGTATAATTTTATTGTCTACTTCCTCCTGCAACTCATGTAACTTTTTCTTTGAGAATCTGAATGTTATACCATTTGGTGCATATATGTTTAGTATTGATATTACTTCACTGTCTATGGTACCTTTTAGCAAAATGTAATTTCTCTCCTTATTTCTTTTAATTAGATCTATTTTTGCTTTGTCTAGGATTATGATTGCTACCCCCACTTTTTTTTTTTTACATTAGATGAAGCATAATAGATTCTGCTCCATCCCCTTATTTTACTTTGTGTGTGTCTCTTTGTTTCAAGCATATTTCTTATAAAAAAATATACTGTTAGATTGTGGTTTTTAATTCCTAACTGCTTCCATTTTATGGGTGAGTTCATCTCATTCACATTCACAGTTATGATTACTGTGTATTTCCCTCCATCTTATTCCCCTTTCCCTGCCTAGTTCATCTCTGTCTCTCTCTCTGTCTCTGTCTCTCTCTCCTTTTACTGTATCCTTCCTCAAAAGTCTGTTTTGCTTTTGACCATTGCCTCCTCTACTCTACCCTTCTTTCTACCATCCTTTGTGTTTTTCTTGTCCTCTCCCCTCCTACTTCTCTGTTGAGCAAGATAGATATCTATACCCAACTGAATGTGTATGTTACTCCCTCTTTGAATCTATTCTACTGAGAGTAAGGTTCAAGTTTTACCTGCCAACCCCAATCTGTCTCCATTATAAAAGCTTTCTTTTGTGCCTCTTTTATGTGAGATAAGCTACCCCAATTTACCTCTCCCTTCTGCAGTATCCCAGCGCATCCCTCCTTCTCATTCCTTTAATTTATTTTTTAAAAGTTATCCCATCAGTCAACCCACACCCATGTCCTCTGCCAACATATACTCCTTCTAACTGTCCTAATAACGATAAAGTTCTTATGATTTTAGAAATCTTTTTTGAACTCTTCCAGAAATTTGTTTTGTGCCTATGACCAATTCACATTTTTCTTTGAAGTTGTGTATGTATCTGTTTTGACTTCATTTTCTTCTGAGTTTGTGTGTTAATCTTCCCTGTCACCATAATAACCTATACTCAGGCTTTTCTTTTGTTGTTTGCTCACTTCCCCAGACTATTTCTTGACTTTTAATTTTATGTTAAGGTTGGACTCTGCTCCTGAGGTAGAGGGGGTATTCTCCCAACCTTCAGGCCTTTCTTGCTGTTGTTTTCAGAGCTAGCTCTAGGTTTCCAGTTTTTCCAAGATGGTATGATCTAAGAAGTGATGTGGTCACTGCTCTCCTGGCCTGTGCTTTGGTTTATGAGAGACAACACACACTCTTTTCTACCCTGGAAGTGTGGGCTACTTCACCCCTAGGAGCCTCAAGTGCTAGTGGGCTAGTGTTCCTTAGCTCTGGGACTGCAACCTGGTAATGCAATAGAGTCCTGTATCCAGTGCTACCAAAGAGTTCCCTGTAACCTCCTTCTGACCAGTTGTCCAATTCCCTTACTGTCTGTGGGGTCAGAGCCCTGGAAGCTGCTGCTGATGTACCACTTCCAAAGTCTACTCTGGTGCCCTAAAGTGGTCTGTGCTGGGTTCCAAGTCTGACCACCTCCCACTGAAGCAGACCTTCCCTGACAATCTAAGTTGTCCTATACTAGAAAATTGTTTCACCTCAGCTTTTTGTTGGTTCAGCCACTCCAGTATTTCATGTGAGGACTTATTTTAAAGTTATTTGGAGGGAGGGGAATTTGGGAGAGCTCAGATGAGTCCCTGCCTTTACTCTGCCATCTTGGTTCTACCCACTTCCCACTTATTTTCAACCTTTTATAATTTGGCTTTTAGCCCCATTACTTAATAGAATCTTATCTCTAGGGTCACCAATAATCTCACAATTTCTAAAGCCAGATGTCTTTTCCTCATTCTTTCTACAGAATCTGACATTGCTAACTAACTAAATCTTCCTCTTGGAAACTCTCTCTGTCCTAAGTTTTGGTGATTCTCCTCCTGTTTGTAATTGTCCTTTCTTAGATTACCACCCATGTCTCAACCTTTATATATGAGGTTGTAACACAGAACTATCCTGGCCCTTTTCCACATCTCCATATACCTTGGTGTCCTCATCATGTCCAGTTGATTCAACTAACATCTCTAAGCATATAGCTCCTAAATTTCCATATCCAACCCTCATCTTACTCCTGAACTCCAGTTCTGTATCACCAATGACTGCTGGACCTCTCTATCAGAATATTCCTTAGGAATTCCAAATGCGTCATATCAAAAACGGAACTCATATTTCAACCTAAACTCAATCTCCTCTTAATGTCCCTATTTCTACAGAGTATCATCACATCCTTCAAATTACCCAGGCCGAACCAAACTTTCTTGCTTCTCTTTCCTTTACATCCCATTATCTAACTGATTGCCAAGACTTGTCTCTATGTGTTGTCTTCCCCTCTTAGAATGTAAGCTCCATAAAGTACATAAATTAAGTTTGCTTTCATATTTTTATCTCCAAGACTTAGTATAGTGATGGGCACTTAGTAAGCATTCAGTAAATGCCTTTTCATTTATTAAGTAAAATAAGAAAGATTTATCGAGTTCCCACTATGTTCCCAGTCCTAAGCTAAGCTCTGGAGATACAAAGAAATGCAAAGACAGTCCCTGTCTTCAAGGAGCTCACTGTCTAATGAGAGTGGCAACATGCACACAACCATCTATAAATAAGAGATATACAGGATAGACTGGAGATAATCAAAATAAAGAAGGCATCAGCATTGAGGGGGATCAAGAAAGACTTCTTATAAAAGCATAAATCCATCCATCCACTATATTTCCTCAACATCTCTTTCATACAAATCCTTCTCCCCATTTATGTGACTGCCACCATCTAGTGTCTAGACCCTCTCATCACTTCTTCCTTGGACTACTGTAATTGTATTTTAATTAGTCTCTTAACTTCTAGTCTCTCCTTTCTGTAATCCACCACATAACCACCAAAATTATTTCTGTAAAATACAGGGCTGATCACAACACTCCTCTGCTCAACATGCTTCAGTGGCTGGCTCCCCATTGCCCTTACGATAAAATACAAACTTTTCTGTTTGGCATTCAATGCCTTTCACAATCTGGCTCCACAAACTTTCTAGACTGCAAATTACTTCCTTTCCACACAGCATTTTCCAAGTAAAATGGCTTACTTGATATTTCCCACATACACCTTTCCTTCTCCCACCTCCCTGCCTTTGCACCTTCTATGCCTAAAATGATAACTGCATCATAAAATAAATTATCCATTTTTGTCATGTCACAGTTATATAATTATTTATATTGAAAGACTCAAGGGCTTTCATATAGGGAGAAATTTTCAAACCTTCATTTAAGCAATTTTCTAGTCATTCATTGCTAAAGTCAATCATATCCATTTTTCAAAATAGTAAAAGTAGCTTAATATTTATATACTACTGGGGCAGCTATGTGGTGCAGTGAGCACTGGCCCTGGAATCAGGAGGACCTGAGTTCAAATCCAGCCTCAGACACTTAACACTACCTAGCGATGCTACCCAAGTGACTTGGGCAAGTCACTTAACCCCTACTGCCCTGCCCTCCCCCCTCAAAAAAAAAAGCAAAAAAATAAAAGTTTATATGCTACTTTAAGGCCAGCAAAGTACTTTACATAATTTATCTCATTTGGGTCTTACAACAGCTCCATGAGGTAGGGGCTACTACTGTTCCCATTTTACAGATGAGGAAACAGAGTATTAGAAGCCAAGTGACTTGGCCAGTCTCACATCGCTATTACATGTCTGAAGTCATATTTGAACTTAAGACTTCCAGACTCCAAGTATAACCCTTTATCAAGTATAGCTAGCAATAAAAGACACATTGGCTATACATCATTAAACATTTAAGCAGTTACTGATGGCATGGCATAAATCAAAACAATTAGATTCTGAGATTAATTTTTTTTGGTATGAAACAGTGCTATTGAATTACAGGTCTGGAAAAGCTTCAGTAAGTCATTTAATCTATCTTCCTGACCCTGGTTAAGTTGAACCTTCATCAGAGTCACCCTTAATTGAAACTAATCCATGGTTGTTGCTCATGGTTGTTGACATTTATTTGCTTTATTTGGCTCTCACAGACAATCTAATCTTTTTATTTAGTAGGTAAATATGACTAAAAAGACTACAGCATCCAATTCTCTTCTACCTACTCTCCCATTGGTCACTTTTAGATTTATTCATAGAATTAAACAGGTTTACATAATGTCTCATTGCGGGGCATAATCAAGCAAACCATATCTTAACCACCTTTCTACCACCCCAACCTCCAGACTTCCACTTTTTTGGTAATGATTATAGTCCAAAACTACAAATAAGGTAATTTTCCAATACCTTGGTTCTGTTTTTGATGTCACAACACAAAACTTTCACAAGTTGCAGCTGCATTACTTTTTTTTTTTTGCTAGTGAGTAGAACTCCATTTTATTAGTTTTTAGTAAAGTTGGATTCTTTTTTTTTTTAATTTTTTTTTAATTTACTCATTTACTTTTAATTTACAAGATTCAGTTCCACAATCACTTGAGTTTCAGATTTTCTCCC
>CM053587.1:135985973-136027021 GCA_028646515.1 Pseudochirops corinnae | reverse complement strand
ACACTGGGATGGCTGTTTTGGGTTGGTGGGTGGGGGAAAGAGGGGGAGAAAATATGTAACTCAAAATCTTGTGGAAATGAATGATGCAAACTATAATAAAATTAAAAAAAAAAAAGAAAACAGATTACCAATTCAAATATATCCTCAAATCAGTAGAAAAGGGGAGGAGAGGGATGGGAGAAAAAAAGGAGAGGAGCTCAAGCAAGAAAGCCAAACAAGCTGCATTAACTTTGCATCTCATTTCTAAATGGTTGCTAACCACTAAACTATACCAATTATAATAGAAAGCAGAATGGATGGCACAGTGAAGTAAAACATCAAGGTTTTATTTGAGTGAATTTGCACCATTTATTTAAGTCAGTTCTTTAAGCTAAGTGTTTAGGAACCATGGATCACCACTGGAAAGACATTTAAACAGCAAAACCTCAGGTGGTGGCTAGGTGGCACAGTGAATAGAGCACCAGCCCCGGAGTCCGGAGGACCTGAGTTCAAATCCGACCTCAGACACTTAACACTTACTAGCCGTGTGACTTTGGGCAAGTCACTTAACCCCAACTGCCCTGCCCTCCCCCTTCCAAAAAAAAATGATAAAACAGCAAAACCTCAAATATCCAACTCTTGTTCTGAACTCACAAGAGACACAAGCATTAAGTAACTACTGGGAGGAATGTTACGTACTATGTATAGCAATAAAGAGTGATGATCCTTTTAGGTCTTGTTAGCTGTGCAATTAATTATCTAGATCAGCAGTTCCCAAACTGGGGGTTGAACAGGGTCGACTAAGACTATTGGAAAACACATGTTTCTGATGGTCTTAAGAATTGAGACACCACTCCTCTATCTGTCTCCAGGCGGGTCCGCCCATGTGCAGATACACCCACATACAAGTATTAAAGGGTCGCAGCATTAGGAAGGTTGAGAACCACTGATTTAGATGCTCCAAAAGCAGAACAATGGGATCAAACTGGGTAGAAGAGAGGGGCTATCAGATACAGCTCCCTTTTAGCCTTCACCTCTTGGAATCTTTGGCTTCCTTCAATGATTACTCAGGTACTACCTCCTAGGAGTTTGTTCTTGGTCTCTCCTCAAATTATTCTGTATGCTCTAATAAGTTTATCATCCAGTAGAATGTGAGCTCCTTAAGTCTAGGAACTTATTCCATCACCTAGCTCAATGCTAGGTGCTGTTTAAATGTTTGGGGCAGCCAGGTGGCATACCACAGATAGTGCTCTCTCTGGAGTCAGGGAGACTCATCTTCCTGGGTTAACATCTGTCCTCAAACACTTACTAACTGTGTGACCCTGGACAAATCATTTAACCCTGTTTGCCTCAGTTTCCTCATCTGTCAAATGAGCTGGGGAAGGAAATGGTAAACCACTCTAGTATCTTTGACAAGAAAACCCCAAATACGGTCATGAAAAGTTGGAAATTTCTGAACCACAACAGCAAAATGTTTGTTGAACTGAATTTGAATGCCTAAGGAGTTCTCCTTCAAAGAAAATTCCTTTATCCCTCAGGAGGAAGAGGGACACCCCACCCTGCAAAAGTATAAAAAGATTAACAGACTGCATGAAGTTATTCTCCCCTATCTTACTTCCTAATTGATTCTGCCCTTTAATACTCAAGCAAATGCCTTCATGCTCTATGTCTATGAGGCAACAAAACATTGCACAGGAATCCTCTGTGGCCATACTGGTTGTGTGGTCTCAGGTAGAAGGGAATTCTTCTCTGGTCCTCCATAATCTAGTTCTCAAAAACCCCAGAGCAGAATAGACTCAAAGACTTGTTGCCTTGTTATTTTTGAAAGATTAAATAAGAACCTCATCTACTAATATCCTGACATCCTCATAGCGCCATATACCTATAATTCTCAATCTAAATGCCATCAAGCCAGATTTAAATGCATCTCTTTCTTGAGACTCCTATGCATTTTTAGCATTAAGGTTTCTGCAATGAAATCTTCAATTCAGCATTTATTAAACACCTGGTACATGCAAGGTATTTTACTAGGTACTGTAGGTACAAAGCTGAAAAAATGACATTATTCTTACTGTCAAGGAGTTTAGTAGTTTAGTTAGTCTCAGGCAGTATTTGAACCCAGATCTACATGACTCCAAGTTCAGTGGTTCATCCATCATGCCATGCTGCCACTCACAGGTAACAAATATGCAGAAAATGTTAAGTATAGTGGACTAAGAATTTGAAGGGGGCAAGGAGATTAGTAAAAGTATCATGTAGGTTATGTCTCCTAAAATGGGTCTTCAGGAAGAAAAGGTAGAAAAGAATATCAACTGATGCAGAAGAGAGGTAATGAGATGGGGGTGGGGGTGGGAGAGGGTACAGTATAGACAAAGATGTGGAGCTATCAGAGATCATCTTGAATAAAGCTAGAAAGGTATATTGCAACAAGTTCCAAAGAGCCTTGGTTACTACACTAATAGATTTTCTTTTTATTCCTTTTACAAAAGAGAGTCACACAAGGTTTTTTAGAAAGGAGAAAGTAACATGTCATACCTATACCTTAGGAAGATAATTTCAGCAGTGGTATAAAAGATGAATTGAAAAGGGAAGAGACCAAAGTATAAGGAGAAGAGTTAGGAGTCTATTAAAATAGCTTAGGTAAAAGATAATGAGTCCCCTGACAGAAGGGTGGCAGTGTGAAAGAAGGGGACAGAGGGAAGAGTTATTTCTTTTTTTTTTTTCTTTTTTGATTTTTGGAGGGGGGAAGGCAGGGCAATTGGGGTTAAGTGATGTGCCCAAGGTCACACAAGCTAGTGCTAAGTGTCTGAGGCCAGATTTGAACTAAGGTCCTCCTGACTCCAGGACTGGTGCTCCATTCACTGTGCCACCTAGCTGCCCTGGGAAGAGTCATTTCAAAGATAGAATTGATAAATCTTTTTTTTTCTTTTTTTTGTTTTTGCTTTTTGGCGGAGAGGAGGCAGGGCAAATGGAGTTAAGTGACTTGCCCAAGGTCACACAGCTAGTAAGTGTTAAGTGTCTGAGGCCAAATTTGAACTCAGGTCTTCCTGACTCCAGGGCCGGTGCTCTATTCATTGCACTACCTAGCTGTCCCCAGAATTGATAAGTCTTTACAACTCATCTGAAGTGGGGGATGAAGGGGAAGGAAAAATCAAGAAAAACTCCCAAGGTTGCCAACATAGATGGTTGGGAGAATGGTGGTATCTTCAATAAAGTCAGAAAGTAAGGATAAATGATAAATTTAAAAAGGAAGAAAGCTAATTTAGTAGTGAAAATGCAGATTATGACATTCAGCAGGGCATTTGGGTGATACAGGTCCAGCAACTGACCTCTGAAAATATGGGATTGGGGCTTGGGAGAAATGTCAGGGCCACAGGGAGAGATTTTAAAGTCTTTCTACTGCTTCATTGTATTGTGAGTCACTAGTCTCTTTTTAGGAAGTATTTGTTTTTAGAACCAACTAGCATGCTGAGTTTAATTGCTCAATTTTAATACATTCAACATAGATGATTTCATTACATACCATGTCCTGGATATTTTGTAGTATTTCCTAAGGCACAATAAGCTTTCACCTTAAAACCAATCAACCTTAATCTTTCAAGCTGCCAAGCAAAATTTTATGTATATGGACAGGAAAAAAGTATTGAAATAAAGCAAACCTTTATCGAGGAACCAAACCCAAAAACATATCAGTTCAGCAACCTTCAGGCAACATGATTTCTAAGCTTTTTAATTATATTTTGTTTAGTTGGCTAGATTGAAAGGACAGGTTAAGTCTCTGAACTCAGACTTTTCTGGTTTGGGCCTGCTCTGCTTTAGGGAAAAGATGAAAAACAATTGCTTGATGCTTTCCTCTTCCAACAGGTCTAGTGCATGCTCCATTTGTGTTTTACAGAGTCCATCATTGTTCAATAATGTTCAGTCCCCTCAAAGTACCCTGATGAGCCAATGAACAATAATCCACTTTTAAAGTTTGATCAGGAGACCAGCAAAAATCCTTTTACTTCCCGTAGGCACAGGACAATATATGAGGTTCATACCTTTTGTGAATAACTAATACCTAAGCAATGTGTGCCCAAAGTATTGTTTCCCCATTTCTGAAAGCTTGCCATTGTGGTGTGTATAATTAAACTCCTACATCCCAAAGAAAGAAAACAGTAGGCAAGGCAGCAACTGTTTGATCTGCAAACTTCATCTTGGCTAGAGATGGTAGTGAAAAGTAAACCAGCATAGGCTAATGTTTCTAAACTCCAACAGTTGGGAGCAGAGTCTGTGGCAGGGACGATAACAACGTGCTTCACTGGCCATCCCGTTGGGAGCCATGGGGCACACAGTATTTGTCACACACCAGTTGCATTCATGAGGAAACAATCTTCCTGCCCACCCGGTACTATTTTTAGAACCATCGCTTGGCGCAAAAACTCATACTTCTGGGCTTTCCGCCACAGTCAGACAAAAAAGAGACAAGAAAAACTGGTTTTGTTCCAGTGCTGAACCCAAACAACAAAAGTTAAATGTGGCATTCCCCATTGATACCGTTCTGTGTCAAATATCACTCTTTCTTCAAAAGCAGCTGAAGCTGGATGCTACTCTCAAGTTTCTTTATTCAATTTGAGTTTTTAGGATCTGTCCAGCTCTTGCAGAGACATTTTTGAAAGAAATGAAGCAAATGCTCATGAGAAAGGGTATATATATATATATATATATATATATATTTTTTTTTTTTTTTTTGCATACTCAATATTTTTATTCAGTGTAGCAGAGGAGAATCAATATAAAGGGAACAAATGAGATATTAGTAGGAAACACCACAACTATAGCACCTAATGACATGATGGCAGTAAATGCTCAGTTAGTTTATTATGAACATTTTACTCTGGGACCATACAATGAAGACATGAGTGGTGTCAAACATTTTAAGTGGATCAATATACTGACTAGACTATTCAGCCTATTATAGAAGACTACAATATATGTGCTACATATGGTAGAGCAGGCAACAACAACATATTGGTCTGTATATGCCCACTTTCTATTCCTATAAATCTACATTTTGAGGGCTAGCACTCGTGTTTTCCCAGCAAACTGATTGCTGTGTTCTCAGAGTCATGGAAGACAGACAGCCAAGAAAGTATATTTTCAAATTAATGCCGACCATTCTGGGGGTTGATGCCTGCCCCAAACTTGTAGTGAATGCTAAAGAAAAGTCAATAACCAGACTTTCATACTAAGTCTTTGATAATGGAAACTACATATGGCCATCATCTGGTCCTTTCAGTCACTGAAGTGCAAGCAGGGTGAGAAAACTCCCTAAAATTTTGACCCTTTGCCATAAGAATACCTGGCATCCAAGGAACCCTAGATCCTTCAGCAAGAAAAACGGCAATGAAGAAAAGTGTGTTAGGGGGGTGGCAGCTGGGTGGTGCAGTGAATAGAGAACCAGACTAAGACTCAGGAGGACTTGAGATCAAATCCGACTTCACACACTTAACACAAAACTAGCCATGTGACCTCGGGCAAGTCACTTAACCCCAATTGCCCTGCCTTCCCCCCTCCAAAAAGACAAAAAAAAAAAAAAGTTAGGATACCTTTCCTTTCCCAGTAGTAATAAATCTTACAGGCACTTGTTTCAAATAATTGAATATCATAGTTTGCCTTAAATAAAAAGAAGTCGTGTTCAAAGAAAAATAAACTAAAATTGTGATATAGTGTGGAAAAGCACAACACTAGGAATCAGGAGACCTGGATTCAGTTCCCAGCTATGCCACTAAGTGGCTATGTGGCACTGAACAATCCAGGCCTCAGTTTCCTTATTGGTAAAACGAAGTGACCGGCCTATTGGCTTATGAGGTCCCTCCCAGGCCTAGATCTTTGATTCTTAAAATCTGATCTGCTTCTAATGTTCTAAGATTAAACTAATTTCTATAAAACTAATTTCAATAATTTGTTCTTTGAGTCAATAAATATTACATACCTTCTATATGACAAGCACTGTGAGAGCTGCAAGAAAGCAAAAAGGCAGTCATAGCTCTCAAGTTCGCAGTCTAATGAAGGTGACAACACACAACCACCCATGCATAAACAAGTCATATACAGGACAAAATGGAGATAATCACCAGAAGGAAGGCTCTAGAATAAGTGGAAATTAGGACACTTTGTATACAAGTAGAACTGCACATGAGACTTGAAGGAAGCCAGGAGCCAGCTATGAGGAGGGAGAGCATTCCAAGCACTGAAGACAGCCAGTGAAAATTCCAGAAGTCAGAGGAGATGGAGCGTTTTGTGTGAGGAAGAGCATGAAGGCCAGTGTCATTGTAACAGGGTATTCAGGAGGATCAGCACCTCTGGTGTGAGGGCTTGCTGAGCTCTTTATAGGGCTGCTCATCTACTTCTGGTGTTCATCTGATTCACCCAGCTCTCACCTGTGGCTCCAAGAAGTTGCAGCATGCACAGCAGCCACATGCCATTAAACCATCTCAGAAGACAAGCTAAAACCAGGCTGAAGATAACTGACAGACCTTGCACCCATCAGTGAATTAGGGGGGTGTTTACCTCAAGCATGTGAAGACTTTCCCCAGTGGAATAAGTGGATGAGAACAATTTGTTCCAATGACCATGAATGTGACAAAAGAAGGTACCATGGAGCACAAAGGGCTTGGTGAGACATCAAAGACACCAAGATCATCCATTGCATCCTGGACCTTCACTAGTCATCTTGACTTGTCTTATCACTGAATATCAAGGACTCAGGAAGAGAAAGTGAGGCTCCCCCCAAAGTGAGTGAAGATAGGAACAGTTCTATAGAACAAAAAGCCATGACAGAACTATGAGGGAGAATGTCATCAAGCTAAGTTAGGGTATGTATGGCATACTTTGAGGCAAAGGAGAAGAAGTAAATGGCTTGCAGGCAGTCCAGTTTCCAGGAACTCCAATGAAGTAGTATGACTGCCAGAAGAGCCTTTCTCTACACCAGTATTTTCCTGATGATGAGTTAAGGAATCTCATGACTACTGAAGAATTAAAATTAAAATAAGGCAAATATCAGGGAGAAGCATGGCAAACAAGTAGGCTGCACTATCTTACTAATGATGACTTGGTTGCAAATTTAAAAATACAAAAGAATTCATTTAGGACATGTGTCACCAGCAGCAGAGGTAGGCCAGTTGGAGCAAGGAGGAGAGATAACTGATAAATGGCTCGAGTAGTATGGTGGTCTCCCTTTAGACATGAAAAGAGCACCTAGTATAAGGTGGATGCTGGGGGTGCAAATACAAAAGTAAAACAGTCTCTGCCTTCAAGGAGCTTACATTCTCTGAGGGAATACAACATTTTCACAGACAGATTTAGGAATGATGAGCCACAGGGACAGACGGAAGGGTAGCAGGTATGGGAGAATTTCATAAGTTGTGGACGATGCCAGAGGGACTTTTGTAAGTAATAACAAGATCAAGGGTGTGACCATTCCGATACAGCCTGAGGTTCAATGAAAGTACAAATGGTAAGACCAAAGACTAGAGTTGACAGGTCCTTGGAGTCTTCTAGTCTAACCACGTCATTTTATAAATTAGGAAACTGAGCCTCACAGAAGTAAACTGACTTCTCAAGGCTACACAGGGAGTATTAGAAATGACAACAATAACAATAATAGCTAGAATTTACATATCACTAAAGTTTGCAAAGTCTTTTACAAATATTAGGTCATTTGAGCGTCACAACAATTCTAGGAGCTAGGCGCTATGGTTATCCCTGTTTTATAGGTAAGGAAATTGAAGCAAAGAGAGGATAAGTGACTTGCCCAGGATCAATGAACTAACAAGTATCTGTGGTAGGATTTGAACTCAAGTCTTTTTTTATTCTAGATCCAGCACCCTATCCATTACATTGCCATCCAGTGCCTCAGGTGAAATTTGAATTCAGGTGCTCTGACTCTCAAGACAGTGCTCTTTGGACTCTCCCCTACTCATGAACTAGGAAGCAAGGATATGAGGGGACACTGATATATAAGTTGTAGTCTCAAGTATAAGAGTAGGAAGAGGGGAAAATTTTAGAATATTGAGTAAATCTTTTTAATTAATAGAAAAACATGAACAAGAAAGTATGAAGAGTTTACAATATGCTCCAGTGGAAGGAGTACTTGCACAGGTAAAATCATGACTCTAATAAAGTATCCACATCTATAATTTGGTTTGGAATCATTTCAGTTGAGTCCAACTCTTTGTGACCTCATCTGAGGTTTTCTTGGCAAAGATCCAGGAGTGGTTTGCCACTTCCTTCTCCAGTTCATTTTACAGATGAAGAAACTGAGGCAAACAGGGTTAAGTTACTTTCCCAGGGTTACACAATAAGTGTGAACTCAGGATTTGAACTCAGGAAGTTGAGTCTTCCTGACTTTAGGTCTGGCACATATGCACCATGTCACCCAACCGCTCCATGTCTATAATAGTGGTTCTAATGAATCCTCCTTTCTATGCATGTTTTACAACTTCCCAAAACCGAGTCCTGGGACCCATAAGCCTGGTGTTTGTTACAGGAAACAAATATCTGCAAATATTTATTGCAAATAAAAGTATTTGAAAAGCATCTTTCTAAACGATGACATTTGTGCCCTCCGGTATCAAATGTCATACTTTCTGGTCAGCTGTAGAGCAGATCTCCTTCTGTCCCCATCCCTCTTTCATTATATACTAGAACCAAGGTGGGGAGTGCAGCTATGACAAGCTAAGTGTGGCTTCTGTCTGATCTTCCTCTTCATTCCCTTCCAAACATCTCCTGGGATGACAGGAGTTATAACAGCTGGGCCCCAACATCGGCATGGAACACAAGATGCTCTTGGGGGCTATAAATAAGATAAGGATATCCATTTCACTTATGAGTATTCCTATCCAAGTGCCTAAGCGACCATAAGATACAGCTTATCTCAGGGGTAGAGAACCTGCAGCCTCAAGGCCACCCCCACCCCCATCTATTCTGTCATATATATTTCCCTACATCTAGTTTTGCTGTATTGATACAATACTTTTGGATGTTGGGGGGGGGGAGATGCTAGCAAAAGTACCTGTTCACTGACAGATAAACAGATGAACTACCTCTCATTTCCATTAAGATCACAGATTTAGGGCTGGAAATAATATACACAATGATTAAATCAATGTAAATGATATAAAAAATAAACAACTATAAAACAACAGTAGATAAATGCTACAAAATGATAAAGAACACACTTGTCCCTAAAGAAGAGATACAGGAGGATACTTCCTTCAAGTCCTTTGTAGATGTGGGGTAAAGGGTTGTTCACAGGAGTGGAAAATACCAGATTTTTTATCTATTGATCAATTTTTGCTTATTTTTTCACTTCTTCCTCTTTTTTCTATTTTTAAAAAATTTATTCATTATAAGGATTGACTTTCTAGCAAGAGAAAGGAGAAAGGAAGAAGAGGGATACAGGGGGAAATCTAGGTAATATAAAACAAAAGATGTCAATAAAATTCTTTAAAAACTTAAAGGGATGACAAGGATGTTCCACATAAGTCACTCTATCTTTAATTTCAACATGCTAACATGATTGGCTTGCTGTTTTCTCCACTTACTGATATTCAAGTCAACTCACATCTATTAAATGCCACCTTATACTAGGCACTGTGCTAAACACTGGATATGTAAAGAAAAAAAGGAAACAGCTCCTATGCTCCTAAAGTATTTTGTATTTTACTGTGGAGAGATACCACTTATATACAGATACCTAAATCTAAAGTATATTATTACTTTTTAAGGATTTTTCATAGGTTATTGAATCACAGATTGAAATACAGAAAGTTTCTTACAAGTCATCTGCAGTCAAGTCAGGAAGCATTTATTAAGTAACTACTATATGCCAGACAACTGTGCTAATTGGTGAAAATGTAAAAAAAAAATCAATCCTTGTTCTCAAAGAGCTCAGTGTCTATCCTCAATTGATAAATGGTCAAAGGATATGAACAGGCAGTTTTCAGAGGAAGAAATCAAAGTTATCAATAGTCACATAAAAATACTCTAAATCACTAATAACTGGAGAAATGCAAATGAAAACAACTCTGAGGGACCATCTCACACATCAGATTGGCTAACATAACAGAGAAGGAAAATGATCAATGATGGAGGGGATGTGGGAAAGCAGGAACATTAAAGCACTGTTGGTGGAGTTGTGAATTAGTCCAACTATTCTGGAAAACAATTTGGAACTGTGCCCAAAGGGTTACAAAACTGTGCATACTCTTGACGCAGCATTACTACTACTAACTCTAAACCCAAAAGACATCAAAGAAACAAGCAAAGGATTCATAAGTGCAAAAATATGTATTGTAAAGAATTAGAAACCAAGGACAGCCCATCAATTGGGAAATGACTGAACAAGTTATGATATATGACTGTGATAGGATACTATTGTGCTATAAGAAATGATGAAAGGGATGACTTTAGAAAATCTAGGAAGACCTATATGAACTGATGCAAAGTGAAGTGAGCAGAACAAGGAGAACGATCTACAGAGTTAACTGCAATAAAGGAAAACCCACTGTAAATGACTTAGTAACTCTTATCAGTACAACAATATACCACAATTCCAAAAGTCTCATGATAGAAAATACTATCTACCTCCAGATAGAGAACTGGTAGACTCAGCACAGATTGAATTCCCTTTTTTCTTTTCTGGAAGATGACAAGTTTTTAGAAATATGTTTTGCATTAGTATACATATAGTTGCATATATATACATACATACATATATATATATAATGGATATATTTCTTGTCTTCTTAATGGGTGAGGTGGGGGAGGAAGAGAGAATGTGGAACTAAAAATAAAAATAAAATTTAAATTTAAAAAATAGCTCAAATTTAGAACTACTGCCCAAAGGGTTATAAAACTGTGTATACCCTTTGATCCAGCAATACCACTGCTAGATCTATATCCCAAAGACATAAAAAGGGAAAAAGGACCTATTTGTACAAAAATATTTATAGCAACTCTTTTTGTGGTGGCTAAGAATTAGAAATCAAAAGGATGCCCATCAGTTGGGAAATGGTCAAATAAGCTGTGGTATATAGTTGTAATGGAATATTATTGTGCTATAAGAAATGACAAACATGATGATTTCAGAAAAACCTGGAAAGACCTGCCTGAACTAATGCACAGTAAAGTGAACAGAACCAGGAGAATGTTGTATACAATAACAGCAATATTGTTTGATGAAGAACGGTGAATGACTTAGCTATTCTCAGCAATACAATGATCCAAGGCAATCCCAAAGGACTAATGATGAAGCATACTATCTGCCTCTAGAGAAAGAAGTGATAACAACTGAATATAGACCAAAGAATGCTATTTTTCACTTTCTTTTTTTCTTTTATTCAAGTCTTCTTGTACAAAATGACTAATATGGAAATGTTTTACATAGTTGCACATATATAACCTATATCTGCTTACCATCTCAGGCAGGGGGGTGGTGGGAAGGGATAGATGTTAAACTCAAAACTTTAAATAAAAATGTTTGAAAAATTTTAAAAAGAACTTAGAGTTTGATGGAAATAATGTGTAAATAACTATTTAAAAACAAGATACAGATTAAACTAGAGATAATCTTAGAAAGGAAATATTAAGGGGATTGGGAATGGCTTTTTGCATACGGTAGGATTTTAGCTGAGGCTTGAAGGAAGCCAGTAGGCAGAGATGAGAAGTGAGAGAATTCCAGGAATAGGGCCACAGCCAGTGATAAGGCATGGAGCCAGGAGATGGAGGATCTGGGGGAAGGAACAGCAAAGAGGTCATTATCGCTAGACTGCAAACTACATGGAGGAGACTAAAGCAGTAAGAGGACTGGAAAGATTGAAAGAAGCCATGTTATGAAGAGGTTTAAGAAATTAGATGCTAGAGGTAACAAGGAGCCCCTGGAGTTTGTTGACTAGAGGGTAAAACATGGCCCGACCTACACTTCAGGAAGAATACTTTGGCAGATGAGTGAAGGATGGACTGGAGTTGGGAGAAACTTGAGACAGGGAGACCAATCAATAAGAAGCCAATTTATTAGAGTAGTTGAGAAGTGAGGTGATGAAGGCCTGTACCTGAGTGGTGGCAGTATCAAGAGAGACAAAGGGGTACACATGAGAGAAGTTATGAAGGTAGACTCAACAGGATCTGGCAACTGATTAGCCTATGGGAGGGAGAGGTAAGAAAGAGTAAGAAGTTGAGGTTGTGAGCCTGGGAGACCAGGAGGATGGTGGTGCCCTTGATGGTAATGAGGAAGTTGGGGAAAAGTAAAAGTTTTGGGGGAAGAGAACTAGTTCATTTTTAGACATGTTGGGTTTAAAATATCTTCAAGACCTGCGGATTGAACTATCAAAGTTTTCTCCACCTTTCCAGACTTCCTCATCTATACAGTGAAAGGATCTCCAGTGATCTCTAAGGTTCCTCCAGCTACAAATCTATAATTTTAAGACTTGTATAAATTTAAGACTTTGTTAATTTACATATAGTCGTTGTAATAATCATAACAATTCATGCTTATATAGCACTTCGAGATTTATAAAGCACTTATCACCAACAGTTAGAGATGTATAAAAGTGGAATGTGTTTCCATGACAGAGACAAAAGTTTCTCCCCACTCAATGTCTTCAGAGGAAGCCACTTCTTTGGAATAAGGAAGAGGGGATTTTAGATTATATAGAAGTTGGACTAGTTGGACCCTCAACCATTCCCAACTCTGAAATTCTCTGATCCTTACAACAAGTAGTAACAAAACGTCTTTTCTATAGAAATACACACATATCTCTATATCTATATCTATTTGTTCATCTATCTACATGGAATCCTGACTTTTTAGAAATTCAAATGAACTTTCCTTCAATTAGTTTAAATTAGTGTTGTAGTGGTATACTGCTTAGATGAATAACATCCTTTAAAATTATTCTTCTGTTGCACTATCTTCCTTTTATCTAACTTGTGCATCATGGAGGGAAAAAACCTCTAATATGTTAAAATTCCTCTTTAGTTCCATTCCTGACTCTCTTCTGAACTACCCGAAAGCAGCCTTCTCACCCTGGATATTCACTGTGCACCCCTACAGGCTCCTCACTCTGTACGTTTGCTCTGTCTCTCCATCCTCTTCTTCTGATTAGTATTTCCTCCCAGAACTTCCATTTAAGAAAAGTGCCAGTCAGGTGCGTCTTCATTCTCCTCTAAGCTCTACTTCTGACCCTTTGGATTTTGTCCACTATGCCTAGGGAAATTTCTCTGTCAGCTCCTCCTTTTCTGTTTCCTTTTACATACCGTCTTTCTCCATGAGAGTATAAGCTCTTTGAGGCCAGGGACTATCTATCTTTCTGCTTATTATTTTCATTCCTAGACACTTAACAAATGGCTGTTGATTTGTTGGCTTAGAATTCAACTCTGAAAGTTATTTTCTCTTAGGTCCTTAGTTTCCTTATCTACAAAATCAAGGGGGTAGGAAAAATGATCTTTAAAGATACCTTTGAGCTCTAATATTCTGTGTTCCTTGTTATTGTTGTATTATTCAGTCATGTCCTACTCTTCACGACCCCAGGGACCACAGCACGCCAGGTACTTCTATCCTCCACTATTTCCTGAAATCTGTCCTAGTTCATATTCATTGCTTCCATGAAGCTATCTATCCATCTCATTCTCTGTTGTCTCTTTCTCCTTTTGTCTTCAGTCCTTCCCAACTTCTGGGTCTTTTCTAATGAGTTTCATCTTCTCATTATGTGACCAGAGTATTTAAGTTTCCGCTTCAGTTTTCACCTTCCGGTGAATAGCCTGAATTAGTTTCTTTACATATTGACAGATTTGACCTCCTTGCTGTCCAAGGGACTCTGAAAAGGTTGTCACTTAGTATCTTGAGCAAACTGAAAGCTGACTCCAGCCACTTCTTTGGAATAAGGAAGAGGGGATTTTAGATTATATAGAAGTTGGACTAGTTGGACCCTCAACCATTCCCAACTCTGAAATTCTCTGATCCTTACAACAAGTAGTAACAAAACATCTTTTCTATAGAAATACACACATATCTATATATCTGTATCTATTTGTTCATCTATCTACATGGAATCCTGACTTTTTAGAAATTCAAATTTTAGAAAATCCCCAGAAAGGGACTCCAGCATCACAATTTGAAATTGTCAGTTCTGCAGGGTTCAACCTTCCCTATAGTCCAACTCTCACAAGTCATATACTGCTACTGAAAAAAATATAACTTTGACTATATACATTTCTAATCCCATTAAATCAATAATACCAAGTCCCATTCATGAAATCACAATAACTTATATATCTGTGCACTGTGCAATAATAATGATATTGAAAAGGCATGCAAAAATGTGAAAATCACTTTATCTATATGGTCAGCTGGACCCCACAAAAACTTATGATGTTATTATCTACATTTTACAAATAAGGAAGCCAAAGCTCAGAGCACAGGTGCTTAATGAATGCTAAGTGACTGACTTGACCATGGTCACACATCTAAGTAAGTGGCAGAAATGAGACTTGAACCCAGGTCTTCCATATTCCAAGAACATAACTCTCTTCATTATGCTGCCTATTACAGTAAATTCTTATTAATGTTGCACAACCTGCAGTACATATCTCAAAGAAATTATATTATCCTGTCTTTAAAATATTAATCCTACCTCACCCCTTTCCTCGAAGATCTTCTCTAATGACCACTGCTACCTTTAGGTCCTCTGTCTTACCTTGATCTTTCTACTGCTTTTGGGCTTTTGGGCACCACCATTTACATGAGAGCATAGGCTCCTTGAGGTTAAGAACTAGTCATTTTCTGAGAACTGAGAACTGAGAACACAATATGATGTCTTGTACATTATAGGTACTTGAAAGGTTTTGTTGAGATAGATGATAGTTAGAAAGACAAATAGAAAATAGATAAGATAGGATAAAATACTTATTAGCCACTTAATATGTATCAGGCACTGTGCTGAGCTCTGAAAATGACAAATATTAGCAAAAAGAAAGACATTTCTTCCCCTCAAGGAGCTTAAATTCCAAAAGACAGTACACTTAAAAAAAAAAAAAGTTTGGAAAGGGGAAAAGGTCTCCATACAGGTGGAAGGTAACAAAGTCAGGAAGTACTCCAAAGTCATGGATTGAACTGGGTCTGCAGTTATCATAGCTGAAGTGGTTGCTTCTTCAAATAGAGGTTCAAATGGAGCCGATTAAACAAGGGCTTTTAAGTTACTGTTTTATTCTGATGTTGTTATCTTTACTAATAGCATACTCTACCAGTCTTCTTATGCTACTTAAATGGACCAGATTAGCTTTCTTGAGATTTTTTTCGGACCTTCATATCGCTTAAAATCTCTACAGCAATCCAAATTCATATAGAACACTGCCACAAATAAAACCATACCCTAAGTTGAGACTGCACACTAAGGTTTGGATGCTGCAACAAAAGCCCTAAATGTTGATTAAGTACTGCTGGGAAAAGGAAGTGGTAGAAAGTATCACAGACCCAACAGCTTTCAAGTCCTCTCAGTAGGAGTAAAGAATCTCTAACAAGAGGTGAAGAGAAATGTTGCCCTTTTAAAGATTAAAAGTTCCGATTTAAAACTAAAATATATGTTTCCATTGAAAGCCTAAATGAAGAGTTCAGCTTTCAGTTTGCTCAAGATACTAAGTGACAACCTAAAACTTACTTAAATAAATTTATGTCCAAGAAATAACACAAATGTTTCTCAAGAAAATTCAGATATTCCTTCACTACTTGGGGTAGGAACTAAGCAGAACACTTTAATTCACAGGTATCTCACTGCCCTAAGATGCACGATTAAAAAGAAAAAGTAATGATGTAGAAAGATTTATATTCCTCAAGGGGTTGCTCCCGAGTCCTCCACTATCTCTCATGACACACAGGTGAGTGGGGTTACAGGTAAAGCCTGTGGTTTGGTTTTTCTCAGTGTAATTCTAACCAGACCACACAGGAATTTAATTTGCCAGTGTGGGCTTACCAGCAAAGAGCTCTGATCAAATGAACTAATAAGATGAGTCTAACACAAGGTGTAGAGGTATAGATTTCAGCTCTATGTAAAGAAAAGCTTGCTAACAATTACAGCAGCCCAAAATGGAAAGAGCTGCCTCAGGAAGTTAATAATATTTTTCGGGGGGAGAAAAAGATTTGTGATTTCATTGGTGTGGGATTTCCCCATGTAGAAATTCTCTCCAATAATGAATATGTGGAACTTTTCTTTAATTTGTCTTAATTATCTGGGACATTAAAAGGTAAATTCACTTGCCATGGTCATACAGCCGTAGATGTCAAAAGTGAGACTTGAGGCTTAGTGACCCCTAAGATCAGCTCTCTCTCTCTCTCCACTATGCCATGCTGCTTTCAATTTTAAAAAAAGTTGTCACTTACATAGCATTTTAAATTTGTAAAGTCCTTTACATGAATTATCTCAATTTGATATTCACAGCAGTTCTGTGAGGCCAGAGTTATTATTATCCTTTTTTTTTTTTAAACAGGTGACAAAATCTAAGACTTGGAGAGCTTAAGTGAATTGCCCAGAGTTATATAACTAGAAAGCATTTCAGGAAGGATTCAAAGCTACATCTTTTTTTTTTTTTTTTTTTTTTTGCTGAAGTTCAGCACTTTTCCCACTGAAGAAAGGAAGGGGGTATATCAGTACCAGATCTCAAATTGTACTACAAAGTATTAAGCATTAAAATGCTTTGGTAATTGATTTTTTAAAAGAGGTTAATCAGTGGAACAATATAATATACAGGAACAAACATATGCAGTTGCATAGTAGTTGCCAAACTTAAAGACCCCAGTTACTGGGGGAAGGATTCACTATTTGACAAAAATTTCTGGGAAAGCTGGACAAGAATATGGCAGAAATTAGGCTTAAATGTTACACCATACACCAAAACAATCTTCAAATATTTACATAACCTAGATATAAAAGGTCACATCTTAAACAAATTAGAGGAACAAGGAATAAATTACCATTCAAATCTATGGGTAGAGGAGGAATTCATGAGTAAAGAAGGGGTAGAGAAGATCACAGAAGATTAAAATGGACAATTTTAATTACATATTATTAAAAAGTTCTTAGACAAAACCAATGCAGTTAAAATTAGAAGAGAAACAGGTAACTGGGATAAAAACCTTTGCGGCCAGATAAATGTCTCATATATAAGGGTCAATTTAAATTTATAAAAACAAGAGCCATTCCCCAATAACTAAATGGTCAATGGTCATGAACAGGCAATGTTCAAAGAAATATAAGCTACCCACTAACATATGAAAAATGCTCCAAACTACAAATAATTAGGGAAATGCAAGTTAAAGGAACACTGAGTTTTTATATCAGACTCATCAGATTAGCAAAGATGACCAAAAAAATAAAAAATTATAAATAATAATTGTTGTAGGGGCTGTGGGATAACATGTATACTAATGTACTACTGATGAAGCTGTGAAGTGGTCCAATAAATCCAGAAAGCCATTTGGAACTATGCTTAAAAGTCACTAAGCTGTATGTACCCTTTGATCCAGTAATACCAAAAATGCTACTACCAAGTCCTCCTACTTTCCTAACTTTCTTATTACTGTCAAGAGTATCATCACCCTCCTACTCACTAAAGCTCACAACTTTGCTGCCTCAGTTTCTCTCAGGTCTCATATCCAATCAGTTGCCAAGTTCTATTGACTCTGCTCTCATAACATCTCCCCCACCTATCACCATCATTCCCCTTACACTGTCACCACCTGGTGCAGACCTTCATCAACCCTTTCCCCAACTACTAAAATAAACAGCTTTCTAGTTTGTTTCCTATCCTCAAGTTTTTTCTAAGTCCTGTCTATTCTCCACTCAGCTATCAAAGTGATCTTCCCCAAAAGCGTAGATCAAGACATATGTCAACCCCATTCAATAAACTCCAATCATTCTCTATTACTTCTAGCATCAAATTTCAAAGTTTTGGCTTTTAAAGCTCTGGTATAACCTGGCCTCTTCCTACTTTTCCAGTCTTTTTATCTCCTTCTCTCCTCCATGTAATCTGCAATATAGTGATACTGGCCTCTGTGTGGTTCCTCCTACCAGACCCTAAATCTCCTGACTCCCAAGATTTGTCACTGATTATATCCCCCCATGCCTAGAATTCTCTCCTCATCTCTTGCCTCCTGGTTTCTCTGTATTCCTCAAGTCTCAGCTAATAGCTAATCTTCTACAGGAAACTTTTCTAATTCTTTCTAATTATCTCAATTTGATACTCACAGCAGCCCTGTGAGGCCGGAGTTATTATTATCCGTTTTTTTTTTTTTAAACAGGTGATGAAAACTAAGACTTGGAGAGCTTAAGTGAATTGCCCAGAGTCATATAACTAGAAAGCATTTCAGGAAGGATTCAAAGCTATGTCTTTTTTTTTTTTTTTTACTGAAGTTCAGCACTTTACCCACTCAAGTCTACTGCCTTCCCTTTAAGATTCTCCATTTAAACCTGTCTATATCTTTGTTTGGACACATTTTTTTTGCATGTTCTCTTCCCTCATGAGACTCATGAGATGGTGAGACGGTGAGATTCTTGAGAGCAGAGAATGTTTTTGCCTTTCTTTGTATTCTCAGTGCTTAGCAAAGTACCTAGAACATAGTAAGTGATGAACAAATAAATGCTTGTTGACCTGACTTGACTAAGTTTATACTCCAAAGAGATCAAAGCATAAGGAAAAACATTTACAGCAGCTCTTTCTGTAATAGCAAAGAACTAAACCAAGGGGGTGCTTAGCTACTGGGAAACTGCTAAACAAATTATGGTACGTGAATATAATGGAATACTGTTGTGCTGCAGGGAATGATGAAGTAAATAGTTTCAGAGAAACTTGGTAAGACTTTTTTGAACTCATGCAATAAAGTAAGCAAAGACAAGACCACAATGCACATACAAAACGTCTACAACAATGTAAACAGAAAATCAAAAGTGAGTGTTGCAAATTTTTTTTTAAAACTATGACTCAAAAGATAAGATAGGCAAAGATCTCTCAAAAGAGGACACAGGAATAGGGTGGCAAAAATAGAGAAAAAAAGAAAAGGAGGCCTTTGAGTCTTTTTTTTTTAATAGAGAGATAGACTATATAGAAAGACCAAATAAGCAGGACAGCTCTAAAATTTACACCTTGATCTTATTATATATATACTTAAAAGGAAAAGTAAGCTGTATATGAGAGAGGTTTGGGCAAAATCTTCTTTTTCTGTTGTATGTATACAGATGTCCATTCTATTTGGTATTTGTTAAGTTCAGAATACAATGAGGCGGTTGGATAGGATGAGCTTTAAGATCTTTTCAAGTTCTAAATCTTATGATGATAAATAGTGTTTATAATGCTATGTCTATGTGAAAATACTTTCTAAATTCTAAACAAATGACTTACAAATGAAGTTTTGGAAAACAACTTGTTTGTATATTGAAGACTGTTTATATTTCTGAATTGTGTTGGCAGCCTTCTGCCTACATACGTAGTATCTGTCCATGGAGCAGTCTCAACCAAAGTAAGAGGTCAGATGAAGGCAAACTGGGCCTTTGTGCTTTGATTGAAGAAGCAGGTTTTGGAGAACAAGTGAGCAAGATTTCTTTACAGCTCTCCTTGAGATGATCAGGACTCGCTAAAATAAGCAGATGACTGCAAACCTGGCTGTACAGGGAAAAGTACAGAATAGGATAAAGAATAACAATCTTCTTTCCTCCTTTATGAAAAAAGTCTGAAAAATTAAGAAGTAAAATCTCAAGCTTCTCTTTCCCCTTCTCCCTCTCTACCTCTCCATCTTCCCTCCCTTTCAGGAGTAGCTAGAGAAGCAGACCCAGGTCATAAAGAAAGGATGACCTAGCAATGTGACATCTGAGGCAAATCTCTAAACAAATTTTGTGTATTTCCCTCTCTGTGAGGTATGAGCAAGTTTTCTGCCCAAATCAGCTGCAAGGGTGTGGGGGGGGGGGGGGAAGAGGGTATAAGGAGGAGGATCATCTTAGATCTTTTGGCTTCAGTTTCTCCATTTGTAAAGTGAAGGGATTGGACTAACTGGTCCCCAAATCCCAGAATCTCTGATCCTGTGGTTGATATTCATTCTCAGATTGAGGTAACATCGATTTGCCATGCAAGTTCAGACAGGGAGCCACCCTTCAGTGTTTTAGTGCTTCTAGCATCTGTCCATAAGTATATGGGATCGTAACTTGGAATTATAAATAAAAATGCATTTTATTATTCATGTAAATTTTCTCTGAGTGCTTGGTGTATGAATGGATTTTCAGGATTATTATTCTGAATTAGTACTAAAAAGAATTCTCATGCAGTGAGCTTATTTTGGAAGACTTTTTTTTCCCCTTTTACACAAAGCATTTAAGTCTCATCCCTTGTTTTAAAAAGATGTGTGGAACAGAGTAGACATACAATCTACAGAAGCAAATGAATATAGTTACCCAGTGTTTGACAAGTATAAAGACTTAAGTTTTGGGAATAAGAATTCATTATTTGGTAAAAATTGTTGGGAAAGCTGGAAAGCAGCCTGGCAGACATTGGGAATAGACCAATATCTTACACCATTTACCAAGATAAAGTCAAATTGGATACATGACCTAGATATAAAGGGAGATATTACAAGAAAATCTGAAGAGCATGCAACATATTACCTATCAGACTTATGAATAGGTGAACAATTTATGAACAAACAAGAGACAGTGTTATGAAATGTAAAATGGATAATTTTGATTACTTTAAATTAAACAGTTTTTGTACAAATAAAACAAATGATGCCAAGATCAGAAGGAAAGCAAAAAGCTGGGAAAAAAATTTATAGACAGTTTCTCAGATAAAGGTCTCATATCTCAAATATATAAAGAACTTTGTCAAATCTATAATAATATGAATCATTCCCCAATTAATAAATGGTCAAAGGATATGACAAACTGACCTCAAAGACAGGCAGCTCTCCAATAAAGAAATCAAAATGATTTATAGTCATATATAAATGCTCTAACTCATTAATAATTAAATAAATGAAAATTAAAGCAACCTTGTGATATCATATTAACATCTATCAGGTTGGCTACAATGATCGAAAGGAAAAGTGACAAATGTTGGAAGGGATATCGAAAAACTGGGACCTTAATTCACTGTTGGTAGATCTGTGAGTTGATCTAACCATTTTGGAGAGAGATTTGGAATTATGCCCAAAAAGTTATTAAATTGCATATACCCTTTGACCCAGTCATACCACTATTAGGTCTGTTTCCCAAGAGGATTAAGGTAAATTGAAAAGAACCCATATGTTCTAAAATATTTATGGAACCTCTCTTTGTGTTGGCTAAGAACTGGAAATTGCAGGGATGCCTGTCAATTATGGAATGGCTAAACAAATTGTGGTATATGTTCATGATGAAATATTATTCTGCTATAAGAAATGATTAGCTAAATGATTTTATAAAAGCATGGAGATACCTCCACAAAATAATGAAGGATGAAATGAACAAAACTAAGAGAACACTATACACAGTAAGAGCAGTATTCTTTTAAGAACAATTTTGAGCAACCAAGTCATTCTATTATAAATATTCAAATTAACCTCAAAGATCCTATGAAGGAAGATGGTGTTTGAATCCAGAAAGAATATTGCAATGGTATAGGAAATGGTGAGCTGGTTGATTTAGAAAAACATGGAAAGACTTGAACTTACTAAGGAAGATGTTATTTACCTTCAGAAAAACAGATGATAGGAGGAAATAAGCATGGTACATAGGTCTTACATATATGTCTATGTTTATAGAGTTATGTGTGTGTGTGTGTGTGTGTGTGTGTATCTTCACACTTAATTGTAGCCTTTTTTAGGGTGGGGGTGAGAGGCAGAAAATTAAGTAAAAAAGTGCACAGCAGGGAACAAAAGAAAATCAACAAGGAAGCAAAGAAAAGTTGGGCAGCTTTGTAAACAATGTATAATATTTATTATATAGGCTTTCTTGAAATGGAAATTTATTGTTTTATTTTAAATCCTCTCTTATGGTCTTCTGTGTATACAGCAATGCTTTTTTTTCCTTTTCTCATTTTGTATTTAAGTTTAAAATATTAAAAATTACAAAAAAAAAGATATGTATATATAATTTCTATGTAGCACATGGTATCAAAACAAAACTGTCTCCAATGTCTAGCTCCCTATCTTCTAAATGTGAATTTTGAAAACTGACATCAACCAGCAAGTTCAACATCATTGAAAGCATTTGTTCTTAGTGTAAAAACCATGGGGCATCATTAGTAACAAGGATTCACATTTTTATAGTGCTTCAAAGTTTACAAAGCAACTTTCTGACAAAAACTCTATGAGGTACATAGAATGCAAAAATTAGAGGCATCTTGGTAGCAATGGACAGAGTGCTGGACCTAGAGCCAGGAAGACCAGAGCTCAAATCTTGCCTCACACACTTACTGTGTGACTCTACAGAAGTCATTTAAGCTCTGACTTCCTCAGTTTCCTCAGATGTATTTCTAAGGCTTGTGAGGATACATATTAAGTAAGTGCTTTGCAAACCTTAAAGTTCTATGTAAATCTTAGCTATAATAATAATAATTATTATTATTATATTATTATTTTTTATCTCCTGACTAAATAAGAAATCAAAAATCTCAAGTGAATTTCAGCAATAGGCAGTATAATTATGATCTGAATGTAGATCACGCAGAAGGCAGCATAGTACAAGGGAAAGAGCAGTTTCTGAAGTTAGAGGACCAGGGCTGAAATCCTACCTCTGATGCCTACTACCTGTGAGAACTTGGATAAGTCCCTTAAGCTGCCTGGGCTTCAGCTTCCTTATCTGTAAAAAAAAAAAAAATCTTCCAGAGCTAGATCAATGAACCTGTAACTAGATAGACTTGTGAGCCCTTCCAGCTCCAGATCTATGTTCCTATGATACTGGTTTTTTCTAGTCTAAACTTTAAGATTTGTGGTCCTCTCCACAAACTTCTCACTATCCCATTCTTCCTATCAAGAAACAGAAGCAAACAAAGATGTGTATAAGAAGTCAGAAATCCTGAAAGCCTAAACATGCTACCTACTTCACATTAATTAGGTTTATGGTTTTATTTTTATTATGTTAATACAGAAGTGGACCAATTTGGGACTACATCTGAGCTCTCTAAATGGACAGGTCCTCTGTTGTTCCGTGAATTATCTACAGTTTTGAATCCAAGAAGTCTTAATTCCCAAATAATGCTCCTCTAAAACCATTATAACAGTCCCTAGAATGGCACCAAAAATCGATGTTTAGTCATTTTAAATCCTTATTAGTATTATAGGGGTGGCTAGGTGGTGCAGTGAATAGAGCACTGGCTCTGGAGTCGGGAGGACCTGAGTTCAAGTCCAGCCTCAGACACTTGACACACTAGCTGTGTGACTGTAGGCAAGTCACTTAACCCCAACTGCCCTGCCTTTCCGCTTATTAGTATTATGTTTTAACCAAATGACTTGGGCTCTGTCTTGGACCTTTTTGCCTCAGTTTCTTAAACATCTGTAAAATGAAGCAGTCAGACTAACTGGCTTCTGAAGTCCCTTTCAACCCTATGATCTACTGACTGTCTCTTGTCTCAAGTTGAGGGTGAGGTCTGTGTGCCATGCAGGTCCTAGAAGGGAGCTACTCCTTTGTGTCTCAGTGCTTCTAGCATCCATCCATTGAGAGAGATGCTCTATAGTCTAATCTTTTCCAGTGTCTATGAGAGCCTTGCAAACCAAGACCTTGTGTAACCATAACTAGTTATGTATGCTTCATACTTATGACCCTATCTTCCTCAACAGCAAGTATAGCTCAAAGAAAATTGCAGTTAAGGCAAATGAACACGTTAGGGGTACTTTTTAACAGAGTTCTTGGGCCAAGGGAACCCTATTCTATGAATGTCAATCATCATTTAAAATTAAATGTATAATTATTAGGATAAGCAAATAAAACAGCCCAAAGGCTCTTCTTGTCTCCTCAGATGCAGAAGATGTCCCTAACAGTGCATTTCACATACAATGAGGAAATCTGCTAATTAATTCCAGGCTGACTGAGCATTTGGCCATAAGCTAGTTTACACAACAGAAGTCACTAAAGAATGAAAGATGGCACCATGTGTTCATCACCCATCCAAATCATCAAAGGACACATTACTGAAACTAGTAGCGTGAAAGACTTTTCAAACAATTATGTTCACAACACAAGTCTAGCTAATTTAGACTTAAAAGACTCATCATTCCTGAGAGTCAACGAGCTTGATGTTAGGCATGGAAAAAAAAAAGACTGATATCTCTGTTTCAGATCTTAAATTTGAAACTAAGAAATTATGAGGAATATTTAGGTAGATATAACTGCTAGGTAGGGAGGGCATAGAGGCTGGACTTATGATTTTATTAACATAGGAAATTTCCAGGTGAGGGAACTCCTCCTACCAATGCAGGACAGATTCTTCTCTGTAACACAAGAGTCTGAAAGAGCTGCCTCTGGCACCAAGAAGTTAAGTGATTTAGCAAGGGGTCACATTGCCAGTATGTATAAGAGGCAAGACCTCAAGTCTTCCTAGCTTCAAGGCTGGTTCTCCATCCAGTATTGCTACATTTTTTTTCTCTGCTAGCGAGGTGTATGAGAAAAGGCAGTGAGCAAGATGAGGGGAAGGGGGAAGAAAAGGCAGTTCTGCACATTCAGATTTGTGCTGCTAGGTAGGGGCAACTTTTAAAAGCTATCCAAACGTTAGAATGCCAGTTCTATCCTGGTATCTTGTCAGCACAAGTGTGCTACCTTGTTTTATGTTACTATGGCCTTTTTTATTATACAACTTTTGTATTTAATTGTGTAACAAGTTGAAATTAAACAGGACAGAAGTATAAAATCTTATATTAGAGTTCAAAAAATCATTCACAGAAGTACAGGATAGTAAAGACCTGTCAACAGCAGTATATGTAAAAAATACCTGGGAATTTTAATTAATTACATGAACTGAAAGAACATCACTACTTAAATAGTGGGTATAATCTAAGGTTACAGGCTGCATTAATAAGAATAGCTTCCAAATTAAGAAAAGTAACAATTTTACTGGTCACGTCACATTATGAGGCATGAGATTCAGTTTTAAGCACAACATTTTAAAAGGCATCGTTATATACTGCAGTGCATTTAAGAGAGCACTCATGATGGTAAAATATCTAAAAAAAATTTTAATACAAGAAATTATTGAAGAAACTGGGGAAGTTTAAGTTGGAGAAGAGTAGCCAGAGAGGGCATAGTTATATTCAAATATCTAAAGGACTACAGAAGAAAGATTAGATTTATTCTATGTTCCTTTGAAGTATAGAACTAGAACTATGGATTAGAAATTTCATGAAAGTGGTTTTGGGTTCAATATAACAGAATTTTTTTGTTGTTTTTCAGTTGTGTCCGTCTCTTCATGACCCCTTTTGGGGTTTTGTTGGGAAAGACACTGGAGTAGTCTGCCATTTCCTTCTCCTGCTCATTTTACAGATGAAGAAACTAAGGAAAACAGGGTTAAGTGACTTTCCCAGGGTCATACAGGAAGTATATGAGGTCAGATTTGAACTCAGGAAGAGGAGTCTTCCTGACTCCATGTCTGACACTCTCTCTACTATGCCAACTAACTATGAAATAGTGCTGTCCAAATCTGGAAGGGACTTGCTCATGTGGTAATGAGTACTCCATCAGCATAGTGCTAAAGCAGGTACTTTGAAATCACCCATAATGACTATGCAATTTATAACCCCTCTTATTACTTTTAATTCTTTCATATATTATCATTATTCATGTATACGTCTTGAATCTTCCTTATTAGACTATAATCTCCATGAAGGCAGGAGACCATCTCTATTTCTTTTATTTCCCATAGTACTTGGTAAAATGTCTTACATGTATATATCTACACATTCAATAAATATTTCTTGAATTAATGAATAAATGAAAAATAGGGTATTCTTGCATTGCATTGGAGGTTGCATAAGATGACATCTAAAGTCTTTTCCAAATCTATTAATCATATTTTCCTGATTCTTGTAAAGATTTAATGAATTTCTAAATAGTTCAATATTTCCCACCCATGTCCACACATGACTTGTACTTATTATCAAGCAATTAACACAAAATATTCTTGGATATTTTTGCAAGAAAATAAGCAAATTGATAGTGGAATAAAATGCCAGAGACAAATAAATTTTACCAAAGGAAAAGACTTGCTTTTATTAAATAAATGTGACAGTAATGGGAGTGGGTAGTATACATGTTAATTACTAAGATTATGGTTAATATTTGAATTTATGCAAAAACCTCATTCAGAGACAAGATTTTGAGGACTATCTCATGCCTGTTGTATAACATGCATTATTTCATCCAAACATGCTTCTGGACAATTCCAACAGACTTTTAATGAAAAATGCTATCCACTTCCAGGGAAAGAAGTGATAAAGTCTGAATGCAGATTGAAGAATACTCTTTTTTTCTTGTTTTTTTCTTTTCTTTTTGGTCTGTGTTTTCTTTAAAACATGTTTTGTTGGTGATGGTGAGCCATTTTCAGTCACTTCTGACTCTTTGTGACCCCATTTGGGGTTTTCTTGGCAAAGATATTAGAGTGGTTTGTCATTTTCTTCTCCAGCTCATTTTATAGATGAGGAAATTGAGGCAAAGAGGGTTAAGTGACTTGCCCAGGGTCACATGGCTAGTAAGTGTGTGAGGCAGTATTTGAACTCAGGTCTTCCTGATTCTAGTGCTAGTGCCCTATCCACTGAATCAACTAGCTGCTTCACAATATGACTAATACGAAAATATGTTTTGCATGACTGCACATATATAACCTATATAAAATTGCCTGCCTTTTCAATAAGAGGGGAAGGGAAAGAGGGAGGGAGGAAATTTGGAACTTAAAATTTTATAATGAGCCTTAAAAATTGTTTTCACATGAAAATGGAAAAAATAAAATATTTTTTTAAAAAAGAAAGATATGCTTCTGGGAGAGCATCCAAGGAAAGTCAACAATCCTGAACACCTTTTTCAGAAATGTCGCTAGGCTGTCCGCTTCCCTGCCTCACTTTCCCCCTAAGATGCCTGCATACATATGGACTACTGCACACCCTTCTCCTATTCCCTTTAAACAGTTTCCCACCACTTCAGCTGACCATTTAGACATTCCTATTGGGAAAAATAAACTAAAAAAATCCATAATATAGAAATTTTTATTAGTTTGGAGTTATAGTAAAGTAACTACTTAAATTTCCCCTCACATAGCAGCAACATTGAGTATATTCCTTAATGGAAAAAAAAATGGAAATTTGATGAACAGACTTTCAGATATTTGTAACAAAGAGACCAGAACTCAATGGAAAATTTTATATAAAAGATCCAGAAGAAATGTAAGGAAAGACTAATTAGAAGGCATTCATTAAGGTCAAACTGTTTACTTATGATCTATGAAGTGGTTCTTAGTATTCCTAATATTGTCATCTTTACTAAGGTAGTTTGAAGGAAAGGTTGGGGCATGGCCATTTCTTCCACAAACATACTTTTATTTAGATCCCTCTAAAGTCCTCTGACTTAAGAACCAGTGTTCTTTCCATTGTACCACAAAATAATTTTAAGAAGGAGTGAATGCTAACAACAAAGATTTACTAAAGTACATCCAATCTGTCCAATGTATTATACATTTCAAATTATGAGTATGAATATTACTTTGTTGATTTTCCTTTTTTATCTTTATTAAAGTACTCAACTTGAAGTATTTTACCAGTAGTATATTTTGCTACTAAATATATTGCTGGTTCCAAATCTACCACTGGTGCTTACTTCCTGTATAACTCTAGACCACTCAATCTCCCTGGGCCTCAGTTTCCTGATTTATAAAATCAGAAGGATGTACTGGGTGGTCTCTGAGATCTCTCCCAACTCTAGTCCAATAATGCTTTCTGATCTTACTTTGTATATACTTATCTGTGGACATATTTTGTCTCCCTTAGTAAAATGCAAGTTTCTTAAAAGGGAGTGATTGTTTTGATTTTAACTTGAATCATGAACATTAAGCACAATATCTTCCACAGAGGAAAATCATAAATAAGTGTTTGTTGAGTTGAACTGAAGTCGTTAGGACAAGTAAAAAAAGTTAGGAGACATGTTTAAAATACTTGATGATGCTTGTAAGCAATTCAGAAGCATCTATTTAAAGATAATTGATACGCTCATTAAAAAGAGTTCGTATATCTTAATTAAATTGGACCTCCTAAGGACATTTACCATGGAATTGCTATTAGTTTAATTTGAGTAATTGTAACTACTTGAAAGAAATACATCTGCTTCTTTAAAAATATTCTATCATTCAGACTTTTCGCTACTTTGAAGTGATTTTTTCACAATTAGCACAAATTAATGAAGGTTTTCTGCATAGATATACCATATCAGAATAAACCGGTTTTAAAACAGTGAAGCGACAAGTAAACATTGTAAAAGCAAGCCACTTCGCTGAAAGACTAGGAACTATAAAGGAGAATTTAATGAGGCTTAGAATCAAGCTAAAGTAAAAACACAAGTTTTTCCGATGCTAAATTTGAAAAGAGGAAACGGTTGAGGTGAATCACGAACAAGAATTGCAAAGGAAGGGAAGGCACGAGTGGGTTGTGATCTAGAATAATGAAGGAAACACCCATACCAATGAGATCTCTGATTCACATTAGGTTATCACTATAGAAGTGAGTGTAACTACTTCAGTGCTGCTCCACACAGAAGAAACATCAAAATTTCAGCAGCAGAATAACGAGGAAGTAAGAAGACAAAGACTGGGTAAGAGTTCTAATTTTATGTAATATTTTTGGTATTCTATATGCCCCAAGAAAGGATGGCATGAATATGAATTAAAATTAGAGATCTTAACCCAGGCCAAGGTATGGTGGTGAAATGAAATAATACAAAGAAAACAGAAATGCAATACAGCAACAATAAGATGAGAACTGGCTTCAATGATTCAAATCAGATACAACAGAAATGAAATCAAGAATCCCCAAAGCTTCTGGTAATGTCGTAAGGCTTTTTCACAAAGTCCCTGAAACAGAATATTAGTCCAGAAAGGATCACACCTTTGTGATCTCACCCAATCCTTCTTGGTTTTACAGATGAGAAAACTGACTCCTGGAAAGTTATTCAAAGTGACTTTTCCAAGGTCTCACAGCTACTTAGTGGAACTAGAACCCAGGTCTGCAGATTTCTAGTTCGGTGCTCCTTCCAGTATAACATGCTGCCTATAATTTCTGTCAGACTGTCTATCATATGCAGTGACTAGTACACTGGTTCTGGAGTCAGAAAGATAAATACAAATTCTAGAGCTGTTACTAGCTGCGCGATCCTAGGGAAATCACTTAATCTCCTGTTACCCCATTTATAAAATGGGCATGATAATAGCAACCATCTCCCGGGATTGTCGTAAGGATAAAATGAGATAATATTTATATAAACACTCTGTAGATTTTAAAACATTATCTGTTAGATATTTATTATTATTTCTCAATTTGTAAAACGAGCAAGTTGTGTCATATTCTCTAAAGTCTTTTCCAACCTGAAGACTGCTATCTGTAACTTGGGAGAGGGGATGCTGATACAATCCCCATGGAGAAGTGGCTGGAAAGGCTGCTTCTAGAAAGGCATGATGATGCGTAATGGAAGTGTCCTGCTCCCCAGCTTGGAGAATATGCAGACATTCTGCAACTGGTTCTGGTCTGCTTCAGACTGGTGGCAGAGGCAGAACTGAAGTACTTTCTAGAAACCAAAGTCAATCAGATCATGGCTCTTCTATTTATCTTATTCCTGCCTAGCTGCTATTTGGGTGAGAGACACAAGGACATACGGAGAGAGGCCTCAAGCCCTCCCCATCTGAGGCCAACATTTAGTCTGTGAATATGGTCCTCTCTTCTTGATTTCTTTGTGTTTGTTCTTCCCTGTTTTAGGTGAAGGAGACTGGAGATAGCTGTGATCTTGTGAGCTTTGAAAGGGAAGGTGAGTCACCAGAGCCAGAGGAGTGAGGCTCCATGCTGGTATTTGCTAGAAGCCAGATGGTGAGAAGTGAAATTCCAAGGGAATTGTTTGGCCTAACCCAGCAGTAGCAGAGGTGCAGACTCACCTGCCTATTGGCCACACCAGATTTGGAAGTGAACTTGATGGGGTGAATGCTAAGTAGAAACTGCCTAAAGTATAAGCCCCATCGCCCCAGGGACTGAGATGGTAAATGGAAGAGTTGTGTCCCCAGATATTGTGGGAAAATGTTTGTTGTTTACTATAGCTTCAAAGTAAGCATTTCTTTGTAAAAGTTAATTGATCTAAATGGTTAAGTGGTACTGGGGCACAGTACTATAATAACACAGTTAATAGTGGGAGAGGAAAAAACAGGAAAGAGGTTCAAGACAAAATAAGAGATAGAGAATATTACGAGAAGCAAAATGGATGATTTTGATTACGTTAAATTAAAACGGTTTTGCAGAAACAAATCCAATGCAGCCAAGAAAAGCAGAAAAATAGGGTGGAAAGGGAATTTTACATAAAGTGTCTCTGATAAAGGCTTCATTTCTCAAATATATAGAGCAATTAGTCAAATCTATAAGAAAGTGAGTCACTGCCCAATTAATAAATGGTCAAAGGATATAAGCAGGCAGTTTTCAGAAGAAGGAATCAAAGCTATCATAATTATATAAAAATGCTCTAAAATATTATTGATTAGAGAAATGCAAATTTCTCTGCAAAAAACTCTGAGGTACCACCTCACACCCATCAAAGTGGCTGATATGACAGAGAAGGGAAATAACAAATGTTGGTGGGGATGTGGAAAAATTGGGACATTAATTCAGTGTTGGTGGATTGTGAACTGATCTAACCATCCTGGAGAGAGTTTGGAACTATGCTCAAAGGGCTATAAAACTGTGCATACCCTTTGTCCCAGCAATATCTGGTCTGTACCCCAAAGAAGATCATAAAAAAGGGAAAAGGACCCACATGAACAAAAATATTTATAGCAGCTCTTTTTATAGTAGCCAAGAACTGGAAATTGAGGGAATGCCCATCAATTGGGGAATGGCTGAACGAGTTGTGGTATATGATTGTGGCAGAATACTATTGTGCTATAAAAAATGATCAACAGGACACTTTCAGAAAATCCTGGAAAGACTTACGTAAACTGATGCAAAGTGAAGTGAGCAGAACCAAGAGAACTTTATATACTGTAACAGCAATACTGTATGATAATCAACTGTGAATGACTTAGCTATTCTCAGCAATACAATGATCTAAGACAATTCTGAAGGACTTAGGATGAAAGATGCTATCTATCTCTAGAGAAAGAACTGCACGAGTCTGAATGCGGACCAAAGCCTACTTTTTAAAAACTTTATTTTTCTTAGAGTTTTTTTTTGCATGTGTTTTCTTTTGCTACATGGCTAATATTGAAATATGTTTTGAACAACTGCACAAATATAATTCATATCAAATTGCTTACTTCTCAAAGAGGGGGGAGGGAAGAGAGGAATGGAAAGAATTTGGGAGAAGGAAGAACTCAAAATTTTTTTAAATGTCAAAAGTTGTTTTTATATGTAATTGGAAAAATATAAAAATTCAAAAAAAGATATAAAAAACAATAGCACTAAAGAAAGACATCTTTGATCCCTCAGGGGTACCCATAAAATGCTGAGGGGAGACAGAGCCAGTCTTGCTCTTAGAGAATGAGATCAGAGCATTTCAGTATGAGTTTAGTGGTAACAAAGGAATAATAAAAAGAACAACCATTTAGTAAAGGGTTATCATCACATAGAGATTAAAGAAATCAATACAAAATTAATACAATTATGAAATACAAACTCAGCATAGTGCTAGATGCTATATGGAATTAAAAAAAGGTACAAAAAAGTTGGCATCCTCTGAACTGAATAAGTTTAAAATCTAGTCAAGGGAGGACAATTAAGGGCTAAGCTAAATGTTACAATAGGACTACAGAAAAGAGAAATATCAGTCTTTTGTAACTGATGGCCAAGACTTCAAAGACTGGGTCTTGAAGGACAGGCAGGATTTTTGCATGGGAGAAAGATTATTTCTGGTCTGAGGTTGGGGAGGAGAGCTTGAACAACATGAGCAAAAGCACAGAGATGGGGATGAGCATGATATGTTTCAAGAACAATGAGAAAATGGCCTGATTAGCATGGAAGGTGCAAACCGGATAATTATAAAAACTTGGAGAGAAACTAAGAAGGTGTCTAGTCCAGAAGTTTTCAGACATGTAACCTGAGGGCTACATGCAGTCCACAACATTCCTGAGTGTAGCCCAAATCAGATTAAAATGAAATTAGTATTTCATTTTAGTGTGTTGATATATTAATAAAAAAGAAATGTAGAATATGTTTTTTTTTAAAGTCAGTATGCAAATCACAGGGACCTTATGAATGGTTTAGTGGACCCTGTTTCTATTTGCAATTGACACTACTGAGGTAGTCAGTTCCTCTATGTGATACAAGAATTCCTTCTATTATATTTACAACAATTAGTCATCTGGCTTCTTCTTGAATGTCTCTGGTGAAAGGGAACACACTATGTCATAAGGCAGTTTGTTCCATTTTGGAAAAGGACTGTTAGGAACTCCTTCCTTATGTTGAACCCAAATTAACTTTCTCATAACTTCTACCCATTTGTCCTAGCTTTTCCATATGGAAACACTCAGAACAAATCAAATCACTTTTCTTCACATGACAATCCTTCAAATTTGAGGAAAAATCTATTATATCCAAAAAATCTATTATATTCACTCTATGTAGTCTTTCCTCCAGGCTAGATACCCCTAGTTACTCGCATCATTCTTCATGTAACATAACTTTTGAGTTCCCTTGCCATTTTGTGTACCCTCTTCTTGATATCCTCCCAATCTATTAATGTTCCTCTTAAAATGTGCAGGATATGGGGGGGGGGGAGTTATTGCCTATTTCTAGATACTATACTGATGTTAATTCTGCATAATATTTTATTAGCTTTTTCTGGTAGCCACATCACACTATTAATTTATATTGAGTCGGGCAAAATGAGACTCATTTTAGACATGATGAATTTGAGCTAAGCAAGGTTAAGTTAAATGAATACGTATTATAGAGAGCTGGAAATATGAGATTCAAACAAATGTTTGGGTTGAATATGTGTGTATCTCTATATATGTATACACACACATATATGCCATTCACAAACTACTGAGTATAGATAAGTTCATTAAAGCTATACAGAGGGAAAAGAGCAGAAAGCTAAGGATACAGCTTTGGGGAATACCCACTGTTAGGGAGTGAGAAGAACAAGTAAAGGAAATATAGAAAGAATTGTTAAGAAATGTGGGAGGAGGACAAGGAAAGTATGGCTTCATGGAAGTCAAAAGAAAAAAGTAAGGGGATGACAGGGAATATCTAGAGTCACAGGGAGGTTAGGAATATGGGGTCTAAAAAAAACCTCTGATATTTCAGGGAAGAGGTCACTGGTAACCTTAGAGAGGGCAGATTTAGCAGAGACATGGAGGCAAAAGACTTATTTCAGAGAGTTCAGTGATTAGTGTTTTGTTGCTGCTTGTTAAATGTACCTGATGTGGATAATTAAATGAGGAAAGAAGAACCTGACAAATACCATTGTAATAAAACAATAAGAGGTTGAAAATTCATCCGATTCACTGACTGAAGAAAGACTACCACCTGGAATCTATGTCTAATTTTAAGCACACTAATGATTTCAATATTTTAAATGAAACTGATATTAAGGAAATACAAATAATGTGTGAATGAATGAATGAAAAAACATTTATTACGTGCTTTGTGCCAAGCATTGTGTTAAAAGCTAAGGATACAAAAACAAAGATGGCCCCTGCCTTGAAAGGGCTTACATCCTAAGAAGATATAACACACATGTCTGCATATGTTTATATGTGTGTGCATATATATATTTGTGTATGTATGCATGTGTGTGTGTGTATTTACCAAGGAAAAATATTTTTATTTAGAAAGTTACAAGAATGGGGTAATAGGTACCAAATTTTTAAAAAATTTCTTGATCTCTAGAGCAAGAGTGTGAGGTATTACGAGGAACCACAGGGGAAGAGATTGATCCATTCTTTTCCAGTAGCAATGAATTGATTTTATTGTGGTTCCAGAAATGGAAAAGCAGGAAGGGAGGCAGGGTATGTTCACGGCTAAGAGGCAGATGATGTGATGATAAAATGACAGTGGTGTAACATGAAACAGGGTAAGAGCTAATATTCTATAGAAGTGCACCTGAAGAGGGCATGAGGGTGGGCCTTCTGGAGCTAAAAGACTTAAAACCTCCAGCGTATGGTCTCTGGGCCAGGCAACAAGGCAAGCTAGTGAAGGATCTAATCAGTGAAAAAATATTCTTGATTAAAGAGCCAATCTCAGAGTAAGGATGACCTGGGTTCAAGTTTCATCTATGTTTAAATCCTATCTCTGACCCATATTTAGTTATGTGATCCTAGGTAAGTCACTTTGCCCCAGGAAACTCTCTAAAACTGTAAACAGCAAAGTAGTTGCCAATATGTTCTAGAGAGAGGGTATTTCCTCATTTAGAAACTCCCTAATTGATGCAATCACAGGTCTAGGAAAAAAATACACACAAAAATATTTATACAAGAAAAAAAATTTAAAATAAGAAAATAAAACTTTTTTGAGTTAGTGATAAATATATTTCCTTAAGTGTTCTCCTTTCTAAGTGTCTTAGGGATAGAGAGCTCATCTTCAGGTTCCATATGCTTTATGCTCAAATGGTAATACTCAAAAACTTGATGATGTTGATGTTGGTAAGACAAATATCAGGAAATGAAAGTTCCTTCAAGGCAAGGCCTTTTACATTTTTGGTCTCCTAGTTTGTAGCGCAGTGACTGGCATAATATACATTTAATAAATGCTAAGTGCTTGATTAAGCAAGGTGGCCAACAAAAAAGTCATTATAATAAACACAGACTTACCACTCAAAATTCTATAAAATTTCCCTGTTAATCAAGCTATGAAACATTCAACCAACCAATGTGTAAAGTGCTTCTTAATTAGAGCAAAGTAGATCTTTTGAAAGATGAATTAATGCTTTTAGACCAAAAGAGTACTACTGGAATTTAAACAAAATGGTACTCTTACAGTTATTGTTCCTAGGGAGGAACAAACTCCTCCCTATATAGGTGGGAATGGGGAGTGAAGCCATTGGGGAATAGATTGACCCACTCCTTCTAATAGCAATGAATTTATTTGGAAAAGCAGGTACTCAGCACAGACGAACCTCAGGAATAGACAAACAAAAGGGGAAAAACATTAAGGACTTTTGCAGATAAGCCCACAGATTTAGATGTCATTCTATTTATAGAGATATACACCCATCTAGACACAAACTAAGAGTGGGACTGCGATAAACCATTTAAGCATGTGAACCAATGAATGGGAATTATTAGCAAGAAGCAGCTCCAATATTGTCAGTGCTTGCAGCCCAAGGAACACTAGGCCATATCCCTTCCATCTCATGGGTCAAGTCTAAGAAAGGCAAAGGACTACATATTTACCAAATGCCTACTAGGAGCCAGGAACTGTGCTAAGCACTTTACAAATAATGCCTCATTTGATCCTTGCAACAACCCTGGGAGGGAGGTGTCATTATTATCCCCATTTCTCAGTTCAGGAAACTGAGGCAGGTAGCAACTAAGTGACTTGGCCAGGTCACACAGCCATTTGAGGCTGGATGTGAACTCAAATCGTCCTGTCTTCAGGACCAGCCCTCTATCCATAGGGGAGGGGAACAGAGCATATAACTCACAACTTGAAGCACACTCAAATAAGTTTACTTATTTATTTATTATTAATTTTGTTCATTCATTTATTTATTATAAAGTTTATTTATTTACTCACTCTACTTCCTAGAAGCAGAGAAGGAAGGACTCAGGTGTAAGATTCTTTTCCACAGGGAATTTCCCAAGAAAGACTCAGTAGGAATAGGAAAAATACAATAGTACTTAAACATTAAAAAATATGAATAACTGATGCATGTAGTTCTAAATATAACTTATTTTTTAAAAGAACCTCCAAATTTTGTAAAAATAGCATAGAATTTTTAAAATAGTCCTATCCTTTGATTCTCAGATAAAAAAAAATGTAAAACATAAAACAGGAGGCTATAAATTAGTCAGAGATGAATTACACAGACTGTCATTCAAAAACAGTCCAAAGAACATATCAAGATGAATGGGTAATTGGTTCCATTTTAAACTAGATCTTATCTGCAGTCTTTATTTCCTCAGATCATCAGCTAATAATGATTAGTTTCTGTCATTTTTCAGTCATATCCCAATAACCCCAACTGGTATTTTCTTGGCAGAGCTACTAAAATGGTTGGCAATTTCTTTCTCCAGCCCATTTTACAGATAAGGAAACCAAGGAAAACAGGGTTAAGTGACTTGTCCAGGGTCACACAGGAAGTGTCTGAGGCCAGATTTGAACTCAGGAAGGTGAATCTCCCTGACTCAAGGCCTACTGCTCTACCTATTCATTGTACCACCTAGCTTCCCCTATTCTCATGAGGATATGTAGAATATTCTTTTAAGTTCTATTGTACTAAAAAAAAAAAAAAAGCCACACACACACACACACACACACACACACACACACACACACATACACAAAGACCAGGAAACATATTAAAATGTTGCATTTGAAGAGTTTTCTGATTCACTGACAACTTCATTTGAGTTCAGATTAAGATGAATTAATATTGACCTCATTGTTTTTATACCTAGTAAATCCCACCTACAAAAATATTATGTGTAGTTTGTGCATTTTATTAAACAATACCAAACCCCACTAAAAGTAACTAACCAAATACTTTATCAAGAGAGAACATCACTACTGAATGGATCGGCCAATTAAAGGCTTTAAACTAGTGCCAGTTCTGTTATTCCCTGTGAATCTTTAATAAAGGGAGATTCCGTTCAGCGTCATCTAGAATCCTGAGGAGAGAAATGGCAGCTGCCAAGTAGGGCCCAGCCTGACAGTGCATGTTAAGTGCTACATATAACTAAAGCACTTTGCACACCATAAAGAACCATCAACTACTATTGTCAATGTTGTTGTTAATGTTGTTGTTAAGTAAATTACAATCAACGGTGTCATTTGATGAGAAGATAGGAGCACTTAGGCCTTTGTTCACAGAACACATTTAATGTCTTTTAAAATGCACAATAATTGATTATTCATCAAGGGGAAAAATCATTCTTCCTCTTCAGAAAACAAACGAAATTCAGGGGAATGTAAGTCACCCAACAAAATGATCTGAAGGTACAACAATAGATATTGCAATCAACTACCCTAAAGAAGTATACATTTTAAGAGTATTAGTTTATCATAAGTCACAACAAAATACTGCTTTATAATGAACAGACCTAAGCCCAGAAAGACAAACGAAAGTTTCCAGCATGATAATTCAAATTTTCTACATAAGAACTCATCTTCATGGGTTTCTGTTCAGGTAGATAGCAGCACCTCCTCCCTCCCATTCCTTCTTTTGCTTGTCTTTTTTTAAATTTATTTTTATTCATTCATTCATTTATTTGTTTGTTTGTTCATTTATTTATTTTTAGTTTTCAACATTTACTTCCATAAGTTTTCAATTTTCTCCACCTCCTTCCCTTACCCCGCTCCCCCAAATGGCATGCAATCTGATGTACCTCCCATTCCCTCTTAACACAGGTGAGGACCATTAAGAGGCACAGAAGCAATAACTGATATTTAAGAGAATTTATTCCTTTCCTTGATGTGTTTAGAATAATTTAGCTCCTTGAGGACAGGGGCTGTCTTTTGGGGCTTCTTTGTACCCCCAGTGCTTACCATAGTGCCTGGCACATAGCTGGTACTTAATAAATGTGTACTGACTGATTGACTTTGATTATTTTTAAGGTCTAGTTTTCTTAGGGCTGGAACAGAGACATCACTGATTCCCCAGGAGAAATAAATGAAATTGAGCATAAGCAATGATTCTTTAAATTACAAAAGCTGTCTGGTAAAACTAACCCATTAAAATCAGAGTATGAATGAAAAGTGTCGCGTGGTATTGCTTGTACCTTAATAGGAAATATTAATAACAAGAATAATTTTCGACTGATATCTTGGAGCTGACAGTTGTTGAAGCCCCACTTTCAGCTAGTGACTTTCAAGGCTCATGACAGCATTACCTGAAGGACAATGGGACTATAACAATCAGCAGACAAATTATCAAATCATGACATTATCTAGCATCCCTAAAGCAAGCAGTGACAGAGCATAGCAAACACTATCTCCATCATCACTAGTCCCAATGGTTATGCATCTGGAAACTCTTGTCCTTTACTCCATATACCAGAGGGGCTCCTTTTTTCTTCTTTTTGGAGGGAGGAAGGCATGGCAATTGGGGTTAAGTGTGCCCAAGGTCACATGGCTAGTAAGTGTTAAGTGTCTCAGGGTGCATTTGAACTCAAGTCCTCCTGACTCCAGGGCTGGTGCTCTCTATTCACTGAACCACCTAACCACCCTGAGAGGCACTCTTAAGAAGTCAATTTTTCCTTTTGTGGCCAGCCACTCCTCTCACTCTAGCATGGAGAAACTGGAAACAACTCTCCAGTACTCCTGATGCTTTCTGTCTCGCTACAACATCCCAAGCCCAAATCCTACAACTAGTCAAATGCATATCTGATATGCATTACCTATGTTACTCTGAATTAAGAAGGAAAAGCTTGATATCAACTGTAGATCTAGCATCTTATCTTACTGCAAAGAAAAATGTGACCTGGGTACAAGAGCCAATATAGTCTAGAAACAGAGACCCAACGATGCAAGAGACACCCCTGTCATGCAACAGAATTTTTAAAAACAAGTATTAAAAGATGAAGCAATAGCATGGTCCAGTGAATCGAGGAATAGTTTGACACTCAGAAAGGCCTACCTCTCACACATATTGTTGTGTGAACCCAAGACAAGCTTTTGAACCTCTCGATGCCCCAGGTAACTTTTTAAATGAGAGATGAGTCGCTGATCTGCATTAGTGTAAGGAGTTACTATACTAGGATTTCTCCAAATCTATGAAATCATTGGTTTGGGTAGAGCTTCATCAATTGTCCCACCTCAAAAAAAAAAAAAAAAGAAAGAAAAGGAAAAAGTAGATTAAAAGTCATAGGAACTAGAAAAACAGAGTAATGTTATATTCTTCTCATAAAGCTGATACTCCCATTATCAACAGACTAATAATACTGTCATATTTACATAGCACTTCAAGGATTGGAAAGCTGATTAAAATAACAATGTCACGTTTTGTTTGCTGTTTAGTCATTTCATTCTCTGACTCTTCATGATCCTATTTGGGGTTTTCTTTTTTTTTTTTCTTTTTGGAGGGAAAGGCAGGGCAATTGGGGTTAAGTGACTTGCCCAAGGTCACATGGCTAGTAAGTGTCAAGTGTCTGAAGCCTAATTTGAACTCAGGTCCTCATGACTCCAGGGCCGGTGCTCTATTCACTGCACCACCTAGCCCCCTCCCGGGGTTTTCTTGACAAAAACTCTGGACTGATTTACAGGTTCTTTCTCCAGTTCATTTTACAGATAAGGAAACTAAGGCAGACGGAGGTAAGTGACTTGCCCTGGGTCACACAGTAGTAAGTGTCTGAAACATGATTTGAACTCAGGTCTTTCTCACTCCAAGTCTGGCACTGTATCCACAGCTCCACTGAGCTGCCTTAATGCTATGTTTTAGGATGATCAAATTGCCTTTAAAGAACTTGTTGTATTTGCACTTTCATATTCCTTGAGCTTTAACTTAGAAGATTCTCACATCACAAACCTCTGTGGGTCTGTGGGCAGTATTGCATCGCAATGATTTCATTTATTACTCTCTATGCTGCCACCTCCTAAATTCCACAATCTCTCCCCCTGAAGCAAGTGTATCTTCCTTAGAAAAAAACCAAAAGGTTTCATCTCTTCCCCCAAAGGAAGATTATTAGCACAAGACCAATCTATGCTTTAGGGCTGCCTCATGAAACAAAATAGAGTTAAAATTTAGAAATCCACTTTATAACTGAATTGTTCTAACTAAACTCTTAAGAATCACATATGGTAATTTTTTTTATCATTTTCCTCATCTTTAACATGACAGTGTTATATTGAATGGTCGCTAAAGTTACTTCCAGCTTAAAAAAATCATTCTATGATTCTATCAGTTACTACTAGCTGTATTATAAAATAAAGCTAATTAGTTCATATCTTGCACTATGTTTTAAAATAGAAAATATATAAAATCACAATGTTTACTTGTGTGCTATGCTGAGAATTATACCTCTGCTATATTGCATATGTTGTCAAAAATTACTGTGCATAAATTTATTAATGCCACTGGCTTGGAGGAAAAGTTGATCTTTTTTCTTTCCTTATATGAGTAAATCAACTTAATACAAAACTAGAAAAATAAAATAATAGGGTAATGTAATTAAAAAATTATAACCTGACCTATTCTTTAAAAACTGTTTAAATGCAATAAAGAAGGAGGAATGGACATTGACATAGATTGTAACCATTTCCTAGGTAAATTAAATGACATGATAAGGAGTCCCAAAGAGGACAGAAATTATCTTAATCAGCAAACAATATGTCTTTCAAATTAAGAGATGATACTAATTTAGGATACAGATTCATTTAAAAAATCTTATGGAGAATGGTGAAAATTATTAGTTATATTACCTCATTAAAAAAAGCAAGAATGAAGGGCATAAAGAAAAAAAGTAAGTTTAAATAAAGTTTGATAAGAGATCCAACTAACCAAACTCATCCTGAAAGCATTTAAGGATGGAAAATAGGATAAAAGATAAGAAAAAAAAAGCAAAGATTTCTATTGCAAAATCTTTTTACCATCAAAGGCAGAGGAATCACCATATTGAATCTCTAACCTCACTATCCTAGATGTCCTTCTAGAGGATGTAGGAATGGCATTAAAAAAAAAAAAACCTAAAGA
>CM053587.1:135950302-135985473 GCA_028646515.1 Pseudochirops corinnae | reverse complement strand
GATAAGTAGCTAAACTAGATCAAGAATACCAAGAGGAAGTACAAGCTATAGGTGAAATAATTTGAGAGCATTCAAAGACTAATTATCAATGTACCTAAAAAAGGGGAAGATACTAAAAAGGAGGGGGAAATTTTCAGACCTCATTAAAAAAAAGTCATTACTCATTTACTGTCCCATCGCTGTAAAATAAAAGATGTATGTAAAAATATACATATATATGTATATATATATATATACTCACATACACATGTACACACAACCACACACATACAAAAAACTAGCCAAATATATTGAAGTCATTATTGATAAAGATCCTTCCTAAGGGACTAATCAGTCTTTCACAAACCAAATTCTTTATGAGACTACATCTTTAGAGTCACTCAAGTGATTAAACAATATAAGGAAAACGACATTCCGCGATTTATTTTCTGACTACACAAAAAGCATTTGATTGAGTAAATCAAATTATCACTTTTTAGGCTCTTTGTCAACAAGGTGGCTCTCGAGACCAAAATAATGTGACAGTCCTTGGAAGATTTATCTATAAAGTTAATTTTGTTTCCTGAATTTTGGACTATTAATATCAAGTGAAACATTAAACAAGGAAGATACATGTTTGCTAAAGGTGTCTGCTTCTGTCAACAAAGGCTGTCCAGCAGTGTTCCAGTGAAAGAGAGATTCTTTACAGAACGTGAGGTCTTCCAATTGCTCTTCTTTGCAAAATGACATTGCCCCAATTGTATCAAGTCCCCAAATATTGCAAAATCTTCTGAATGAGATCCATAATCACTCAAATGAGTCTGGTCTAAGTAAATGCCTATGTCCATGTTACGACATGAAGTTGGATCAACAGCATGTTTAATTTGTCTATCAAAAAGTAAGTCTTGGATAGACGTAGGAAATGAACAATGAGTTGGGCTCAGAATTGAAAAGGAGAAAGAAAGTCAGCTGGATTGCCTTTGGGAACTGCCACGTCCTTTGAATGATTCCAATCTGACTGTAGAACAAAGTCTCATCTTTTTAACATCAGTGTTATTCAGGGGATGTGTAACTATGTGTTTTAAAAATAATATCTCATTTGATCCTCACAACAATCCTGTGAGGTAGGTAGGTACTATTATTATCCCTTTTACAGAGGAGAAAAATGAGGTAGAGATTAAGCGACTTAAGTGACAAGCGTAAGGTCCCACAGCTAATCAACCTCCATTGTTGGATTTGAAGTCAGGTCTTCCTGAGTCTAAATCCAGAACTGTATCCATTACACCATAATAATAGCTGACATATAGCATTTTAAGGTTTGCAAAGCAGTTTTTATACCTTCCTGCATATGTTCCTCACAATAAATCTGACAGAGAATGCTATTACTCCAATTTTACAGATGAAGAAACTAAACTCAGAAAAGTTGTGTTGCTTGCCCAGAGCCACACATCTAGGAAGTATCTGAAGCTGGATTCCCATTGATATCTTCCTCACTTTAAGTTCAATGCAAATGATGGACATTATGTAACTTAAAGAGTTACCTGAGACTAAAAGAGTGACTTGTCAACGGCAACAAAGTAGTAAGAGTAAGGAGTGGGATTTGAAGTCACTTCCTACCAACTCTCAATCAAGCCCTCTACCCCTTCACCATACTGTCTCTCCATGCTGCTGACCATGACTATACAACTAAAGAACAAGTTTTCTTTTTCTATTTCTGCTCTTCAGAATCTTCCTTCTCTATCACTTTTATAGTCTTCAAAAAATAAATTTCCATCCTGGGACCTCAATCTCCTCATAGATAAAAGAAGGAAGTAACCCTCAACGATCTCTAATCTTTCTTCTCTATGTAAATCTTACGATCTTACCATCCTTTTAAGGTTACTATACTAAGTTTATAAAAGGTTACCTTGCCTTTGGGAAATTTATTTCCCAAAGCAGCAAGAAAGAGACTAGAGTCTGTCTTCAATAAAGTAGCAGTTATAAATGATCTAGAAACCAGTTAAGTGGCCATTCAGATTCAAGGAAAGGAAAGGAGAAGAGAGAAGCAGAGAAGAGGAAATGAAAGGAGAGGAAAAGGAAGGGAAGGAGAGATTTATCATAAACCTACTATGTGTGTGACACTGTTAAGCTCTTTACAAATACTATCTCATTTGATCCTCACAACTTTGTGACAGAGATGCTATCATTATCAGCTCTTGACAGATGATGAAATGGAGGCAGACAGAGCTTAAGTGACTTGCCCTGTGTCAAACAGCAAGTAAGTGTCTCAGGTCATACTTGAACCCAGGTCTTCCTAATTCCAGGCTCAGTGCTCTATCCATTGCATTCTCTAGCCAGGGACTTAGTCTGACACTAGTACTTGATGGGAGAACCAGCAGTTCAATGTCTGGATCCTTCTTTGTCAATATTCTCTGGCTACTTCTAGATGTACATGTACATATGTGTACATGTACACATATATGTGTAAATATGTGAAGATACATACATAGGTAAACATAGCCCCACCCATACACACACACACACACACACACACACACACACACCTCCTATCCAGTGCTATCTATAACCAGGCTGAAACTATGAAAATAGGAACAGAAAGCTCCTTTCTCACTTGCACACATAATGCTCTATAAAAGAAACTGTACTACTTAAGGAAACCACCATTCAGCTTTTATGACATTTGGTGGAGCTGACTTAGCCACTGCACCTTTAAAAATCAAAGGGAGCCCCTCTTTGGGCTCTGTTCAGCTAGGCATGATTCAGAATGAAAAAGAAATCCTGTGATTCCAGTATAATAATAACTACTTCTATTTGCATGTATGACTCAACATAGAAAGCTCTAAACCCCAAATAAACCATGAAATTACAATTAGAACCTTTAGTAATATACCACTTAATATAGAACATGTCCCAGGCTATATTCTTTTTGTCTAGAGATCTGGGCACGGAGAGTAGAGGACACTAGAACTGATGTGGTTCTCCTCAATGCAGCATGTCACACTTAACATGCCTTCAGCTGTTGCTTCATATATGGCTGTCTTTCTCACAGCACAGGGATAGGTCACTTGACTTTATACCATGAAGAACTAGGTTCAAATCCTGCGTTGGACATTTATTAACAGTGTGACATTGGGCAAGTCATTTAATCTTGATATGCCACCATTTCCTCACCTGTAAAACAGGGGATTTGGACTCACTGGTCTTGTAGCTCTAAATTTGTAATCTCTTATGTTCTATGTGTCTGCCTTCCTGAATCTGAGAAAGAAAGTCTTCTCTGGCAAGAGTAATGAATAAAAAGCACATTTCATCAGATTCCAGGAAAACAACTACTGAAGTGAACAGAGAAGGGGAAAAGGCAGACAATCAGACAGAGACAGACAAGAAGGGAGGGAGAGAGGAAGACAGAGAAGGAGAGATAGAAAGAGAAGGGGAGGAGGGGAGAGGGAGAGAGGGAGAGAATAAAATACTGAAAGAGAAAGCATTTAAAATTGCTATCCCTAAGTATGAATCCAATGAATATCTTTGTCGAGACAAAATAAATTTGTTTCAATAAATCTTAATGTGGTAACCAACACGCAACATGTTAAGATGCTTAAGGCAGAAAATGTGGGCAAAACATGTAAATCAGAGAAGTGTAAGAGAAGAAAACACATTTTTAAATGTCTCAAGGATGTTACTAACACAATACAGCAAGAATAAGTTATTTATGCACATCAAAATGAATGAGTTTCATGGAACAAAGACCAAAAGGACCCAAAATGTCAGTAGATTTGCATGTGCAATTTTTAAAATAAAAACACAGAGCAGATATGTTATTTTAAGTTTTCAAAAGTATCAGTTCTAGCTTCACTTTTCTGTTGCATTTCAGAACATCTTAAGGGCACAACATCTGAAATATAGTACTATCAGAAGATACAATGTCACAGGGTGATAGATTTAGAGCTAGAAGTCCTACCTCATTTTGTAGATGAGTAAATTGAGACTCGAACACGTATAGTTATTTGCCTGAAGTCACACAGATAATCCTCATAAAAGCCTAGACTTGACCCTGGCTCTTCTGACTGCAAATCCCATGCTCTTGTGACACTATACTTCCTTAAGTCCACCTACTTTAAAGCAAGAAACATGTAGAATTTGACTTCAAAGAGTCAAAACAAATGTTGGTATTTAAGCTAGTACATCTGTCACTGGTGGGCCTAATAATTTATGAACATAAGCCAAATGTTTTTAAGTAAGTGAAAGGATTCTTCTTCTCTTCAGACCCTGTGCTAAGTAAATTCATAGTCATGAAGGGAGATTAGTCCTGAGAATGCCTTCCTTTATAATCCCCTCCATCTAAGCAAAGCCCAAATCTAGCAGCAAAGGAGTTTGTCTCTGAAGACAAAATGTGCTAGGGTGGGGAGGAAAGAGGGAGGGTGGAACAAATTGAAGCACAATACAACTTCTTCTCTTTGAGGAAATATCAGTCAACATGGATGGTTCTTACATCAATGCAGCTGTGTTGGCAGCAGCTAGGCCCAGGAAGTCTCTCACATATATGACTATATACATGTATATATACATACATATATACAAACATGTGTACATAGATGTATGTGTATGATATACCTGGGGAGGACAAAAGAATACACATATTTCATCAAATTCCTGGTTAATCTCCCTATTCACCTATTTATTCAAGTGAATAGAAGTGTGTGTGTGTGTGTGTGTGTGTGTGTGTGTGTGTGTGTATATATATATATATATAAAGTTCTGAAAGAGCAAATCATACACATATAATATATATACACAATATATACATATACATACATGCATGCACACACACATATATATATTTACTTTTCACATACATGTGTATACTGAGTCTACAGTATATGTCACCAAAGATGGAAGAATAACCAGATTTCTCAAAGTATTTTCGAAAGAAAAAGGCCATGAATAAAGTCAGCCTTGATCTGTCAAGCAAATTTTAAATATCTAATGATACTTTATTGGGACAAGTTCATTCTTTTTAAATAAAAAAAACTAAAACCTTCCATATCTGAATTTCTTCCTCCCCTCACATGTGACTTTCTACTTCTACAGAAAGAGAAAAAATGTCAACCTAATATCTAGGATTTATTTTTTTAAAAACCATAACTTTCAGGCCATGCTACGTATTCATTAAGGATTTCAGCAAATTGCATGTCAATGATGCAAAAAGATCTCCTTAAAATAATGAAAAATCATGAAATGCCTTATGAATTAAAGAAGAGTTATATTCTGTTCTTTTTTTGTGGTGAGCATATTTTATTCTAAAATTTTGAAAATTAGTAATCCACAGTTCATATTTCTGACACCTAAAAGCAGGTAAAGGTTTAGCATAATTAATCAGTTGATAGAGCACTAGGCCTGGAGTCAGGAAGATCTGAGTTCAAATTCTGCCTCAGACACTTACTAGCTGTGTGATCTTGGGCAAGTCTCTTAACTTCTGTTTGCCTAAGAGGCAGCTAGGTGGCTTGGTAGAGACAGCACTGGACTTGAAGTCAGGAAGACATGACTTCAAATCCAGCCTCAGACACTTATTAGTTGTATGACTCTGGACAAGTCACTGTACCTGTTTGCCTTAATCCAAGGAAATGCAAACCACTCCACTATCTTTGCCGAGGAAAACCCCATTGATAGTATGGTCCATGGGGTCACAAAGAGCTAGACACAACTGAATAAAGTTTTAGGATATGTTATAGAGATACTTTTAAAATTTGTCCAAGGTATACTACTTTTACACACAGTAGGTGACTTTGTGTTATTAGTATAATGTAGAATCTCGGTTCAATATAGTTGCCATAAATCAAAAAGGCATTTTTGATTTTGCTATGACTTATTCTCCTGTATTATGAATGCTATTTTTTCAAGCTGTTCTAGCATTATTTTCTGTGGAAATGTGGGGAGCACTACTAGATTCTTTCTTTAAAGGAATGACTTAAAAAAAACTTGACAGGATTGGCATAACCACAACACAGTCTTGAAAATGTAGCCTTCCATGTGAAAATGCTTACTGCTACAGAGTTTTACATGTGCAGTACAGGTTAAACACCAACCCACAGCTTATTAATGAGGTACGGATGTCTGGCACCTCACAGAAGTGGTATTTCTGCACAATGATTAACATTAACAGCAAAAGAATGACTTTACTAACTGTTGCCTTCTGCTCAGTAGTTGTGAAATTATGCAGCATCTTCAAAGAATAGGCTTGAGAGAAAAATACAAGCATCCACTCTCCAGGTTAGAGCGTATATCAGTCTTGGCAAGTGAGAAGAGATCCATGAGGAAACATCCCAATGTTTTTGGTAAGGGTTCCCCTTCTCAGCTTTCTGTGGAATTTAGTGAAGTCTGGTCAGTTCTTATTAGCAGCCGAAAAGATTACAACCACATTGCAACCTTGGACAATCAACTGCTGGAAACTATCGTTATGATGACATATACCCAGTCTTTTAGAGTTTACAAACAACTTTATTCAAAAAAGCTCTATGCGGTAGGGTAGGGAGTAAACCAAACCAAACCAAACCAAATCATATTATACAGGGAAGGAAATTAGGGCACAGCCTCTGCCTCAGTCACATCGCTGTGTCCAAGGCAGAACTTGAATTCTGACTCCAAATCCAGAATTCTTTGTACTACTTTGTGCTCTATTAGTCAATCAATCGTTCAACATTTATTAAGCACCTATGTGCCAGACACTGCGCTAAGTGCTATTATAAAATAAGCATGCTTCTTACCTCCAGTGTCCGTTATAATACCAAAACTCCATATAAATAATTTTTTTTTGCAAACTGAGGCAAATCCAAAATAGAAAATATATCAGTCTAGAAGTTGTTATCCACAGTAGGAGAAGTTTTATTTATTACATAGTTGCATTCTATTTTCTGCATGGGGTTTGTTTGTTTTTAAGTAAAAATCATGTCTTTTAAGTTGAGAACACATCATGTTACAACAAACTCTGGGGAGGGGGTTTCTAAATCTTTTCACTTTTCTGAAATTTCATTCTTCAGATGTATTTTTCTCTAAGAAAATCTCTTAAGTACTCAAGTGAATTGGTGATCTCATCGATTCAGATCCAAGGCAATCTCACTGATTTACTACAAGGATGTAGGGTCATAATCCATCCATGCCTATACATTCTGTGTGACTCTTGTCTGTGCTTTTCCAAAAAATTCACCAAAGGGTTGCTCACTCCATGTGCCATATACTGTCCTTATTTTCTCTTGATATTACAAGAGTAACAGTGAAACACTCTGGCTGTACAACTACCATTCTTCACTCTTACCATGTGACCACTCATCTTCTCTTGTTGTCATAGAATTCCTTACTGACACCTTATACTACTATTCTTCAGAATTTCTTGTTAATTATATGTTAAAGCCTGCTTCACATTGTGCCTTTCCTTTGCCTTTTGGGTGATGCCCACATTTAGTTCTTCAGAGACAGGGATTTTCCAAGTCTCACTGCCCTTCAACATTAGTAAAATGATGTATTGGAAAGATAGGTCTTTATTGTTACAGGCAATAAAAGCACTTAACAATTTTCTGAAAATAATCCAGTCCACTGTCCTCCTTTTTAAACTCTGGGTCGTCTCATTGTCTATCTTTATTTTCTGTCTCAGATATACGTACTAACGGAGAAGTTGTAGAGCTTGCCCACAAATGCATGATAAAATTTGGGCAATAAACATTTTTCATTTACTTCATTTTTCCTGTGTAGATACATAGGTCAATCTCCTTTGAATGATTACAGATCTCGTTCAGGGGCTCTGCAATGTCTTAGGGGTTGAAGAAATCAGCACAGTATCATTGAAAGACAAGAGCATCTGGAAGACTCCATCATCCCCTGGGCATCCCTCTTCAACCTGAACTCTGCACTGGATCTTCTCCATTACAGTGATAAATACTTCTGGCAACCAGACATCTCCCTGTCTTATACACTGCCTGATTTTTGTTAGCAGAATATCACTGGACTGTAATTTCTGTGTTATATATTCCAAGAAATCCTGAATGATTTTGATGTATGCATAGGAGATTATCTTTCTATTAAAGAGCCTGCAGGAAGAAGTTTTGTTCTACTGAATCAAATACTTTTTCTAATCAACAACAACAAAAAAAGTAAAATGGGACCTTATATTCTCTACAGATTTTAGTCAATTATATGATGATAAAGATGTGTCTGTTATTTAATAACACTTGCAAAGGCCTGCTTGTTTCTTACTAATACTTTCATCAAAAATGCCTTTAATTTGAGTGCAGGTGATTCTCATAGAGATCTTGCATGGATGGGAGAGAAGGTATATAGGTCAGTAGGTGATGCTTTCTCACCTTCTTTTTGATATTAATAAAGTCCAAGATTTATTCCATGTCTCTGTTAACTCTGCCTGCTTTAGGATACCATGTAAATCAGTTCCTCAATGCACTCATAATTGTATCCCTTCCAGCATGGATATTTATACTTCTATATATGCTTTGTCTAATCAGACTGCATTTCCCATCTTTATTCCCATTAGTGCCATTTCTGTTTCCTCTATCATACCTCAGGGACTGTGATGTTAAGATCCAAGTGGGATGGTTCCATTATTGTTAATGGAGCAAAGAGTTTGTTATAATAGTTTCTGCAAATCTTTTCCATTTTTCTTCCACTTGCAGTTTTCTTTGTTTTTATCCTTGACTTCAACTTTGTATGACATCTTACCAAGCTTCCTTTGGACTAGTTTTACCCTCCAATGTATCCACTGTTTTATGAAATTATATTGCTCATAAATTGTCTGTTATCCATATTTTTAAGATTTTATATGTTTACATTCTAGCCTGTTCTTGCCTTTAGCAGTCATCTCTCTCTCTATGTGGCAAGTAAATGTTTACTAAGTAACTTCTGTGACTCTTTTGATCTCCTGGTGCTAAAATAGTTTAATTTCTGAATTAAATTATTATAATCAATGCTAAGGTCCTTTTTGTCATTCATTTTCCATTCCTGATTTTCTATAGCACATTTAAATAACTCAAGGTTAAATCTTCTTAACTATGTGCCATCTTTTCCTCATTCTTATTCTTTTTTTTCATTTATCATAAATTCTGATCTTAGCTCTGAAGAATCAATGATCTACTATATACAGACAACTGATTTAAGGAGAACTGCTACTTCTGTAAGAAGTCTTTTTCTAACTTTTAAAATATAGTCAAACTCATTCTTTTTTATATTATTTGGTTCTCGCCATGCCCAGCTCTTACTAATTCTCTTTTTTAAAAGAAAGTGCTCATGATATAGAAGCATAAGTTTTCTGTGTAAATCCCAAGATTTTGGCTTTTCTCATTTCTTTTCGGGGACACCATGTTTTCCCATATATTTCTATCTATCCTCATTTGTCTCCACTTCTGCACTGATGTCACTAAGTACATATGTTGATTTGTTTTGGAATGTTTCTTAACAAATCCTTCATTTCCTACCACTTAATTCTCAGTAACCGATGCTGGTGCATGGGGTGAAACTGTTTTCAGGGTTGTATTTCTGCAAATGATGATCACTAGCGCTACAATAGGCAAGGAACAAATGAACTGTGAAATAATATTTTTTTCTAGCTTTGGGTTATACAAGAAAAGCCATTTTACTAACATTCCCCCCAATCTTTTTTGCTTCACCAAGAAGTACCTGTGAGCCATCCTTCCATTTATTTGCAACTTTCTTCTTACTTCTAAGTTTTGTTTACAGTAAGAATGTGAAAATTGATATGATTCAGATCCTCTAGAAAAATGCTCACTCACTGGTCATAGGACAAGGATCTCACATTTAGGAGAACCAACAATCAAATTAAAGTTTATTGATGGCCTAAGATTGTGAGTCTTAGCACCCTCTGTCCCATGCCCTGACATGCTGACGCCATCACTGCAGAAGCAGAAGGGGGTCCACATAGGACTGATGGGCATTTAAATTTTTTTCTAAGATTTAAGAGTTGTCATGGCCAAAAAAAGTTTCATTACTAAGATGTGTCTCCCAACGATTATCTATGGCTATGCAAAAAACTGAATAACAAAATCAAAAGTGAATGTGGTAAAATTACAAAACCAGGGTTGCAAAGAAGAGATATGAGAAGATATCCCCGTATCACCTTTTTACAGAAGTGGAGAGTCTATAAGCATGGCACATTGCACATATTTCAGACTTTTCCAATGTATTGATGAATTTCCTGACTTCTTTCTCATTTTTTGACTTTTAAAATATATTTTATATGATGGCTCTGAGGAAGGGAAAAGGAGAGGAGTATAGGGAGAAATTTCAATGACAAAACAAAGAAATAAAAGTTAATTCTAAAAAAGTTTCTCTATGACTTACCCTAAAACCACAACTGTTTTTAAGTGATATAACTATGAAATACAAGCCACTAATTTTCAAAATGCATTAAGCCCTAAAATTAAAATGAACATAATATAACATTAGTTTTTCAGGGCAAGCCTTATGCATATCAATTGTCACTGTACTGTACTAAAGAAGCAGACACAGAATGCTTGTTGAAATCCGTAGTGACTACATATTCTGAAAGTTATCTTTCTGAATAAATTTGGCTATCAGTTTTTCATTTTTCTCTCCCTCCTGAGAATACAAAATCAACTGTGGGGAGCAACAGGATAATTCACTTAGGGTTTTAAAATTTTTTTTGGAAAAAATAGAACTTATTCTCTTGGAATAAAGTTAGTTCATAGCTAAAATGAACTTCAGTTGCTAGCAGCCCAGGTAGATCATGATACATAAGCACAATGGTAATGTTTCAAGGGACAGAATTTAAAAGCTACTCCATTTATCAACCTAACAGCTTTATTATCAGTTTTTATTTTTATAATTAAAGTTTTATTGATTCCTATCATTTTACTATTGATATCCCATTCCAACCAAACATCGACCCTTCTTTTGAATAAAGGAATGAAAAAGCATGTATTATCAAAGTTCTGTGGGCAAAGTATTCTGCTAAATGATGGGGGTATTCCCTGCTCAAGGACCTCACTTTTTCATCAAAGGAAACAACACATAGAGAAGTTTTAGCTGAGAATCAGAAAGAACTCTGCAGTTCTTGAGAGCATAGAGGCAAGGTAAACTGTATTGCATCTTCGTTAATGTCTTTTCCATTAATCAAATCAAATCAATTTGTGACGTAGAACCACTTGACAGTACTAAGGTACAAGGGGGTCTAGGTAGAAAAACAGGTAAACAAAAAACAGCTGATCATTATGTTATTAAAATGACATGATCTCTGACTTAGTTTTAGCGTCCTTTTTGATTATTGTAATCACTATGTATACTATTTTGTTATTTCTATTTACTTCATTTTATATCAGTTAATAGAAATTTTCTTACGCTTCTCTGAAGTGTTCATATTTATTTCTTATGGTACAATAACATTCTGTCATCATCTGCCATATTTTTTTTGTTGTTTGTTTTCCAATTTTTCCTAACACAAATGGTATAGGATCTTTCTTTCTGTCTTTGACCTCTTTGGAGTATCTGTCCAGCAGTGAAAGTGTATGAGCAAGTTAGTGACTTTCTACACAATTCCAAACTGTTATTCCGTATGGTCAAACCAATTTGAAAGACTACCAGCAGTGTATTATGAATGTCAGTCATAATAAACCCACTCCAACACTGATTGTTTCTGTCTTCTGGCATCTTTTCTTAATTTGCTTTGTATGAAGTGAAATTATTAGCAATTTGGAACACTTTTTTATACAAACATGCTATTACATAAGTTAACAGGAAATTTAATAGTTCAATCTTACGTCTTTCCCTTCAGCAATCTCCCTCTTCTAAACTATTTCCCCCATAAGCTTTAGGGGTTTAATTGGAACCACAGAGACAGTCAATTTGGAATAAAGGAATGGTATTTCACTTTTAACCAAAGAGTACCCCTTTAAAATTTTTTTTAAAATCAGTCATTTTGAAAAGTAACTTAATGGAGAGAAACAAAGTCACGTAAGAATTCAAATGCAGATGAAGTTGGATCTTATTCATATGAGCAAGATTTAATGAAAATAACTCATTAAGGTCATTCTTTCTGGTGAAGGAGTCTTGGAAACCCTTTCAAGTAAAGCTTTGGTAGAGCTACAATATATGTCTTAAGAGGCTATTTATAACAAATTTAAGAGGATGCTTTTTTCCCCTTCAATAAAGATTGAAATTTAACTTTACCAAAATAACTGCAAAAGATTTTTGCAATTTTTTCACTTTAGGGACATGTTTTACAAGAAATATTTTTAAAATGTTTTTTACTTTCCTGAAGCAGAAACTTTTTAAAAATGTAGTTTTTAGAATGTTTTCACTTAGCTGTAGCCAAATAATATGGACATGTTTACCAGATTTGAATTTGAGGAATAAGTCACATGGTAAACGTACCACCATTTTGAAATGCATTAGCCTCCACTTGGGTAAGGATTTTAGCTTCTTATTGACAAGTGGGTTGGTATATGTTGGTTTCATTTTCTTTTTTATTAAAGCAAAAATAGTATCTAAATAGTATCATAAAGCAGTCTCTTATGTACAATGTTAGAAACTGCTAAATAGACAACTGAATAAAGACTTAAATGTTAAAAAAACACACATTGTTGACAGTTTGCCTTTCTTCTTTGGAGAACTGCCTGTTCATATCTCTTGGAGATTAAGTGAATTTCCCAAGGTCACATGCTTAAGAAGTGATAGAGCTGGGAACTGAATCCAGGTCTCCAGTTTAAAAATATTTTACCATACACCAAATGATTTAACTTGGAACAGAGGCAAATTTCAATGATCTAAAGAATTGCAGATAGCAAAGTTTACAACAGCATGAATTCAAATTTTTCAGTCTATTTTGTGGTCATCAAATTTATCCAATAAGAAAAGGGAAAATAAAGAATACAATCAAGTGAGTATCAATGGTAAGTACTACAGTATCACAGAACTACTTTTGTATTAATGCTAATGACCCAGATTATAAATGCAACTGGTATTCATGACAGTCTGCCATGCATTTCTGTACAGGTGCTCCATTTTATATAATTTAGCATTAAATAATAAATGCTTATAATGAAGGGTTACTATATCCAATTGTGGGAAACAGACAGCTAGATTCTTAACTCCTTATTTAAAGCCAATAGAAATAGGAAGAATGCAAATGTGTTAGCCTTAAAAATTCTATGACAGCCAAATTTATCCATGTCTCTCGGACTCCTAAAATTGCATAAGGCATACTTAAGGAACACAGGGATAATAAATAATGAAACATTTTTAGAGGATATCATTGTTAAGAAAAAAAAAATTGATGAATTTTTAAAAAAAATTCTTACCTCTTTATTAATTTCCTTACCAAAATTTTATAAGAACATAGCAACAGAGTATTGACAAATTTTGCAATAAGTGTTTCCATCAAATCTATGATGTCCTATTGAGATGGCTTCTGGAAAGAGAATACCATATAACTACGTAGCCTGAGCTGGACTGGCATGGGCTGAAATGAGTTTCATTTCATGAGAATGTGACTAAAAAAATTCAGATTGGATCAAGCTTTGGAAATCTAGCCCATCAGCATGTCTAGGCAGTTTGGATCAGGAATATAATCAAGAGTTTATTAAAGACTAGGTTGGTTCCAGGTCCTACTGGGAATTTATTTCTCTCCTACAAACATACCATACCACAAGACCTAATCATAGCTTGATTCAATGAACTGTATTCTCCTTCTTATCACCCAAGAAATCCAATGTTAAGATTGTCTTTTATTAAAAATAAAGATAGTAAACTAAGTTAACTGATAAATTCACTTGGAAAAAGAAAATATATCATCTTTCCTTCCAACCAATTTATTTTATAGAACTTGTCATTACGTCCTTAAACATAATGGTCTACTGGTTTTTATCGTTCAGTCATTTCAGTCATGTACAACATTTTGTGACCCCATTTGAGGCTTTTCTTGGTAAAGATACTGGAGTAGTCTGCCATTTCCTTCTCCAGCTCATTTTACAGATGAAGAACTGAGACAAAAAGGGTTAAGTGACTTGGCCAGGGTCACACACAGCAAGTAAGTGTCTGAGGCCAGATTTGAACTCAGGAAGATAAGTCTTCCTGGCTCCAGGCTTGGCACTCTATCCACTGAGCCACTTAGTTGCCAGTCTACTGGTAGGAAGAGTGATTCAAAACAAAATTCAAATTATAAGAGGGAAGAACAATATAAGCTGGCATTTATATAGTGTTTTATATGAACACTTTCATTTAATTCTCACAAGAACCCTGTGGAATAGGTACTATAGACATTATTATTCCCATCTTACAATTAAGAAAAACAAAACTCAGAGAGGTTAAATGATTTGTCCACAGTCACTCTGTGTCTTTATGACCACAAGGCCAGTTCTCCTTCTACCACATTACAAATGGTCCCAGTCCCAATTCTTTTCCAACATCTTAGTCTGATGCTACATTCATCTCAGTCTAGTTTAACGCCATTTTCTCCAAGTCTTCTGATTTTTTTCCCTCTATTCTTTTAATTTTTTTTCTTTGGGTGTCTTTCCTTTATTATTTAAACCCTTGGGTGCCCTCAGACATAGCTAAGGCATGACAATTATTTGAATCTTTGACAAATTTCACCTGCTAGCAGTTACAAGTCAGAAACTGACACTGCCAGGGACTCTGTACCCTCAGCAGCCTGTATTCATGCTATGCTAGTCACTCAGTCAAGAAACATTTATCAAGCACTTACTCTGTGCCATGTACCACACTAATCAATGGAGGTATCACAAAAGGCAAAAGACAGTCCTATCTCTCAAGGAGCTCAGAGTCTAAGGGAGGAGACAATGTACAAGCAGCTGTGTACAAACAAGCCATGTACCGGATAGACTGAAGACAATTAATAGAGGGAAGAGGAGTTCTGGAAAGGCTTCTTGTAGAAGGTGGGATTTTAGCTGGGACTTGAAGAAAGCCAGGAGACAGAGAAGAGGAAGAGAAATCCAGGCATAGGAGACAACTGGCAAAAATGCCCAGAGTCTAGAGATGGAGTATCTTATACAAGGAATCACAAGGAGGCCAGTGTCACTGAACAGCAGAATATTTGGGGAAAGGTATGAGATGTAATAAGACTGTAAAGGTAGGGTAGGAAAGGACAGGTTATGAAGGGCTTTGAATACCAAAAAGAAGATTTTATATTTGATCCTAGAGATGATATATTGTGAGCTTCTTGAGAGCTTCTTTTTGTATCCCCAGAACTTAGCATAGTGCTTGGCACAAAGCAGGTTTTTAATAAATGTTTATTGAGTAAGTGAGTGATAGGGAACCACTGGAGTGATACTCCACAAAACTTACTACAATTTCCTGAATGGTGAAATTTATTGAAAAATGGAAGCACTGTAGGATAACTCTGCAGTGACATTTTATATTCTATGTCCAATCCAGCTAATAAAATACAATGAGTAACAGTAACAAAAGAGACAACAAAAAGGGTAGCAAAGCATATATATGAGGACCCTGGTTCTCGGAAGGTCATGGTATGGGAAAGATAATAGGAAGGTCACAAGACTTAATGAAAGTAGAATTTAATTAATTTATTTGACAAACTAATAATTTACTAAGTGTGAGTATATATCATTGTGGATGATATCTAGATGAAAAAGACAAGTTTCTGCTCTCCAGAGTTTATACTCTAGGCTGTATAGTGAGTAAAACATTATGTTTGGAATTTAAAAAGAAGACCTGAGTTCAAATCCTGCCTCAGACGTTACCTGTGGTATAACCTGGAACAAATCATTTTTGCCTCTCTAAGATTCAATTTTGTCTCTCTAAGATTCAATTTTGTCATCTGTAAAATCTGAGTGTTAATAACAGCACTTATTTCATTCACCAGGTAGTTGTGAGGCTCAAATAAGATATGTGTAAAGCATTTAGCAAACCTTGAAGTATTAAATAAATATCAGCTATTGAAAAATATTAGGTCACAAATTATTATAATGCAAGAAAGCATGGGATAATTGTCATAAAGTAGGCAGAAACAATGTATTTTAGGAATTAAATTAAGGAAAAGATCACTTCCAGTCCTGCAGTAGGGAGGTGAGTGACAGACAATAGTGAGGGAAGACTTCATAGAAGATGGGCCATTTATCAATACCTAGAGAGGTATTAGATCTTAGATGAAAAACAAATGAAAAAAAGCACATTATCTCACAATCTACTTCAACATCCGATTAGAAAAATTATTGCCCCAGATGACTGACCTATTGGAAGTTCCAATCGCTATATTGTTCTTTATACTGATAAAGTCATGAAAAAAAATTTATCCTATTTATGGATCACAATGTAGAGGTGACTGCTTTAAGTGTTAAGAATACATAAGGCAGTCATCTCATCATTTCCTATCCAACTACACTCTTTGACTTCATCATGGCCTCTAAAAACTCATTAACCTGCAAGATCATATCAGCTCTGAAATTTAAATCTCGTCAGTATCCGCTGACCTCAGGGACCTTTCCTTCTGCTGACTGGGGAGGATGAAGGGTAGCTATCAGAGAGCTCCTCTCAAATCTTCTGTTTAGGGAGGGTGCCCAGGGAAGCCATCACATCATTTCCCACCAGATTGTACTCTTCTGGACTTTATCATATCCCTGCTTTCTCCCTTCCCCTAAACCCCTCTGCAGCTTCTCTCTATGCCTTGCCTTTATTTTTCTCCATCAGATTGTGAGTTCCTTCCAAGCAGGAACTATCTTTTGCCTTTCTTTGTATCCTCAGTGCTTAGCAGAGTGCCTGATACACAGTGAGCATTCAATAAATATTTTTTGACTACTGTCATAGACAAAAATGGACCCATCCTCAAAGGAGCATACAGTTCACTGAACACACTCAGTATGAGTCAAACTCTACATGCTTCCCTTGCTTACAGCTTCAGCATAAAAAAACTTTCGTATTAGATACCTTCATCTTGCATCAGATACAAAGAAGAAAATTCAAGTAAAAGAAATACAACATGAAAGAAAATTTTAAACTGTTACTTAGACTTACCCAAATTAGTTCATAACCTTTCCAATAAGTATTTGAGGTACTGTTGACCCTTCTGATCATTTACACTCTGCATTCAAAGGTTATTCAACCTCTCAGGTTCATTTAAACAATGAAAATTCTAGACTATCATCAAATGAAGAGAAGATGATTTGCAAATGGCAACAAAGAGACAGTTGCATGGAAAGACAAAACAAAGCAAAACAAATAGTATAGTTTGGTTCATTTTATTCTTCTAACAGCAGACTGATATTCTGTAGTATTCTAATAAACTGCTGTTAGGTCTGGAAAATTTTTTGGCTAATTCTTTCCTCTTTCCTTGCTGCAACTGGTTTGCTAATAGCTTCCTTTAACTGTAGAGTTATAATTAGAAGACAGTCACTGCTTTGCATAATCAAATTGTAATTGCTGTTTGGGTGAAATCCAACCAAATTAAGCATCAGTACCCTCCAAAAATACAAAGTCTGGCAAAACAGAGTAACAAATGCCATGCTCTAATAATTTGAGTTATCCAAGAATGCTTGTTTTATTGCTAATGTTTTTAAAGGATGGATGGCATATAGAATTGGAAGAACATTTTCTAGTTAAGAGCTAATAGTTTCAATCAATATTCAATATCAGAAAAAAATCATTCATATATATATATATAAATATATATATATATATATACATTTCCATACATCCAAAATCTCACTTATATTAGCACTCCTGCTGTTGCAGATCAAAATATTTTTGCATCCTGTATGATTCCTGTCTGTCTTGTAGAAAAGCCTCCACAAGGGATGTAGACAACACATTAGAGGACTAGCTCTGGTTTATATGTGTATGTTTTCTCCCTCTTTCCATGTATGTGTACATATATATGTATGTATATAACTATTAAACTATAAAAATAAACACATACATGTATGCAAACATACACGTCAGGTATAATTTTGCATAATATCAGGCTAGGATTCAGAAAGACCTGACTTCTAACGCCACTGGTTCTTATCCCCTGAGCATCATTAACTTCCTTATGCCTCAAACAACTCGCTGGGATTTATCTATTAAGTCAGAGTCAGGATTTACCGTGCAGAGGTGATGTAGGTTCCAGTACTGACAAAATCACAGATCATTTGTGAAAATGTGAATACAACGCACATATCTATATGAGCAGCCATATCCATTGATATGGAAAGAGGGAGTATATGTACACACAACAAACCACTAGTGCTGTCATAAAGGAGGGATTAAACAACGTACTCTAGGAATTAAGTTAAGGGAAAGAGCACTTCCAGCCTCGGGTGGGTGGGCATCGAGGCTGAGGTAGGAAAAAAGCACCTACACCTACAAAGTGCCAGGCATTGTGCTAAGCACCTTACAGATAGTAGGATCTCTTTTGATACTTACAACACATGGTGGTAAATGCCGTTATTTCCTCCATTTTACAGATGATGTAACTGAGGCAAATAGAGGCTTAAGTCACTCACCCACGGTAAAATAATGGTAAGGGGGGGCTTCTTGGAAGAAGTGGAATTTATCATGACCCACAAAGGTATCTGATCTCAAGCAAAAAAAAAGTACACTATGAGGGAAATGATCACACCAGATAACCAAACTGGCTATTGTATCTTTATATAAATGTTCTCTGATCATAGGGGCTGGACCTATAATTTTACTGCCACGGGAACACCTGGATGAAGAAATTTCCACCACCAACACAGGCAGATACTTTCTGTATAACTTCCAGTCTCCAAGAGCTGCCTAGGATGCCATAGTATATGTCTGTCTCTGGGGATAGGCCTCTAGCAATTCTGCCATGTTGCCTCTTAAATATTTTGTAACCCATATTAATAATAATAGACCACATCTCTATAGCACTTCAAAGTTTGCAAAGTGCTTTCATCATTATCTTACTTTGAACAAATCACTTAAACCTCTATTTGCCTCAGTTTCCTCAATTGTAAAACTGTAAAACTGAGGGCCTACCTCACAGGGTTGTTACGAAGATCAAATGAGGTCCTTTTTGTAAAGTGCTTAGCACAGTGCCTGTGAACTAAGTAGTAAAGTATTATCAGTCTGATTTTATACAGGAAGACACTGAGCCACAGAGAAGTAACTTGCAACATATCATATAACTAGGAAGAACCAGCGCCGAATTGAACTCTGGTCCCCTGACTCCAAGTCCAGAACTCTATCATCATCATCATCATCATCAATCATCATCATCAACTGTAAGCAGCTGGTTAAAATAGAATTAGTCAGTGACTTCATTAAAAAGAGGGAATCTGATTCAAAATAGGACTTATGGTACATGATATGAAAATTTTCAGGAAGAGCTAAAGATCACAGGATTTAGAACTGGAAAGAATTCTGAAGATCATCTTGTCTAATCTTCGCATTTTTATACATAAAGACACTGAGACCCAGAGGAGTGAAGGGACACAGGCAGCAAGTTAACAATGCCCAAGATTCAAACCTAAATCCTTTGACTCCTTCCTATTACTGCATCTGATAAGGAAGAACTTAGCAGAAGGATATGCAAAGAGATAAAGGCTTCAACCCTCTGTACATAAATGGTATGGATAAAACTCAACTTGGTGATTACATAAAGGGTTTATGCAATTTATCAGTCAGTCTTTCTAGTAACTACCAATTAATGATGTGGGTTTGTTTTCTTACTTTTTTTTGTTGATATTAGCATTTGTAAAGCATTCCCCAAAAATTATTGGGTTATTTACAAATGTTTTCTTGTAAATCTTTTAGATTAGAAAAATAAGCCCGAGAATATCACACAATTAAGCTCCAAGTATATGTATTATTAATTAGTACTTTTTATCTTTATAAGTTTTAATAGCTGGAAACTCACCAGAACAATCAGCAGCTGCACACAGAGCTCATATGCTAATATTTGTTCTTGGGAGATTTTACCTCTAAATATCTGCCCAGTCACACAGCTGACAGGCATGCAGTTACCGAGTGTAAGGAACTAAGTGTCAAAGGGGAATGTGTCAAAAGAACCAAAGAAACAATCTATGTCCTCTAAGAGATTTCAATCTAAGTAAAGTGAACAAAAAATACATTTGAAATGTTATTAAGAGATAAGAGCAATAGAAAAAGTAAAAAGCAACATAGCAAAAAGTGTGTATAATCATTTCATTTAGCACGGCTAATATTACCTAATTTACAACATAAATTATTTACAAATTCTCCCTGGTCTGCAGAAAAGTATTCCTATTCTTTCTCTCATCTTCTCTTTTTCTCCCCAGAAAGCATTAATGATAAAGTATAAAGGAACTCTCAAGAAATACTAAAGCTAATTTAATTAATATGGAGAACACATCATTACAAAAGGAGTTTTCAACGAGCCACATTCTCCTAGTTCTGATACAAGGTTGGCTATTTAAGAAAGCAGCAATCCTACTAAAATGATACCTCGCTGGCTACAAAAAGTTAAAATCTCTCTTTCTAAGAGAGTCCATGAATAAATCCCAGCAACTATTTTGCATTTGCACATTGAAGTGTTCCTGGTAATTACAAATCCCACTTTCCTGGTAGAGTTTGCAATTCTCCAAATGGCACCTTTTAAAATGAGCATTTACTAAATGATATACAAATCTTTGGAGATAGGAATAGAAAAATAAAGCATTCCCCGAGCTCGAGGAGCTTATCTTTATGGGGGGAAATAATATAACAAGGAATAAAAAAACCCCATAAAAGTATGCACAATAATATGTACAATATATACAAATAATATATACACTATATAGATAGTAATTTCAAGGAGAAAAAAAGCACTAAAAACTTGGGGGATCAGGTAGGCCTGTCTGTAGGAATCTTGGAGTTGAGATTTGAAGGGAGCTAGGCACTATGAGAGGAAGAGGTGCGGTGGGAAAGTATTTCTAGAACTGGGGACTGCTTGTCCAAAGTCATGGAGACAGGAAATGCAGTGTCCCAAACAGAGAATGGTGAGTAGTCCATGGATGTAATAGCAGGTATAACCAAAGATAATATGAATTAATCTCAGAAGATGGGTTAGGGCTAGACTGTGAAGGACTTTAAATACTAAATATAAACATCTGTGTTCTATCCTAGAGGCAATAGGGAACAACTAAATCTTCTTGAGCAGAGAATTAATATGGTCATGCTTTTGTAATAACAACTGGAAGTTTTATTGTTTCCTCTTGTATTATCAATAAAATGGAGAAAGATTACCTGTCTCCTTAAAAGCTAATTTACTTAAGACAAAATTGTGATCTATACAGAAGACTGAGGAAGGTTTAACTTTGTCATAAATAAGCATTCTAAAATCGACACAGTAGCATGTGTCAATTTGAGGGACAAAAGAAAAATAATCTGAAAACAGACCATTAAATTCACCTATTTCTTTATGCTTTATCATCATCAGAGAAAATGATCAATTTACTTCACCATCTGTTTGCCTAACTTGAAATTGTAATTCATACCACAGTGATGAAATAGTTGGATTACCAGAAACCTCAAATGATGAAAATTCAACTAAAATGTCCCTTAAGGAATTAATAAGTGTAAATCACATCTTGTCACTAGAGTATTCTGCTGTACATTAATGGATTTAAAACCTAATTAATTTTTCTACATCATTCACCAGTCTTGCTATAACCCTAGCTTGACTGTTATGCTTCTTAATTACATTTAGTGAATTTGAGAGGGTGGAAAAATACAATCAGAGAACACTGAAGAAAGGAGAAGTATATTCACTTTTTCTCCTCCTTTCATCATCACCTCTCTCCCCTTCAAAATACAACATTTCCTACCATGGTACCTATAACAATAATAATAATGGTTGACACTTCCACAGGCTCTTAACGCTTGCAAAACACTCTACATATTCAGCTTTATGGACAGTTTAATAGCTTTAAACTGCACTGAGACTTTTGGGACAACATTTGATTCTCATCACCATGGTAAGTAGGAAAGTGTACTTAAAACCTGTAGACCTGCAAAAACCTGAGATAAATGCATTAACAAATACAAAGGATGATATAACTTAAATAATTTAAATTCTAATACTGTAGTGTTGAATTGTCATTAAACTCCTTGACATTATTAAAGTCTACTCTTTAAAAGCTTAGAAGGAAAGAAAAGTAGAACTTAAGGTCTCAACTTTCTATGTATAACTTTATGTTTTTTTCTACTGAACAACCCACATTTACACAGTTTTCAGATGTGAAAGTAACCTGTAATTAACAAATCCTCAGGGAAAAAATTTGATCAACTCAAGGAAAATAAAAAAACCCAAACTTTACATATACTTTATTTGAAAGACAAGCCACATGAAGAATTCTAAGTAGCTAAAAACATGTAGCAGGCATATGAGAATTTAACACACTTGAGTAATTTGGCAGCAAAGATGGGGAAAACAAAGTGGTTTGAAATTTTAGAAAGTCTTACAAATTTGGCAAGACAGTAGAACACTGAAAAACAACTTCCAGGGAAGTTACTTTTGAACTAAACCCAAAATAGAGTTCAAACAATGAAAACAAGCTATTATCTTTCAGGTTTTTGCCCCCACCTCAATGTGCAATCCTCCCTGCCAATTTCTGAAACTTTCACCAAATCAAACCAAATATTCTCTCTATTAGCAACAAAGAGATTAAATTATGAAAAGGGCATGTGTTGCTTTTTAAAGATTCTTATCCTTGAACTAGCTGTCAGAAATTCATCTGTTTAAAATTAAATCTTTTTTTTAATCTTAATGTTTTGCTAGAAAAGTTTTTGCAACAAAATATGGTGTATATGTTAAAACTAAAGCAACTATCTGTTGTAGCGGCTCAAAAAGCATGTGAGATTTCTATTTGTTCTCTTTGATCAATCAATTTATTTTAAACTGTACTATCAGCATTTTAAAATTACATATTTCCTACCTAAACTTATTTTCTATTTCCTCTTTTGTTTGGTCCATTGTGATAAACTACAGTACATACATTAGAACTTTGATGTAAAGTCATTTAAATCAATGCTCCTGAACACCTCAGGTAAAGTGGTATAAGATAAAGTCAGTAAGCCTTCTCAGATAGATTTCAAGGTCAGCATGTCTTAGAGAGAATTTCATGCTATAACTGAGAAGCAACATAGTATGGAAGCTAGAAGGCTGGCTTCAGAACCAAGAAGAACTGGGTTTGAAGTGCTGCCTCTGACAACTAGTTGTGTGCCCCTGGATGAGTCACTTAACCTCTTGATGCTCCAGGCAACTCTCTATCACTATAAATTGCAGAGCAGGTCCAAATTAGCACTGGTAAAGGTAGTTTTCTTACCTACAAGTTCCCAAAATCAATGAAATAATAGATCCAGCCCCTATCCTGATACCTGACATTATCACAGAGAAAGACTAACATGCAGTCATTTTTTGTGCCTTTGTTCCTACACACTAAATGGGGGACAGATTATTCTATTTCCCCTCTTTTTTATTCCTATTATCCCCTCATCGTTTTTTGTTTTTTTTTTTGTTTTGCTTTTTGGAGGGCAATTGGGTTTAAGTAACTTGCCCAAGGTCACACAGCTAGTTTTTTTTGTGTTAAGTGTCTGAGGCCACATTTGAACTCAGGTCCTCCTGTCTCCTGGGCCGGTGCCCTATTCACTGCGCCACCTAGCCACCCCTATCTCCTCATCTTAAAGTACTGTTCCATCAATGTACCCATTCTACACAGGCTCCAACCACACAGCCTAACTCCAGCTCAAACGCTGAAATGTAGAGCAACCACCTTCATTTCAAGGACATCTTTTGGCAAGAAGCTTTTGTTCATCATCCTGGATGAGTGAAGAAGCACACTTTATCAGAACTTCTGAATGTTTTCCACAGAATTACTGAGCTAGACCCATAGATTTTTTTGCATAATAAGCACTTAATACAGCCATAAACACTTTTTGGCTGAGTGAGTATATGTTGTTCTTTCTTACCTTGCTGGAGGAACATCGATATTTGATGAAACCACTTTGCGTTTTTGTTCCAGGAGACAGATGGATCTAGTGTTCTCTTTTTCGTGTTCAGGGACTCTGTGGGCTTTTTTGGTGTCAGCTGTTCTCACATCTTCTGCCATGGCCAAAGGGAACAATTGTTGATAGGATATTTTTTTACTAAAGTCACGTTTTAAATCCTCCTGTTGAAAGGTGAAGGTCATTTCACGCTTAATGCTCCCAGCCTGTGAATTCAAACATAGAAATCATTATAACATTTAGTTACCAGCATTGTGCTCTGTGCTTACAAACAGGAGATGCAAAAGAAAGAAAACGTATGGGCCACGTATCTCAAAAACTTTAATGCATTTAAAGAATATATACACGAATAATGCTTTAGAACACAGACAAAGCAACCTACAAATGAGCATAAATCAGCAGAGTGCAAAGAAAGGATATACCTTTTAAGCAGACTTAATGAAAGGTCTAGGGACAATTCTATAAGGCTTTCAGGAGAACATGAGCTCTGAAGATCTGAAGGTATTAATCCTCTAAGAAAAAAATAAAACAAAACAGGTTTTTGGGAAAATGATTCTGTCAGGAAAGCAAGGGAGGAAGAAAGGAAGGAAGGAAAAAAGAAAAGAAGGGGAAGGAGAGAGAGGGGGAAAGAAAGAGAGAGAAAGAGAAAGAGAAAGAGAGATTCTTCCTTTTCCTGGGTATTAATCATTTTAATTTTTTTCCCTTCAAAACTTAATCTCCCTAGATGAAAAAGCAAAATAGCACAAATATTCAGTGAAACTTCATAAAATTGGACTCTATTAATTCATAAATGTATTTTGCTTACCTTTGCACTACTTATGAAGAATTTTTCTAAGTCAATTAAGAGTCTAAATAAGATTATAGAGAGAACGTTTAACACTAGAAGAAACAGAATTTAACAATACCTTGAAGGTGCAAGTTATATCAATTGATACATGCATTTTTTTTTTCTCTGCAAAGAAAATAAAGTAGAATGAAAATTTTTTATTTCACAGTAAAATTACAACAAAATTTTTGCATCAACTTTTGCACCTGGTCCTTCTAGTAATTAACTAAAGAAAAGATCAAATTGAACCAAGGCCATAATTGCTACCTCAAGCTTCACCAGGGCTATTGAAAAGGGTATGTCATTCATTGACATAAAGAAATCTCATATAAGTAAATAGTCAACAAATACAAGTTTAGAATAAAATTCCTCTTGAGGAGGATGGTGGAAGATTATGAGCATTATTTCTCATAAAACAAAGGAGAGGTATTAGAAAAAAATTAAGAACTGCTTGGTGAAAGACTCACTAGGCAAGGCCATTCAGAGGGCATTTAAGGATCAAACTGGAACCAAAAAAGCAAAAGATGGAAGAGATCTCGGGAGATTTCAATAAAAAAAAACTCTCCTCACCACTAGGAACAAGGAAGTTCCAATATTTGAATTTTAACCTCACTGTCCATTATATGCTTCCAGTAAAATTATAAATGGCATTGACTAAAACTTAGTGCAAATAAACTCAAGAAGGACCTGACTAGAGGCAACACAATTTTGAGGGTTTTGAGAGAAAAACTTTCTAAGTATCTGTAATGTTAATGGGATATAAGAGCTTCCCTGCCCATTAATAGGCCTCACAAGGAGCCCATTAAGGGAGGCTTGCCTATGGAAGGCTTGCTTGTAGGAAGGCTTTCACACCTTTTGCTAATTTCTAATTAGGCACTGAGTCACAAGGGTTGTGATACGTTCTGGCTCCGAGAAGAGTATATATACTCTGAGTTGGTATTTTGCTATGGAGGCTGGCTTATGAGAAGGATCTTCTGATTTCCTGGTCGAGATTTTGAGTGGCCACATGTTCAGAGCTCCCCGGCTGCTCAGATGTAAAGGTTCTCTCGATCTAGGGATGTATGTAAAGTGTATAGTTAATTCAGACAGTCAGAGCCCTGTCTTGGTCATTATTTCTCTGCTAGTATTTTATCTGCTTGTATTTTCTCTAAAGTTCAGGGCGCTGACTCTTTCCCTGAACTAGTGAATGTGATTAAAAAAGACTGTTGACCTCTTGAACATCTATCTTTCCTAGTAAAGCAGATCTAAGAACCTGTGCTAACAGCCATCCTGGGTATGCCAGTGTGACTGCTGCTACAGTATCTGAATGATAGCAAGATACCAAAGGTGTGGAATAAATTTCAGAATTTGTTCTTACCAAAATATAAATAACTAGCAATCTATGTGCCTAGTTATGAAAATTATCTTGAAAATTATAAGGCACCTTTGATGAGGGGAGCAGTAGTGAACAAACTCCACCAGTGGCAGTGCATAGCAGCCAACATTTAACCTCATGTAGTTGACCAAACTGTAGCTGTAGAGAATACAATATCCCACTGTACTCACTGTTCATTAATTAGAAAAAAGCATCTGTCTCCCTATAGCAAAATCCTACTTTAAAGTTTCTACTTCTATGAGGTGTATCCCATGCACATGTTAAAAAGTCATATAAAGGTAAAATAGTATAAAATAAAGTCAATAACCTTCTTAGATAGGTTCCAAGGTCAACTTTAAGATTCCTTAAAAGTTAAAACAGATATAAGCTTGTTTTACAATTTTCTGATCATTGATATCAAGCAAGGCATAAAACAAAGAAATGAACGTTGGTTAAATGTTTTTCAGTATCATGGAGAATATTAGCATAAAGTCCAAGTGTAAGAGAGACAACAACTCCTCATTTGGTGATGTCATTTATTACCTCTGATTTGTGAATGAAATGAACTAATTTCTTTATAGCCCAGAATACTGCAAAGGATCATGGAATCTTAAATCTAGAGATAAAAAGGACTTCAGACACAGGCTGGTCTGCATTTTGTGCCACAATGCCTTCTGCTCTGCTCTCCAGCAGAAGGTAAGCTCCTTCTTTATTTCCCTTGCACCTGGCATAATGTCTCATATTGTAAACATCTGATAAATAATTCTTTTGAATTGAATAACTAATTTACTTCCTAAGTTGTGGTATATAATTTTTTTTTTAACAAAATGAAAGTGGTTGTTAAATGCTGATCCTTAGACACATTTTAGAAAGTAGTGTGCATTAGCTACTCCAGGGACTATTTCTCAGGTGTCTTATAGGCAAAATTTATGTTGGGAACCAGATATCAGATGCTAAGAGGTAGTACTACTCATCCAGAGCTCACTGTACCTTTGTTATGAAGACTGTGGTGTAAAATCATTTGTAGACAACCTCTTCTGGGTTGAGGTTTTGAACATTGCAAAGCAGTGACCTCAGTGGGTTGAAATTATAACTAATGCTTACTGCTTTTGTAGCCTTGGCAAAGTTAATCTCTCTCGACCCCCTAGACCTTAGTTTTCTAATCTGTAAAGGAAGAGGAGGTATGAACTACATGGCCTGTGAAGTCCCTTCCAGCTCTATATCTATGATGGATAATCTACTCAAAGTCAGCCCTTGACACAAGTCTTTTGAGGGAAGACAGAGGAGGCATCACATTGCAGTGGAGAGTGCTGGATTTGGGGCTGGAGGACTGTTTGAATCCCAGTTCTGTCATTTAACTGGCTGGAGGATTTCATGCAAGCCACTTAACCCTCTAGGTCTCAGATTCCTCATCTGTATAATGAGAGGGTTAGACTTAGATGGCTTACAAATTTCTTCCCAGCTCTAAATTGAGGATCCTAGGGTGAAATTTGTCTTCAGAAATATCCTTTACAATCTTTTAGTGTCCTTCATTCCCCTAAAGCAGGGCTATTCAAAATGCTGCTCAGCTGCCATTATAATGGCATCTAACCTCCCTGCTCCACTCCTCTTGGCAGCACTCCATATTCCAGAGCTTTCTTTATTTCCAGGTCTTATAAAAACTTAGTTGAATTATGTCCTATTCCTACAGTCCTACCCTCTATTAGTTGACAAGAGGAAGTATTAAATTGATCAGAAAAACTTCTACTGCTTTGCTAGCTTTTGATCTCATTCTTCTGCTCACAAACCCTCACAGTCTCTATTACCTCCCTAATGAAGTTCAAAGTCCTTTGCCTGGCATTCAAAATATTCCACAGCTCTTTTAAAGTGCATTTCCTATGACCTCCTTTCATTCATATTCTAGTAAAATTGGACAGTTCTAGACTCTCCACTATATATTGTGTTTTTCTACCACTATGTTTTAGGTCAGACTGTTCCTTGGGCCTGGAATTACTTCATACCTTCTTTGTTGATTCCTAAATATGTGTGCGTGTGTGTGTGTGTGTGTGTGTGTGTGTGTATGTGTGTGTGTGTTTGGAAGACTGGGTCTCCCTATCTTACACTGTAAGCACAGTGGCCACTCATAGAACCAATCCAACTACTGATCAGTATGGGAGGTTTGACCTGCTCTGTTTCTGTCTTGGGCCAGTTCACCCCTCCGTAGGCAATATGGTCCCCACCATCCTCATGACAGTCCATCATGTATGCGCCAGACTTTAAAACAGATACTTGGTTGGTTTTAGCTCACTGTAGCTTGGCCTCCATAGGAACAAGTATTATAAGCATGCACCATCATTACCCATCCTTTTAAGACCAATTCAAATCCCACTTCATCCAGAAGTCTTCCTCTTTCCATCCCTAACCCTAAGCAATACAAACTTCCTCTTGTACTTTGTTCTATGACCATCTAATACATTTAATGAGTAATACTGTGTACTATAAATATCCGTGTTGGTGTTTTATTCCCTTAAAGAACTGTAAATTCTGAAAACAAGAGCATAGGTCTTAACCAAAGTATGGATTACTTAGAACCTAAGACAGCACTCTGCAACCAATAAGTGCTTAATAAATGCTTCTTAAATTTACATCTTAGCTAGTTATGTGTTATTCCAAACAGCATAGCATTTTTACAGTTAGAAATTATTTATCCCAAGAAAAATGCTATAGAACATAATTCAAATGATGACTAGGAACAGGGACTGGATCTGTAAATTGGCTAATGTAGAGAACTTCCTGGTGAGGAAACTTCTTCAGCCAATGCATATTGGCACTTTATACAAAGTAAAAACTTAAAGAACTGCCTAGGACACTGAGAGGTTAAGTGACTTTTTCAGGGTCATTCAACTTACATGTGTCAGAGGTGAGACTTGAATCTTGGTCTTCTTGGCTTGGAGGCCAATTCTATCTTGTACTCCACACTATCTCTCATAAAGCATCTTTAATTGTGGTAATTTCAGGCACCATAAAAGAATAAGAAGGGAGATCCCCTATGATTCTATGATACTTTTAGGCAATCAGGTAACAAAGTACTGCAAGAACAACCATTTTATGAAGATAATAGTAATAAGAATTTCTCATCTATACTGAAATCACTCTGAAGACTTCTACCTAACAACCACAAGGAAGGAAAAACCAAATTGATTAAAAAAATGCCTATGACTCAGACTGTGATATGAAATTAGATGAATAACAGAAACCAGCTTTCAGTATGCAGGTCTTAGGCACTGAAAATGGACTATGAGTTGGGCCCAGAAATGAACAGGAGGAGAGCTGGCTGGATTATCTCTAAAAAATTATACAGTTCTTTTCATAACATCAAGTTTCTCCATGGAAACAAAGACCCAGTCTTTTAATGTCAATATTCTTTGGATGATATTGTATGGTTGCAAGTCACAGAACACTACAAACTCTAAAAAACCAAGTTGAGCATCACCCAAAATACAACAGAAATGTGCATGGTGGGTGTAAACAGGCACAGTCCCATTACAAACAAGGAACTGTGAAAGAAAAGGATAAAGGATATCAAAGAAATGAATGATATTTTTAAAACAATTATCTGGTTACATTCATTTCATTGAGAGAAGCAAAGACTCATCTTTTTAAATTATTGTTGCTGTTCAGTTGTTTCAGTCAGGTCTGACTTCTGGTGACTTCATTCAGGGTTTTCTTGGCAAAGATACTAAAGTGGTTGGCCATTTCCTTTCCAACTCATTTTATAGATGAGGAAACTGAGGCAAACAGGATTAAGTGACTTACCCAGGGTCATACAGCTAGAAGTATTTGGGGCCAGATTTGAACTCAGGAAAGTGAGTCTCAGCACTCTATCACTGTGTCACCTAGCTGTGCTATGTTTTTAAATAGCAACATTCTTTTGCTGTTGTACAGCTTTGAGTCATGCATCACTACAGTTTCTGAAACTGAGGATCAACCAAAGGACAAGGAAGAATTGTATGGTGGATACTGGCAAGCAGCAACATACTAGAGATGAAAAATTAGGTCTGAGAAGTGGTATAAGGAAAATTATCTAAGAAATGTATGACAAAAAAAGAGTCATGTGGCAAGAACAAGAAATGAGAGACATCTATAGAGAAGTATTTTAGGTTATATACTTTGGAGGGAATGCTGACAATTTCCCCAAATTAACAATTTTACTGACTTTGGCATTAGTTTACATCTTAAAAGCCTAAATAATTTTAGGAACTGAAATTTTACATCTTAGGCAAATCACTAACGACAATATTCTTTTGGTGATATTGCACAGTTGTCAATCATTAGTGTGAATTATCGCATCTTTGTGAGGTAGCTAAGTAGTTTAGTGGATAGAGTGCTGGACATAGAGTAAGGAAGATTTAGGTTCAAATCTTGCTATGGACACTTAATAACTGTGTGACCCTGGACAAGTCACCCACCTTCCCATTCCCCAGGTTTCCTCCCTCATCTGTAAATGAGGACACTAATAGCACCTACCCCACAGGGTATATGGAGATATGAGTAGTGTTCTGTGACTTGCAACCATACAATATGGTAGGTCACAATCAAATAAGATAACACGTGTACTTTGCAAAACTTAAAGCACTATATAAATGCTAGCTGTCACTATTATTAATACAAAAGTACAATTTCTCAAGGACAAACTAGCCCATTTTCCTCTTCCTATTTAACCCCCAATCCCACACATTATTCATTTGCATTGTCTGGCCAAGATGCTTATACTAATGGATGATCTTTATAAGTTGTTTTTTCAATGGCATACAATAGGCTAGGCAATAGGCATTCATAAATTTATCCCTGTGGTTTTTCCTTGGTGGATTATTAGACCAAACTCTTTAGTTTGTGCTCTTACCACATAACCAGTCAACTTTTGTAAGCTCCGTGCCAGTCACACAGTATGTGCCTGATAAATACTTGTTCAATGAATCATAACAGACCATGGACAACCTTGCATATCAGGCTAAAACCTTTGGACTTTATTCACCAAGGAGTTATTAAGGGATTTTGAGCACAGGAATTATAACAGCAGATCAGTATATAAGGATGATTAGCCTAGAAGTGCTGTGAAGGATGTGAGAAGAGAGTGGAGGTGGGAAGAGTTATTCCAAGACTAATGGAATAATCTAAGCAGAAGGTAATGAGAGCCACTACTAGGGTGATAAAAGGGATCAGAGGAGGGAATGGTGAAAAATTCTGCAAAGATGAAAGTGACAGAACCTGATAACTAACTGGATATGAGAGGTGAGGAACAGGAAAGAACCATGACAACCACAGTGTTTGCCAAACTCCTTCCATTTATTAAAAAATCTAAAATTCTATAACTTCCAGGCAGCTGCTGTCAGAGTAACATGAAGTAAAGGAGCAATTTCTTTTTTTTTTAATCTTTTTGTTTTTTTGCTTTTTGGAGGGGGAATGCAGGGCAATTGGAGTTAAGTGACTTGCCCAAGGTCACATGGCTAGTAAGTGTCAAGTGTCTGAGGCTGGATTTGAACTCAGGTCCTCCTGATTCTAGGGCCAGTGCTCTATTCACTGCACCACCTAGCCTCCCTTAAAGGAGCAATTTCTTCCCACCTTGCTGACACATGCAGCACTTTCCACTCTGAAACTATAAATGGCTGTACAGAGGGTCCATCTTCAGCACCTAGGACAGGGATCTATACATAGCTGGTGCTTTTAAAATGTTTGCTCAAGTGCATTAAGTTCACTATGATCTCATTATTAAGCAAAGAGGACCAAATATGACCAAAAACAAAGATAAAAACTATAAATGTCATGATCATGCGAAACTGAGTTCTTGGTCACAGAATCTTCAAGTTGGAATAATCGATTATGGAATCTCATCTTTTTCTTTTACAAATCAGTAAACTGACCAGAAACCCAAGGACAACAAGGCTTTCTCAGTAAGAGAGGCAGAAAGTGGTGATTAAAAATATTTTGCTAACAGCTATAGGTATAATAAGTACTAACTGTTAACACCTAATAAGAAAGGAAAATGACCATGTGGACTTAAGCATAAAAAGGCACACTTGTCTTGGAAGTTGGCAAGGGTACTTTATACTAAAATCCACAAAAGATTATAGTGTATCCCAAGACCAAGGATTAATGGATGAGAAAAGAATTGTCCATAGAACCTAGAGTATATGCCATGTTTCACATTTCTGTCTAGTTATACCAGCAGGATTTCCATTGTAGAGGCAGTGAAAAAGCTTGAGGAATTCCCCGTTATTCTCTAATAAATTAGAGAGGAAAAAATATGCTTAAATGGAACTTTAGAAATTATTCAAGAAAGAAACGAGGATAAAAAAGATTCCATCAAGGCAGAAAGGAACTGGGACAAAGAAAAAACAGCTATGAAACACCACTAGGTATAAGAATTCACTCCACAACAGGTTAATCCAGCATCTGCTTTGGTAGGGGAGTTTTTGTTCATTTTAAGGTCCTTCATCATGAGTTCCTTATTACAATAAAATCATAGGCCCTGCCCCCCAAAAGGAAATCTCAAAGTGGATAGGGCAAGAGATGTAGAGGCAGAAAGGCCTGAGTTGAAATCCTGGGTCAGATACTCAAGTCAACACATCAAGTCAAAGAGTAATCACACATTTATTAAGTACTAGCTAAGCACTGAGAACACCAAGAAAGGTACAAGATAGTTCCTGCTCTCAAAGAGCACACAGTCTAATGGGAGAGACAACATGCAAAGAACTATGTATAAACAACAGATATACAGGATAAACTGAAGATAATCAACAAAGGGAAGGCACTAGCATAAGATTTTGTGTAGAAGGTGGTCCAATAGCTGAGACTTGGGAGTTAGGAGACAGAGAGGAGGAGGGAGGGAATTTCAGGCATAGGGGTCAAAGTGAAAATGTTAGAATTTGGGAAATGACTCCAAGTTTCTGGTGCAAGGAATAGCAAGGAAACTATTGTCCCTAGGTCAGAAGACATGGGGTTTGGGGAGGTAAAAAGAGTAAGAAGAATGGAAAGATAGGAAGGGTTTAGGATAGAAATACTGGCTCGCCAACCCTGGTATGCCTAGATACTCATTAGCTGTGTGATCCTGGGCTAGTCATTTAATCTTTCTGGGCCCAAGTCTGCTCAGCCATGAAATGAAGGGCTTAGACTCAGTGACTTCTAAGTTCCCTTCCAGGGGGGCAGAGCCAAGATGTGGGAGTAGAAACAGCATTTCCCCACGACTCTGGCTTCTACCTCCTCCAGCTTCCACCTCCTCCTACCAATACATGTAAAAAATGACTCTAAACAAACTTTACAGCTATAGAACCTACAAAGTGACAGAGAGAAACAAATTTCCCGCTGAAGGAAGCCTGGCAGGCTGGCAGGAAGGGTCCATTGCAGCACAATGGGAGCCAAGCACAGTCCTGACTGAGCAATGGTTTTAGCCCCAGGGCGGCCCCAACCAGCCCCGGCTGGAGTGGACTTCACAAGAGTAAATCACCAGCAGCTGTAGCAGCTTCGTGACTTCTCAATCCACAAATGCCAAAGACAAAGTAAAAGGTCAGTGTGGAACTTTGTTCAAACAGGGGGAGCACAGTCTAGCTGCTACCTCTGGAGTGAGAAGCAGAGGAAGCACAGTGATTGCAGTCGCTGCCGCGTGGCTGCTTCCAGACCTCCTGGCCTGCAGATTGTACGGGGGCCAAGCGACCATCCAGAGGGTAATACGGGTCTTGCTTTGACCTGCTTGGATCCAGATCGTGGTCTTATGTGGTGGTCTTCAGGTGTGTGACCAGTGAGCCAGTACTTGTGGGGGCTGTAGAGATGGCACCCTCCTAATAGCTCCGGCAGCTGCAAAAACCCCAGCAATTTGGGATGTAGCTCTCTCCATTTTGCAAGCAGAGTTCTACTGTGGCAAAGAGCTCAAAAGTCAAATAACTGGCTGCCAATATGAGCAACCAACAGAAGCACAAACAGATGATAGAATCCTTTATTGGGGACAAAAAGGATCAAAGCATAGAATGGGAGGAAGACAGTGAAGTCAGAACTCCTGCATCAAAAGCCTCCAAGAAAAATATGAATTGGTTACAGTTCATGGAGGAACTCAAGAAGGATTTTGAAAATCAAGTAAGAGAAGTAGAGGAAAAATTGGGAAGAGAAAAGAGAATGATGCAAGAAAATCATGAAAGTGAGTCAACAGCCTGCTAAAGGAGACCCAAAAATACACTGAAGAAAATAACGCCTTAAAAAATAGATTAACTCAAATGGCAAAAGAGGCCCAACAAGCCAATGAGGAGAAGAATGCCTTAAAAAGTCGAATTTGCAAGATGGAAAAAGAATCTCAAAAGCTCACTGAAGAGAATAATTCCTTCAGAACTAGAGTCGAGCAAATGGAAGCAAATGACTTTATGAGAAATCAGGATACTATTAAACAGATCCAAACAAATAAATAAAATAGAAGACCGTGAAATATCTCATCAAAAAAAACCACTGACCTGGAAAATAGATTCAGGAGAGACAATTTAAAAATTATTGGACTACCTGAAGGTTATGATCAAAAAAAAAAAAGAACCTAGAAAGCATCCTTCAAGAAATTCTCAAGGAAAACTGCCAAGATATTTTAGAACCAGAGGGCAAAACAGAACTTGAAAGAATTCACCAATAAGCTCTTGAAAAAGATCCCAAAAAGAAAACTCCTAGGAATGTTACAGCCAAGTTCCGGAGTTCGCAGATCAAGGAGCAAATATTACAAGCTGCCAAGAAAAAACAATTTGAGTACTGCGGAAACACAATCAGGATAACCCAGGATCTAGCAGCTTCTACATTAAGAGATCAAAGGGCCTGGAATATGATATTCTGGAGATCAAGGGAGCTAGGATTAAAACCAAGAATCATCTACCCAGCAAAACTGAGTATAACATTTCAGGGGGAAATATGGTCATTCAATGAGGTGGAGGACTTTCAAGCATTCTTGAGGAAAAAACCAAAACTGAATAGAAAATTTGACATTCAAATACAAGAAACATGAGAAGGTAAACATGGAAAAGAAATCATAAGGAACTT
>CM053587.1:135901922-135949802 GCA_028646515.1 Pseudochirops corinnae | reverse complement strand
ATAGTTCCAGATTGCTCTCCAGAATGGTTGTATCAATTCACAACTCCACCAACAATGCATTAGTGTTCCAATTTTTCCACATCCTCTCCAGCATTTGTCATTTTCCCGTTTTGTCATCTTAGCCAATCTGACTGGCGAGATGGCTACCACTCTTTCTTATCTCAGCTTTTGTTCTTTCTTGTGTCCCCATCTCTAGTCACTTTTCCTTTGTTTCTGAATCTTTTCACAAAAGGCTGGCTGTTTATAGACAGACCTCAACAGACAGAACACTCCTGTCCTCTTTCCCAGTAAATCACTTGGCCACTGGGTCTATGATTCTCAGTTGCTTTCATCACTACTCTCAGATTCCTTCAATAAACACAGAGATGCCAATCTGTTTCTTTCAGTGTCTAGGAAAACTATTTGATACTTGAGGATAAAGCCAATCTGAACTACTCTGCCCCTTAAAGTAATCTGTACTCTCCTACCTCACTATCATGGCCACAGTTCAAGTTATTCTTTCTGCTTGCGATGGGCTCTTTCTATTGGATTCTGATATAATTCTTTAAAATACAACTCGAATGCCACCTCCTCAAAAAAGCATTCCCTGATTTACTACAACTCTCTTATTTGCATTTGGTAACAAGCTTCCTATTTGGACCTCATTTGTTGATTTAATATATCAGTGCCTGGTATGCTACATAAATGTTAACTATCGTCATTATTAATATTATTATTATCATATACACTTGCATATTACAGATTTGTCCTACTCCCTGTATGCTCCTTGAGGGAAGAATTTACCTTGGGTGACTTCTCTTAATTTTGTATTAGTCTGCTCAAAGACTAGCATGGTGCTTTGATCATTTGTCATTGTTGCTAAGGGTATAGAAATGCTGGTTTTCATTCCAATATTTAAGGTTTTCCTGTATATCTGAAATTCTCATGCAATCTGGAAATTCACTTGGCAAAATGTTGTACTTCCAGAAAATATGACACTCATGGAATTCTTTAAATGTGTATTTCTTAGGAAATGAATTGTTTAGTTTCATTTGTCCTCTTGATAGAAATAGAAGTGACACTAGTAATAAAATAATGAATTGTTCTCTAGTTGAACTTTTCATTCTTATCTCAGAAGGGTAAATAAGTGGTTATTTTCAAGGGCAATTTCCTTCCCCTGACCTTGAAAACCAATGAAATTATGCAAAGAAAAAACACTTTATTTTCATTAAGGTTTTTAAATATCTTGTTCTCTATGATAATTTTTTCCCCTATACTAGCAGAAGTGATCTCAACAAGGGAGAAAGGGGAAGCTTCTTAAGAGATTAATGGGTTTGCATGGGAATTCAGTTTTTTAAAAGACAAACACAAAAGATAAAAGGAAAGATAGAACCTACAAAAGAGTTATCCTATTCCACAAAAACAAGGTCAGACCTTCAAAAATCCAGAAGTAGTTGAAGCTGGTGATGAGTTCTAAGGACAACAAAAGATTTGTTTGTTTGCTTGCTTTTGGCTATATTTAGGCCAAAAGAAGGATCATAGAAAAAAAATAACTGTTTCAGAGTGGATGGGGTTGATAACATATTACAGTGAGAAGGCTGAACCACTTTTTATACTCCAAAAAGAAGCCCTTGGACTAAGAACGATGGAGAACAGTAAAACAAAAATTGTTAGCAGCGAATGGTAACCTAAGTTAAGTAAGAAGACAGTTATGCAGCATGTAGCTGTTATCAATGAATTTTAAGCACTCAGCCTAGATGAAATATATACATCCTAGTGTACTGAAAGAAAATGTTATTGCTGAGCCACTGTCAGTAATCTTTGAAAAATCTTAAAGAAAACAAGATTGTTTCATTTTTCAATAAAGGAAAAAGAATGGCTATACAACTACTATAGAATACTAAATTGAACTTCTATTCCTGGCAAAATTCTAGAACACACTGATAGGTGGATGGTTTACAAATACTTACAAAGAGAAGAAAAATAATTAAAAGCAAGGTTTCCACAAAAATAGGTCATAGCCCTGTAATCCTATCACTGGATATATGTCACTAAGGATATGGCATCCTAAAATATTAAGAGAAGCACTACAAAGAAGTAAAAATAAAATGGGGGCTCATCAATTGGGGAGCAGTTGAATAAATTTTGGTATATGACTCTAATATACTCTTACTGTGCCATATGAAAATGATTACTATGAAGAATTCAGAGAAATATTAGAAGGCCTACATGAACTGATATGGACTGAAGTAAAAAGAAACAGAACAATATATATGATGACTATAATCATGAAAATGAAAAGAATACTAAAAGAAAGTCTAATTCAGAGTGAGTGTCATAACCAATCTTGATCCTGGAGAAGAGCTTATGGAATGTATTTCCCTTTTCTTGGCAGAGGGACAAAGACTACAGGAACAGAATGGTGAATACATTATCAGTTGGTCACTGTATTGGCTGATTTTACCTCACAATCTGTCTTTGTTACAGAGGAGGGTTCAATTCAAAGGAGAAGAGAGGCATATCCAAAAAAATTGTGATGTAAGAGCAAAAGGCATCAACAATTTTTTTAAAGCAATTCATGCCAGACTAACTTTACTAGACTAGTGGAGCAGCAGAGTATATACCATGAGTTTAGCAAGGCATTTGACAGTCTCTCATGCTATGCTTGTAGATAAAATTGAGGACTATGGACTACAGAACAGTATACTTGGGTGGATCTGGATGTGGCTGAATGATCAGACCCAAAGAGAGGAAACATTAATGGTTCTTTGCCAACTTGAAAGGTGATCTTTAATGATCTCCAGCTATTTTTCATTGATAAAAATAATGATGAGCAGCACAGAACCAATTTCTTGGCTACAGGCATAGAGGGTATGACTGTCAAATATGCAGATGACAAATGTGGTGAAACAACTAACACCTTATATTGCCAGTTAGACTCTAGAACAGTGGTTTTCAACCTGTGGGTCGTGACCCCTTTGGGGGTCAAATGACCCTTTCACAGGGGTCACAGGGGACCCCTAACACCATCAGAAAACACATATTTCCCATGGTCTTAGGAACCGAGACACTGCTCCTCTATCCGTCTCCAGGCGGGTCTGCCCACATGCAGATACACCCACAAACGAGTATTAAAGGGTCATGGCATTAGGAAGGTTGAGAACCACTGCTCTAGAAGAAATTAATTAGGCTAAAACAATGGGTCAGGTCTAATAGGGTGATTTTTTTTTTCAAAACTAGGTCAATGATTTTACTGGCCTAAGGAACTTTTAAGGAGTAAATTCCCTCTATTAATGCAGCTCAGCACCTGCTCTAAAATGTAGTGTTAAATTGATGCCTGGGTTGCTGAGCAATATCTAATCAATATGTTTCAGAGGCATGACTTCAATCCAAGTCTTCTTGAATCCAAGTCCAGCTCTCTTTCCAATATGCCACATTGCTTCCCAAGATGAAATTTAACAGAGAAAACTGTAAAGGCCTACACTTAGTTTCTAAAAAACTAATTTCACAAATGCAGGGAGGAAAAGGTCTGGTTAGATAACACTTTATGTGGAAAAGATGTGGAGTAGTAGACTGCAAGTTCAGTTAGTCAGAAGTGTGACACAGCAGCCATAAAGTTTAATGCTAACCCATGCTACTATATGAAAAAAGCTATATCCAGAAAAAGAGACTGAATACAAGAGTCCAGAACTGCCAGAAGTGAACTCAGGACTCCATATAAGATCTGAATGGGGAAGAATTCCCACTAGAATTAAACTAGAATTAACTAGATTAGGCTAGAGGGCAATCAGGAGGTTGAAAAGGCATGAAAAGAGGTCACAAGAGGAGAAGGAAAAAAAAAGTAGAAAAGGAGAAAATACAAAGAGGAAGAAGAGGAGAAAGATGACCCAACTGTTCTCTTGTTCTGCTTGGCACTATAGGGTGAAACTAGGAGCAATGGGTAGAAGTTTCAAAGAGAGGATTTAGGCTGGGTAAAGAAAAAACTTCCAAATATTAAGAACTATTCCAAAAGGAATGGGACTGCTTCAGGATGGAATGAGTTACCCTTCACTAGCAGTCTTCAAGCAGAGGAGGGATGAGTTCTTGTTAAAGAGGGATTCTTCATACAAGCTGGACTATATAATACCCAAGAATATTTGTTGAATGACAAAAGCCAAAGCATTACATAAAATATATTCATTCTCTCTTTCTATCTTTCTGTTCCCCCAACACACACACACACACACACACACACACACACACACACACACACACACACACACACCCATGGTTTATGAATAGAGAATAGTCCTAAGAATCAGGAAAATCTTTGTTCAAGACCCACATCTGATATGTGGGCAATTCTCTAAGATTTAGAACAGCTGAAAATCTCATCAGTAGGAAGATTTTCCTCCCCAGAAGTTCCCTATAGTAATGAAACCAAAGATACCAGCTAAAAATTTAAAAACACACACACACATGCATATATACACTTATGTTTCTATATGAATTCATAAATTTGGTCCAGACCTATTACTTCAATGGTATAGGGAATTCCCTGACTACACATCCCCTCCACTAAAGCAGATTACTTGTAATTAATAATCCTAGGGAATTACCTGAAATGACAAGAGGTTGAGTGGCTTTCCCATATCATATAGAGAGTGGCAGTAAGATCTAAAATTCTTCTCTGTGCTCCAAGGCCAGTCATCTTTCCACTATACCATTAAACTTCAAAAGTTAATTTTTTATTTCAATCACATTACATTATTCTTGCAAACCACTGACTTCTTTCTACATACCCAGTCTAGAATCCTTCCATAATGTATACATAGGGTTGTGTGTACATGTATATTATCCACAGTAATTTACTATAAGAAAGCAACACTTCAATATTCAATTACATGAGAATACAACCAAATTAATGAGTTCACTTACAAATACAATTTAGAATTTTGATTGCCATGAACAGCTTTTGTTTCTCCAGAGAAAGCAAAACAATGCATCTGGGAACACTGTTGGAACACTGTTATTTCTAACAAGAAGTGAACAGCATCTATTTGTAAGGTGAATCTGTTTGAATGATGCCTTTTCTGAATTGGTTGCTACTCTGTAGGATAATCAGTGAAGCTAAATTAGCCTTTATTCAACACAAAAGCATCAGAATTTTGCTGTCATAGCAGCTCACTCAGAAGAGGGTGGTTTCTGACATCAGTCCACCTACTTGTTCAGTGTGTTCTTCTACCTGCATTCAAGTGAACTCAAAACAATAACCACCTTCCCTAGATATTTACTGTATTAAATATGGCATCAGGTAAATGCTCTAGCAAAGGGCTCAGCTACCCATCTATGACCCAACCAGTCCTTAGAGACTGATTCTAAAGAGAGCCTAACCCAGGCTCCTAAGAATAGCTTGTAGAGGCTCTTTGGTCTCTTTTGGTCTGGTCTCTTTGCCTGCCAGGTGACAGGTCTCTGGACTGAAATCACCTCTCTTTTGGCCTATAGTACCCAGATCTGCATACCTAGGCTTCAAGGAGTAGATCAATTCTCTTGAATAATCATTCCAAAGAAAACTTCCACTAACCACACCCAAACCACAATACCACAGTTGGAATTATTTTAGAATGTATTTTCCTTGAAAGAAAGGTAGACATAAAGACAAAGAGATAAAACATTTAAGTATTTACTATGTTTCTGGTCTCAAGCTAAGCATTTGAACTACAAATGCAAGCAAGTAAGACAGCACCTGCTAGCTAAAAAGCTTACAGTCTAATGATGGGAGGCAACACTTAAAAGGGGGCTGGAAGAAGGAGAAGGAGTGATATAAATGTGGTGGCAGGGTTTGGAAATTGTGGCCAGCAAGTAACATGGAGATTTGATTCCAAGAAAAATAAGGTGAAAAACTCACCTATCAGAGCAAAAGGTGGGGCCTGTGACAGAGTTCAATGTTCTGGCAGAAAAGAGGATGATGGCCACTATATATACAACATGGTTTGGAAATGACAGCTGGGAAGGAAGATAGGTAAGTTTTTTCTACTCAAAGCACCCAAGATAGCCTAAAATATAGAAGAGGCCTACACAATGTTCTCAATTGCTGATAAAATTCATTTTGGAAACTTGGTTCTATGACAAGAGAGGACACTAAATATATATTGGTTGTTGAATCTTACTACATAGAATTTTAATCAGTTAAAATGACAGAATTTCAGAATCTGAAGATACTTCAGTGGCCATCTAGTCTAAACTATATCTTAAAGAGAATCCCAATATTCATATCCAAGCAGTGGTCATCCAAACTCTCCCTGAAGAACTCCAACCCATTCCATTTTTGAAAAACTCAAACCATAAGGAAGTCTTTGTTTACTGTTTGCCTAAATTTACCTCTTTGTAAATTCACCCACAGCTCCTCATTTTGTCCTCTGAGGTAAAACGGAAGAAATCTAGTCCCTCTTCTACAGGACAGCCTTCAAATACTTTAAGACAGATGGTAAGTCTAAACCCCCTCAAGACTTGCCTCCCTCAAGACTTTTTTTCTCCCTGCAAAACATCTCCAGTGCCTTCAACTATCCTTAAATGTCAAGATCTCAGAGGCCTTACCATTCTAACTGTCCTTCTCTGGAAGCTCTCCAGCTTACCACTGTCTCAGAACTAAATCCAATATTCCAAATGTGGTCTGACTAGGACAGAATATAGCAATACTATTCCTGGAAAGCTATGCCTTTCCAAGATCAAATTAGCTTTTGGCTGCCAAATCACACTGTTGTCTCATATTGAATTTGCAGTCCACTAAAACTCCAATGCAGCCCAAGATCAAATTAGCCTTTTTGGCTACCAAATCACACTATTGACTCATATTAAGTTTGCAGTACACTAAGTACCTTCCCCTTCCTCTATCTTTTTTTTTCTCAGATAAACTGCTATCTAACCATGCTTCCCCATCTTCTACTTGTGAAACAGAATTTTCAGTTATAAAGTATAAGATTATATTTATTTCTATTAAATTTCATCTTATTCAATTCAGCTCAGTGTGCTAGTTGAATCTTATTTTTTTTTTTTGGAGATCCTTTCGTACAGTGTTTCCAGTTATTCCTCACAACTTTGCATCTTGAGTCATATGCAGAAAAGGTTAGAGGACAGCCTGGTAAAAAGTTGTCTACCTGCTCTATGAATTTAAAATACAACTCTTGAGAATAAGGGCAGTGGCCATTTATCCCCATTTAATAAAAGTAATGAAAACAGCTTCCAGAATTCTCTTTATAAGTATTTCAAGTTAATTTCTTCACATTTCATGAGGTATTAAGAAAGATAAGTACACATGACAAATGTATCCAATCCTAATGAATACCTATAGTAGTATAACTTTTTAAAGTTGCTTCCAATTACTAGGCATTTGATTATATTACTCCCTTAGCCCCCAAACCAGTGAAGTACTATATTTGTTGATTATTTTAAATCTTGGGTACATTGTTTCTATATACTAAATCAGATTGACTGACTGATTAAAAAGAGAAAAAGCAAAATAGCAGGTAAAAATAAAACATCACGGGGAATTTTTAAAAAATATTTATTAAGTATCTACCATTTATAAAATACTATGCTGTGAGTTAAAGGTACAAAGAAATATACTGAATCTGCTCTCAAGGACTTTACAAATTAATAGAGAGGGAGAAATATCTGTCTAGGAAGAGCTAAAAAAAGAGAATATAATAATATTAAGTGCATGGGATCTATTTAGATAAAACTGGGTGAGAGAACAAAAGTAATGTCTGAGTTGGGAAGGATTTGAACAGGCAGAGATGAAGATGAGGGATGGTTTGTTAAAGGCATGGAGAATGGCATGATTAAAAGCATAGGGATGGGCAACAGGAGAATGAAAAGATGGAGCAAAGTACATTCGCGTTTGGAAGAACATAAAGCATGTCAAAAGGAAATAACATGATAAGGCTGTAAAGACTGTGTGATCCTTAAGAACAGTGACTGGTTTTTGCCTTTCTTTGTATCCCTGGCACTCAAAATAGGATCTGGAACATACTAGGTGCTTAATAAATGCTATGTGGCTATAAAGAGAGACTAAAGTCATTTTTGTATAGGGTCCTGAGTGCCAAGGAGTTCATATCATATCTGAGAGACAAAGGAGAGTCCTACCGAAAATTGTTTTTGCTGTTTTTAGTGAAGTAAGATGGCCAGAAAGTGTTTTCAAAAGTTACATAAGCAATGGTATGAAGGGATCAACTGGAGAAGGTCTAGACTGAGAACAAAATGGGAACCTATTAAAATAGGAGAAAAGAGGGTCCGAACTAGGGTAGTTATACTAGGAATAGAAATGAGAGGACACATGGAAGAGATACACTATGGAGATAGAATTTCCAGGCCTTGGCAACTAACTGGATGGGGGCAGAGGAGAAAGAAAAAAGAGAGAGGAGAAAGAAATTTAAAAATAACTAAGGTTTTGAGAATAAGGGACTATAAAGGCAAGCACAAGCAGCTTTCCAGAGGACTGCTGCTGTGAACAGCTTTCAAGGTTCTGATTACACAGTATAGTGAACTCTCTATTTATTCAGTAACAAATTAAGGCAAAACATTCACAGAAATTAAAATACAGTATTTACAATGTTATAACTTAACAACTTATCACTAAAGTGGACACATAGTTTTCCTTAATTGACACAAAGTATAGAGGTCAAAAGTTTTCCACCCCAGGTCACATTGTCTTAATCTCTTCAATCAAAAAGTCTTCTTTCTTCTTAATTGGAGATTAGTTTTCAATCATCCTTAATTGGAAGCCCTTAACTCAATCATCTAAAAATAAAAGTCAAAGTTTTCCACCCCTATAGTAAATCACGATCTTCTCAGTTTGCATTAAATACCCAAGGAGAAGTCTTTTCATCTTAACTCGAGGCAGGCTCTCAGCTTCCATGGTTCCTCTTCTATGGTCCTAGCTCCTACCCAAATCTATTCCACTGTCACCTGAGTTCAAAGGCAGATAGCTCTCAGTTCTTTGTCCAGCTTCTTGTGCTGTTCCTCATCCAGTTCCTGTTCCACACTGAAGTTCACAGTGTTTAGTCCACCTCAAGTCCTTCACAGTTTCTGTTCCTGGGAAGACAAAGCTTAACAAAGCCACAATAACATTTACACACATTGCTGACATCCTCATCAACTCACTTTCTGCCTGTGAAATCAACTCAGATCCACCAACAAGGTCTGAGAACTCAACACAAATCATCGATATAGTCCCAAGGCCTCTGAAATCGTCACCAAGACCCTCCTCCAGGATTTCTGTAAACATACAACTAGAAAATCCTCTTTCAGGGCTTCTAAACCAGCAGCAAGGTCCCAGGGCTTCTGTACCAACAGCACCATCCTCTAACAGCAGACAAAGTAACATCAACACAGACAAAGTACCAACACCACAGCCATGCTTCCTCCCAGTTCTCCTCTCTTCTCATTTCTCAAAAGTTCTCAATTCAGTTCTCAGAAGAAGTTCTCAGAAGTTCTGGCACTATGAGTTCTGTTCTCTATTCTGTTCTCAATTCATAGCAGTTCTCAGAAGTTCTTAGGATCCTGGCAGTTCTCTCTCTCTTTGTCTCTCTCAGCAATTCTCATTTCCAGCAGTTCTCTCTCTCTCTCCCGCAATAGCTGCTCTGCCTCCACTATGCTCACTTCCAGAAGTTCTGGCCTCTCTCAGCATGGGCTTTTCCTTATATAAGGTATTAGCTCCTTCCTGTCCTACCCCTTCCTGTTATGTTGGTAAGTTCATCCCACTGTGGGATTACAAGTTCTGGGTCTTAATACTTGACACAATTATGAATTTAAAACTAAGTGCTAAGTACCTGTTAGCTTGCCAATACAAGGGGATCTTCAAATTCCATTACTATTACAGTGACAAAGAGGATTAATGGTGCCATCAACAAAAATGGAAAAGTTTTGAAGAACAGATTTGAGGGGTGGGGTATGGGAAGATGAGGTGCCAGCAAGACATCTGGGAGCAAAAATTCTGACACTGCAGATGGGGATTTGTAATTGGGATACATCTGCAAAGAGGTGATGATTAAAGCAATTCAAGTGGACTGAGATCACCAAGGGGAAGAAGAGAGAAAGAAACGAGAAAGCCAAAATAAAAAAATTCAGAAAAACTGGTATTTAAGCAATAGGAAAATTACTGATACCAAGAGCATGCAGAGATATGTTAGAACCACAACAGTGTAATGGGGCAAAAATCAAAAGAAGAAAGGTAATCAAAAGAGAAGAGGAAGTCTCTGATATCCAAATGGATCCATGATCTCATCACTGTTAATGTTCTCCCCAACAATTCAGAACACACTGTTTCTGTTCCAACCATGCCTGACAATCCCATGAGTTCATTAGTTCATCTCCCAGAAGTTCACCTCAGTGGAAACACTCAACATGCTAAGGATATCAATGGATCGCTAAGGCTGTCCCCCTTTACATTCACTCATCATGTTGTGAGTAACCTGTCTTATACATTTAACTGATATCAGAGGGAAAAGGGGCAGGTAAATAGTGACAAATACAGTAGAAAGGGCAAGAAAGGTTAGGAAAGGAAAAAAGTCATTAGCAATCTGGAGAAAGTTCTGTCAGAAGAGTGGTGGGGTGAGAAGCAAGGTTGCAATGGGCAAAGGAGTAACTAGTTATGGAGGATGCGAAGGCAGCAAGCCAAAACTACTCTTGGTAGAAGGATGGCACTGAAAAAGAAGAAAGAGAGAGGGTTATGGCTTGAGGAAATGGCAGGTTAGAGGGACATTTTTTTTTAAAACAAGAAAGACAATTGGTTTGTAGGCACAGGAAGAAAGAGATAGTTAAGAGTGCATACAAGAAGGGAAGATGACTGATGGTCATGGTGGGATTGATGGAAGCTAGGGAAAGAGAAGTAGTGCATGGAATCAAGAGTACATGGAAACACAATTGCTTGCTTGACTTTCTATTTAGAAGACATGGGTTCAAATCCCACCTCTAATACTAATTGCGTAACCTTGGGCAAGTTGCTTGACTTTCCTGCACCTCAGTTTTCTCATTTGTGAAACAAGAGAATTGAACCAGATGGCTCTGAGGTCCCTTCTCACTCTGTATTTATGATCCTATATTCCTTAGCAAAGATGAAAGTTCCTACAGTTGTCGCCTCAACATTTACAGGGGTTAGAGGCATAGGATCCCCACTAATATGAGAAACCACAAACAACTTTAGGTCCTACCCCAAACCTTTATTTTTAATACTTCTGATCATATTTATTTAACTCACAAAATAAGGAAAACAAAACAATACACCTACAAAAAAATTACAATTTCTATGTGAGAGATTAGTATCTTGCACTGTATGTAGCAACTGCTTCACAGATTTCCTTCTATGAAAAGCACAAGATTCAAAGATCACTGGGGGAGAAAATCACATGACTGAATCTGGATGGTAGAGAGTCAAAGAAGAGGCATTCCCAAAGATGTGTAGCCTGTAGTTCTTTAGCACACTAAAACTTTTAACAAAATTTAACTTTATAATAAACTTATATATGTATACTTATGGCAGTAAATGATAAAACATTAATAATACATGGTATTTATACATTTCTAAGTTACTAATTTTTTTGTCACTTTCCTTACATATGCCCTTGGTCTGTGATTTTCTGCAGTATACTGCATGGATATCGCAAAAAATTCCCATTTAACTACCGATGGGCAACACAGTAATAACCAAAACTGTGAACACGAAACCCATGAATGTCAAAGGATGATTGTACTTCCTCTGAGGATGGAAAGAAGGAAAAGAAGAAATTGAGGACACTAAGAGGTTTAGAGTAATGAATATGGTCAAGCTCCCTAGAATATCCTCAACCTTCTCAGCAGGTTTTATGTTGAGAGAGATGTCTAGGAGGAAAGATACAGTTTAGAATGGCTGTCTTTTATAGTTTGCTACTTTTAGTTCTATGTTATGGTTGAAGTTGCTGGAGGTTTCCTACTGACCTAATGAAAGGTTAAATTTTTTAATACACTCTTTAAAATCTTCTTTGTGGGATGGGGAATTGGGATTAAGTCATTTGCCTAGGATCACTGAGGTGAAATTTGAACTCAGGTCCTTCTGACTCTAGGGCTGGTACTCTATCCACTGTGCCACCTAGCTGCCCCCACTCCTTAAAATCTAAAAGCAGAAACATAACATTATATTTTAGCATTGTACATTCCAAACACACAACACTGTCTCACACAATCAATGCTAGACTAATTAAAGCAAGTTTTGATTTTAATTACTTGATGATTTAATATTCAACAAGGCATAACTTGGCTTGCCTTGAGGCAAATTAGCCAATTGTACATTTAGAGTGAAAAGTTATTGTGAAAATCTTTATTAAAAAAGGCTCGGGTTATGTTTCGAAATTCTTCTAGTAATCCATACTAAAGAAACAACATAATATTAACATTTTTAAACTTTATGAGAGAATTTTAGTAAAATATTAAATTCCCAGAAATTGTAACATACAGCTTAATGTATTACTCTAAGAAAACCTATTACATTTGGTTGTTTTCCAACCAAATTGGAAGACTGAGTTTGGGGATTAGAAGGGTACATGGTGTAAATTCAAAAATAACTTTATTCTAATCAATCTTGAAAAACAGATTTTTTTAATGTATCACAGGAAGGAAGAATATAGATTATACAATTAGCATGACTTCTATTCTTAGAGGAAAAAAACAAAACAGAAGATATAATTAAAAAGATGGTTAATAAACATCCAGAAAAGGAACCAGTGATCACAAAGAAACTTCAAGTTTTCATCAAGAAAAGGGCATGACAAATTAGCCTTTTCCTTTTTTGACAGGGCTATTGGACTGGTAGATAAAGGGAATGCTGTAACTTATAGTTTATCTAGCTTTTAGCAAAGCATTTGACAAAGTATTCCATGATATACTTTGGAAAGACGAGAATACGTAAGGGTAGGAAATAATACTGTTAGACTGATTCAGAAGAGGTTTAAAAAAATATTTAAAAAGAAGTCTTAAATGGTTCTATGTCTTCTTCAAAGGAAGTTTCCAGTGGAGCACTTTAAGAATCTAGACCTGGACCTGTGCTGTTCAACTTAAAAACATAGATAGATAGCATGCTTATCAAATTTGCAGCTAGCAGAAACCAGGGAGGTATAGATAACACGGTATATGACAGAGTAAAAATTCAGAAATATCTGAACCTAACAAGATTAAATTTAATGAGAATACATGTAAAGGCCGCCAGTTGGGCTCGACATGTCAACTTCACAAATATAAAGTAGGGGAAGAGACGTTGTCTATCTATTTAGCATCAAGGCATCCAAGTGGCAAAGTGGACAGAGGGCTGTTGTGCCTGGAGTTAGGAAGATCTAAGTTCAAAGCTGACCTTAAACACTCACCAGCTGTGTGACCCTGAGCAAGTCACTTAACCTGTCTGCCTCAGTTTCCTCAACTGTATAATGAGGAAAATAATAGTACCTACCTTGTAGAATTATGAGGATCAAATGAGACAATATTTGTAAAGTGCTATGCGCCTGGAACATAGTAGGTGCTTATATAAAGGCTTACTGTTTTCTCTTCCCTCCTCTCCCCTTTATATGAAAAAGGTCTGATGGCTTAATGGAATACATGTCCAATATGTTAGTAACATTAAATGGCTTCCAAGAAAACAAATAAGACTTTAGCTTATATTAATAGATGAATTAATAGAATCTTCTATCTGGTACTAGTAAAGTGATGGTCTTATATACCATGTCCCAGTAAGACCATATCTGGAGTACTGTATCTAATTCCAGGTATCAAATCTTAGGAATGACATTAGGAATGACTAGCTTATTGGCTAGATATTGTCCAAAGACATGCAACTAAGATGATGAGGGGTGTCAAGGTAATGCCAGATGAAGGAACTTGGTATGTTTAGACTGGAGAAGAGAACAATCAGTGGGGTTAGAATGTGATGGCTATCATTCAGTATTTGGAAGGCTGTAACCATGAAGGGAATTAAATTTGTTCTGCCTGGTCCCTGAGAGTAGAACTAAGAATAATGGGTAGAAGAATCAAACATGCAACTTTAGCATTGACGTAAGAGTGAAAAAATTGTTATTCAAAAGGGAGGTAGTCAGTTCTTTCTCAGTAGAGGTCTTCAATCTAAGGCTGAATGATCACTTGGAATGGAAATTACTGTCCAAGTAAGAGTTGGATTAGATGGCATTTAAGATCTTTTCCAGCATTCTAAGATTCTATGGATATTAGTTATGGTCTTAACTAAAAGGAAGAGAACAAACTGAAAAACCTTTTATTTTTGGATTATTAAGAATCTAAATTTTACCTTTCATTGTCCTCAATACCTAGCAGCCTAAAGAAATACTTTTGTAAGTGTATCAAGTTTTCATAGAGGGTAACAAAGTAGACTATAGACAATTAGTTGCCACAGACTCATTTTCCAATAGTTTTATTTTTTAAAGCCATTTTAATTTTTATTTAAAATGATTGGCAGGTGGGATTAAAAATCAAGTTGAAAACTAACAAGTTCATATTTTAGTTCAAATTATGTGCTAAATTCAGATCACAAATAAGTAATCTCCCTAGTTGCACAGATGACTATAAAAACCTGTGAAAACATTCAGCTTTGCTGAGTCCAAGAAAATAACTTCAAACATTGAAGTATTTATGTGCATAAATTTAATTTTTAATAATTTTTTTAAAAAATTATATATAATGGAATATATAGTATCTAGTATAGAAACAGCTCTTCCAAAAGAAGCTCCTTTTATGGTTGGAAGTACATAAAAAAGAGGAACTGGCTAATACATAAGGCTTTAAAACTAAAAGATGAGAATGGTTAAGAAACGTTTAATATGGGAAGTATGTAGAAATATAAGAACTGACAGTAAAAAGTTTTCCAAGTGATAGAAAAATGCAGACCCAACTTTCTGCAACTTACTTATTACTGTGCAAAATTGGACAAGTTACAACCTTGCTGGACCTCAGTTTCCTCATCTATAAAACGAAGGTGGCTAGAGGAGATTGATCAATCAATGAACATTCCCTATGGAATATGCTGAGTATTCAAAGACAAAAAGTACAACGATACTGGCTCTCAAGGAGCTTTCCTTCTATCAGGGGAGATGGCACATACGTGCACACTGAGGTGTACACACATGTACATGCACGCCTACACTGACAGATATATAGAAGATCCAATGATATGAATGAAGATACGAGAAAACTTTAGAGGAGAAGTTACTATCAGCTAGAGGGACAAGCAAAGGCCTCCTTTAGAAGATGGTGCTTAAGTTCAGTAATGAAGGAAGACAAGGATTCCAAGAGGTGGTGATGAAGAGGGAGAGCACTACAGGAAAGGGGGTCACAGCCAATGCAAAGACAGTGTGTGTAAGAACAGAAGAAGTACAGTATGGTCCAACCGTAGATAATGTAGAAGGAAACAATGTGTTAAGAAGACTGGAAAAGTACGAAAGGTCCTGGTAGTAAAAAATTTTCAATGCCAAACAGAAGAGTTTATAATAGATCAGATGGCACAGGAGGCTGGGCCTGATGTCAGGAAGACCTGAGATCAGATCCTACTTCAGACATTAGCTGTGTGATCTTAGCCAAGTCATTGTTGGACTCAGTTTCCTTCTCTGTAAAATAAGGATAATAATAATAGCATCTACTTTCCCAGGATTGTTGTGAGGATCAAATGAGATAATATTTGTAAAGTGCCTAGTACACAGCAGGCACAATGCTTATTTCCTTTTATCCTCCCTTGATCCTAGAATCAAAAGGTAGCCACTGGAGTTTGGGGGAGAGGGTAGGATGGAGCACATGCATTTTATTGAGTAAAGTCAGGGATTAGAAAGGGAAGAGACTTGAAGAAGGAAGGTCAATTAGGACAATTAGTCTAAGAGGAAGGTGATAAGGAACTGAACTAGAGTGGTGGCTGGCTAAGCACAAAGAAATAGATGGATATGTGAAATACCACAGAGGCAAAATCACCAAGACTCAGCATGACTGGGAAGTGGGATAAGGGAGAAATGAGAAGCTGAGGACAACATTGAGTCTCTGAATTTGGGTGAATGGAAAGACAGTAGGACCTGTGTTACTGTTGTTGTCTGTCCTTCATTCTTGAAGAGGAGGACCAATGACATCTGATGTCTTGACTTACAAGTGAAGTGGATTTAAGTGAGGCAGAGTTCTGCAAAGTCATCAGCCTCATTCTCTTCTCCAGAGTCACGGAAATCCAGTGGCAAGACATAGGCCAGCACGACTTTCAATGGCCCCAGATGCAGTGAGAGAACTTGGCCTTTTTAAGCTAAGGTCTTTTTCAGGTCTTAGCTCTTCGGAGGAAGACCCATTCAATGATCAAAAGATGGGCCTAGTTCACCTTCATAAAAGGATCAATCAGTGAGGGAAAAACCCTCTCAGGCCAGAAGAAAACAACTGCTATTCACACTCAGTCAGACCCATCAAAACCACAACAAGCATGTGAACCTTGGGCTGGGACCTACTACTGGCCAATCGGTGAAAGCCAGAGTATTTTGGGTTTAAAGGCATAGTCAAGCAGCTCTATTTGAATCACAAATTAACAAAGGCTGGTTTTTCAGAGGTACATTTTAAGAATTTATGAGGACCCTTGACAGTAATAGGAAAACTGAGAAGAGGTGCAGGTTTAAGGGAAAAGATAATAGGTTCTGTCCTGGACTTATTGAGTTGAAAATACCTACAGGACATTTCAGTTAGAAATATCCAACAGGCAAGAGAACACAGCTCAAGTCTGACTAACCTAACTCATTAATGAAGAAAGGAGAGAAAGATTCCAGGACCAGAGAAGACCTGGAATCAGGCAAGGGCAGAATCTAACAATTGGAAAGAGCTAAAAAGTGGCCTTAGCTTGAATAGCCTCCAGTGAGGGGGAATCCACTACCAGTCAAAGCAGCATAGTACAATGAACCTGGATTCAGATCCTGCCCCTGATGCTTATTGTTGGCATTACCTTGGACAACTCTCTTAATCTCCCTGGGCCTCTGTTTCCTCAATTGTAAAATGAGGTGATTGGACTAAACAAACCAAAATGCAAACCATCTAGTAAGCTTGGAGAAATGTCCTTTGTCAAATGGGGAAGACAGAGGAAAATGGATTCCTGAATGGTCAGTAAAGAGAAAGCTAACAAGTGGAAACGTGGGAGAGGTTTAAGTAATCTTATGAAACTGGGGTCTGCTCAAAGAGAAAAGCCATGATAAGAGAGGAAGGGAAAAGATATTGTATGTCTATTGGTAGAACACCAATTCAGCATAACATCAATTCAGAGTTGGGAGCACCAGGTTATTTTATTCAGAAGAAAGAGATATGGCTTAGGGAAATGGTTCTCAACCTTCCTAATGCCATGACCCTTTAATACTCTTATGTCTGCATATCTGCATGTGGGAGGACCTGCCTGGAGATGGATAGAAGAGCAGTGTCTCAGTTCCTAAGACCATTGGAAATATGTGTTTTCTGATGGTCTTAGGCAACCCCCTTCGATCCCCAAAGGGGTCGAGACCCACAGGTTGAGAACTGCTGCCTTAGGGGATTATGTATACATCAGGAAGACGACGAGAAACAATGTTAATGTTTTTATTATTTATTAATTTATTGTTACGTATTACTATATTGTATTGTATTATAATTTGTTAGTAAGACTTATCTGAGTGTGAGATTCCCTGGCACAGCCTTTGAGAACTCAAGATCATCCTTATGCAATTATTAGAATTGAGGTTGAATTACCTTCAAACATGCCCAAATATTTCTAATCTTAAAACAAAAACAAAAACAAAAACAAAAATCTTCACTGGATTTTGCAATCACTCTAAATCCATTTTCTCTTTCTCAAGTCAAACTCCTAGGAAAAGCTGTCTACAGTCATTGTCTCCACTTCCTCTCCTCTCACTCCTCAAATGAAACTGAAACTTCTCTCTCCAAAGTTACTAACAACCTCCTAAATACCAAATCTAATATTCTCTTTTCAGTCTTCATTCTTCACTTCTTTGCTGCACTGGACGCTGCAGATCACTCTCTGTTGTTGGACATTCTCTCTTCTCTGGGCTTTTGTGATGCTTGTGGCTTTCCTGATTGTCTGATTATCCCTTCTCCGTCTCCTCTGCTCCCTCATCATCCTTAACAGTATGACTTCTAGTCGTGGTTTCCCAAAGTTCTATGCTAGACCTTTCCCTACATTCTCTCCCTCAGCAGCCTCACCAACTCCCATGAATTTAATTATCACTTCTATGCAGATAATAATAATAATAATAATAATTTAATAATTATAATAGCTAGGATTTATATAGTACTTTAAGCTAGCAAAGCAATTTGCAAATATTTTGTTTTATACTTACACTAACCTTGAAAGGTAGATGCTATAATTATCTCCATTTTACAGCACAGGGAAGTGAGGCAAACAAAAGTTATGTGACTTGCCCAGGTTCACAGAAATAGTAAGTATATGATGCCAGATTTAAACTCTAGTCATCCCAAGTCCAGGTCCATGGCTCTATCCACTGAGCTGTCTAGCTACCTCAATGACTCATGAATCTATAAATCTAGGCCCCATCTGAGCTTCAGTCCCACCTAACCTATCAACTATTGTACATTTTGAACTGGATGTCCCAAAGACATTACAAACATGCTTTGTCCAAATCTGAACTCATTACCTTTCCCCCAAATGCAGCCTTCTTCCCAATTTCCCTGTTTCTGCAGAAGGCATAGTCACCCTCCCATAGATTCATAATTTTCACATTATCCTCAACTCCTCAATCTCCCTCCCTCCACACATCCAACCAGTTGCCAAATCCTGACATTTCTTCTTCTAGAATATCTCCCATACCCAGCTCCTGCTCTCTGTTCACAACCACCAACGTAGTTCAGGAATTCATCACCTCACACCTAGGCTATTACAAGGGCCTCTTAACTGCTCTTCCTGTCTCATTTCTCCTCACTCCAAACTATTTTTTACAAGAAGAAGAAGGAGAAGGAAGAGGGGGAGGGGCAGGCGAGGAGGAGAAGAGGAGGAGAAGGAGGAGAAGGAGAAGAAGATGGAGAAAGCGACGGAGAAGAAGAAGGAAAAAACCATCCCCACTCTCAAGAAGTTTGCATTCTAGATGAGAATTGAGGGGTAGGCAGGGCAGATTGGGAAAATTTGAGTTTAAATTCACCTCTGAAAAAAGTTGAGGGTTATACAAGGTGGAAGTGAGGAAGGTGAACTTTCCAAGGATGAAGTACAACTTGCCTAAAGACACATAGATGGGAGATACAGTGCCATTTGTGAGTAATGGCAAATAGACCAGGGTGATTGGATCTTGTGGGAAAAATAATATATATATATGAAGACTACAAAGAAAGGAAGAGATCAGAGTTTGAAGAGCTTCAACTGCCTAACAAAGGAGATTATATTGGTTTTCAGAGTCCTTCAAAATTTGGTCCTGACCTGTCCTCCCCAGCCTCTATATACATTATTCCCCTTTGCATGCTCTTTGACAGAGCAAAACTGGCCTACTCTTTCTTTCTGTTCCTCTCACCCAAATCTCCAAATCCCATCTCCTACCCTTTGCACTGACTTTCCCTCCTCACTTTTCCCTCACAGAGTCCTGATCTTCCTTCAAGATGTAGCCCAAGTGCCAGCTTCCACATAAAGCTTTTCCTGATCCCCAAAATGCTCATGCTCTCCTTCCCTGAATTCCTTGTATTTATTTTGGGGGTTTTTGGTACTAATTTTTTACATGTACACATTGTCTTCCCTGACATTGAGAGTGAGGATTGTTTCATTCTTGGTATCTGTTTCCCTAATGCCTAGCACAGTGCTTTACACATGATAGGAACTTAACAAATGCTTCATTAATTTATTGATTTTTTAAGAAGGAAAAGGACAAGGCCTGAAAGGCTTCAAATATGAGCCAGTAATCTGTCACTGAAAGACTAGCCTAAATTTAGAACAACTCATCACCAAAGAGAGTTGATTACCAGATGACAATTTTTTTGACCACCAGTAACTCATGAAATCATATACTGAGGAATGCAGGGGCCACCCACACTGATGAAATGAACATTTTAGATATATTGTTATAACCGCCACCTTACAGTTTTATTTTCAAATACGTTATTTCATTTGATTTTCAAAGAAACTTTAGTAGGTTCTATGGAGACTTTAGTTATTATGATCATTCCCATTTTGCCAATGAATATAGTTCACAGTAATTAAATTATAGAGTTATGAGACAGACTTGGATCTACGTCTTCGAGCTCCCAGTCTGTGATACTCTTTTCACTATACCTGGTCCAATGAAATCAGACCACTTATTAAGGATTCTATTTACAAAGAATCTGTTGTCCAAAGACAAAGTCCCTGTTTCCTATCTCCAGGTCAGCCATATGCAAAGTAGAAAGCTGCTGTATACATTATGAATAATAAATTATAAAATTAATAAATTTTATATTATAAAGTTAAATCTTAGAATTTAGACGGTATCTTAGTTATTTAGTCCACCAACTGCCTAAAATATTAATCCTCTCTAGAATATCCTGACAATATTTCATCCAGTCTCCACTTGAACAACTCCAGTGAAAGGAAACTTGCTGCCTCACAAGTCAGTCCTTTCTGTTTTTTAGATAGATTTCAGTGTTAGTAAGTTCTACCTTATACTGCAACAGAATCTGCCTTTTTAGAACTTCCATCCATTGGTTCTGCCCTCTGGAGCAACAAAGAGTAAGTCTAATCCATTGCACATGACAGCCAAACAAATATTTGAGGACAGTTATTGTGTCTTCCCTTCCCCAAGCCTTCAATTTCATCAACTTAACCCTCACATAACAAAGTTTCAATTCACCTCATCATCTTAGTAGCTGCCCTCCTCCAGCTTCTCAGTGACCTTACTAATGTGTATTCCTCAAAACTGAATGAAAAACCCTAGACCTGCTTTGAATAGCACAGAATACACCTAGTCAATCACTTTCTAGAAACAATTAATGCAGCTTAAAATCACTTTGGCCCATTTAGCAACCAAATCATACTGCTGACAAATTAAAAAGTGAAATCAACTGAAATCCCCAGCTATTTTCCATATGGTTTGCTGTCTAGCTAAGTCTACTCCCATGGCTGCATCATGCAGATGATTTTTAGATCCTATGTGCAAAATTACGTTTTATCTTGTTAAATCTGATCTCTCATTCTATCCTATCTGAAGCTCTTAAAAACCTCATTCTGTCATGTAACATTTTAGCTGTCTATTCCAGTTTTGTGTCATTTGGTAAAACTTGATAGGCATCTCTCAATTTCTTAATTCAAGTCATCAACAAGACTGTTGAACAGAAAAAAGAGAAAAACTGTACCCCGACATATGACATTAGATAGTGATTTGAAGCAAGGGAGGGGGAAGTATATTTCAAGTATATTTCCCATTGGTCAGACACAAAGCTTGAAATTCTGAAAATCGTTCCTTCCAATCACAAACTCTGAGGTTTCATACGAATCCTTGGTGAGATGCAAATGTTTCTAGAATGATATCTAATAATTTAATGTTATCTTATTATAAATTTGTTTGTGGAAATAACTCCCACTGGAACTGCAAGGTAACGACAATGTCTTATAGGAATCAGATGCAAGAGAATAGGTTTTAATAAAGGGGAAGATAACAATAGTTTGGTAATATGGAATAAGTGTACCAGACTAAGGAGTAGAAAAATTTTGGGCAGCTGAGGGAATCTAGTATGTAAAAAACATTGTGATTGGCACTGATATAAAGACAAAAGCAAAATATAATCTCTGCTCCCATGGAGTTTGTATTTTACTGAGGGAATACAATAAGTATACACAAAATGAGAGGCTACTCAATTGGGGGAGGGGAAGGAATCAGGAAAAGGTCACATGTTATAGCTGTCACCTGAGCCATACTCTGAAGCAAGCCAGATATTCTTAGAGGTTCTGGAGAGGAATGAATGTATTCTGGATATGGAGGAAAGAAAGGTCTGAAGAGGGAGATACAAAATCATCTACCAGACCAGTTACTAGGTTAGTTTGACAGCAATGAAGAACGTGTGGACAATAATTTCAAATGTTTAGTAAGTACAGTAATGTAAACTAAAAATTAGGAAGGGAGAAAGACTGAAGAGATCTTCCTCTGTTCAACAGTTTTACTGACTCCCTTAATGACACAAAGATTAAGGGATGCTCTAATGACACAAAGCTGGCACAGACAACTAATATATGGCAGAATTAGATTTTCAAGAGCATCAGATAGGATAGAATGATACATCAAATTTAATAAGACAAAATATGACTGTGTACATAGGTTCTAAAAATCATCTGTACAATCTAGCCATTGGAGTAGATTTAGACAGACAGCAAACCATATCAAAAATAGCTGGGGATTTTGGTGGACTGCAATCTTTAGTTTGTAAAATACCTCACCACAGATTTTATATTTTATATAATACTAGAATTAATATGAAGCCACTTAAGAGTTTTGAGTAGGATAACAGCATGGTCAGATCTATGTTTTGGGAATATCAATTTTTACAATTTTGAAGGATAGACTACAGAGGAGAGACATTGCAAGGATCCAGGTAAGAAGTGATGAGGCCATGAACTACATCAGAGGCACTGTAAGGGGAGAGATGGGAAAGATGTTGTATAGAGACAGGAAAGCAAATTTCATCTACTTCAGGATTTTTGTTTAGGGTCAACATTCTTTGATCCCAGCTTTATTTCTGCTCCAATACAGGTCTTTCCCACTCCTGAAGCCTAATCCAACTTTGCAGGAAAGTTTGATGACAAGAAGACAGGAGAAGAACAGGGGTATAGTTAGTGGAGTACTCAATATGCTAGCAAATTTGGAGAGTTCAACAGTGGCCACTGGATGGGAAAGGATCAGTTTATGTCCCAATCCTAAGGAAGGGCAATGTCAAAGAATGTTCAAATTACTGAATAATTTTGCTCACTTAGCACACTACTAAGGTTATGCTTAATATTCTGCAAGCTAGGCTTCAGCAATACATGAACCAAGAATTACCAGAAGAACAGGCTGGTTTTCAAAGAGGCAGAGGAACTAGAGACCAAATTGCCAACATTCTCTGGATTACGAAGAAAGCAAGGGAATTCCAAAAAGTTCCAGAGAGTTCTACCTCTACTTCTGCTTCACTGATTACACTGAAGTCTTTGGCTGTGTGGATCACAATATGTGGCAAGTCCTCAAAGTGTGTACCAGATGAGTGTATCAGATCATCTTATTTTTCTCCTAAGGAACCTATATGAGGGTCAATAAGCAATAGAACCAAACATGGAACAACTGATCAGTAAACTAATCAGTTTGGGAAAGGAGTACAAGAAGACACTATATTGTCACCTTATTTATAAAACTTATATGCAGAGTACATCATGCAAAATGCCAGGCTGAATGAATCAAAAGTCAGAACAAAGGTTGCCAGAAGAAATATCAACAAACTCAGATTGAAGACAATGTCATTCTGATGGCAGAAAGTGAAGAAAAATTAAGAAGCCTCTTGACAAGTGTGAAAGAGGAGAGTGTGAAAGCTGGCTTGAAGTTCAACATTTTAAAAAAACACCTAAAATCACTGCAACTGGTCCCATCACTTCCTAGCAAACAGAAAAAGAAGGAATGGAAGCAATGTCAGATTTTGTATTATTGAACTCAAAGATAACTACAGATGGAAACTGCAGCCATGAAATTAAAAGATGCTTGCTCCATGGAACGAAAGCTATGGTGAATCTGGAATGCATACTAAAAAGCAGAGTCATCACCTTGCTGACAAATATCTGTATACCCAAAGCTACAGTTTTTCCAGTAGCAACGTATGGCTGTGAGAGTTGGACTATAAAAAAAAAAGCAGAATAGAGGTCGGCTAGATGGCACAGTGAATAGAGCACCAGCCTTGGAGTCAGAAGGACCTGAGTTCAAATGTGACCTCAGACATTTAACACTTACTAGTCCTGTGACCTTGGGCAAGTCACTTAACCCCAACTGCCCTGCTTTCCACCCTCCAAAAAAAAAAAGCAGAATAGTGTTGCAAATAGACATTTTCAAATTGTGGTGCTAGAGAAGACTTCTGAGAGTTCCTTGGAGAGTAAGGCAATGAAATCAGTCAATACTTTAAAAAAACTAATTCAGACTATTCACTGGAAAGTCAAATATCGAAGATGAAGTTTAAATACTTTGGTCACATAATGAGAAGATGGGACACATTAGAAAAGACAATGATGTTGGGAAAGATTGAAAGCAAATAGAGAAGGGAACAGCAGAAGATGAGATAGTGTCATGGATGCAAGGAATATGAACTTGGACAGATTTCTGGAAATAGGTGAGCATAGAAGGATCTGGCATGCTGTGATCCCTGGGGTCACGAAGAGTAAGACATGACTGAAAAATTCCTGAATAACAACAACAAAATACTTAGGGACAAAGTCACCATTTCTTTTCTGAATCTGTATTCTTCAGGTCTTGTGGAACAGCAGACCCCTTTTTCAAGTCAATAGCTAAGCACTAGAGTGACCCTAACAGAGAAACAAAACAATACAAAAGGCTGGCAGAACAGAAGAAATGAGGAAAGAGACTGCTAAATTTCCTATGGCCAAAGAATAGCTATAGTTATATGTTCAAGGAACTTCCATGGAGTAACCTCTTGTCAATAAGTTCTCCCAGAAATTCTGGTCTGCAGATAAAACAATTTCACAATAGAGTACAGGATTCTTGACTGTCTGAACTATCCTAAATTCAAAGAGGATTATTATCAGAAAAAGAATCACAAGATGATGATTTTTCTTCAATTACAAAAAAGCACAAAGCAGTTGCAATCTGCATTAGTAGAGAAAGCATTCACACTAATAAAATCCTGAATCTTTTTAGTATTGCAATATAATAATTTTGGTGGTTGTGAAACTATCTGTATAGACAAGAAAAATCCCACTTAATTTAGCATAAATAGATACTGACAATGTGTAGATTCTGAAAGAGGCTAAAAATGCACTAAAAATGTCTTATGTTCACAGGTCATTTGGGGACCCTCCCTCCACCTCTGCTGTGAGGGCAGCTCTCAAAAGACAATGTTCTGCACAAAGTAGGCATTCAAGAAATGTATTTTGGTGTTGATCAAACAAATTAAGTAAATGCTATGTTAAGTCCTAAGACCCTCTTTTAGTCACCTAAAAGAAATACCACGTAAAAAATTATGAATCATTTTTAATAGCCACAACTACAAAGAAAAGATTACTGAACAAGAAACATCTACATTTTGCCAAGAAAACATCAGACAAGTGACAGACACTATATAAACAGCCTCCATAAAATACAAAATTATAAAGTGCATCTTGTATTTAATTTCCAACCCAAATTTTTCTTAAAATGCTGTTTCCTGGACATTCTCCACCCCCTCCCCCATACCTGCCTTATAGGATCATAGTCTAGAGCTAGAAGGGACCAGAGAGGCCATCTACTCCAACCCCCTCAATCTACAGATGAGGAGAAACTGAGGTCCAAGGAAGTCAAATTCTTTTCCCATGGTCTCCCAAGTTATAAGAATCAGAAGGAAGATCTGAACTCACATCTTTTGACTAAAGAATCAGTTTCTTTCTACTGCACCTTCTTATAGCCTTAATGCTAAACTAGGAGGTATACATATTGTGGAGTCCTCTGCTTTAAGGCAAGCAGTATCTCCTCCTTTCTACCTCCAAGGGGAATTCACACAGGAACACTGTCCAATTGTTATTCCAGCTGAATACTGTTTCTTCACTTCCCCTTTGTCCCAGATCCTATTTCCTCTAAGAAGTTGGAAAGAAAGACAAGGGGGTGGGGGGAAGGAAAGCATAGCAGTGTCCATAAGAATTTTTACATTTTGTTTTCATGGTGATTTTAATAATCCCAAGCTTCAATTTCTCCCTTCCTAAAGTTGGGATATAACTATTAGCCCATGGATGTTTAGGAAATATTTTAATATCCAGGGTTATAACATGATGCATGTAAAACAATATCAGTCTCAGAAGAACTAAACAGAAAAATCTCATATCCCTTATGATCAGATTTTTCTTTTTCATTTCACAGGAGTTATTTATTATATTAAGCAATTTAGATAAACATAAAATTGGGCAGTCCAGGTTTTAGAAATTAAGAGAGAGAGACTGGGATTTCATTTGATTTCACTGGCATAGGGGACTTCTCAATAAAGAAACTCCCTTTATCAATACAGGTCAATACCTTCTCTGTATCTCTTGGTCTTAAAGGATTGCCTAGAGCAGTGCTTCTCAACCTTCCTAATGCCATGACCCTTTAATAATCATATGTGGGAGTATCTGCATGTGGGTGGACCCGCCTGGAGACAGATAGAGGAGCAGCGTCTCGGTTCCTAAAACCATCAGAAATATGTGTTTTCGGATGGTCTTAGGTGGCCCCTGTGAAAGAGTTGTTTGACCCCCCAAAGGGGTCGTGACCCACAGGTTGAGAACCGCTGGCCTAGAGGGTTGAGAAGGCAGCTAGATAACATAATGGATGGAAAGAGTTCAGGACCTGGAGTCAGGAAAACTCATCTCTGAGCTCAAATCTGGCCTCAGACACTTAGTAGCTATGTGACCCTGAGCAAGTCTCTTAATCTTGCCTGCCTCAGTTTCCTCATCTGTAAAATGAGCTGGAAAAAGAAGTGGCAAACCACTCCTGTATCTTCGCCAAGAAAACTTCAAATAGAGTCACAAAGAACTAGACACGACTGAACAACAATAACAACAGAGTGAGAAGTTAAGTGACTTGCCCAGGGTCTCGGACCCAGTATGTGTTAGATGAGTGACCTGAACCTAGGTCTTCCTGAAACTGACATCTGCTTCTATCTACTATGCCATGCCATCTCTTTTTAGAAATCAGTACTTGAAAAAAAAAAAGAAAGAAAAGAAAACTCCTTACTTTACCTTCTTGAGGCAGCACTGATTCAATATATATTCTGCACAAGAGCTTCCAATTCTCAGCCACCAAATCTATCACTATTATTTTTAATAGGCCCCTTTGACTACATTATGATTTTGCTTAATTCTTAAGATAAAAAAGAATATGAGCTGAAAAACATTTGAAATGTAGCAAGAACAAGTAACTGAACGTCTTAACAAGATCTGATTCATATCTTTTCTGGTATCTCTTTCCTATCATTTCATTCCCAACCCTCATCTTTTTCAGATCCCTACAATTTCTCCAATTCTTCTCTCAGTTCTTTCATTCTAGTCATGTTCTCCTTGGTCTCTATTTTCATTTCAAAGACTATAACATCTACAGCTTTTAGATGACAGCAGGTTTCTAGCCAGTCACTGAAGTTGAATCATTCTCTTTTATTTAAGCCTCCACCAGAAGTTTATTATCCCATCCAAATACACATAAAAAGGTGATTTACCTAACAATGTACTTCCTTGTGGGATATGGAATAGATAGATGTGATTGTATGGGCCAGACTATTAATACAAACCACATGCACATCTTAAAGAAATAGCTTGCTTTCTTAGAATTATACTAATGTTGTATTATAGGAAGGATTAGCACTGATTATGCTAATAGTGCTCTATAAATTTTTTCTCTCTCAAGCTTGCTATGTACACTAGAACTTTCTCTCAACATTATTCACAAAGCAGTAAAATTGAGAATAAAGGGGATCTACATAAGTTTTCCTATAAGAAATGTGCATAATGGCAAAACTATCATAATTAGACATATGTGTGTGTTATATATATAATATTGAAAATACACATATATATTCATTTTTTTACAATTAACTGTCCTCTTACATAAAATACATTTCATAATACAGACTGACTCCCATGGCAACAAATTCAGCACTAACTTACATTTTACTTTGTGTGGAGAAGCTCTTTATATACTTTAAAGCACTGTACAAAGGTGAGCTATCATTGTGTCATTATCATCATTATTATTCCTGAAAAGTTATGTGTAAAATCTTTTTGGGGTGGTTTTGTTTTGAAAATTAATCCTATTTTAAATGTACAAGGGAAGAGTGCTATTTGCTGGGATTTTATTCAGGATTCTTTTGTAAACAATTATCCTCTTCCTTTATTTGAGAAGTAAATCTACTATTTTTTTAAGGTTATACATGAGAAATTATGTGAAACATTTCCATATTAGTCATTTTGTACAAGAAGACTCAAATAAAAGAAAAAAATGAAAAAAAGAAAGTAAAAAAATAGAATGATTCAGTCTGTATTCAGACAATATCAGTTCTTTCTCTGGTGGTGGATACTATACTCCATCATGAGTCCTTTGGGATTTGTATTGCTGAGAATAGCTAGGTCATTCACAGTTTTCCATCAAACACTATTGCTGTTACCTTGTACAATGTTCTCCTGGTTCTATTCACTTCACTATGCATCAGTTCATGTAAATCTTTCCAGATTTTTCTGAAATCATCCTGTCATTTCCTATAGCATAATAATATTCCATTACAATAATATACCACAGCTTATTTAGTCATTTCACCAACTGATGAGCGTCCCTTTGATTTACAATTCTTAGTCAACACAAAAAGAGCTGCTATAAATATTTCTGTATAAATGGTCCTTTCTCCCCTTTTTCTGGAAAATCTATATTTTTGCTTAAAGTACAACCTTACCATTACAATGAACAATTCACCCTAGAAAGCATCTCCACATTGCTAGGCCTTGGGTGATATAGTTTTCCAGGAGTTAGCCTTTTAATGAATAATCAAAAGAACTCTATAACCAGATCAGAGGAAGTGTTTGGAGTATTTTTAAATTACTTTTTTTTTTTTTTTTCAAATATGGACTTTTGGGAGAGAAGGGAGAATTCTTTCTTGCCAAGCCTCAGGACAGGTTTATCACTCATGAAAATTATACTTTATATTTGCTAACATGAAATTATTATGTAATACAATGAAATAATGTCAGTTTCCTGTTGAAATCCACATAATGTGATTTAATTTAAAGGTAGGCCACTTAACCTTTCTGGGACTCAATGAGGCATTTGGGTCAAATCATCTCTAAGTTTCTTCCTGGCTTCTAAGTTCTGTGGAAGAACACTGACTATTGAGAGAATAAGGTGAATTTGATTTTAATAGAAGACTGACAAATAGGGGGCCAATTCTTTGAGCAATCTGCCTTAGCTGGTGCCTAGAAAGGAACCTCATTCTGTAAATACATGATAGTTTATTGGGGAGGAGGGGTCCTGCCCCTGATTCAAAGCATGTACAGGTATTCTGTGACATTTCCTGTCTACTTCTGAGCACTGATGAAAAGCCTTTTAACTGGCTTCTAGGCAGAAACTGAGCATGCATGCATAAAGTACAGAGGGACAAAATTATTCTCTCTCCCCCAGGAAGTTGCTGAATCAAGTGGAAGAAATGTTATAAGCCTTCTAGTAGGGGATGTGAACACATAACCCAATGTTTTTCCATATTGAGTTTTAGGTGAATGAAAACTGGAGACGGAATAGATTAGGTCATAAGTTTGTGAGCTTTGCAAGGTCAGAACACCCACCAAACGTTCAGCAACAGGAGTCCTTAGGAGAGTCTGTCAGGAGTTAAGCAATCCAGCTTGGTAAGGATCCAGCTGTGGGACAACTCCCTTGAATTGTTCCATTGGACAACTGAGACATCATGTCCTGCAACTCATCCATCATCTATGCCAATTTCAGAAGTGAACCTGGCAGGGGAAACGCCTAGTAGTCATCACTAAAGGTCAAGTCTACTCTACACCAAACTATATAGAGAGGAAAGGTTTCCCAGATTAGAGAAATGCTTTTGGACTTCTCTTCTGGCTATACCTTTTTTAGCAAAAAACCTTCTGTAGAAGTTCGCTGGTATTGTCAATGATATACAGGAAATAACAACAGGTTAACCAGTATTGGAGTGATAAACTCCAACAACTGCTACTGAAAGCAATATATTGAATAAGGTCTCAGAGTTAGAGTTAGAGTTAGAAGGAATGAACCCAAAGCTTATATATGCTATATTTTAATGATAACAATAATAATAGCTAACATTTATATTACGCTTACTATGTTCCAGGCACTGTATCTTTAAGCACTTTACAATTATTATCTCATTTGATCCTTACAATGACCTTCAGAGATAGGTGCTATTATCATCCCTACTTTCCAAATGAGGAAACTGAGGCAAACAGGTTGTGACTTGTGCTGGGTCACAAAGCTACAAAGTGCCTGAGGCTACATTTGAACCTTAGGGAAATATTTTATTATATTATTCAGAAAACCTTCTTTATGATGTTGTTAGAACCCAGCTTTCTGTAGTTAGAATATTGTCTAACCGAAAAGTTTTCTGTAAAGGTCAGGCTGACCTCAGAGACCTCAGGGAAATCAGATGGCTCCAGGAAATATTTAAGATTCTACTCAGGTCTTGTTTTGGGTCCACACAGTGCTTGTATTTGGAGTTCCCCAAATTTAAATGTTTATACTCACTAATGTACATCTCAATGGATCTTGTATGGTAACTGCCCTCTGGAAAACTGCTTAACTGATCTGTGGTGTTCTGAAGTTCCTGTGCTAGTACTCTGATCTGAACCTAATGCAGACAGTTCCTACTTTATAGTAATCTGCATTACACAAATTCGACTTTATGCAAATAATTTTAAAAAAAATCTACATTCCAACCCCCCTAAAACCACCTATGTTAACCTTACTGTACAGTGCTGTGCTCCCTTTCCATGTGTCCAACCCCCACATGTCTACATCCCACATGTTCTTTCTCTTGGTCCCAGCCAGTAAATAAGGTATTCCTCTCCCAGCTCTCACTTCTCTGTCCCTGGCCCCCATGTGTCCTTAAACCATATACCAGCCCCCTCCCTGAACGGCACACAGCCCCTCCCTCTCTTCCCCACATCCACAGGAAAATTCTCATTATATAAAAACTGCTTTATATAGAAGTCTATAAACAGTCCAAAGGGAGAATGATCTGTATAATGCTAACCTCACAGAGAATCAGAAGGGAGCCACACCTTCTTCTGGTTCTCTCCTTTATCAAATGGCCAAAAAATTTCTTTTTAAACAACTTCAAGTTTTAGGATTCATTCTTGTGTCTAACAGAATTCAGGTCTTCCTAATGCCAGGCCCTGCATACCACTGATTGAGCCACCTTCATGTCCCACTCCAATTCATCCTCCATTTAACTACCAAAATGATGTTTCTAAAACTTAGGTCTAACCATGCTACCCTACTGCTTAATAAACCCACTGGCTCCCTATTACTTCATAGATCAAATAGAAACTCGTCCATTTAATTTGAAGCTCTAAAACTTGGCTCCTTCCTAACATCCCCAGTGCCCTACACCATACACCACTCCATATATGCTAAGATTCATTCCTCTAACTGCTGAACCTGATACATGCTACTCCATCCTTCCATCACCCTTAATTCAGGGTCCCTGATTTCCTTCAAGATTCAGTTCCAATACTACCTTCTATAGGAAGTATTTTCTCAGGTCCCCCAGCTACCACTGCCTTGTCATCTGAGATGGCTTACAGCTCGTGTGTATCCAGTCATTTACATGTTGTCTTCTTCAATAGAAAAGCCCTACCAGGACAAGGGCTCTTTTTTTTTTTTTTTTTTTTTTTTTTTGCCTTTGTACCTCTAGCCCTTAGCACTATGCCTGGCACAGAGGGAGCACTTAGCAAAGGCTCCTTGACTGTTATGCATCTTAATCTTTTTGTCTTCTTTCTGCTTTTCTCATTTCTTTTGTTCCTCTGGCTCTGAATACCCGTTTCACATTATGTCTACGGCCTCTGTCTTCTATATTACTACTCATGTATTTATTATGTCTCACTATGATTTTGACTGCATTCCAGGAAAATGTATGCCTACTATTCTCTTTGGTTTTGTTGTACTCTCCTGTGGTGAAAGCCAAGCATAAAATATTACTTGGCACGAAGGCAGAGAAACAATTTAGGAATAGTACATAATGTGTTAAAGCTGGGCAATGCCTTGGTTGCACTCCTGTTGTGTTCCTGAATGACTTCAGAGAAGGGTCAAGGCTTGGTGATGTAAGCCTTTTGTATGGTCCCAAGACCCTCAACTTAGTTTTGGAGTCACATTGCAAGTTTGTTGGGCACTGGAAAGGACTTCTTAATTATAATAAACCCTGTTATCTAGTAAACTTGTCCAAAGTACTTGAAGAATGGAATATTCTGGTTAATCATCCTCTCTGGTTAATATGTCACTACCCTTCAAAGGATTAAAATAAAATTAATTATTATTATGTAATCCAGATATGTTTGATGGATAGATATAGATATGTACATATAATTAATCTCAAAGGGAAGTACTGAGGACTAAGAAAGGCTGCTTGCAGAAAGTGTGATTTTAGTTAAAACCTGAAGTCAAAAAAACTAGGAGCCAGAGATGAGGACAGAGAATTCCAGGCATGAGGAACAGCTAGAGAAAATGAAGCATCTTCTTCAGGGAACAGTAAAGAAACCAGAATTATAGCAGCACAGAATAAAAACCTGGAGCGGGGTAAGATATACGAAGACTGTAAAGGTAGGAAGGAGTCAAGTAATAAAAGGGGTTGAAAGCCAAACAGAGGATTTGTATTTTATCCTGGAGATAATTGGGAACCACTGTAGTTTATTGAATAGGTGAGTAACATGGTCAGACCTGTGCTTTAGGAAGATCATTTTGATAGCTAAGTAAGATAAGTAAGTATGCAGAAAGACTTGAGGTGAGAAGGCCAATCAGAAGGGTAGTGCAATAGTTCAGGTGTGATGGAAAAAAATGGCCTATACTGAGGTGGTGGCATATGCCAGAGGAGAGAAGAGGGGTATAAACCTGTGTTGTTGTGAAGGTACAAAAGATAGGACTTGGAAAAAGACTGGAGGGGGTAGGGTGGTGAGTGAGTAAAGAAGTCAGATGACAAGTAGGTTGTGAGCTTGAGTGATTAGAAGGATGGTGATGTCCTCAACAGTAATAGGGAAGTTAGGAAGAGAGGAGTATTTTGGCAAAAGATAGCGAGTTCAGTTTTGTACATGTTGAACAGCTTTCCCCATCTCAAGTTGGATGCTAAAGTAATTTTCCTTAAAGAAGATTTGACCATGTGACTCCCCTATTTAAGAAATGCTAGTAGTTTTCTATTGTTTCTGAGATAAAATAAAACCTCCTCTGTTCAGCTTTTAACTCCTTTCACAACTTTATTCTTTCCTATCTGTCCAGCCCCATTCCACCTCCAACTTAAAGATCCATCTGACTCTCCATTCCAGCTCTCTTTGCCTTTGAAATGGCCATCCCATGTGCTCGGGGCTCTTTCCTTACTTCCATCTGTCTCAAAGTGCCCCTCTCTTCCTTTAAGGTATAACACAAATACCACCTTCTGCATGAAACTTTTTCTGCTAGTGTCTTCTTTCTCAAACTACCTTTTAATTAAGTACTTTTTACATATTTATATTAAGTTATAGTTATAGTACATATATTTTTTTTTTGTTTTTGCTTTTTGGAGGGCAATTTGGGTTAAGTGACTTGCCCAAGGTCACACGGCTAGTTTTTGTGTTAAGTGTCTCAGGCCGGATTTGAACTCAGGTCCTCCTGACTCCAGGGCCGGTGCTCTATTCACTGCACCACCTAGCCACCCCAGTACATGTATTTTAAAATATACTCATCCCCCATTAGAATGCCAGTTCCTTGAGAAGAAGGATTATTTTATTTTTCAAATTTGTATCACCAGCACCTAATACAGCACCTAGCACAGTATATGCTAGCTGATTGATTATATGCCTTTAAAATAAAAATATATTGAATAAAATTTCATCCTTCACTGCTTTCAACTGCCTACTTATTATTCCTCATTGCAGAACCTTCTCTCTCTGTTCCCTTACTTAGGTAATTGTGCTCTTATGCCTGAAATGATCTCCCAACTCACATCAACCTTTGGGAATCCCTAACTTCCTTCAAGCAGCATCTCAGGTGCCAACTCTGAACAATAACTAACATTTATATACCTCTTACTATGGTTCCAGGCATTGTACTAAGTGCTTTTCGATTATTATCTCCTTTGATCCTCATAACTCTGGGAGGTAGGTGTTATTATTATCCCATTTTACAGATGAGAAAAGTGAGGCAAACAGATATTAAGTGACTTTCTCAGTGCCATACAGCTAATACCTGAGGTCACATTTGAAGTCAGGTCTTCCTGACTCAAGGCCTAAGACTCCCTCCACCAAGCGGCCCTAATATCTACCACTTACCTTTCTCTCAAGAGATGGATATTAGAATTGAATTCTAAGAGCATATCATGTCTTTGAGTGGCTTGTTCTTTTACCTTTAAAGAGATGCTTTTAAACACTTCTCTCACTGTTGCAGTCTTTTTTCATCAATAGGATTATTATACGCTGATTACTTGTGTCATATTGTCACTAAACTACTTTGAACAAATTATAACTGTTAGATTGGCATTTAACACATTGCTACTCAGGCATCTGGAAGACAGTAAGAAAGAGTCAACTATGAAAACTGTATTTTGAAAGCTGAAAATCAATCCCTTCCTCGAAAGTGTTCAGAATTATTTTTTTAGGTGGCTATACTCTTGATATTTCAGATAAGTGATTATAAATTTAGCAAAGGCTGCAACGTGAAAGAAAATACTCTTCAAACTTGATGGGCTTGGAGACTTGGCAAAATAGCATCACCTCCTAGAAAACATGCTAAACTAAGCTTACATTCACATCTCCAATTCTCTATGTATGATTAACCCACCCTCAAATTTGCTGGTCTAGTTTGCCCTTTCAAAATGACATAATTGTCTGTTTTTATTAGCTTCATACTTCTAAGGTCGGATTTTGTGAAAGCCTGATACTCTTAGGAAGATTCCACCTTATCTCAAGACAGGGAATTGTTGCTTCTCCCCTCATTTGTTCCCCCCACGTACATTCCATAAACCATTATAGAGGTCTGCAACATGGAAATAGGAAATTGATTGCACTTACTGTTGTAGTATTATAGTATAAATATAGGAAATACTCCATAAAGTACCCTAAAGGCATGACAAATAAAGAAAATGATAAGTGTAGGAGAAGATATGGAAAAACTGAAAAAAAACTAATGTTTTGTTGGTAGGGTGATGAACTGATCCAACCATTCTTGACAGCAATCTGGAACTATGCCCAAAGGGCTATAAAACTGTACATACCCCTTGACCCAGCAATGCCACTACTAGGTCAGTATCCCAAAGAGATCATAAAAAATGGAAAAGGACCCACATGTACAAAAATATTTATAGGAGCATTATAGCAGAGAAAGTATAGAATAAATGAGGGTAGGGGGTAGAGATGAGAAATACAGTCAATAATAGTTACTGTAAAAAAAATTGAAGCACATTTCTCTAATAAAGGTCTTATTGCTCAAACATATAAAGAACTGAGTCAAATTTATAAAAATAAGAGTCATTCCCCAATTGATAAATGATGAAAAGATATGATCAGTTTTCAGATGAAGTAATCAAAGCTATCTATAGCCATATGAAAAAAAATACTCTAATTCACTGCTGATTGGAGAAGTGCAAATTAAAACAATTCTGAGGTACTACCTTATACCTATTAGGTCAGCTAAAAGGACAGAAAAGGTAAATGATAAATGTTGGAGGGAACATGAGAAAAATGAGACATGAATGCACTGTTGGTGGAGTTGTGAACTGATTCAACCATTCTGTAAAGCAATTTGGAAATATGCCCAAAGGGCTATAAAATCATGCATAGCTTTTGACGTTGCAATACCACTACTAGGTCTGTATCCCAAAGGAGATAAAAAATAAAAATGAAAAGGACCTACGTATATAAAAATATTTTTAGCAGTTCTTTTCTAGGTGTAAAGAATTAGAAATTGAGGGGATGTCCATTGGGGAATGGCTAAAAAGTTATGGTATGTGACTATGATGGAAGAGTCTTACATTATAAAAATGATCAGCAGGATACTCTCGGAAAAACCTGGAAAGACGTGTATGGTCTGATACAAAATGAAATAAACTGTGTACAAAGTAACAGCAATATTATAAGATGATCAGCCATGAACAACTTAGCTATTCTCAGCAATACAATGATCCAAGACAACTCTGAAGAACTTATGATGAAAAATGCTATCCATTCCCAGAGAAAGAACTGATGGTGTCTAAATACAAATTGAAGCATACTTTTTTAAACTTTATTTTTCTTGTTTTTTTTTAATATATGTTTTATTTCACAACATGACTATTATGGATATGTTTTGCATGACTACACATATATAACCTATATCACACTGCTTGTCTTCTCAATGAGTGAGGGGAGGAAGGGAGGAAGGGAGAGAATTTGAAACTCAAAGTTTTAAAAACAAATATTAAAAAGTTGTTTTTACATGTAACTGGGAAAAAATAAAATACTAAATAAAAGCTTAAAAAAAGAAGAAAAAGAAATGATGAGCAGGTGGGCTTCAGAAAAACCTGGAAAGACTTATATGATCTGATGCTGAGTGAAAGTGAGCAGAACCAGAAGAAAATTGTACACAGTAACAACAACATCATGTGATGAACAACTCTGATAGACTTAATTCTTCTCAGTAACACAAAATCTAAGACTCATGATGGAAAATGCTATTCATATCCAGAGAAAGAACTATGGAGCCTACCTGCAGATTGAAGCATACTATTTTCTCTTTTTTTTTGTTTCTTCTTTCTTGTGGTTTTCCCCTCTGGTTCTAATTCTTCTTTACAACACAAATAATGGGGAAATATGTTTAATATGATTGTACATGTATAGCCTGTATCAGATGATATGCCATCTTGAGAAGGGGAGAGCAGAAAGAGGGGAGAAAATTTAGAACTCAAAGTCTTATAGAAGGTAATGTTGAAAACAAAAAATAAAATTTTTTAAAAGTATCCTGAAAGTTCCCAGATATTTTAGTTAAGGGAAAGAAGTGGATCTGCAAAGTGAATCCTATCCCAGCATCAGCTAATCTTTTGAACTTTCACTGCCTAAAAGCATAATTCTGTTTACCTCTCTCCCTACTACAGAATCCTTAATGGGTTTTTGGAATAATGTAGGAAAAGGAAGATAAAAATTCTACTCACAATAATTGTAAACTGTTTTCTAAAAAGACTAGGAAAAGATATGAAGCCATTTAATACAAAGAGAGAAAAAGATGTTTTTCTATTAGCGGAGTAAGTAATGTATAAGAAGACTGGAAATGCAGTAAAATGTTGAGTTGTGAAGAGCTTTCAATTTTATATTTTCTCTTGTGTTTTTCTTTCTGTTGGATTTGTCCAAGTCTGAAAGAGGAAGATTAAAGTCCATGTCTTTTTTCAATTCAATTAATTTTTCCTTTATGAGTTTAGATGTTATGACATTTGGTGCATATAAATTTAATGTTGATATTGATTACTTGTCTTGGACTCCTTTTAAGTGTAATTCAAATTTCTCAATCATCTCTGTTGATATGATCAACTTTGATTTGTACTTTGTCTGACAGCATTATTACAACTCCTGCTTTTTTATATTCACCTAATGTATAGTACGTTTTGTTCTAACCTTTCATTTGGATTCTGTGCAGTTCTTTGCTTTTTAGATATGTGAACTTTCATTCGATTATTTTTGGTCTATATCTTACTTAGTTCTTCTCCAATCTCTTTGTATTCCTCATGGAGTTAAAGTTTTTCAAGTATCAGATTTAAGTTCTGTCTTCTAAATAATTTCTATGTTATTGTTCAGTTGTCCCAGTCATGTCTGATTTCTTGTGATCCTATTTAGGGTTACCTTGGCAAAGATACTGCAGTGGTTTGCCATGTCCTTCTCTAGTACATTTTATAGATGAAGAAACTGAGGCAGACAGGGTTAAATGACTCACCCAGGATCACTCAACTAAAAAGTGTCTGAGGCCAGATTCAAATTCACAAAGATGGGTCTTCTTGACTACAGGCCCAGTACTCTATCCACTGTAGCACCTAGCTGCCCCTATTGTCCTTCTGGATCTCACTCTACTGTCCATATTTTTCTCACTCTGAGAAGTATCAATTCATGAGGGAAATTGTGGAATAGAAGTAATATCTCTTGGTAGAATTTACCTGGTGTCCCAAACTCCGTGGTCTAATTCTACCCCTTGCCCTTTCTATGATTGCTACTTTTCCCATTGGTCATACTATCTCACCTATAAGCCCATGTCCTCCCCCCCTTCTGAGTATTAGCTGACCCTAGGAACTCCAATTTACTCTCTCTACAGTTGTTGATAGAGGCAAAACACTCTCAGAGAAGCAGTCTCTCAGTCCACTAACTCACTCCTCCCAGATTAAATCTATCATAAGATCCCCATTTTCCTACTGTAAACATACACCTCTTTCTCCAAAGGAGTGCTCTTCCGTACGATATTATCCCGGCATTGGGCTGAGACCTCTCCTTTCATTCTCCAGTTTCAATTCCTCCTTTCTACTCTCTCTCCCATTCTTTAGCAGCTCCCCTTTTGTTGTTGAAATACTCTAGGAATTATCATTTCTTTGTTACTGATCCATAAACTTGATAGGACAGCAAGACACATTCTCATACATCTACCTCCCTATTTATGTACCTTCCCATTTGAAAATTATTTCCTACAAAATTCAATAAGGGGAGTTGTTGGGTTTAGAATATGCTACTTCAGACACGCTCCTCTACTGTCCATTTTCCTGTTCTTTTAAATTTCACTTAGATTTTGATTCACTGACACACTTTTCCTATCTCGTGGTTTTGTTTTGTTTTTTTACTTCTTAGATCTCTCTCAAAAAACAAAAACAAACAAACAAACAAAACCCTCTGGAGATGAGGTTATTTATTTTATTACTTATTCATTCCTTGGTATTGAACTGACTTACCATTTTCTTATGTTCCTGTTCTTCAGTGCATTTGCAAATGGAATATTCTGTTTGTGGTTTTGTTTTGTTTTGTTTTTCTTTTGGGGAGGAAGGGGAGGTAGAGTTTACAAGAATGGCTCAATGCCTGTCTTGTGTTGAACATATGGCTCTGGTTTGCAAGGTATATCACTTTGGACTGTATCCTGGGCTCCTTTGCTTTTTTGGAATATATTTTTTCATTCCATTCTGCAATTTCTAGTAGGTATGCTACAGCCTAATACAGTGGTTCTCAAACTTCCTAATGTTGCAACCCTTTAATACTTGTATGTGGGCATATCTGCATGTGGGCAGACCTGTCTGGAGATGGATAAAGGAGCAGTGTCTCGGTTCCTAAGAACATCAGAAATATGTGTTTTCCGATGGTCGTAGGCGATCTGTTCAACCCCCACAGGCGTCGCGACCCACAGGTTGAGAAACACTGGCCTAATATTACCTGAATTTCTTTTCCATTATATTTGAAGGTGTTAGTCTCAAGAGTTTACAGAAATTGTTGTTTTTCTTTGAAACTGTTTAATTTAGTCCCTCATGTATATATATGTGTGTATGCACATATGAATATATATATATATATATATATATATATATATACATGCAGATATATATGTATACAAACACACCCATATCAACAAGAGTATAGTTCTATTATATTATTTCCTGCATTATGATGTTCAGGTTTTTTAGCTTGCTGTGTTCTTCTCAGAGATCTATGATTCTCAAGTTGCCTCTGTACATCTTGTCTTTACAAGGAAAACCTTGTAAAGAGATCCTGTGCTCTTATTCTAACATTATAGCCTTTTCTCTTCTTCTATAAGACTCCCTTCCACTTCAGTATTTCTATATTCCAAATCTCGTGTTCTCTCTTTCACTCCTTTGGAGAAATGAATTACTATGGATTCAATTTTTTCTAATCCCATTATTTATGCTTAGAGAATTTAAAATTTTGATATTTGCTCCATAATTTTTTCTCTCACAGATTTCATTTATCTTTTAAACCATTCTATGATTCCTTTTTGTTGCTCCATGATTTCTTAGGAGAACTCATGGGGCCCTTTGTTTTATTGGACATTGTTCACTTTTCTTTATATTATAAAATTTATTAAGCAAGCTTTGAACTCTCTTTAAGTGTTTACTATTCATCCTTTCTTCAGTTTTAGGATTCTCTTTGTTGATTTATCTGCTTCTGATCTAGATTTTTAATTGAATTTTCTTCTTGAAATCTGTGGCATTTCAGTCTTTTTTCCCTCAATTCCTCTCTGCCATTCATTTTCTGTCCCCCTCCCCTTTGATGATGCGTGAATCCCCAGAGTTAGACAGAGAAGTTACCACAGTCTCCTCCTACACTAGAGAATTCACATTTTAACAGCCTTGGTCCCTACTTTAAGTAGCACTGGAGATAAAGGACTTTCCCCAGCTATATTTCAATCCTGGTCATGTATGTCACCCTCCTGCCCCAGATCTTGCCATGGCCCTTATCCTTTTCTTCTCTAATTGGGCTGAATCAACATCAGTACCCTTTTTTTCAGGGATAGAAGAAGGCACAAGTGTTGTTCTAGAAATAATCAAAAGCCTATGGAATCCCTGGCCTAGGGGCCACCACCAAGGCAGGCTGATTTTCTACTCTCCCTCCTCACATGGCTGAGCAGAATCTATGTCTGCCTCATGGGCTGGGGAGTGGGCAGAGACAGGAGTATGCCACTTGTCTCTGCCATCAGGAAGGGATTCAAATTATGGGACCCAAGTAGAGCCCCATGGGTTGGCGTATGTTCCTACTAGAAAGGTGGAGGTAGGTTTAAGATGCTGAGTGAGCATATCAATCAGTAAAGTCATAAAGTTACTACCTTATCATATTTTTTCTCTTTCATAATTTTATTTACTTTTATTTATTTTTTATTTACTTTATTTTTCATCCATAGTCAGATGTAATTATTCTACACTTGGCATAAAGTTCTTCTTTTGGCAGGGATGGGAATGGAGGAAGAATTACTAGACACTGGAGAAAATGTTTAGTCTTCCATCTTTGGATCATGCGGCTTGTGAAGAGCTTTAAACACCAATCAGATGAGGTAATATTTGATTCTACAGGTAATAGGAAACCACTAGAGTTTACTGAGTAGGGTGGGGACATGATCATACTTACACTTTACATACATCACTTACTTACATGTCACAAAAATTTTGCATCTGCATGGAGGATGCATTTCCTCTAGTCTCTCCACGATGTTTTCAAAATAGACAAGAACACTGAAAAAAGTCATCTATAAGGACCCAACCAATGCTATGGATACTGAAATTAATTCCAAGTTACTACATAGTATCTTGCCAGTAAGATTCCGTGATCACAAGGATTAAGAACACACACGTGCATACACACAGTACAGTTGTGCATACATGCATACACAGAGACACAAACATACAAAGTATAATTTATGAATGATTCAAATTCAATTTGTATTTAATACAATCCATGTGAAATGGTTAGCTCTACTTGCATTCAACTGGTTTTCCATATGTTCTTCACTTTATATGTATAAAAATTATTTTTCTTCCTTTAATATAGTAACCTACATTTGTTTCTACTAAATATCATTCTATCTTAGAATGAATGTTGCTATAATCTACAACCCAGAATTCTCTTATTATCTTTCAAAGCAACTTTACAAAATTAATCTTGTTTTTTCTCCTTAGTTTATGGAACATTATTATCTGATTCTACAAGGTGGAACACTATCCACAGGAGTTATCCATCATTCTCTAGTGTTTAAATTTATCACATAATCAGTGCACTCTACAATCCAGAGCTCCATTTTCTTTTTTTGTTCCTAATCTTATTTTTATTGATATCTTTTGGTTTCATATCACCCTCACTTGTGAACACATTCCTCTCCCTTCCCTTCCCCTCCCCAGAGAGCCAGTCCAGGTAACAAAGGACAAAAAGAAAGACAAAGCAGTTTAACAAAGCCAACCAACACACCAACCATGCCTGACAGTATATGTAGTATTCCACCCATATCCTGGAATTAAGAGCTCCATCTGTGTCAACCTAAGTCTTCTAAGCTTAATGGACAACCCCAAAGGAAAGGCAGAACCAGACAAGTCTTGGGGTGGAGAAAGTGAGAAGACTACACTTAATGACTCTCCATCATTCATGGCAATGGATTTGGAAGTCTAGGATTCCCATTGATCTCTACGTACTTGCAAAAATCAGCCCACCACCATAGTTCCCTTTATACTGAGTTAAGTAACAAATTCTCTGACAACTATAATCTCATTTGATCACAACGGAAACAAACTCAGTGTCACCTACAAACTTACTAGAATCTCATTTGGAAGGGACTGCAGAGGTCATCTATTCTAGTCAGCACCTGAACCACAAATTCCTTTGAAAACATCCCTATCAAGTGGTGATGTAAACATTGTTCAAGAACCCCAGTTCCAGGGAAATCATTTCCTCAATAGGAAGTCCATTCCATTTTTACATAGCTCTAGTTGTTGGAAGAACTGAAATATGCCTCTCTGTAGCTTCCAGCCATAAATCTTAGATGTATACCCACCATCCCTCAAAAAAAAGCAACCACAACAAATCAATTACAATAAATACTTATATAGTGCTTTTTAAAATTTACAAAGCAATTTTCACACAATAAACCTGTGAGGTAGATAGCATAAGCATTATTATTCCCTTTTTACAGAGAAGCAAACTGGGGCCTCCCTTTTCTGGACAATAACAATGGCACTGTGGTTTTAAAAAAAAGAAAAAAAGAAAAAAGAAAGCTGAGTACTAAGAATCACTCTGTTATAGACCATCCATTAATATTAACTTAGCTAGGAGTACTCAGGATGGAAAAGTAAATTTCTCATGAATTCTCCCAACCCAATCATCTAAACAACTTTTTAAAAACATGTCAAATAAAATTCTGAGTAGGATAACCCAAAAGAAGTGACAGCGACTCATTTTTACCACCCAAGACAACACAGAACAGAAAGAGACACTGGAGCTGGGGGCTAGATGGGGCTAGGGCAGCATGGCAGAAATGGCATTGACTGTGGCACCTGGAGGCAGTGGCAGCAGCAGCTGAGGCAATGAGGGGTCATACTACTGGAGGAATTGAATCGTATTTATTTTCACATTTTCACTATAAATGAAACCAGAGGACACAACAAAGCTACATGTAGCTAAGTGGAAGGAAGGCTCACAGGATTTCCTTAGAGCAGCAAATCACAGAACTGGTATAGTTCGTTTGATTGTACGAAGTCAACAAGAAGCATCATTTCATGGGACATCTTTTCATCTCATTGCAATTCTAATGATACACATTTGTAAAAAGTCCAGCTTTTGCACCAATACCTATAGCTGAGGATAAGGAAGTAGTGAAATTTTATGGACAATTTGCTAAGACCTCCCAATCAAAACAGCATATGCTTTAATTCCCAGTGACATCAATGCAGAGGTGCACGTAGGGAAAGATAACCAAAAAAAAAGCTGACAAATATGAAAAGGGAATAAGAAAAAGACAGGCCAAAGTCTTGAAAATTATTCAGAATCCTCACATATCTACATGATACTTTTAAGAACAGTGCTGATAGGCATTGGACATGGGAAGTTCCAAAAAAGATCATTTTTTAAAAGGAAATTAGTAGTCAAGTGCTAGTCCTGGGGTCATGAAGACTTGAATTCCTGCTAGCTGTGTGACCCTGGGAAAGTCACTTAACCTCAGTTTCCTCAACTGTAAATAGGGATAATAATAGCACCAACTTCCCAGGTTGTTGTGAGGATCAAATGAGATAATATTTCTAAACTGTATTGCACAGTGCCTGGCACTAGACGATTAATAAATGTTCATTTCCTTCTTTCCTCTCTAAGCCAGAAATGCTTGGACTTAGAATAACACTATCAAAAATTCTTTCTAGCAGACATATACCTAAAACATAGCATGTGGTATTGATATTTGGCACAGAGGATAGAGTGCTGGGCCTGCAGTCAGGAAGACTCATCTTTGTGAGTTCAAATCTAGCCTCAGACACTAGCTGTGCAACCCTGGACAAATCACTTAACCTTGTTTGCCTCAGTTTCCTCATCTGTAAAATGAGCTAGAGAAGGATATGGCAAACCATTTTAGTATTTTTGCCAAGAAAACCCCAAATGGGGTCATGAAGAGTCGGACGAGTGAAAAGCAACTGAACCAAGTTTACATCTATCCATCTCTTCCACACAAATAGGAAGAGTATTTTAGGTAAACTATATCTCTGGCATCCTCCGTAACTCAGAAGAACAAAAAGCAGGCTTAATAATCCTTTGTTCATGCTAACTGCTGGTCTGATAGCACAGAGAGAACATGTCCATTTGGACATAATTCCCACATCAGTAACAAGGTTGCAGAACAATGATCATAGAAATGAAAAATAATATTGGCAAATGTGATAAAAACCAAGAGAAAGAATTGGCAAGTCCTGCTTATAGATTTGATATGATAGATATTGAAGGTAAATGAGTAAAATATGGTTCTAAAATTATAAGACTACAGTGTTTCCATCAATCATAATAAGAGAATAAGCAATAAAGTGATTCTTTGGGGGTAAAGGAGCAATTTGGGTTTGGTTTTGTTTAACGGGGATAACCCAAGCTTGTCTGGGTATGCCCAATTCAACTAAAAGGAAGGCACTCTTTGGGGGCCTCTGGAGCACGTCCATATTATCTAACATGGAGACCTTTGCCTCCTTTAGTCTGCTGTGATTGGTCACATGAGTCTTTCAAACTGGCAAGACTGAGCTAGTTCCTCTTTTTCTGGGACTCTCTTTGTCCACTCTTATTTTTTGCATCCAGAGGGTAAAAGGTCACAGTTCCTCCACAGAATGGATGCCATGAACTGAACCAGTGAGAGAGGAAAGACTTTCCTTCCCCTGCTACTTCTTTTTACCCCAAGTTCCCAGAAATGGGCCTGGGGTTTTGTTGTTCTGTGTCATTTATCCTCCTCAATTTCAGGTGCTGGAGGTTTCTTCCAGATCCTGGAGTCTGAGTTATGACCACCTGAGAGCAAGGATTATAAGCAGACTAGTACAGCCAAGTCAGCCTGGCATGGAAGCCCTGAGAAGCCAGGGAGCCTGGGGCTCAAGCCTGAGGAGGTGGCTTAGTTTTGGAGCCAGTACTGTGCTCTACAGGAACCAAGGTAAGCCATGAATCCCTTTTCTCACTCTCTAGAGACTGAAGTGGTGCCTCTCATATGCTGGGAGAGTTTTGTGATTATATTTTTTGAAATAAATATTTCTGAGTAAAAGCTAACCTATTAATGGTCAAATGAAACTAAAGGGCAGGGGATTCCCACCCCTCCACTTAAGAGAACACCATCAGTAGAGGCTGAAGCCATTTGCAAAGATACCACACACCTCAGACCCTCAAACCCCTTTAAGGTACTGAAGAACTCTGAGGGAGAAGGGAAATCTAAAACCCTTGGCCTCCCAGACAGTAGGGGAGGGTGGAGAAGGGGGAGAAGTAGTCAATGTCACACAAGTTTTAGGTGTTTCTCTTGAAAATGACAGGTTACCTATCACCAACTGATAAGAAGAGGTTACTTATCACTAACTGAAATCAATAAACGTTTATTAAGCACCTAATACATGCAAGATGCTGTGCTAGGCACTTAACTCCCTTAAGGAGTTTTTAATCTAAGGAAAGAAATCTCCCATGTTTGATACAAGGGTGCAAGGGAGAGATCCAGATGAAATGATATAAGAAAAGATGAGGAGATAAAGGTCATTTTTAGCTAAAAGAGTAGGGAAGGCTTTGAGGAGATGGCAGAAACCAAGCTGAATCCTGAAGGAAGAAAAAAGATTTCAACAGACAGTTAAAGTATAGAGGGAGGATTCTAGGCATGAGCACAAAGTCATAAGGCCAAGATTAAAATTGAAGAACAAACAGCAGAATGATTTGGCTAAACCAAAGTGCTTGGAGGAGAAACTATGAAATCAGGCTGGAAAGGCAGGTTAGAACCAGTCTTTGGAGGACTTAAAAAACCTAGCTAAAAGGTTTGTATTTTATCCAAAAGCAACAAGAACAAACAAAAGGTTTTTGGAGTACGTAAATAATATGCCTTAAAGAGTGTTATTTTGCTAAGCAAGTGAAGGATGGGTTGGAGAGGTAAGACTGGTAGTAGGAAAACTAATGAGAAAGTAATAGTCCTTGGTGAGAAAGAACAGAGAATAGAACTAGGCTGATAGCATGAGAGGTTCACAGAAGAGGAATAGACAAGACGTGGAAAATAACTGGATCCAGAAGACAAAGGGTATGAAAGAAATAAACATTATTCCAAATCTGAATCGGGATGATCAACTTGCAAGATCCAATGAGCCTGAGTAATCTATCTCATCGCCACCTCTTTGGCACTCTGCTTGAAGGGTGAGCCATGAACTCCCAAATCTCCATCTTCACAAGGAGCTCAGCTCAGAACATCTCATTTCTCGTCTGGCTGTGCTGCTACGAGACATCTCTGCTTCTCCTCCCACAGCCATCTCTGCTTTTAAGCTCCCTTATAGTATAGTCTTCCCCCATTAGACTGTAAGCATCTTGAATTCTGTCTTTATCATATTTGTATCCCCAGTATTTAGCACAGTGCCTGATGCATAGTAGGTACTTGGTGTCTATTGACTGATTGTGTGATTGAGAAGATTGTAGTTTCGTTAACAAAAAATAGAAAATTATAGGGAAAAGACAAGGAGTTCAGCTTTGAATATGATTTGAGTATGACTAAATTAAAGCCTCCAACAAGAATACAGAAGCAGAAGCTCAAGGAGAGAACAAGGATGGTGTGGTGCAGCACCCAGAGCTTTGATTTGAAGTCAGAGAATTTGGGGCTAAAATCCTGTCTCTGTCACTACCTGTCTCACTTAACCTCTGTGATTCTCAATTTCCTTACCTGTTAACTGAGATTAGACTAAATGGCACCTAACATCCTTCCCAACAATAAATCTATGGTCCTTTGATCTTATGAACAGAGATAAATATTATAAATATATATAAAATATGCGTATATATATATACACATACATACATATATGTTTATGTACATCTATATAATACACATGTATGTATGCATGATTCCTCTGGAGAGAGCTAATAATGGAAGCCATAGAAATGAATGATATTCGTAAGGAAAAGTATAAACAAAGAAAAGAGATATAGTGGCAGAGCTTTGGAGTGGACCAATACATAGGAATTGTATAGAAGATGACTCTGAACATGAAAAAGAGAAAAAATTGTCCAAAAGACAGAAGAACAGGGAGGCAGAAGTAACTGGAGGTCACACAGGATTCTAGAGAGAAGGAGAAAGGGTTGGAAAAATGGCACCATGCTGTGAAATGACATGTAGGTTTGAATTCAGAAGACCTGAGTTCTAAGTTCCATTTCTATAACACTTAAGTTCTTTCACTGTCAGTAAGTCATTTTTACCTTTCTTGTCCAGGTTCTTCACTGGTGAAATGGGTGAAAATACCTATTTCACAGAACTGATATTCTTACCCATTGTCACCTAAAGCAGCGGTTCTCAACCTGTGGGTTATATTCAATTTGTAACAATGAAAATACATCCTGCATTTCAGATAGATTCATAACAGTAGCAAAATTACAGTTATGAAGTAGCAATGAAAATAATTTTATGGTTGGGGGTCACCACAATATGAGGAACTGTATTAAAGGGTCGCAGCATTAGAAAGATTGAGAACCACTGAGTCCTAAAGCTTTCTTTAAATGTAAGTAATTTTTATGTAGATCTTGTTATTTACTGTGCATAGACAGTAGCAAAAATTTCATAAACAGATGAACTCAAAAGAGAAAATTTTTAAAAATCAGAAGTCTCGGGTCTAAATTTGTTAGGATAATGACAGAAGTATGCAGGAGAGATAGATCTGTTGTTGCTGCTGTTTTGTCGATTAGTCACGCCCATCTTTTTGTGACCTCATCTGGGGTTTTCTTGGCAAAGATACCAGAGGGGTTTGTCATTTCCTTCTCCAGCTCATTTTACAGATGAGGAAACTGAGTCAAACAGGGTTAAGTGA
>CM053587.1:135860049-135901422 GCA_028646515.1 Pseudochirops corinnae | reverse complement strand
ACCACAATATGAGGAACTGTATTAAAGGGTCGCAGCATTAGAAAGGTTGAGAACCACTGAGTCCTAAAGCTTTCTTTAAATGTAAGTAATTTTTATGTAGATCTTGTTATTTACTGTGCATAGACAGTAGCAAAAATTTCATAAACAGATGAACTCAAAAGAGAAAATTTTTAAAAATCAGAAGTCTAGGGTCTAAATTTGTTAGGATAATGACAGAAGTATGCAGGAGAGATAGATCTGTTGTTGCTGCTGTTTTGTCGATTAGTCACGCCCATCTTTTTGTGACCTCATCTGGGGTTTTCTTGGCAAAGATACCAGAGGGGTTTGTCATTTCCTTCTCCAGCTCATTTTACAGATGAGGAAACTGAGTCAAACAGGGTTAAGTGACTTGCCCAGGGTCATACAATTAGACCGTGTTTGAATCAGGATTTGAACTCAGGTTTTCCTGACTTCAGGGCTGGTGCTCTATTTACTCTGTCACCTAGTTGCCTCAGAAGGGATAGAGAAAACCAGCAAGGAAAAACGAAAAAGCAATATAAGGGGAAAGACTAAAGCCAGCAAAACCTTTGCACTAAGAGTAAAAACACCTGGCTTATAGTCACAGCTCTTTCTGCTATGTGACTTTGGAAAGTCACTTAATCACTCTAGGGTTCAGTTTCATCTATAAAATAGGGATAAGAAGGCCTACCCTGACTTCCTCCTATAGGATTGTTGTGAAAACAAAATGCTGTTCCTCTCAAATAATACTTCATCTCCCAACACCAGTCATTTTTACCGGTTGTCTCCTATTCCTCAGATGTTTTCCCTTCACATCTCTGATGTCTGGCTTCCTTCTAGCTGCAGTAAAAATCCCACCTTGTACAAGAAGCCTTTCCTGATCCCTCTTAGTTCTAATGCTTTCTTTCTGTTGATTATTTTTAATTTATCTTGTATGCGGCTTATTTGTACACAGTTGTTGACATGTCACTTCCCCCATTACTCTGAGAGCTCCTTGAAAGCAGGGACCATCTTTTACATTTCTTTGTATCCCCAGTGTTTAGTAAAGGGTCTAGCACACAGTAGGCACTTAATAAATGTTTAATGACTGTGTGAATTCACTTTGAAAAGTACGACAAACTATATAAATACAAATAATCATCGTCAAACAAAGAAGTCAAAGGTACACAGAGCAGGAAGACAATAAACATTCCTTCTCAAGTACCTAATCATTTAAAAAAAAAATTTCCTGTCTCTGACAACATGTTCCCAGTCCCTTTTTTTCTCTCCTAGTTTTTTTTCCCCCTAAATCTCCCTGACAAGGCTTCACCAAGCCAAAAAAGAAAGGGGCACTAAAAATATTTAAGAGCAAGCGCTTAAATGAGGGGAAGGGTAGTTGGCTTTTCCTTCCAACTCACTTTACCTCTGCAATGTTATGGTTAAGGAATTAGCGCCGTTTTGATGTTTATGTTCTCTATTGTAAAACAATTCTTTTTAAAAAGCCAATGTTAAGGATCTCTTGGATCAACATGGCATGACTATTCATGTCCTTACAAAAGACAGAAACTTCAATTTCGTCTCCTAATTTATTCTAGCAAAAAAACAAAAAAAGCTTGAGTTTAAAATTTTAATCTCCTTTGCATAATACAATGGGCTTTTAAACACTCAAAGAACATGGAAGTCAGCAAATCTGAGTTCATATTAGCTCTGCTACTGACTTGTTATACAGCAAACGGGAAAATGATGTAGCCTGTGCCTGCTTCTATATTTGTAAAATGGTGACTCTACTATGTACTTATCTCAAATGGGGTGAATTAATAAATGTTTGTACAATGCTTTGTGATTCTCCAGATGAAAGTGATTACAGAGGAAATTAATATCATCATTATTATTAACCCAGTCGCAATGAAAATGTATAGATCGCATTTGAAGTTTCCATGGGAATCAAAGTAAAAGCTGTCAAGTCAGACAAAACGGAAAACCAATCAAAACATTCATTTTACTTCATTTAAGTTGGCAAAGATTCCCTGATGCCTAGATTTTAATATGTAAGGAGAGAAACGTTTTCCTAACAACTAGAATGATTTCAACTTTGTGCTAATTTTTTTTTTAAGGTTGACCTACTATTCCCAAATAGCAAGCATTCATGCCAGATTTAGGGGAAAGTGTGAGTAGTGAATGTACTGACAGTAAAAGCCACTGGAAGAGATATCATACAAAAACATGAAAGAAGGGCTTAAAGAGTCAAGAAATGATTAACAACAAGTAAAGAAATTAGATGCAAACTTTTGCTGAGCACTTCAAGTGAGTGGGTAGGATGAGATATAATCTAAGGTTTAGATCTGGGATCTAGGGATCCTACAAGCAACTTATCACACACAGTACCAAGGGGCAGATAAAAAAATTAACAACACAGTCTCTGTTCTCAAGGACGTTACAATCTAGTATCAAGAAATAAGACAAGTACAGAAAAAAATGAAAAGTAGAATAAGGAATGACATGTATACTTATGGGTTTACAGGTAGAAATTCATGGCTAAGGCAGTTGGGATAATAGAAGGTTCTTCAGGACCTTTATCCAAATACTACTAGAGTTTTATATTAGGAACATACTAATGGCCACAGATTCTATCACCTAAATTCCAGCACTTATTACAGAATGAACTTCCAAACTTTTATGCCTTCAAGTAACTCTCCTTTCCATTAACATGGTAGACATATATAATCCTGACTCCCACATGGCTCCCTTGCCTCTATTTTTTCCTTCTGGTTGAGGTAACAATTTCCACCGCTTCTAACAATGCTGAAATAGGGTCTATGTCATTCTGAGTTCAATACTCATGCCTTTCTCAAATTTCCCATACCACTTTGCCTGGACTTTTTCATAAAAATGTAGATATAGATGTGTGTGTGTATACACACATGTATAAGTATATATATATTCCACATGTGTGTGCATACATACACACATATATAATATTGATTATATGATATGTAATATATCAAAACTAACTAGGAGGGAATTCTGGGAAGATTGCAGAGTGGGTCACAAAATTTCAGCCTCTCAAGATTTTACCCCACAAAAGGGTTAAAATAGCAAGTTAGGGCAAACGAAGAATGGGTGGGGATATATAAGAATAGGGGCATAAGAGGGCCTCCTGGGACAATCTGAGAAGATTTGAAGAAAAATCCCAGGACAAGGTCTGGTCTGTGTGAAGAATAAACACCTCATGGCTAGGTTCTGTTTTAATGAGAGGCAAGTCACTTAAACAACATGTGGTAAGTCCTGGGCATAGCTGATTTGAGAGGCTGCCTGCCCCCCAGGCACCAGAACTTTTACCCCGCCCCCCTCCAGCCCATGGTAAGGGGAGTTACCCAGAAGATTCAGAGAACCTCTGCTGACAAGGAACCCAGACCCAACTGTGCTTCCAAGAATGGTAGGGGCAAGAAAGAACTAGCACGCCCCCAGTGAGTACAAAAGTAATGGGGCAGAAAGTCCCTGGCTGTGGGCACTTACAGGAGGTTGGAGGTTTAGCTTTGATTCAAGGATAGAGGGGAGAATTAAAGATCTGGGGCAAGAGGCACCATTTCCCACACTCCAGGGCTAGAAGTGATTACAAAAATTAAGCTATTACAACAAAACAACTGCACAGGCAAAGGGGAAATAATCCAATCATAAAAAGCTATTATGGGAATAGATATGACCGAGGTTCATCTTCAGAGGAGGATATTGAAGTAAAGAAACCCCCAAAGAGTAACCTAACATGGACACCTGCCCAAAAACAAATTCATAGAAAATCTTCAAAAAAAGACTTTAAAAATTAAATGACAGAGATGGAGGAAAAACTTTAAAAAAGAAAATAATCCAAGAGAAACAAGAAGGGTATGAAAGGAAAGTCAACAAATTAGAAAAAGAGATCCAGAATCTTAAGGAAGAAAATGATACCTTGAAAATTAGAATTGGGCTAAATGAAGCCAGTGAAATTATATTTCAGTTGTCTTTGTTTATTTATATTTATTAGTCAAGAAATTATTAAACAAAATATAAATAATAAAAGAGAAGAGAAAGTGAAACATCTTATAAGAAAAACAACAGATTTGGAGAACAGATCAAGAACATATAAAAATAATTTAAAGTTACAATCAAAAACAGAATCATGATACAATAATACAAGAAATAATTAAAGAAAATTGTCCTGAAGCACTAGAACAAGGGAGGGGGCAGAGAAATAGGAAAAATACATCAATCACCACTTAAAAGGGATCCTACAAAGAAAACTCAAAGGAATATCACAGTCACATTGTGAGACCCTAGCTCAAGGAAAAAAATATTAAAAGCACAAAGATTAAAACAATTTAAATATGATGGTACCACAATTAGAATTTCACACAAAACCTAGCAGCAGAGACATTAAAGGTCCACAGGTGTTGGAAAACAACATATCAAAGAGCAAAAGAATGGGCTCCGGCCAAAAAAATCATACCCTACAAAGTTAAGTAGTACCTTGAATAAAAAAAACGGACATCTGATGAACTCTCAGACTTTCGAGACCTAGTTTAAAAAATTCTAAATTTAACAGAAGATTCGACATACAAGAATCAAGAGAAATATAAGGCACGTAACAAAGACTGATTATAAGGGATCCATAAGGACAGACGGTTTACTTTTTATATATGTAAAATGTACAATATATGTCTAAGATTCTTATCGATAATTGGTTAGTTCATAAGAAAGATTGGAGTAAACCTGAGTATGATAGGAATTTAAAAAGTAAAACTATTTAGGAACAGCTTAAAAGAGTAACTATTTTATACAAATTTACACAAATTTAATACAACTATTTTATACACATTTTATACAAACCAAGAGGAAGAACTGATACAAAGGAATTACATGGGGGAGAAGGGCTGGTAGTTCTGGTAACCTACTTTCATCAGGAATGGTTTAAGATGGAACAATACATATATACTGAGTATAAAAGTCTTCTAATTTCAGAAGAAATAAAATGGTAGGAGCATAGGGAGAGGGGAAGAGGGCAAGGGAGGGATCTTTAGAGGGGAAGGTGAGGGAATAGGTAAAATAGGGGTATAGAAGGGTGTTTATGGGAATAGGAGGATAGGGGAAGGATGCTTGGAAGGGGGTTGGCAAGTCATAGGAGGGCAAGGGAGTGGGTAAAAGTAAAGTAGAGGAGGCAGGAGGGATAGGAAACGAGATATGTACATACATAAAAATAAAGATCAGGAGTAGAATTGATTTGGGAAAGTAATGTGTACATATGTATGTACATATGTATATGTGTATGTGTATATTCATAGCTTTAGAGAAACACATCTAAACTTAGTTGTGGTCTTCTGGAACAAGGTTGGGGGGAGGGGGGAAAAGAACAAAGTAAAAAAAGTGCACAGCAGAGAACAAAAGAAAACTCACAAGGAAGCAAAGAAAAGATGGACAATTCTCAACACGAGTATTATTTATTACATAGTCTTTCTTGAAATGAAAATTTATTGTTACATATTTCGAATCCTCTCATGTTCTGCTACGTACACAAGTTTTTTTTTCTTTCGAACTTTGTATTTAAGTTCCAGTATTTAAGATTATGATATGTTTTTGTTTCTTTTCTCTATTCCAGTGGTTCTCAACCTTCCTAATGCCAAGACTCTTTAATACTCATATGTGGGCAGACCCGCCTGGAGATGGATAGAGGAGAGGTGTCTCAGTTCCTAAGACCATTGGAAATACGTGCTTTCCAATGGTCTTAGGTGACCCCTGCGAAATGGTCATTCAACCCCCAAAGGGGTCACGACCCACAGGTTGAGAACTGCGGCTCTATTCTGTATTTGAGTCTAAAATAAAATTTTGAAGAAAAAATAATAAAAATAAAAATATCACTCAGAGGCTTAATAAATATTGACTGTTTTTACTCATTCATATCACCCTAGTCAGTCAATTCCAGAACTCTGTTTCTTAATTTATTAGCTATCATCAAAAATTCAACAAATTATTAAAGAACAAAAAAACCCTAACTAGCTCATTCACTAAGTTCTGATGGTATATACAATGTTCCACACTCATAGTTGCCTGCCTCTGCAAAAGAGACAGAAGCACACTTCCTTATTTCTACTCCCAAAGCAAACATAATCATTTTAATTCTTAATAATTATTTATACAGAACTTACTAGGTACAAGGGGCTATGCTAAGCAAGCTTTATAAATATTTTCTTATTTGATCTCCACAAGAGCCTTGGGAGGTAGATGCTATTATTAGCACCACTTTACAGTAGGTGAAACTGAGGTAAGTGTTGTGACTTGCACACGGTCATACTAGAAAATACCTGAGGACTGGATTTGAACTCAGGTCTTCCCTGACTCTAGGTCCAGCACTGTAGCCACTGCACCATACTGCTGCCTCTCACAACGTTAAGTGTTTTGCTTCCATTTACATTTTGTGGTCATTCTGCTTCTTTGCACTTCTCTCTCTTATCATAGTTATCTGTGTACACATATTCCCCTCCCCCCACTCAGTTAGTCAGCCAGTCAGCAAGCATTTCTTAAGTGCCTACTATGTTCTGGGCTCTATGCTAAGCAATGTAGATTCAAAGAAAGGCAAAAGCCAGTCCCATCTCTCAAGAAGCTCCCAGTCTAATGGGGAAGATGACATGTGAACAACTACATACAAATCTGGTCTATAAAGGATACACTGGAGGTATTCTAAAAAAGAAGGCACCAAGATTAGGGAGGGCTGAGAAAGGCTTCTTGAAGAAGATGGTGGGACTTGGCAGAAGACAGAGAAGCCAGGAGGCAGAGAGGAGGAGAGAAAGTTCTCGGCAGGGAGCCTCATATAAGGAATGGCATAACATTCAACTGTTAGCTCCCTGAGAGCAACGTCTGCATTATATCTATCTTCTTATTCCTCCCAACAACACCTCGACTCCTCACTTTCTCTCACTTCATGTATCTTGTCAAAACCAGTCATTTCTACCTTTATAACTCCTCTACACCTTCATCTCTCCTATACATGTCTATCTCTCTACCCATTCAACCACTGCCTGGATTTACTGCAGTCGCCTTTTGGTTAGCCTTCCTGTCTCATCTTTCCCTACTTCAGGCCATTCTCATTACTCAGCTGCCCAAGCGATCTTCTGAAAGTACAGGTCTGACCTTGTCACTCTTCTCCTCAATAAACTCCAGAGGCTCCCTAATACCTGCAGAATTAACTACCAAATTCTCTGTTTGACTTTTAATAGCTTTCACAACCTGGTCCATTCCTACTTTGCCAATTTTCTTCTCCCTTTTTTATTCCCTTCCCCACACTCTTCAATCCACTGACACTGACCTTCTTACCATCTCTCCCACACAACAATCGTGTCTCCCAACTCTATATGTTTTCACAGGCTTTCTCTCTCTCATGTCTAGAATGTTCTCCTTTGACTCCTGTCCCACACTTCCTTCAAGACTCAGCTCCAATCCTAGCTTATGCAAGAGGCCTCTTCCAGGCTCTTCACCACCTTTCCTCACTGCTCTCTGAAATTACTTCTACTTTACCCTATAGACATCTTCTATTTACACAGCTCTTTGTATGTTGTCTCCCTCATTAAAATGAGCGCACCTTCAGGGCAGAGGCCGTGGTTTTTGCCTTCCTCTGTATCTGTAGTGTTTAGCATAGTGCCATGTATGTAAGCACTTAACAGCAAAGCATCCTGCATCTATTAAATACTTAATACATATTTTAAAAATTAAACTGAAACACCATAACTGGCAATCTCTACTCTTCCTGTGCCTCTGTTTCCTAAACTTAATCTAGAGAAAACTGTCTAGTTTCATTTGTGACTTGGCTTCCCAAATTTTAAGAGGCAGGAACTACCTCATTCATTTTTGCATCCTGCAAAAGCACATAGCAGGCTAGCATACAAAAAAATATGCTTTGAATACAGGAGCCTACATAAAAATTTCAACCACATTTTAAAATGCTTTCAAATAGTCAAACAAGTTTTGATTTTTGTCTTGCAAACATGCACACATACACACATATAAACACACACATACAAGCAGACACACACACACACACACACACACACACAAACTGACAGGAAAACACTATTACCAAACCTAAAAGCTACCTTTACAAAAAAAAACAACTTAAAGTTTTCTCCTCAAATAAAAATAAATATGTACTCCCTTCTCAAACCAATTTGAGGGAAATTGAGGCTGTGGAGCAAGTGTCTCCTCACCTCCTTTCCTAAGCAAACAGATAAAGAAAGGATAGAATTTGATAGAACAGTGAATAGGGTTCCCTCATCCCATCTGAAAATGGTCTGAGGTATGGTAGACAGGATGACTGACTCAAATGGGACAGCAGCTTATACTGCAGGTATGGAGGTAGGTTGGATTGACAGAAGAGAAGAAGAGCCAACAGCATAAGATACAATTTGTAACAAGCTTCAAATGAACACAAACTCCTAGTCAGGCAGTTCTAGTTGTCATGAACTGGCAGTGTGACCCTGAGCAAGTTCAACCCTTTAGGCCTATTTCCTCTTCTGCAAAATGAGGACTTTTTAACTAAATAATTAAAGAAGTTCCTTCCAGGAATAAAATTCTGTAGTTCATATTTTTTAAATTACCCATTATTTGAACAGAAACATTATTATGGAGAAAAAAATTCAATATTCAATATTATACATACATACATGCATACATACATATATAGAGATAGATATCTACATCTATATAGGTCTATATAGACATAGATAGTGAACAAAAGTCAGAAAATATTCAATATGAAGTCAGGAGAGCTCCCAAAGTAATCATGACTACATCTGGAAACGTTCATTTTTATGATATATTACAGTTGTAAAACAAAAGCTTATTAATAAATAAAATCCACTGATCAGTTCTTTTGCCATGAAAAGTTTAGCTCCTAGTTTGCATTTGCTCCTGAAAAGCACAGAAAATTCCATTTTCTTTGTATCCTTAAGTGTGAGAATGGCTATCTAAAACAGACGTGGGCTGTGTCTAAACAGGCAATTAAGAATTGAGGATATTACTAAAAGAATTAAACCAAAAAGCTACTAAAGAAAAGCAGAGTGTTTAGGTCTTAGCTCTGTATATAGATCAAAATAATTAAATAATAAATAACAGAGGTACCTAGGTGGTGCAGTAGACAGAGCACTGGACTTTGAGTCAGGAAGGGCTGAGTTCAAATCTCGCCTCAGATACTTGGTTGTGTGACCCTGAACAAGTCTCTCAGTTACAATTTGCCTCAGTTTTCTCGGTTATAAAGCAGGGTAATAAGAGCACCTACCTTCCAAGGTTATTGTGAGAACCAAAGGAGAAAATATTTGTGAAGCACTTTTCAAACCTTAAAGCTCTCTACAAATGCTAGCCATTTTGGTTTTACTTTAAAATTCTACTTGATCACATGGATAGTGTCACAGGGTCTGGGATGTTCTAGCAAATGTCCAGATAGGAAAAGCATCCTGGATGTCCGTCTCTCAGTGCATCTTTTGTAAGCAATGACTACGAAGTCACATTCTTAGATGTCCTTCCCACAATAAGATACCTCATTGTGAAAATGCCAGTCGTTTTCACTTTTTTGCCACAACATGTAAAATCTACAAACACATCTCTTCTCTCCTTCCTCTCTGCCACTGGAGCCAACTTGGTGGAGAATCTGAGGCTGCTGCTGGCTTTGGAGTTGAACTATGCTGAGTACCAGCCCTGCTACTTCGGGAAAACGGGGAGAAATGGTTTTGATATCGACCTTAAAATTTAGTTGGAATACATGGGGGAATGATTGGGGGGGGGGAGGGGGAAGTATCGACAAATATCCTGGACATTTTCCATTACAATATATTACAGATACAATTATCTTACTAAATGAGCAAAGGGAGAGGAGGAAGCGAACTCAGATAAGCATGGTTTAGGTCAGGGTGAGGATATTGGGCAATCCCAGCCAATGGGTAGAGAATGGTGCCCTCTCTAGGCACGAGTACTGCGGCTCTATGTCCAGAGTACTTGGGCATGAGCCCTAGGCTGAAAAGCGTGGAGATAGCAAATACATCCCTGAATAAATTCCCAGAACTATACTGCCTATTCACAGAACATTCACGCTGAGGAGACATCATTCTACCTCTAACCAGGGCCATTAACTACACACATTCCAAAAGCAGTCAGTTGGACTTTTCTGATGGATCTGTAATAATTACCTCTCCTCCTCCTCACTTTTATATAATGCTTTAAGGTTTACAAGGCAGCTTTCCCACAAGAGAATGGCTGGAGACAACAGCCAAGGCATTCTCCTATACAGCCAAGTATACAAATGGACATGCTAATGAACTCATGAGAAGAAATGCCTCTTCCATTCATGCCCAAGAAGATAAACTATTTTTTTCCTCCTGCATGAAAAAAGGAGAATCTAGCTCAATATATATTATAATAATAGCGAGCTTTTATATAGAACTTTAAGGTTTGCAAAGCAACTTTACAAATAGTTCATTTTATCCTTATAACTCTGGAAAGTAGTTATTATTATCCCCATTTTACAGATGAGGAAACTGAGGATCAGAGAAGTTTAATGACTTGCACAGGATTACACTGCTAGTAAGTGTCTGAGAATGGATCTGAACACAGGTCTTCCTGACTGCCATATCGGCACTTAGGGGCCTCTACATATTATCAACGTTTATTTTAAAATAACAGTAGAAAAATTATAAAGAAAGCCATTGTAGAAGCACTTGGAATCATTCAGATGCAGGTGGTTCTAAAAATCAAAATAATAAAGAGTAGGTATTTTGGACCTCTTCAAACACCCCAAAAAAAAACCTCTTCAGAAAGCCTCCCTCCTCCTCTGTCCACTTCCCCCTTAACCTTTGTTAACTACAAAATATACAGATTTCCAGCTGCTTTGGAATTCAAGGGCTATTGGGCAGGAGGTAAAAATATTCTGATTCAAACTTCTTTTCCACTACCTCTTTTACTGCCCTAGGTAGACATATGAAATATTAACAATCCTGAGAATCACAAGTTTAGCTGGAAGAGATCCTTAGAGAACACCTGATCCAACTCCTATCATTTTACAAATGAGTGCACTGAGACCCAGAGAGGTTAAGCGATTTGATGGCCTCACACAGGAGGTAGTAAATAAATAACTAACAAACCAAGTAATAGTAATAGCTGAATAATGCATAATGCTTTAAGTTTTGAAAAGTACAAAAGCACTTTGGTAGCTGGTAGCACAATGAGTAGAGGGTTAGCTCTGGAGTCTGGAAGACCTGAGTTCAAATTCAACTTTAGATATTTGCTATGTGACCCTGGGCAAGCTACTTAAACTCTACCTGCTTCAGTTTCCTCATCTGTAAAATGGGTATAATAACAGTTCCTTTCTCCCAGAGTTGTTATGAGGAACAAATGAGATATTTTTAAAACATTTAACACAACACTTGGCCATCAATTACTTTATCAATATACATTTACCCAAAGGAAGCACATAGGTGTTTAATAGTTTAAAAGCACATAGGTAGGTGTTTAATAAAAACGTGTTTCTTTCCCCCTTTCTTTCTTCTTTATTACAGATGAGCTCATCTGAGCTTCCCAATAAACCTTAAGGCAGGTATCACAGGTAGTATTATCATCTCCATTTTCTAGATGAGAAAACTGAGGTTTAGGGAGGAAAAATGACTTGCCCATGGCCATGGAAAATGTTGAGAAAAAAATATTCAAACCTAAGTCTGCTGAACTTCATATCCAGCACTTTATCCATCGACTTTTCACAAATAACTGATTTTCAACTTGATTTTGCAGACTTTCTGCATGTCAAGGTTTTAAAGAAACTATTATTTTTCACTAAAATTCATTAGTAATACCACTACTCTGTATCCCAAAGAAATTTTTTTTTTAAAAAGCAAAAGGACCTATTTGTACAAAAATTTTTATAGCAGTTCCTTTCATGATGTGGCTAAGAATGGGAAATTGAGGAGATGTTCATCAATTGTGGAATGGCTAAACAAGTTGTAGTGTATGATTGTAATGGAATACGATTGTGCTATGAGAAATAAAGAGCAGGATAATTTTAGAAAAACCTGGAAAAACTTACATGAACTAGTGTAGAATAAAGAGAACAGAACCAGGAAAACACTGTACAACATGGTAACAACAATACCGTATGGTGATCAACTGTGAATGATTTAGCTATGTTCAGCAATAGAACATCTAAGACAATCCCAAAGGACTCATGATGAAAAATGCTACCTGCCTCCAGAGAAAAAACTGATGGCATCTGAATATAGATCGAAGCAAACTATTTTTCACTTTCTTCCTTTCAGGGGTTCAAATTTTCTTCCACGAAATGACTAATGTGAAATGTTTTATATGATTGCTCACGTATATCCTATATCAGACTGCTTACCTCGGGGGGAGGGGGGATTGAGGCAACCACACTGGTACACCCAGGATAGCTGCTAGCACAGGTTCTTAGATCTGCTTTACTAGGAAAGATAGCTGTTTAAGGGGTCAACAATTTTTTAAAATTACATTCACTAGTTCAAGGGAAAAAGTCAGCACCCTGAACTTCAGAGAAAATACAGAAAAAATACAAGCACAAAAATAAAGACTAAAAGACAGGGTTCTGAATGCCTGAATCAACCATATACTTTACATATATACCTGGATAGAGAAAGCCTTTACATCTGATCAGGCAGGGAATTCTGAACATGTGGCCACTCAGAATCTCAACCACTGAGAATCACAAGATCCTTCTCATAAGCAAGCCCTGAAAGCAAAATATGAACTCAGAGTATATATGCATACATATATATGTATATATGTGTGTGTATATACATATACATATTTACACTTCTTAGAGCCAGAGGGCATCACAACCCTCTTGACTCAGTGCCTAATTAGAAATTAGCAAAAGATGTGAAAGCCTTCCTACAAGCAAACCTCCCATAGGCAAGCTTCCCTTAGTGGGCTCCATGTGAGGCCTATTCATGGGCAGGGGAGATCTTATATCCCATTAACAACAGTGGTTCTCAACCTTCCTAATGCCGTGACCCTTTAATACAGTTCCTCATGTTGTGGTGACCCCCCAACCATAAAATTATTTTTGTTGCTACTTCATAACTGTAATTTTGCTACTGTTATGAATCATAATGGAAATATCTGACATGCAGGATGTATTTAAATTGAACATATTTCAATTGAACAGGCTGAGAACCGCTGCAACATTATAGATACTTAGAAAATTTTTCTCACAAAACCCTCAAAATTGTGTTGCCTCTAGCTGCGTCCTTCTCTGAGTACATTTGCATTAAGTTTTAGTCAGTGCCATTTACACTTTCAGTAGAAGCATATATTGGACAGTGAAGTTAAAATCCAAATATTGGAACTTCCTTGTCCCTGGTGAGGAGAGTTTTTTTATTAAAATCTCCAGAGATCTCTTCTATCTTTTGCCTTTTTGGTTTCAGTTTGATCCTTAAATGCCCTCTGAACGGCATTTAATGGCAATCTATCCTCTCGTTTTCTTCCTGTTCAATCCTAAGTCCTATTCACTGACCATCTGCAGCATCTATATAAGATATACATAAATGCAGATATAGACAACATATAATGATCTAATGTGTAACATATAACAAATGGAACTATATGAGTAAGTGTTCACTTTGTGTGTGTGTGTGTGTGTGTGTGTGTGTGTACTGATGTACTCTATCTGTTGTTCATCTAATTGCATATCACAGTCTGGACAATAGACATTTTTCATCCACTTGTCTCTCCCCGGATGGATAGTTAGGCCTAATTCTTTTAGGTGATTATAAGTCTCATTTAGAAGGTTCTGCAATGTTCCAGGACTGTATTCAATGAGCATATAATTTACAAACAAAAGTAATTGTAGGACTTCAAATGAAATTTGTCTTCAACTTGACTCCCGTTCTGGATCTCCTCCACAACAGTAGCAAACAATGTTGGCAAGTATATGTCACCTTATTTTTGTCTCATTTGAAATTAATGGTCCTACAGGGTCAACAAACAAGATCCAGTCTGTTAAGCTCTCTGGTTGACAATACACATGGGAGACACCTTGTTGGAAAGCTTTTACACTGGCATTTTGCTCTACCAACTCAAATTGTTTTATGATCAACAAAAATAAACACAGTGCAATCTTGTATCTCTACACCTTTCTTTTTAAGTATGTAACATTGAAGTTATGGCTTACTGTGGAATATCACTTATGAAATCCTGGTTCTTTGTAATGCCTTCCTCAAAAGTTACCCCAAATTTGTACATAAATAATTATCCTAAAAACTTTGAAGGGATGAAAAGTATGCACATGTGTCAGTATCATTGCTGTTTGTTTGGTTGTCTTTTTTTTGGTTAAGAGAATGGTCTAAGATTTTTTCCACTCCTCTGTAGCATCTCCTTCTTCTTCTAGCTGACTTGAGAAATGATCTCTCGAGGGTCTCAACACTGGGTCACCTCCAGCATATGATTCCTCTATGGTCTTTGCTTCGGTGTTAGTTCATTTCCTATAGAAGCATTTCTGGGATTCTAAAATATAAACGTGTTAGCTCCACTATCCTTGATAGGGAAAATATTTGCAGATATTTTCCATCTGTCATCTGTTCCATCTTTTTGTTTCCCCCTCCACTACTTCTCAAAGTTTTATGAGATGATACTGCTCATGATCTTCCACTCTTTTCCTCCGTTAAGATTTTACTAGTGATGGAGACTGAAGCAAAACTCGTTGTCGTTCTCTTTTATGTCTGGTTTTGCTTTTTTTTTTTTTTCTCTTTTCCCAATGATCACTCATTGGTTACAGCCCTTCTATATGACCAAACTATTGTACAATGTGAAAGTATTTGCAGATCCTATACATGACTGCACGCCACCATGGGGGGGGGGGGGGGAAGGGAGGGGAGAAAATCTGAAACTCAAGTGATTGTGGAACTGAACCTTATAAATTAAAAGTAAATGAGTAAATAAATAAAAAAAAATAAAAAAATAAAAAAAATAAAAATTTAAAAAAAAAAAAGATTTTACCAGTGAAATAGTATTCTAAACTGGTTTTGGCCTTTGCTGCCAACTCTCTCCACTCAGCAACTAAACCAAGCATTTGCTTAACTAAGACACTTTTAAGGATCTAATAAAAGTCTGCTCATTGTGACAAATGATTTATATGGTTTAAACTTAGGTGACATTATTATACAGTAGTGGGTGCCAGTGTCCTTTTTTCCAACCATTTTCCATTTTTTTTACATCAATAACTTAGAAAACCAAGTTGAAGTTGTTTTAATTGCATGTCTTATCTTTCCCCATTTTTATTCTGCTCGTGTTGTATTCATTTTGATCTTTGCTTACAAGAAGCCAATTCAGAAATGACTTCCATTTAGTAAATGACTCAGCTAAGTGGAAGTGCAGATAGAATGCTGGGCCTGAAATCAAGAAGATCTGAGTTAAAATCAAGCCTCAGACATTTACTGGCTATATGACCTGGAGCAAGTCACTTAACTCTGTTTGCCTGAGTTTTCTCATCTATAAAATGAGCTGGAAGAGGAAATGGCAAACCACTCCAGTATCTTTGTCAAGAAAATCCTAAATGAGGTCACCAAGAGTCAGACACATCTGAAACTGCTGAATCCTGACTAAACCACGTATGGCTGCCTACCTGACTTTCCTCATCTGTAAAATGGACATAACAGTACTAATCTCCCAAGGGAGTTGTGAGGATCAAATGAGATAATATTTATAAAAACAGCACAGTGCCTGGCACATATATGTGTTTAATAAATGTATGTGTTCCCCTTACCTCATTTCTTATTTGTCAAAATACAGTATTTCACTTTTTTGTAATGCTATTCCATTCTTTCACTGTCTAGTACCTTCTGATTCCATTCTCAAAGAAAATATTTCTAATGTATAAGGACGACGCTTCTGTGCAGCCAATAAGTCTTTAGTTTTCTCAGTTCTTATTTGTGAATCATATTATCATATTTTCCAAGATATTTTTCACTGGTCTCACCTATGCCCACTTTTGCAATTGAAGTCACTGAGAAGTAAAATATATATTGATTTAACATGAAAGGTTTTATCAAGTTCTTCAAAGAAATTTTTTCACCTCTTTATTTTCTAAAGTTGATGTTGGCATATAAGCTACAATTATTTTCATGTTCATCTTTCTGTAAATTCTTACCATGAGTACTGCAGTACAAGATGACCAAAAGTCCCATAAAATTATGTTTCTTTTTGCCCCTGAATATGAGATAAAATCAATCCCACCATTTATCTCTCCAAGAAGAACTCATGCATCCTCTTTTGGCAACCTCTTTTTGAGGCTCACTGCCATCCTGATTTTTAACTAGCCCCCAAGTCATTCTCCCTCCTTTCTCAAGGACTTTGAAACCTGACTCACAGTATTGCTCTCCAACCTTTTTTAGAGATTTTAATTTGATATCAATGTCCCCACCAGTACTCTTGCTTCATGGTTCAACCTCATCATCTCCTACAATTTGTGCCTTCACTTTACTGCAAGCACAAAGCAGGATAGGCACACTTTGATCTCACCATCGCCCTCAATGTTTGAGCTTCACTATCTAAAACTGAAATTCCTCATCTGACCAGAACCTCCACTTGCTCATTTCCTACTAAAGCTATTCTCTCTCCTCCCTGCAGTCTTCAGTTATTCTACATTTCCCTGCCTTCCCTACACCAAGTCAAGCCTGGATCACCTTAATCAAACAATCAACAAGTATTTTTAAGTACCCACCATGTGAAAGGAATTATTAGGCATTAAGGATACAAAAATAGTCTCTGCCTCAAGAAGCTTTCAATCTACTGGAATACCAGCCTGTCTCTTCTGTTTGTCCCATAAACCTTCTCTCTCTTATTCCGATTTTCAAGCTCTCCTTATGTTCTCTCCAGTCTTGAAAAATTTTCACTTGACCTTTCTATCCCCTCAGACTAATATCCCCTATCTCTTCTTTCTTTCAAATCTAAATTTCTGGTTTTAAAAAAAATCCTTGCTATAAGCCTTGCCTCCACTTTTTTACCTTCCATTAACTTCTCAAAACCTTGTAATCTAGCTTCAGACATTATTACCCAATGAAAACTGTTCTATCCAAGGTTGCCAGTGATGTTAACTGCTAAATCCAAAGACTTTTTTCTCACTTCTCATCATCTGAGAGCTCTCTGAAACACTTAATACTGTTGATCACCCCCTTCTCTTCTGGACAATCTCTTCTTCCTGGATTTCAGTGACACTGCTCTGTCCTAGTTCTCCCATTTGGCCACTATTTCACAGTCTCCTTCATTGGACCATCATTGATTGCCCCCTACCTACTCCTGGATGTATCCAAGGACTTTGATCCTTCTCCCTATTCATTCTCTCTCCTGCTAGACTCATTAACTACAAGGCAGCTAGATGGTACAGTGTCAGGTCTGGAATCAGAAAGACCTGAGTTCAAGCTTGGCCTTAGCTTGCTAGCTTTGTGACCCTGAGCAAGTCACTTAACTTCTGTTTGCCTCAGTTTCTTCATCTGTAAAATGGGGGGTAATAATAGTACCTACCCCCCAGGACTGTCGTGATCAAATGAGATATTTGTAAAGCACTTAGCACAGTGTCTGAGACATAGTAAGTATTATATAAATATCAGTTATTATTAGAAGTATCATTAATTACACTGGATTTAACTAAATTTCCCATGATGATTCTCAGATCTATACACTCAGCTCTAAGTCTCCTGAAACATGGCAAACTCACCATGTCCAAAACAGAATTCATCCCCTTATTCCAGATTTCTCTAATTCTACTGCAGACACCAGAATCCTAATCACTCAAGTACACAACACTGGAGGTTTCCACAATGTAACAATGGATATGCTCAGGTTTTCCAGTAGTAGGTTCACTTTCTGATCACTGGATATGGATCTTAAGCACCTACTATGTGCCAGGCACGGTTAAGCACTGGAGATACAAGAAAGGCAAAAACAGTCTCTGCCTTCAAGGAATTCACAATCTAACAGAGGAAAGGAACAACATACACAAACTATGTACAAAATACATACTGGTTTCACTTTTAGAGTATGAGCATTTATAGTTGATCTAAACTGTGATTCTTAGCGCTTTCTGCCCCTATTTATTTTGCAGAAGCCCAAGGGGGCCACATAAAATTGAGGCCCATTTTATATATTTTTTTTGCTCTGTGCATTGTTGTGACCAAAGTAGTCATCCCCAAATGGCCAGCCTACTGGTGATGAGTGTCTCTGTACTTAGCTCCCATAAAGTAGACACAGTCTATTGACAAGACCCTCAAAGCCTTTCCAGCATGGCAGAATCTGCCAGACATTGCCCTTCTCTGTCATACTCTTCAAGGAACCCTGGGACACCTCCATGCCAAGATGAGGCAAGGGAGTAGGATTTTTAGAGAGGACAGATATCTATTTAATACCCTTCTCTAATGCCTCATCCTTATGTTAAGGGGACAGTGATTTCCTGAAGGCTATGCCAGGAGAACACAAGCTCTGGCAGGACCTCCCAAAGCTGGAAATGTTTCAGGTATGGACCCAGTAACATAAAGTATGTCTGTTGCCTGAGGACAAATCTAACCAGATTTGGAGAGGCTCATCACCACTGCTAGCAGCAGGCTGGTGAATTTATCAACCACTGTAATTCTTGAAGACCAGCTCCTAGGTAAGGTCACAGAGGGCCAGGGAACAAAGAACCCACATTGAAAATATCACAAATCCTTAAGGTATCGACATATCCTTTAAATGTCAACTGTCTCTTACTGAATTGTCAAATGAGTTAAATAGCTGGGAAGTCACTGATATGGCCCTGCTGCTATGAGTTCTGGATTAGGTTTTGGGACATCTTTCAATCTGAGTTGACAAGACTGGATGTCAAGAGACAAGTTAAGACACAAACAGATTTTTAGATAAGAAAATTAATTGAGATTTCTAGATGGGTACGTATATATGAGTTAAAGTATATGTACATATGAGTAAAGGGAGATTTGATAAGTTGTGTGGACTGACTGCAAGTGGAGAGAGGCTTAACGGGAGGTTGGTCAGAAGGAGAATGTTCGTAGGCATGTCATTAACATGCCTATGATGTGGAAAAGGACTGTATAAAACACTGAAAAATAAATGCAATACAGTTTCATGGCTTGATAAAAAGGTTACCCTGTGCTCTTAAATCCTATAATAGTGACTGCAGAATCTGGCAGAGTCCATCAAGCTGGAAATATTTCGAGCAGAGGCCTACTGACAGACTATGTTTCCATTAAATGCAGGGCAAAGCCAAGATGGCAGAGCAGCAGAAATACACCCAATCTCCCCCCCGCTTCCATGCCCTTCCTCCTCCCCCCAAAAAAACTCTTCTTCCAAACAGATCTAGAAAATGCACAGGAGTGAATGTTGATAGAGAAATACAAGACAAAGTCATATTGAGTCATTTTTCCCAACCCAGTTTTGCAAAGGGAAAATAGGTCTGAAGACATCAAAAAAGGGTTCTGATCAGGAAAGCATCACCTGAAGCACTTTAGTGCAAGGCAGAGGCTTTATATAAGGGCAAGAGGAGGTACCAAATACATAGCAAGGTATCCCTATCCTGATCCCAGGGCACAGGGCACAGGTGTCAACAGGAAGCTTTGTTGTTTACGGCTCAGTTCGAGGTCACAGATGCAGGGTGGCCTAAGAAGATGCCCTGATTCCCCAAAAGTCGTATTCCAGGATAAAAAGTGGTTGTAGGAACTAGGAATAAATTCAGAAGCAAGTAGTAGTGGTGTGTCTCAGATCTCGTGAGTAAAGTGATGTCTCAGTTCAGCTTCTAGCCCGATGTGAAGTCTGCTGAGAAATAACCAAGGCAGGAATCTGAGACAAAGGAGAGTCTACAGCTCTGTCACTCTCAACTAGTAGAGCTTTCCAGATGGCTGATTGGAACTCAGTCTAGGAACAGTCCAATACTGCTCAGACCTAAACACAAATCGGGAGCTTGAAAAGTAGGAGGGCATCAAGAAGACTTTACCCTGGATCAAACCATAACGGGAGCACTGAAAGCTTGCAAGCCTCAAGCCTGACTTGTCTCTGTCATCCTGGAACAACACTGTATGAATCTCAATACCCAAGTCAGCAGCAGAAGAATTCAGAAGGACAAAAGTTTAGCTTACACGTTCTCTCTAGAAGAGTGATGAACCTGTTCATAACATCAAGTTTAAAGTGAGGAAGAAGTATGAAAGGATGAGAAAACAAAGAAACAACAAAAAAGAATCTCATTATAAAAAAAAAATCCAAACCTATTATGGTGACAGGGACACTCAGGACACAAACCCAGAAAAAGAGAATGACTCCAAAATAACTACAAACAAAGCCTAAAAGAAAAACACAGCTTGGGCAAAAATCCAATGAGAATTCCTAGAAGAGCTAATGCATGAAGTCATTTTGTTTTAAGTTTAAAATGTTTTTATAAATGAAATGAGAGTAAGAGAAAAAAACTGAAAAAGAAATGAAAATTATGGAAGAAAAAAATGGAGAGGGAATTAACAGCTTGACACAAAAGGTACAAAACTTTCCCCAAGTAACAAACTGCCTGAAAATTAGAATGGAATAACCAGAAGCCAATGATTCCATAAGATAACAGACTATGTATCTGTGACCTGGGGTCCAACTAGGTAAATTAAGGCTCAGTACCAGGAAGACTGGCGATCAATTTTTCAATCCACAAAAACTCATGAAGGCCATCTACTAAGGCACAGAGATATTACAAACTATAATCACAAGTTTTTTGGAAGTATGGAAGTGTATTTCAGAATTCTTATCTTTGCATTATTGGAGGAGGGGGGAAGCATACAGAAAGAATTTGCCAAGCAATTTATGATTACTGTGTGGTCTTTAACCTATTTAGGGTAACAGATCATCTGATTTATTTGCATATGATCAATGAAAATGCTCATTTCAAATGATCTTCATAGATTCACTGAAGCACACTTGAAAGGTAATACAAGTTGTGAGCCACAAGTTTGTTTCACTGTATATACTAAGAAGTAACAAAAAAGGCTTTTTTTAAAAAGTCAGACTTTTTATTAATCAGTACCAACTTGCCACCACCACTGAGAGTTTCTTGCATTTTAATCTAGTCTTCTTTTGAAAAGAGAACACAAGAAAGGGAAGGGTAGTAGTGCTTCACAAACCCTCTTAGAAATATCAAGTACAGTGAGACTATATAGAACTAGGCAGCCGAGCTGCATTGTAAACATATTCTTTTATGAAAAGATGATCAAATTTCCCTACAAGATGGTTCTCAAAGGAATACATCGGAATTCAGGGATAATTTCAATCCTCTGATAGCAACAAAATGTAGTTACTAAAGCTATTAAGTGCCCTAAATGTGACACAAAATTCATGCCCACTTGTACTTGACAGGAGAAGGTTAATGTAACAGCAAGGCAGCATGCTATAATGAAGGAAACATAAGACTAAGAAGATTGTGTTTTGAGTTGAGTTCTAATGTCCTTTGCAGTTCTAAATCTGGGCATCCTAGGAGTCCCTCTCAAACACTTGTGAACTATGTGACATTTTTAAGCCTCTGGCTCTGAGTTTGAGACTCTTCATCCATAAAATGAGGTTCACACTCTTCACATAACAAAATTCACAAGATTGTTATGAAAAAAGCACAGTTAAATCTTAAAGTGCCATGTAAGAGTGTGTTATTATAATAGAGTGATTCTTAACACCAATCAATTTGTGAAAGACATTCCTTCCAAATCAGAAAAGTCCTATACACACATATATATGTATATAAAATATTCATAGCAGCACTGTGTGTGGTGACAGCAAAAACCTGGAAATAAAATGGATACTCATAGATGGAAAAATGGCTTAACAAATTGTGATATGTGATTGCTGTAATGTGGCACTATACCATAGGAAATATGAAAAATTCAGAAAAGGATAGGAAGGTTTATGTGAATTAATACATATTTAAGTAATCAGAATCAAGAAAACAATATATACAGTAACTAAATAGTAATAGAAAACAAAATAATTTTAAAAAGGAAAAAAAACTTAACACTGTAATAATGACCAAGCTTGAGTCTTAGAGAGAGAAAAAAAAAAATCTTTTCCCTTCTTTGCAGAGAGGTTAAAGACTAAAACAGTAAAGAATATGCATATCCACTCTAAGGACTGGGCTTTTTCAACTGCCCTAAAGGTAAAACCTCCTCTAAGTGCTATCTTCCCGTATTCAAATGTGAGCCGCTCAAAATCCAGGATTGTCTCATATTTCTAAATACATCTTAAGACATTCATTCAATATTGCATATATTACAAGACTTAGTTACTTAGTTGGTGTTTTAGTTCTGATGAACTGCCTTTCCTCTCATTTATTTTTTAAGTTTAAAGGGATAGATCCCCAGGAAGGGTCTGGGAGAAAAAAAAAAATCTATTAAAAAACGAAGGTACTGTAAAAAAAAATGGTAACAAAATACAGTAAAAAAAAAAAAAGACAAAAACATGATGGAAAGCATGATATAAAAACAAAATATATCAATATACACTATGCCAGCTTTCTCCTAATTTCAAGACTATTTCTCAAGTTGATATCTTGCTTAATAAACATCAAGATATATTCAAGCATAGGCAAAATTATTCAACTACTGATCACCCTTAAACTGTGTTGCATTCATCGAGAAAATAATTAAAAGCAACTTAACACTATAAGCAGTGTTCATCAATTCATCAGCAGCCTTTGACTAGGCTGGGGCAAGCTTGTACAAACAGGATAAGGGTGATAAGCTATGAAAGGTCCTTTCATGTCCATGTTGAAATACTGCTGCTAAAAATTATAGTGAGCAGCTAGGTGGCAAAGTGAATAGAGCTCTGGGCTTGGAATCAGGAAGACTAATTTTCATGAGTTCAAATCTGGCCTCAGACACTTTACTTAGCCTGGGCAAGTCACTTAACCCTGTTTGTTTCAGTTTCCTCATCTGTAAAATGAGCTGGAGAAGGAAATGGCAAATCACTCCAGTGTCTCTCTGCCAAGAAAACCCCCACCAAAAAGGGGTCACAAAAAGTCAGAAATGACTAAACAAGTTACAGTAGGCAGTAATAGTGCCATGATGGATCCTTTTTCCATTTTAAGTGGTATCAAACATGGGCATATCCTAGCACCTCTTCTTTTAACTTTATCTACGTAACTTGCTATTAGATGATTTTTTATTCATATCTTCCTACCATAGCGAACAAAAAGAAAAGGATTTTCTTTTATGATCTTAAAATGCAGCTGAAATGTGCTGGCTGGTTACTACCAAAAAGAGTAATTGGAAGCATGTTACTTCCTATCCTTTACCACAAATACTACTGGCTCAGGTCTTTAACCTCATGGCTAGAAACCTGTTAATTGGTCTCCTTGCCTTCACACTTCATTCCAATCATTACATAAAAGCCACCAGATCAGTCTTTCCAATCTCCAGCTTAAAATCTTATAGTGATTCCCCACAGCCAGGAAGCTTGGGCAGAGGCAACTGGGGCTATGGGTTAGACATAATGGGGAACTGAAAACCAGCAGCCCCCTGAACTGATCTGAAGGGACAGGGAAAAATAACCAAGCCAGGTACTTGGTATAACAGGGTCCTGCCAAGGTAACCTCTTCCACCAAGAAGGCTGACAGACCAGAATTAAAGGTGAGAGGAAGAAGGCAGAAACAGGAGGGTCCAAAGAGGTGACTTCAGTGATGAGAATGAGGCCCAGTATTGGCGAGTGGAGCCAGAAATGGAACCAACTATAGGAGGTTTGGAAACAAATGAAGATAGCATGTAAGAGACTTGAGGAAAATTCCAGTTTCTAAATACCCCTGGAAAGGGAAAACAGAAAAACTACATCTGAGTTAGCAATTCCTAGTTGGTTCAGTAGAATGAAAGATGAAGAAAGGGAAAAAGAAGAAGAGAATAAAGACAAGGATTAAGATTAGAATACCTAGTCTAGTAAGATCTCAGAAATTTGAGCTACCGTGTGCATTTGGAGATTATCAAAATCATCCTCTTTATTTTATAGACACAGAAACTGAGGTTCAGAGATGGTAGATAATTTGCTGAAATTCACATGGCTACTAACTGGCTACTAAAGATGAAACTAGAACTCCTATCTTTTGATTTCTAATCCAAAGCTCTCTAAAGGATGACACTAGCCTATGAATTAACTGGTGAACTCATCTGAGGGACTGTCCAGCTAGATGCAGAAAACTATGATCTCACAGACATAGTTCTTCTGTTTCCCCTTTCCAAGATTATTTGGAAACTAGAACTTTCCTCAAGTCTCTTACATCCTATCTTCATCTCTCCCCCAACCTCCTACAAAAGCAGCATATTGGTAGTAGAAAAGGTTTAGGACTTATTACACAAAAAAGATATGGATTTGAACATTTTCTCTTATACTTAATAGCTGTGTGATCATAAATAAGTAATTTACCAGTTCTCTGAACATTAGGTTCCTGGAGCTAATAATACCTGCAACAACTATATCACAGGATTACTCCGAGAATGAAATAAAGGTAATATATGTAAAGGGTTTTGTAAGCCTTTAGGCACCATATAAGCATCCTCTGTTGTTATAACTAAAGCTGGTGATACAAAAATAAATGTCCTTAAGTGTCCTTCATATATATAATGTAAAATATAACAAATGTAAATGAATCTCCAAAGATAAATGACCCTAAAATACAAAATACACATGTGTTAGAGGGAAGAACGTTGGTTTTCAGGAATTTTGAGTCAAGTTTAAAAATCATATGACCTTCCTATTTCCTTATCTGTAAAATGAGGTCATAACACGCACATAACCTCACAGAGTTGTCACGAGGAAAGTACTTTGGAAGCCTTAAAGCTTAGCAGAAATGTGACTTGTTATACTATTTAATGCTACAATTCTTAAACAACCATATCATTAGCCAGTCAACGAGCATTTATCAGGCACCTACTATGTACTAGGCAGTATGCACTTGTAATAACCATTACCATAAAAAGTAACCATCCAATACCAGGCAATCTTTTAAGTGCAAAATGAACTGTGTAGACCACAAACATGGCAGATATTCAGGAGAAGAAGAAATCGTTGAGAGCTGGAGCAGTTAGGGAAGGCAGCCCAGAGAAAATGGGATGTGAGCTGGGATTTAAAGGGAGGGTAGGATCTGAGAGGGACAGGGCAAGGAATTACACATGAGGAAACCGTGGAGACACTGAAATTCGTGTTGTATTGGAGAAGACCAGTTTAGCAGAAGCCCAGTGCAGAAGCGGATGCCTGAGACACTTTGGGAGACAGGGGATTTCCCCTCCCTAAAGTCTTTAAACAAATGTTGGAAGATCATTTGGTGCACATGATGTAGAAGGGATTCTTGTTTAAGTGACTAGATCAAATAGCCTCTGAGGCCCTTTACAACTTTGTAACTCTGCCTACTTAATAAAATACAGACTCTCCATGCTAGAAATCCAAAGCCCTTCAGACCTGGCCCCAATCTACATTTCCGATCTTATCTCCCCTTACTAGCCCTCACATAGGCTATGTTGCAGTTGGACTGGACTATTTACTGTTCCCTGAACATGCCTTATCTCTTCCCACCTCCACAAATTTATTCAAACCATTTGTTCCACTTGGAATAAGTCTATTACATTCATTGCATCTACTTCCACACCTGGCAAATTTTTCTCAACCCCTTGCAAACCAGCTTCCAGCTGCAGGATTTGATTAAAACTGTCTTCTCTAAGGTTATCAATAATCTCTTAACTGCTAAATCTAATGACCCTTTCTCAGTCTTCCTCCTTTGAACTCTTAGCAGCATTTAACACTGATGACCTCACCCTCCCTACCACTTCTTGGAGATGCTCTTCTTCATCATCTTCTATGACAAGGCTCTTTCCTAGATCTTTTCCAACCTGTCTCATAGTTCCTTCTTAGTTGCCTCATTATCCATATCCTTCCCCTCAATCATAGGTATTCCCCAACACTCTGGCCTGGGTACTTTCTTCTTCTTTCTCTACACCCTCTCTTAGTAATGACATCAGCTCCCATGGGTCCAATTATCTTTATGTATCTGATTCCCAAATCTATTTTGTTGTTTTTGACTCTTCACGACAGTATTTGGGGTTTTCTTGGTAAAGATTCTGAAATGGTTTGCCATTTTCTTCTCCAGCTTATTTTACAGATGAGGAAGTGAGGCAGACAGGGTAATGCCTTGCCTAGGGTCACACAGCTAGAAAGTGTCTGAGGCTGGATTTGAACTCCTGAAGATGAGTCTTCCTGATTCCAAGCTCAGTGGTCTATCCAGCCCTAATTTCTCTCCTGAGCACCAGTCCCACATCACAACAGCTACCTCTTGGACATTTCCACTTGGATGTCCTATAGGCATCACAAATTCAACATGCTGAACAAAGAACTCATCACCTTCCTCCCCTTCCCCCCCGGCCCATTCTTCCTCTAAATGAGCCTATCTGCTTATTACCTATTTCAGACTCAGATTCATTACTTCAGTATAATCCTCGATTCTTTCCAAACTCACCTCTCATCCAATGAGTTGCCACATCTTGTTGAATCTACTTCTAGAACATCTCCCATCCATCCTCTTATCTCCAATCTCAAGGCCACAACCACAGTTTAGATCCTTATCATCTTTAGCCCAGACTATTGCAAGTCTTCTAGTTGGTTTCACTATTTCTCATCATTTTCCTCTTCAATCTACCTTCCAAACAGCTGGCAAAAGTCTTCTTAAACCTCAATTATGACAGTGTCATGCCCCTGCTTTAAAACAAAAGAGAGCAAAACAAAAAAGAGGTTTCTCCATTGCCTCTAAGATAAAATACAAACTATTCAGTTTAACACTTAAAGCCCTTCACCATCTGGCTCAAACCAACCTTGCCAGGCTTTTTTTTGTATTGCTCCTTTTCACACAATGCATAATTCCTCCATATTGACCTGCTTCTTGTTCTCCCAACTTGGCATCTCACCTCCCATTTCCATCTCCTCCATCAGGCTCCATATCAGACTTGGATTGTACTGCTTTTTCACCTTAGCCTCTCAGCATCTACCTCTGGTACTACTTCCCATGGGAAGCCTGCTCTAACCCACCTAGTTGTTAATGCTCTCTCTCCCTCCTCAGATTATCTTGAATTTACTGACTTATCTATTCATATGGTGTAGCCTACAGTAGACTGTAAGCTTCTTGAGAGCAAGGAGTGATTTTCATTTGTCTTTGTTATCCTCAGCACCTAGAACATTGCTTTTCACTTAATAAATGTTGTTGAATGAATGAAATGACCTTTGCCCCTCTCTTGATTTCCCATAATGTTAACTGTCCCTCGAGTCCTAGTTTAAATGCTACCCTAGCCATAAGTGATTCTCTCCCTCCTCTGGATTCTTATGGCATTTTGTTCTGCATCCCAGGTCATCTCCAGTCATCTAGAGTGAAGCTGATGACTGTACAACACTGCCTCACTTAAATCCAATTCACCAGAAAGTCAAGATATCACCATCATCACCTATTTTACCCAAACACCATGATGTCATTGGTCCTCTTTGAAAATGGAGAATGAACAAAAACAGCAGTATTTGGTTGTGCCATTTCTAGGTCAAGTAAGATATAAAATGCTTTGTAAATTTTTTTTAACTTTTTGGAGGGGGAGGGCAGAGCAATTGGGGTTAAGTGACTTGCCCAAGGTCACACAGCTAGTAAGTGTTAAGTTTCTGAGGCTGAATTTGAACTCAGGTCCTCCTGACCCCAGGGTGGGTATTCTATTCACTGTGCCCCTAGCCGCCCCATACTTTGTAATGTTAAAGTGCTATATAAATACTAGCAATTATTACCTATTATTAGCATGCTCTAGTTCAATTCAATAAACAAACATTTATGAAGCACCTACTACTATGTGCACTAGGCATCCTGGCCTAATGAATAGAGAGAACTGACCTTCTCTTCAGGAAGACCTGGTTAAATCACCTTCTCAATGACCCAGACAATTAAGACTAGCAATTGCAGAGGACGTGCTACTCTGTACTCATAGAGGGAGCTTCCTCATTGGAAACTACTATAACAATGAAATCACAGGTTAGATCCAAAAAACACTGTGCAAAGTGCAAGGCAAAGTACTAGGAGCACAAAGATGAAAATAATAATGTAGTTTGTGACCTTGAGGATCTAACATTTTACTGGGGAGGAGAATATACCAGGTAAGCATAGTATGAGATAGAATTTGAAGAGGTTAAAAGAGAGATCAAAAGAGATTATGTATATCACCCTGCAAAAGTTAAAGTTCTTCTATAAATATCAGTTATTATTATTATTATTATTATTATTATCAAGACAAAATGAAAATTTGAGGCAGAAGATAACAATTACATCTGGGAGAAAGGATCAGAATTGAGGGAAGGCTTCCCTCACTAATCACATACTGATAATTATTGTTGTACTTGGTTTGTCCCTTGTCCTAACTTGTAAACCCCATTTACAGAAAGGACTATGCTTTTGACATCTTTGTATCCTCAGAGCATCTATTAGTGTTCTGCACAGATTACAGTCAATAAATATTTGTTAAATGAATAAACAGACTACAGAGATTTAATATTTGAATGGTCAGCTAACAGGTCAATTCAGCTAATTATGCATGAATACATTTTGCAACCTGCTCATGGTGGTGGGCCCATAATGAGATTCATTTATGAACAGATCATTAGCAAGTACCACCTACCCTAAGAACTTTTCAAGTTAATGTCAGCTCTTCTGCTCTGTGTAGCATGGAATTTAGTGCAGACCCATGGAAAAGTCCAAAGTTCTTTCCTTAGCAAAGAGCTCTAGTTGCAGGTACTCTGGCTGACCAGTCTATAAAGAAGTAGGCCTCTGGCTAGAGAAAACTGTTAGAATGGAGGGGAAGAGCAGGAAGGTGAAAGGGAATGTAGTCAACCTTACTCTCTTTGAATTTGGCTTCAGGACAGAATAACATACACACTCGATTGGGTATCTTGTCCTACAGGATGATAGAAGGGAGGACAGATTGAGGGAGAGGGTAGTTAGAAGCAAACACTTTTGATAAGGGACAAGGACAAAAGAGAAAATAGAATAAATGGTGGGGCAGGATAGGATGGAGGGAAATATAGTTAGTCTTTCACAATATAACTACTATGGAAATGTTTTGCGTAACTATCCATGTACAACCTATATGGAATTGCTTGTTTTTCCAGTGGGAGTGGGTGAGAAGGGAAAAAGGGAAAGAAACTGGAAATCAAAGTTTTAAAAACAAATGTTTTTTAAACAAATTGGTTTTTTACATGCAACCGGGAAATAAAATATACAGGCAATGGGGTATAGAAATTCATCTTGCCCTACAAGAAAGTAAGGGGGAAATGGAGGAGGACATAAGAGAGAACAGATTGGGGAAAGGGGTATTCAGTATGCTCACTATCTTGGGGTGGGGGTAAGGGAGAGATGGGGAGAAAATGTGTAACTCAAAATCTTGTGGAAATGAATGTTGAAAACTAAAAGATAAATAAATAAACGTACTTTAAAAAAAAAAACAACAGATGAAAACAAAAAGAAGTAGGCCTCTGGGCCTTTCTCTTTGGACAAAGAATACAATTCTGGCTATTAAGTTTTCACAACAGAAATGCAACTCTCCCAACCCCTTCACATCTAAAGCTTATCATCACTTTCACCATGCTACCCTGTATCTACTACTGGGCAATTTAAACCATGAATTCACTTCAATCTAGCACCTGCCAGTCTGTACACACCTGATATTTGAGAGTCTAATCAACATGTTAACTACTTTTGGAGAGATAGTCAATGAAGAAACAATATTTCTAATCCAGATTTCCTATGGAACACGGCTTGGCAGAGGAACACCACTAACAATTCTATCATTTGGTCCTTCTACTTTTAACAAAATCTGGAAGTAGTAAGGTACACAGTTGCACTGGATACAGTGCACAGAAAGGTACAATAAGAGATATGTCATCATATGACTTTTTTTAATCATACATGTAATTAAATGCCAGAAAATTCCACTCTCCATGATACACAAAGTCACATTTATGCATAGTTATGCACAAGAGACACAATGCTTATGGCACACAAATGTCTTGTCATCTATCCAGTCATCTAAATTCTCCAAATTCTATTTTTGTATTAAGTTAGAAAATAATAAAATGAAGCAATGAGCTACCTACTAGCCATCCTACTCCACTCCCTACACAATCATCAAAGACAGGCCTTCACTGGTTATAATTTTATGTCCTCTATCTCCTTAAGCATTTTATACCTTTTTATAAACCAAGAGATGAAGATACACCATTCTTCCTAATAGCCTTTAAATAAGGACCCCCACCCAGAAATCTCATTCAAGCTTAATTCAAGACAAAAAAAAAAGCTTGTCTTTAAAGATAAATGTGTCTCCTTTCCCCCCCTTCCAGAAAATGAAAACTACCTAACATAACATTTCCTTTTTGCCTTAGCTATCAAGGAACTCCTCTTTCCAGTAGTAGCAATCTAATAATTTATCTCAAGTGTCTATTAGCACCTATTCCCCCTATTTCCTTTAAAGGGGTGCTTTCCTTTAGATGAGGTTGTGGACCCCTTTGTCAGTAGATTAAAGCGTATGGACCCCTTAAATAAATAAAGGAAAAGCTAAATTTTAAAAAGAAGTTAATGAAAATTTAAAAGGTGATTTTTCCCCTACTATATAAGTTCATAGTAACTGAAGAAATCTAGCCTCAGACCCCCAAGTTAAGAATCTCTGCTTAAACTTTCTAACCAGAACCTCTATTCTGTTCTTAGTGCTACATATTTTATTTTGCTTGTTTGATCTGTAAGGTGACTCAAATCATTTTTGTAAAAGGTACATATACATCTTAAATGAATAAGATAAGTTAATCAGGTGAGAGACTGACTTGATACATGTTATATTCTGGTAACAAAAATCATTTTCTCCTGTTCTATCAGTAGGCCACCCAGGATAAAGGGTATCAAAATTCCCTGTCAGTAAATGAAAGACAAACAAGGTGTGTATCTCTCTGTTTCCAATAAATGTACTCCTGAAAAGGTGTATGCAAATCAAATTTCTAGAAAAATGAATATCTTAAATAAACAGAATCTAGTAGTGAATCCTTTTGAAAAGTGATGAGTCTTTGAAATGCAAATCACTACCACCTAGTTTACTTGTTTTACATTTATAGTTCAAAAATCCTTTACTTTATTATTAAAGGTATTAATTACCTTTACCAGTACAGGTCATAAGCCCTCTAAAATGAAGTAACGGTGGTGGTGGTTGTGGTGGTGATGGTGGTGGCCGAGGAAGAGGAAGAGAAAGAAGAGGAGGAGGAGAAGGAGGAAGAAGAGGAAGAAATAATAATCCACATTTATAAGATAGCACTTTAAGATTTACAAAGAACTTTCCTTACCTTGTGCAGTGAGAGTACTACAAATAGAATCCCCATTTTACAGATGAGGAAATATGACTGTTCTTATAAGTGACTTGCCCAAGTAACTTTAAATCCAGGTCTGATTTCAAACCCATGCGTCTTTCCACTAGACTCCACTGTCTCTGAAATGAACAATATTCTCTGAATTGCTGTGGCAGAAAAATTTGTCACTTGATGGCCAGTTTTCTGATCTTCCTCTAACATACATTCCATCAATCAGCCCTCACTCAAAATTTTTTTTAGCTTAGTTGGATTTTCTAGACCTCCGCTGGCATAGCCTTTGGTAATCTGGAGTTACTGCCAAACAATAACGAAATAAAATAGGACATTAGTAAAACCCCTAAAGGTGATGTTCTATGAGATAAGCAACACTTCTTCAAAGGATGTATCACCCCAAGGTTATTGATTCTCAGTTTTTGATTGACTCAGTTTAAAAGCAACTGGAAGAACCTAGAACCACACTATCTAAAAAACTTTCTAGGAGAACAAAGGTAATCAGAATGATGTTCATGGTCTGGGCCATATAAAGTAGCTGTCCAAAAAAAAAAATGTTCCTAATTGACAGCTTTCAAGAAAATGTTTCATTTGTTTATTGAAGCCACTGCTGCTTTGCTACAGTTTAACAACTGTTTGCTTTGTGGATCTGGCATTCTCCACAAACATCAGAATTACATATGTTTTATAACGTTTACTTTTTCAGCTGAAAGTTTAAAAGAACAGGTATGTTCATATGATTCCCTTGACTCCAATACACATCTGTTCCACAAAAATTCAGTTAATAACTATTGAGCGCTGTCTCTCTCTCTCTTTCTTTCTCTCTCTCTCTCTCTGTCACACACACACACACACACACACACACACACACACAAACCCAGCAATAATGAAAAGTAATCATCCCTTGCTCAACAGTTTACCACTGCTACTCTCAAAACTTCTTGGCAACACATATCCATGCAATCGCTGTGTTATCCAATCCCATGCCTGAAAACTCTAGACAGTCAGTTGTGTAATAAATAAACCCCTTATCATCTGCTGAAGACATAAAAACCAAAATACTAGCCTCTGCTTCAGCGTAGAGGGGGCACTCTAGAAATTTCAACAACATACACTTAGAAAAAAAAAGCCTCCTCTTTTAAAACTACTAGTGTCCTCAGGCTGACCCTAATTTTTTTTCTTCTGAAAAAAATTCAGCAATTTTGCAGAAATAACTATGGTCCTATTAAAGACTGGAAGGGAAAAGGGAAACCCTAAAACTGCAAGCAACCTTTCTATACGAAAGAAGAGCTCGTTTGTTTTTCCATGAAATGGGCACAGAGGAATATCCATCTAACAAGTGCCTACTACTAGAGACGCATCAACAACAGGTCCTAAGCAGAAAGGCGATTGGTCCGATAAACATGGGAAGCTGCTGTTGCTGCTGCTGCTGCTGCTGCTGTTCGCCTTCAATATCTGACAGACCCAGCCCGAGATTGAAAACAACAGCACTCTCCCACCCCAGGGTATGGCACACAGACACACAGACACAGCGAGCGCGCACAGAGACAGACAGACAGATACACACACACACACACTCTCCCACTTCCCCTGAGTGGGAGAAATTCCACGACACCTCCCCGTGCTCCGCAAGGCGCATTCACCTGGTACCACCTCCTAGCCCACACAGGGAAGCTGGGCAAGCCTCAAGGAAAGGGGGACGGGTTGCAGCTGAGAAGCCTAAGAAGGGAGAAGGAGAAACAGGGGCTGATAGCGTACCCAGTGGCACGCGCACACGCGCGCACACACATATACACACACACACACACACACACACACATTCGCGGGCACAGGCAGGACCCAGGAAGGTACCGGAGAAGCTCCAGTTGACACACCCCTCCGAGCCCCGCTGCTCACTGCCGGCCTCCAGTGCTCCCTGGCCAGGTGCCCCCCCCCTCCCGCGCCCCAGTCCCCAGGCGCGGAGCGCTGAACGCACCTTTAGCGAGCCCCGGGTCGGGCCTTTCGGGGCCGCAGGGGGCACGAAGCGCTCCTCTACGTCCTCCTCCTCATCTTCCTCCACCACCTCGACGACCACCTCCTCGTCCTCGTCGTCCTCTTCGTCGTCGTCCTCCTCCTCCGCGCCCCCCCGGGGCTTCCCCTCCAACCTCCCGCGCCCCCTCCGCCGCCTCCCCCCTTCCTCCTCGCCGTCCTCCTCCTCCTCCTCCAGCAGCAGCAGCACCGGGGCGGGGACCGTGGCTGCGCCGGCGGCAGTGGGAGGGGGGACGGCCCCGGACCCGGCTCCGGCTCCTGCTCCAGCTCGGCGAGGCGGGGGAGGGGGCCTCCAGCTCTCCCGGGCCGGGGCCAGAGGCGGCAGGCCGGGCAGGGCGACCTCCCTCGCTAGCGCCGGGCCCGTCGGCGGCTGCAGCGCTGCGCCCCCCCGGCGGCTCCCCAGGCTGGAGCGCTTGGCTAAACGCCGAGCCTGCATGCCTGGCGCAGGGGCTCCCGGCCGCAGTGCAAAGCGGGAGAGTTTGTCACCACCACCACCTCCTCCTCCTCGCCCTCCTCTTCCTCGCCCTCCTCCTCCTCCTCGGGCTCGGGCTGTCGCTCGAGGCGCAACCCGCCGGGGGTCGGGGCAACAAGGGGCCGCTGGGGCCACCTCCCAAGGCATGCAAGTGCCCGTGCTAAGGCGCTGGGCTTCAGCGGCGGCGGCGGCGGCGCCCCTCCTCCGCCCGAGCCCGGCGGACCAGCCCGGGCAGGAGGCGGGCTGCCGGCTTCTCCTAGCGCCGGGCAGAGCCGCGGCAGCAGGCGGCGGCGGCGGCGGTGGGTGTGTGCGAGCGGTGGGCCGCCTCCGGCGCTGCCCGCGGGGAGCCACAGCCTGTATAGTCCGCCTCCGAGGGCTCCATGCAAGCGGCCCGAGCCGGCCGCTGCGCCTCGCCCGGGCCCTGCCCCAGCCGCCGGCTCCCGGGCCTATCGCTCCCCGCTCTCCGGCGGCGCTCGAGCTGTTTGTGTTGTGTGTTTTCCACCACCGCCCCCTCTCCCCTCCTCACTAGCCATTCCTCGCAGCCCAATAGTCCCTGTGCAACCAAAACCCGGACTGGATTATTTTCCCTCTCTCTCTCTCTCTTCCTACCTTCCTACGCCAAATTCCTGCGCTTGGAGCAACAGGGGCAAACGCCGGCCAGTGGTACCGTGGGAGAGTCTCCCTGTGTGCATTTATTTGGCTCCCGACAAGTCTGTCTTGTTTAAATGGAAGGATTTCCACCGAACCATGTTAATCATCAGCGACATGGCAGCTTCCATTACAGATATTTATTTAAAATTAGTGGGAGGCTGTTTCGTACACATTTGAAGTTGGGGGTGGGGGGGTGCCCTGATATGAGGGTAATCCAGATTTTCTTGGATATTCTGAAATACATTTTACTCTTCCAAGCAATATAAGCAACAATGGTGTAGTGGAAAGATCACTGGCTTTGGAGTCACAAGACCTGGTTTTAAATGCCACTTTCTAGCTGTGGGGATCTTAAATAAGTCACTTAACTTCCCCTAGTCTCAGTTTCTGAATCTGTAGAATGGAGAATATGCATTATCTCCTTTATATAGGGTTATGGGGGGGGGGGGGAGGTGGCAAATGAAACAATGTATTAAAAGGTTTTGCAAAGTGTAAAGCTACGTAAATATGAATTATTATGTAGCCTTTTACACAATTCCTTAATTCAAAGTGTTCTTTCTGTATCCGCTGTACTCTAGACTATAAATAAGGTTTTAATTCTGACAGGTTTGTACAAAATTCCATGTACACTTGAGCAATTTTTCTTGTACCTTAAATGATTGTTTTTCTACATACAACACAACAGGTCTTCCCTATTTAAACACACACGCACATCCCAATAAAACCAACTCTTCCCTTAACCTTTCTTTTCCACCCTAGCAGTTTCATTTCTCTCTTCTTCTGGCTTTACCTACCAACCCATTCACTCCTCAATCCCTTGTATTCCAGTGTTTAGCACTGTGCCTGGCACATAGTAGGCCCATAATAAATATTTGATTGTTGGGATTCTAACTTCTATCCTCCATGCTCAAACAGCTCTCTTAAAAGTTACCAATAACTTACTTGCTAAATCATATGCAAAAAAAGATCTTGATAGCCTAGAAAATTAGGCTAAATCTTATATGATGAAATTTAATAAGGATGTATGTATGTAAAGTTTTGCACTAGAGCTCAAGAAATCAATTTCACAAGTATAAGATGGGAGACATGGGAGAGGTGCTGCTAGTGGACTAAAAGTTTACTATGCAACAGTGTAATATGTTAGCCAAAAAGGCTAACTCAATCTGGGGTTGCATTAAGAAAAGGATAATATCAAGGACTGAATGAGTGATAGTTGCACTATACTCTGTTCAAGTCAGGCTATATTCTGGAATGTCATGTTCATTTCTAAGGACCACATATTTTAAGAACATTAATAAGCCGAAGAACATCCAGTGGAGGTCAATCACAGCAGTGAAGGGTCAAGCAAAACACATCAACACCGCATTGGCCATGTCTGAGAATGCTTTCTCATTCTTCGCCTTTGGTACATTGCCTCTCTGTCAAGAGAGTGGAAGAATGCTGCATCACTAGCCTTCTTAAGTCATAATTCTATCAGAGTTCTGAATCCTTTCAAGGGTTACATTATTATTGCCATCACTGCATAAAAATTTATACATTGCATAAAGTTTCAAACTGTTCACTTAGCTCCATTCATTTCACTCTTCATAAGTTCATACAAATCTTTCCACCTTTTTTTAATATTACATATATATGTATGTATATATGTGTGTGTATGAAGCAGTGTGGCATAATGGAGACAGCTCCAAACCTGGAGGATCTGGATTTAATTAAACCTTTCCCACAGAGAGCCTATGTGACTGAACAAGTAGCTTAACCTATCAATATTCTGGGCAACTCTGTTGGCCTGTACTGGAAGAGAGTTTCCTTACCCTGAAATTGTTCCCTATAGCAATGAAATTGCAGACCCAATCCTCTCTCTCTGTCTCTCCCTCTCTCTGTCTCTCTCCTCCAGACTTGAGAGCCAGCACTCTATACACCGTGCCACCTAACTACCCTAACTCTATACTATGACATCAATATTCATATGATATCTGAGGGGGATGTCAGTGATTTGCCTTAACAATTCTGACTCCTGTATCTCAATGAAAATGGGTGTGAAGTTGGGTAGAATTTCATAGTGGTAGGAGTAAGTTGATTAAATTCCTGGAAAATAAGAGGAAAGCATCATATAATTTATTTTAAAATCATTTTTAAAAAAAAATTTAAAGGCCTTAAAAAAAAAAAAAGATAGTTGGCCTGAGTAGGCTGTAAAACTTTAGGTCTTAGTATGGGATTCAAAGCCAATTGAGTATTAATAGGGAAAGTAAAAGGGAATTAATTGAGGGAGTCAGTAACTTAGTTGCTCGAGTAAATTTTCCCTGATTAGAAGGAAATTGTTATGGATTAGAAGAATTTATAAAGAGGCAGCTCAATCTTTTCTTTTCCTGACCTGGAAAAAAATGAAAACAAAACAACAAAAAATGAAGAATCTAGGAACCATGGGCTTTTAAGGGAAGAATGAGATTAGCTAGGAAAGTCCCTTTCAAGATAGGAACTATTAGCTAAATAGTGAGAAATAGGTACAGTGAAATCTCAAGAAGGTGGAACTTCTTTTTTTGCAGGGGGGAAGGCTGGACAATTGGGGTTAAGTGACTTGCCCAGGGTGACACAACTAATAAGTGTTAAGTGTCTGAGGCTGGATTTGAATGAAGGTCTTCCTGACTCCAGGGTTGGTGCTCTATTCATTGCTCCACCTAGTCACCCATGAATGTGGAACTTTTTAATGCCTAGTATCTTAGTGGGTGAGAAAGAAAAGAAAATATTTTCCTTACGGTGAAAGAGTGCAGGGGCTCAGAGTATTTGCCCCACCAAAAGGAAATTTGCTGTAGGACTGGAGATTTCGAGGACTGTGAACAAGTCAATATATTATTTTCTAAAAGAAGGCAGAGGTGGGACCTAAGGGTGGGATGAGGTAGGGGTAGAGGTGTGTGTAACTGGTGACAGTTTGGTGAGAGTATAGGTACAAGCAACTAGCTTAGTTTTCTGGCTCTTTGGGAAGGGGCTGAGGCTGCCAGACTCCTTCAATGCCCACAACTGTGACCCAACCACCTGGGAAAAAGAGGCATCCTGAAAACTAATGACAGCCACTAATAGTGAAATAGTCTATGAAAGTCAGAGTAAAAGCAAGAAAGGAGGGAGCACTTCCACCCTAGCTATCAGGGCTGTGTCTTCCTAGGGACACTACTTCTTCATCAATCCTTTTGTCTTTCCCTAAGGGTTTTGTCCTTTCCAGCTTTTCAAACTGTCCTGATGAAAATGGGAGAAAGAGGAGGGGTGAGTATTGGGCAAGAGACTCAGGGATTCCAGACTCCTTTTTGGGTTTGGGCTCCCCTGAGGAGGGAAAAATGCTTTCTCAGGCCTAGAAATTCTCTAACTCCTCTAAAAGAACTATGTGTTTGTGGGAAGTGGGGAGCAGGATGGAAGTGGGGTTAGACAGTAAAGTCAGGGCATAAATAAAGTCAACCCTTGAGTCCCACATCCTTGGACTTACCTTATACAGTTTCCCGAAGGGCAGAGGTGAGGGCCAGAGAATACCTAGAAGAACTAAAGGGTCCCTCTCCTTGTTTAACTGCTTATCCTGAATCATGAGACTAGGGACTGCTGTAAGGGAAGAGTTGGTACCCTCATGCCCACCCCCAAGGACTCCAAATTTCAACAACGAGACTGAAAGGATGTTGGACCAAGAATCGCGAGATCTAGGTTCTAGGCCCAGCACAGACATGAATTCTGGATGACTGGTTTCCTCCTTTGTAAATGGAAGGTGTTGGATAGACTGAAAGGCCCTTCCAGTTCTAACAGGCTGAATCTAAGAGATTTGGATTCCAGTCGACACCATTTAATTGCAAACACATAGATCCTTTTGGAAGAGCAACTTGGCAGTATACAAAAGAAAATTAGTAAAATCATCATATACTTTGACCCAATAATTCCATTGTTAAGGATGTGCATTAACTTTAATGTGAATGGATTATTGCAATAGCCTCCTGATTGTTCTCCTGCCTCCACTCTTTCTGATCCATTTTACATGTACTTGCTTAAGTAATATTTCTAAACTATAGCCCCAGAATTCATACCTCATCAGGACCCTCTGCTCCTGGGGACTCTCACTCTGATTGGAAGGTAGAGGAAGGGAGCTCCTCCCAGAACCTCCATTCAAGGCCAACCATCTCTTTAATTTCTACCTAGCTGCATTCCTTTGTACATTTGCATGACAACTCCATGTCAGGTACCTTCTCTTCCTGTCTTCCTTCTCTTTCCAATTTCCTTTCATGTATTATCTTCCCCCATTAGATTGTTAGCTTCTTGGGGGAAGGGATTTCCTTTTTTTTCCTTCCGTACTTGTATCCCATCCCTTAGCACAGTGCTTGGCATAGTAGACTCTTAATATTTTTTGATTGACATATTGACTGTAGGTCTGATCATATCACTCCCCTGCTCAATAAGCTCCACTGGCTCCCTATTACTTCTAGGAACAAATATAAATTCTTCTTTTGGGTATTTGGAGCTATTCATAATCTTATCCCAGCTTATCTTTCTACCATTACTCCCCTTCAAAAATTTTACATTCCCCAAACTGGCTATGTTGTTCTTCACATGCAACATTTCATACTGTCGAGTTCCATCCCATGTCTCCTCATCTCCACATCTTAGGAACCATTGTTTTCTTTGTTCTGGTCAAGTTCTACTTCCTGCATAAGGCTTTTCCTGATCCTCCTCTTAGTTCTAGTGCTTTCCCATCTCCACACCTACCATTATATATATATTTATATGTGTACTTGTCTCACTTTGAGAGAATGTAAACTCCTTGAGGACAGAGCCTATTTTATTTGTTTTTTGTCTTTGTATCCTTGGTTCCTAGTAGGAACTTAATGAATTATTATTTATTGATTGATCATATGAGAAAAAGTCATTGAGAATGAATGGACAAAGCATTTATGGTTATGTGCCAGTTGGTAGGTGGTACAGTGGATAGAGCACCAGGCTTGGAGTCAGGAAGATCTGAGTTCAAATCTAGCCTCAAATATATGCAAGACTGGGCAAGTCACTTAACTCCTATTTACCTCAGGTCCTCATCTGCAAAATGGGGTCACACCTGGGAAGGAAATCACAAACCACTCCAGTATCTTTGCCAATAAAACTCCATGGACATGGGGTCACAGCGAGTCATACACAACTGAAAAACACCAGCAACACATGCTGGGACCCACACAAAGCACCAGAAGTACCAAAGAACTTTTATTCTATGGGCTATTCAACAGTTCCTAATCAGTTCATTGTTACACTACACTGTCTCTCAGGTACTAAAATAAGTAATCTCTAACAATTCCTTTGTTTAAAAAATAGCATAGAGCAATTTTGGGGGAGTGGGAATACCAATAGTTAGTTATATTTGAATTAAGCAGCTCCTGCCAATAACCCTTCCAGGGCATTAACCCCCTTCCAGCTCTGAGATTGCCTGAAGGCAGCATTTCAAAAGCAGGGGGACACTAGTTTTTGCAATAGTGGCCCTTATAATGTGGTTATAGAGCTGATTGGGTTACCTAGCTAAATTTCTCTGTCAGTGTTGGTGTTGGTGTTCCCTTGTGCTGTATGTCGCATGTAATAATAGTTGTTATTCAGCTGTGTCTTCCTCTTCATGACCCCATTTGAGATTTTCTTGGCAAAGATACTGGAGTGGTTTGCCATTTCCTTCTCCAGATCATTTTGTAAATGAGGAAAGTGAGGCAAACAGGGTTCAATGATTTGCCCAGGGTCATTTAGGTAGTGTCTGAGACCAGATTTGAACTAATGAAGATGAGTCTTCCTGATTCCAAACCCAACAGTCTATTCATGACGCTACTAGCTGCCCTAGCATTTAATTAATGCCTTAGCATTTATTAAGTGCTTATTATATACCAGACACTGTGATAAGTGCTTCATAAATATTATCTCATTTTATTCTCATAGCAACCATAGGAGGCAGGAAATATAATCCTTATTTTACAGTTGGAGTAACTGAGGCAACAGAGATTAAGTGATTTGCTCAGGTTCAAGAAGCTAGTGAGTATCGGGTTAGAGCTGAACTCTGATCTTTTTAATTTAATTTAATTTTTTTTTGTTAGATTTTAAGTTCTGAATTGTCTCCTTTCCTCCCTCCCCACCCCATACTAGAAAAGGTTACCATTTGACCCAGATTTATAAATATATGTAGAACCATACTATGCATGCTCCTATTTATCAATTCTTTCTCTGTAGGTGGATAGTATCTTCCTTCATAGGTCCTTTACAGTTGGTTTGAGAACTCAGGTCTTCCTGACTCTGGACCTAAAACTTTATCCACTAAGCTACCTAGTTGCACATGGGACAAAAACTCCTCTTGCAGAACAAGAGTTGTATAATGACTACCAACCCCTTTACACTAAGGGAAGTTTTGTTGTTTTGTTTTGTTTTGTTTTGTTTTTCAGAAAGGGGCTAAAAGCTAGTGAAACAAGTATCAGTAACTTCCTAAATGAAGCTAACTCTGTGGACTTTGTTCAAGAATACAGCTGAAGGTGACTCAGTGAATAGTGTTGGATTTGGAGTCAGGAAAGCTTGTGTTCAAATCCTACATTAGATACTTACTAGCTATGTGACCTTTGGAAATTCACTTAATTTTTCTCAGTCTCAGTTTCCTCATTTGTAAAATGTAAATAATAATAGTACCTGCCCCCTCAAGGTTTTGTGATATGTATAGTTCGTTACAAGTCTTAAAATGATATGTATAGTTCTTTATAAGTCTTAAAACTATGTACAGGGTATCCCAAAATTCTTAGTTCAGTTTTAAGCTTTAATAAACATAAGATTATTGTCACTACATA
>CM053587.1:135845850-135858350 GCA_028646515.1 Pseudochirops corinnae | reverse complement strand
GGGCTCCCCTGACCCTGTGATTTTCAGTTTAGAGTTGTGCGATGAGTACTTGGCTAGGTGTGCTGCAGATGGGATTCTTCTTCAAACTAAACCACTTCTGAGATCTTTTGCAATTCTGAGTTTCTGTGATTCTGTGACCTCTGGCAGACAGGGCCCTAAGCAAAATTGTAAAGCATGGAAAATTTGTCTTTGGGCCCTCTCACTTCCTCTTTCTAGCTTTTCTAGAACTTTGTACCTCTTTTTATACATATATCATACTCTATTTTGAGCTATGATTATTTTGCATGTTATATAAATATACATATATAGAGAGAAAGAGATTGAGAGAGAGATCCTCATTAGAGTATAAGCTCATAACTGCAGGAGGAGGTTTTTTTTTTTAATGTTCATCTCTTCTAGAGTCTAGCACAGCGCTATCTGTAAAAAAGCCTCTCAATACATTTTAATCATTCCAATTCAATTTTCACCTTCCATGCTCCTAGGAGCTTATCATTTGTTCACTGGACCTAGAGCCACCTCTAGTTCCCTGAAGAAAAAGAGCTTCTGCCACTCTACTATTGGCCAAAAGTGTTGATGTAAGAGGGTCAGCAATTCATCCTAGCAACATTGTCTCATAGATCACAATGAAAAATGATGGGAACCAAGCTAGATTTTAAGAATAACATCATTGTTTTTTCCATATTATTAGGTTGCAGTTATATTACTTTGTGCCCAAAATCTAACAAAAGTCATCACTAAGCATAAATGGCATGAAAAGGTATTGGACTGGTTGTGATGTCAGAGTTAGGGGTAACAGATGAATTTTTTGAGTGCTGACTTGAGTCAACAATTTTTTTTTACAATTTTAAAAAATATATATTACATGTATTACTGTAGTACCAACATTGACCTGTTTTTCTGTGTCCCCTTCTGAACTTCCTTGTGATTTCTTCTTAATATTTTTAAAAAGTCATTAATTCTCTTTTCTTTTTTGTATCACTATAACTACACTTCATTCTGCTTCCCAGATTTCCCATACCCACTAAAAGCCCTCCCTTGCAACAAAATTATTAGTCAAGCAAAACAAGTTTACTTTGTAATGGTTGCTTCTAAAAATGTATGTGAGGAAAACCTGGGTTCAAATGTTACCACAGACATTTATTAGGTATATTTCTCGGGACAAATTAGTTAACCTCCCTAGGTCTCAATTTCCTCAACTGTAAGATGAATAGGTTGGATTTGGTAGTATCTAAGGTCCCAACTCTAATTCTATAATATTCTGAGAAGTCAACATGTGGAGAACACCAGGAGCAAAGAAACAGAAAAATAATCATAGTACATGATAGAGAAGATGAGCTGATTTTCCTAGTTAGAATAAAAAATGCATGCTGGAAAAAGCAATATAATTTTTTCTAAAGAAAGAATAATCCTGAGAAAGTGTTTAGGACAATAATAACTGACAAAAATATTGATGTCTAAAAGAATTTTCAAAAAAGTTACAATAATAATTCCCAAGCCAAAGGATAGGAAAAAACAATTTTCTAAAGGAGAAACACAAATTGTCAGTTATCACTTGGAGAAATCCTCAAACTTATTTAATTAGAGAGAAGAAAATTAAAACAATTTTTGAGTTCCACCTCACAGATACAAACTTCTCAGAAATATTTAGAAGTAATGAAACTCAACACTGGTAGGGTTATAGAGAACAAAAGTACCCTCATTCATTTCTGATGGAATTGAAAACCAGCAGAATCTTTTTTGAGAGTAATGTGGTAGTACAAAGTAGAAATTATAATAATAATCATCCCCCCATTCCATTGTTAGTAACATTCCCTGATAGTATTATCAATAACATAAAAAAATTCATATGGGTGTGGCTAGGAGGCACAGTGAATAGAGCACTGGCCCTGGAATCAGGAGGACCTGAGTTCAAATCTGGCCTAAGACACTTAGCAAACATACACAAAAACTAGCCGTGTGACCTTGGGCAAGTCAGTTAACCCCAATTGCTCGACCTTTCCCCCTCCAAAAAGCAAAAAAAAAAAAAGTTAAAAAAAATTCATATAAACATTTTCTTAGCAACATTTTATGTATTTACAAAAGAATGGAAAGAACCAGAAAAGTCAGCAATAAATGAATGATTAAATAAATTGTAGTATATTATGTAATGGAACACCATACAGCAATTAAGATGGACAAATCTGAGGAATTAACAAATCTGGAAAAACTTTTTCAAAACTATACAAATGGGTGGGGGAGTAGGACCAGAAGAATAGAATATACATTGCAATAATATGAGGGAGAGTGATTTAAAATGAAAGGACAAGAATCTAAATGACAACTTAGAGGGAGGAACAAAAAATAAGTGTTATATTTTATGTGTTGAAATGAAACCATTATTAAGTAAATATAAATGCTTGAACTGGTTGTTTTTTTTCTAATAAAATCTGAAATTTAAAACAAGTGATTGAGCAGAAAATACCTAGCAGTACCCTCCTACCTACCTCCCCTCCACCCCCCCACCCCAAAAAGAAGAAAGTTAGGAATTAGAAGAAAATAATGCTGCATAGTAGAAATGAACCATTTTAGGAAAAGCATTGAAAGCTAGGGCCCCACACAAATTTGGATTTGAAATTGGAAATAGGAATAGTGCAGGTGCTTGAGTAGTAGAGTGACATGACTTAATTGATATTTTAGAAAGTTTAATCTGGCAGTGGTATACAAGATTGATTAGAAAGGGAAGAAATTGAAGGCAATTATCCAGCTAGGTGACCATTGTTGCAAAATAGGTGTGAAGTGACAGGTACATAAACCAGGGTGATTACAATAGGAATGAAGAGGAAAACAGACTATAAAATGCATTTTGGAAAAATAAATAGCAGAACTTGGTGATAGAGTAAGAGTCAGAGTCAATAAACATTTATTAAGGGCTTACTAGGTGCCAGGCCCTATGCTAAAGCTGAGGAAACAAAGAAAGGCATAAGATAGTCCCTGCCCTCAAGGAAATCAATAATCTAATGGGGATAAGACATCACATATAAAGAAGCGTAACCTGCGTGAGAGCAGAATGAAAAGTTTTACAGCCAAGTTGGAAAATAACGAAGTGACTGCCTTGGACATTCTGTTTAAATAGTGGAAGATCTGGGAGGAGTTCTCCAAAGTCCACTCATCCCCAGGGGACGCAGGGGCAAGGGGTACTGAGGAGGTGAGGGCTTCAAGGTTCATGTCATCTTGTGTGACGATGAGTTTCTGATAGATTGCATATAGGGGGTGAAGAGGGGAAAAACCCAACTCTCTTTCCTCAGTCTCTTCTTAAACCTCTTCCACTCTCCAGTCATTAACTGAAACCTAACTTTGCACCAAAGACAATAATTCCCTTCACATCCCTCTCTGAGGCTGTCCATCCTTTCTGACCTTACAGGCCCAGGAGGAAGACAGTATTCTCTTTGTTTTCTATTGACAACATCCTAGAATCTCTGTGGGAAAGGATTAAGAGATCATCTAATCCACCCCAGGTGAGAATAGGAATTCCTTGACAGGTGTTCATTGACTATCTTCAATGACTATGAAATCACCACCTCCCTAAGCATTTCACTTTTGGACAGTTCTAATTATTAGGATATTCTTTCTTATATCAAACCTAAACCTGTGCCTCTCTAATATCCACCAGTTGCTCCCCTCTGAGCCAAGCAAAACAAGTCTAAACCCTCTTCTCCATGATGTCCCTACGAAGTCCAGAAGGCACTACCACATCCTCCTTAAGCCTTCCCTTCTCTAGATTAAACATTTAGAAGTTCAAGGCTCTTTTGAGTACTGAATGTAATGCAACCTATCTAGAGTTGAATTCATCATCTCCCATCCAGGTCCCGCAAAGCTGCTGCTTATTCCAGTTCTTTATTTCCATTAAGGCACAATCATCCTTCCAGTCACTCACATTCTAACCTCCAAATCATCTTCAGCTTGTTCTTTTCCCTTATTCCCCACATTGTTTCAATAGCCACGGGCCATCTCCAGAGATCCTGAACTACATCTTGCCACCAGACCCAAGTGGCTCAGATTGCATGGTCCTTCCTCAATTAAATCCAACTCATTTGCAAGTCATGGCATCATCTACCTGTTGTCATGGTCCTCTTTGAGAATGAAGGACAAACAATAACAACAATCAATGGTCAGGGCCTGTTTACTCTGCCTCCTCACAACTTCTCCTCTTTATTCATAGTCGCCACCCTTGTGTCAGTTGTCTTTAGCTCTCATTTTCACTGCTGGAATAGCTTCTTAACTAGTTGCCCTTCCTCTCGTGTGTCCTCACCCCAATCTATCTTTCATACAGCTTACAAAATAATCTTCCCAATGCATAGGTAGAATCATATTTTTAAAAACAACTCTCCTGGTTTAATCTTTGCATTCCCAGGTCCTAGTGCAATTTTTTTTAACATGGTAGGAGTTGGTAAATATTTATTAAATGCCACTCCCCTGATTAAAAAATTTTGTAGTTACCAATTTCCTATAAGATAACATGCAAAATTTTAATCCTAGAATTTATGGCTCTCCATAATTTTGCTCTTATTTCTGTAATCTATCTTATTTCTCACTACTGCTGTTCATGCATTCTATGTCACTCAAACTAAACTAATAGCTAGTTTTCTATCCGTGCATGCTCCTGCCTCTATTCATTTGAACAATCTGTCCTCATGCCTAGAAAAAATACCTCCACAGTCACACCTATTGAAATATTTTTTTCCTTTAGGTTTAGTTTAGGTACCATTTCTTTCATTAACCTTTCATTATTCCCCCCCCCCAAAAAAACTGACCCTTTCGGACTATTACTGTTGAGGGTACCACCATCCTCCCAGTAACCAGGCTTAAACTTCTGTTTGCCTCAGTTTCCTAATCTGTAAAATAAGTATATAATAGCTCCTACCTCACAGGGTTATTGTGATTATCAAATGAGTTAATATTTGTAAAATGCCTGACATATAGTAAGTGTTTAAGAAATGCTTGTTTCCTTTTATCTTATTTTATAAAAATTTATTTCTTTGTGAGGATCAAATGGGACAATATTTGTAAAGCACTTAACACATTGTGGGTGCGTAATTATCTGTTTTTCCTTCCTTCCTAAGTAGCCCCAAGTGCAGGGGAACCCACTGAGGGCACAACCAATGAGCCAAGGCAGCTCATTTTACTTTTAGATATCTCTAATTGTTAGAAAGTTTTCTCTTACATCGGTTCATCTCTTTTCACCTTCTTTCCACCCATTTCTCCTAGGCTAGTTCTCTGGAGACAAAAGAAGTCTCATACCTTTTTTACACACCAGCCCTTCAAATGCTTTATGACAGATTTTATTCCCCAAAATCTTTTTTTCCAGACTTAACACCTTCATTTCCTTTAACCAATCCTTATATGCTATGAACTCTAAGACCTTTCAGTATCCCAACTGCTAGATATTCTTTGGTATTCTCCAACTTTTCCATCTAGAATGTGGTCCCCAGAACTAACTATAATGTTCAAAATGTGGTTAGAGTACAGTAGGAAAATCACCTCTTTTTGACTCTAACAAGATTAAATTAGCTTTCTGAACTTGTCATATCACACTGATGCCTCATATTGAGGTAGCAGGCTACTTACCTCACCCCATCTTCTTTAGCAGCTTTGGGGTCATGCATCAGATTGTACATGATAGATGATGATAAGCAAACGAAACATTTGCCAGAGGTACCTATAAGTTTTTGTGCTTTTCCAGGGAGAGGGATGGCCACAAAAGTTCATCAGAATTGGGAGTTCTGCCTGCTGGCTTGAGATTTTTGTCCCACTTGCGTTGTGGAAATAATTCAAACCTAGTTATACACCTACTGTGTGCATTTCTTTGACATGCTACTTCTTTATTCTCATTCCTTCATTCTTCTTTCACTGGGTATGAAAGAAGAGAGTTGAAACCATTGGTGATAGATGTTGGAGCTGAGGACAGAGGCTTTCTACTTCCACATTATTAGATTTTTGCTCTTTAAATGTGCTTGAAGAAAGAAAAGATTCAAATACTACACTACTAAGTGCCCTAATTACATTTGCACATTTATATTTACCCTAAGGGTATGCCTTCCTTCCTCATTTATATATATTGCTTTTAACTAGTCTCTCCTTTTGTGTCTTACAAAATTCGTCATTCCCTTCTTAACTGAAAGAGTACAGTTGGCCATGGAAAGGCCAATAGAGACCAGTTAGGGCAATGGAAAGCCCAAGCATTGAACAGTGAGTGACACTGACCAGTGATTATACTTTCATACCAATGATGCTTTTTAAAGGGAATTGAAACATAGCTCCAGTGAAATTGCTTCTTATTCACTTAAGCATACAAGGGAAGACAATTTTTAAAAAAAATAAAGGTATTTTGCCAGATTTCTTCATTTTTTGTTTGTTTTGTTTTGTTTTTAAGTCACAGATTTCTTCCTCCTGGAGAAGAGGCTACTGCCAGCTGGGAACACCATAGCAACTTCATACCTTTTCACTTTATACAACGGGCAAAACCACTTACTGTGTGACAGCAGGTAAGTCATATAACATTTCTGGGACTCTTTTGCTTCATCTGTAAAAATGAAGTGTTGACTCTCCATGTCCTCCTCAAATCTCTAACATTATGTACTTTTTCTTTTTTTTTGCTTTTTGGAGGGGGGAAGGCAGAGCAATTGGGGTTAAGTGACTTGCCCAAGGTCACACCGCTAGTTTTGTGTTAAGTGTCTGAGGCCAGATTTGAACTGAGGTCCTCCTGGCTCCAGGGCCAGTGCTCTATTCACTGCATCACCTAGTGGCCCCCACATTATGTACTTTTATGATCAATGCTGAAAGGATGGAGCATAATTAGTATAAGTCTAATATCTCTTTGATATCAACTTAGTCACAATGTCCTAATTAGCACCCACTCTTCAGGCCTGTCAAAAGTTAGCCCTCTTATCTCAGGCCTGGATTTTCCTGCAATCTGAGTTGACAGGAGCTTACAAAGGGTCCTTCTAAGGACCTCAAAGATCCAAAGGTCTTCCAAGTCCCTACCACCTGGTTACTGAAATGACATTTAGTTATGAGATTACCTTAAGAATACAAATCTTATCTTACATAGTATCATTCCTTAACGCTTTGTCTGGAAAGGTTGATTGGAAAGAGTTAGTCAGTGAATAGAACAAGAGACAGGGACACTTTAGTGTGACAACAAGAATCAATAAAGATCTGGAAATTGAGAGCTACCTGAGAGGAAAGTGATGGGTAGAGTGCAGAACCCTGACCAGAAAAAGGGAGGGGGAGAGGACCAGTCTAAGGAAACTAGGCATCTGAAGGGAATGGGAAGAATATTAAGCAATGGGGTACTTGGGGAAAGGTACCAAAGGGAAAACTGTAGTGGAAAAAGCACCATGTTCGGAGTCAGAGGTCCAGGTCCAAATGCTGCCTCTGCCACTTATTTAGGAATGTCACTTTCGGGGAGTCATTGAATGTTTCTGTGCTTCAGTTTCCTCATTTGTTGAATGTAAGGGCTGCATTCAGCGACCTTTGAGGGCCCTTCCAGTTCTGACTATTAATAGGAACATTTCTATCCTTTGGATAGGAGAGATATTTGGGAACACGTGAGCTCTACTGGTACTTCTCAAAGTATACCGTTTTAATGGTACAGAAGACCATTTATTCTATTTGGAAGGTTGATTCTGCTACTGTGCTTTCATTTCTAGAAGTTTCCTCATTATACATTAAAATCAAGAAATGATACAATGATATCTCATTAATTCAATTCATTCATTCAACAAACATTTCTCTAAAATTTCCTTAGGTGGTATTTACCGTTTCTTTGTCTCTGGGGACCAAATGTTTGTTTCTGGAGATTGACATTCATATACTTTTATGGTCATGCAATCATATTTTCTGAAAAGATTTTCTGAGCCTGCTAGCTTTCCTTCTCATTTTAGATTATATAAGCTGTTACAAGGCAGAGAGAAGTTCTTTTTAACAGCAGCAGCAGCACCTAGCAGCACTCTGCACAGTGCAAATAAGCAAATGATTTTATGTAATTTGTGATTTTAGTAATGTGGAATAGGCATTCCTGGAGTAGAAATCCCCTCTACCAACTGGTTTGTGACTTAGTGGATAAGTCCTGGGGGAGCTGACCAAGGACATAAAGACCTTAAATGTCTTAAACCTTAAATGATAAATCAATCAAAAAGCATTTATTAAATGCCAACTGTTTAATAGATGCTCTGCTAGGCAAGGGAGACACAAAGATAAAAGTGAAACAGATCCTACTCTCTAGGAAGTTCATAATTTATGTAGGAGACAACATGTACACATATGTTTTATACAGGAAGGGAGCAGGTTGGTTTGAGGCATTTCCCATGGAACAAGGTATAAGCTTGGGCCTCTTCTGGTGAGGCACTTTCTCTGACTACTTGCTAAGAGACATGTGCAACCTGAGGTTTGGGGTGTATATGTGTGTGTGTGGGGGTAGATTTGTCAAATCAACAAGCATTTATTAAACTCCTGTTCTATGCCAGTCACTAAGCTAAGAGTTAGGGATACAAAAGAAGGCAAACATCCCTGTTCTCCAGGACCTCACAGTCGAATGGGGGAGATGACATACCAACAACAATGTACAAACAAGATATATACAATATTCATTGGTGATAATCTCAGAGGGAAGGCACTAGGATTAAAGAGGACTAGGTTGAAGCTGATTAACAATGGAGATCCAGGAGGATCAGGCCACTTGGTGGGCCGTAAGGAGTGAGGAGAGAAGACTTCCATGCTCTGCCTTGCCAGGTAGCCTCTTTACTGGGATACAGCCAACGCCAGCTTTCTTTTGGGCCTCTGGCGAGGTAGGTTGGAGAACATTTCCCTTATGCACCTGCCCAACTCTAAGAAAAATGCTCCAATCCAATCCCCACTCCTACATTCAAAATCAAAGCAAAATGAATACAATGTAGTTTTGATGAGAAAGACACCTGAAGGAAATGTCAAAAGTTGGATTTTAACTCAGGTCTTGTGCCCTCTAGCCTCCACAATGTCCATCAGCTTCTCTGCCACTAACCCCATGCTTGCTAAATATTAATTTATAGTGATTATGAGAATATAGGATTTCATTCTGAAAGGCTGGGAACCAAAACTGTACAGATGAAATATTCTCCTATGACCACACGGGCTTGCATGTAAACACTGAAACCCCAACAGGTTTCAAACTCCTTGAGAGCAAGGCCTGTGTCATTTCTGTCTCAGTATTCCTAGTGCTTTGCACACAATAGGTGCTCAGCAAATTGTTGAATTGAATCTACCCTCTCAGTTTTATATGTCACCCTCAGCAGCACTCAAACATTCATTGCTTTCTTCCCCGAACTGTAATTGTTGGGACTGTAGGAAGGAAGTCGTAAGGAATTTGCAAGGAAAGCTTCTTACAAGGCTCTGGGGATGAGTCAAGGAACATAGCCGGGTTTCAGCAGGCTGTGGTGTTTACGCCGCCCAATCCTCATTTGCTAGCTCAGTCTCACCCACTTTCACTTTTTCGTTCCCGGAGCCCTCTGGCTCTGAGCAGAAATCCAGGTCCGGGTTTTCCCTCTGCCTTCTTTTCCTACCGGCAGAATGCTGCCTGTAAACATGTGTGGCTCAGTGAAAGAGGCGGCCCGCGATTGGTCGAGCCGCTCCTGGCCTCCACTCACTACATACACATCCGAGCTGTCAGTTACTTTTACAGTGTGCGCTAGATTTTGGCGCCACAGCTGGGAGTGAGGCTTTTGTTCCATAACAAAAACAGGAGCCAGCCCAGCCTAGGGAGGGAGGGAAGCATAAAGGAATGCACATGGAGAATGTTTGTGACCTGTCATTAGCCGTGGCTTTCTCTGCTTCTAAATGCTTATATTCAAAACAATGTAGCAAATTATGTTTGCATCAGCAACAACCCTGTTCTAGCCACAAAGGTGACTATTAGGCACCAGGCGCTAATAAATGGTTTATTACTTCAGGTGGAAATGTACGTGATTTGTAACTAGCTGAGTACTTTCCATGGTCCGCTTCTCAGCTGTCAAAAAATTTCTCCTTTCCCTATTAAACAGGAAAGGTTGTCTTTAGGGCTCTGGAACAAGTTAAACGATGGATTCCTTTAGGGAGGGAAGCTTAGCATTAAATGTTATGTTCTATTTAAGCTGATTTAGTGGGTCCTCCTATTTAATTAGACGTGTTTTCCACTTTTATGTTAATGCAGATAACCTATTTCGAGAAAATCCAGCATATGAAAATCTGCACTTACAAAACATAAGGTGATGTGTAGGGCAATTAGTGTTGGATTTGGAGTCAGAGGACTTGGGTTCAAATCCTGCCTCTGTCACTGACCAACTGGATGACAAGTCACCAGCTCTCTGGGCCTCATTTTCCAATCTATAAAATTAAGGCTTTGGACAAGATGACCTCTAAGGTCATTTCCAACACTTAATCCTGGCAGCCAGGGGGAACAGGAGATGAAATGCTAAACTTGGAGTCAGTAAGAATTATTATTATTCCTACAATATTCTAGATGTGGTCTTACCAGAGTACCTACAAGCAGGGCAACCCTCTTCCCCTCTGCTGGACATTCCTTAAATATGTCAAAAGGACTGACTTTACTGATACAAGTCTTCTCAACAGTAACATAGACGATAATCACTCCAGACAGTTTTACACACTCCAGACAGTTTTACGACAAAACCAGATAAACAAAAGAGAAAAACAACCAATCCCCCCCCCCCCAAAGTCCTCTTCTCCTCCCCAAATCCCATTGGAGTCAACTTGGAGTTTAGCTAGGCTAGTCCTTGGAGATCAGACACAGTGCTATGCCTATATTTCTTAGGGGCAGGTGTGACAGAGAAAATTCCCATGAAGAAGGCTAAGGAATAGTTCAGAAAGATGAGGGAATGTTGTAAGACAAAGTTACCTACTTCTCAATTTTGCTGAGGCCTGCTCTTTAATTAGAACAGCTTTCTAAAGTATTTAAAGTCAGAGCTGATTGACAAAAAAAATCATCTTTTACACATCTCCTCAAAAGCACATCAATTGCCTACAGTTATGTGCACCTATAATATATAATATCCCCTCAGGTGGTAAATTCAACAAAGCAACAACAACAAAACTCATGTGTCATTTTTTTCATATTCCTATCAGGTTCCATAGCTACCACATTCAGCCTTTAGGTTGTGGTGAAACACTGATGGTTTTGAATTTTCTTCTCTCTCCATTTCATACACATTTATAGATGTAGAAACTCACCCATCTACTGTTTTACCTGTTGAAGCATTTTCTGCCTATCAACAGTGGTGTGCTGAATACTGTTCTAAGGGAACGTAGAGAATGAGATACAACTTTTGCCCTCAGGGAAATTTTTTTTAAAGCAGATCCCTTGTCATCTCAGAGAAGAGAACTGAGATCACCGTGGTGCCTGCCCATAGTAGTTGCTTAACGTTTATTGAATTGAATTATTCCTATTTTACAGATGAAGAAACTGAGATTAAGTGACATGTCCCACAGCTATGCAACTAGCGATAGTATGTACATATGTGTGTTTTGGATTGGGATACATGCCATGGAACATTGAGCCTATGCCCTGGCAACTCCCAGCAAAATAATTCAGTGCAAAGCAATTCCCTTCCTGCTCACTGAGGAGGAAGAACTGATGATTCAGTGAATCTTTAAAAGGAACCCACCCTCTGCCATACTTATCTCTTCCTATCTGCTAAGCATAGCAGGAGTCTTCAAGCATTTCCTTGAAGGGATGGAGGTAGGACTGGTTCTCTTCTCCCACTGTGGCAGAAATAGCAGACTTTGCATACATGGCAGCTAAAGCATTCATTTGGGCTTAGGTTTGCCTGAGCCTGACCTTTGACCTCTGGGTACTTTTTTTTAAACTTCTTTTCTGGGTTTAGGTGGTTGAACAATGATTGTGAGATGGGTATGTCCAGTTTCAGAGGCAACTTCATGAATTCAAGAGATCTGGAGATCCTGCCCTTGGTAAGTGTTGACTGGTGGAAGGGGCAGTTTATGCATCATGAATCACTAACAAGGAGAATGAGCTCAGCCCTGGCTTGGATTTCCAGACCAAATGGCCCTGGAAGAAATTGTTTGGACAGTGCAGAGCTGAGATGAAATGTAAAGAGTTAATCCCAGTGACCTGCAAACTACATCATGCATTGATGTTTTAAGTATCAGTGTTCTAGGAGAGCATAACAGTAGTTATAACTGATGCTTCTTTAAGTTTTTCTGTCAATGTATGCTTATAGGCCTTGTATGTATTAAACCTTTATTTTGAGTATAGGAAATAAACAACTGCTTTATTGACCCCTGCAGGCCCTGGATACTCAAGTACAGATCCCAGGGATATTTGCCTCTTCAGTACCTAAATAGGTTTCGTCATTCCCTGGAGATGTCATTTCTGGTTGCTGTGTGGGTTGTCAAAGAAGAGTGACTCTTTTTTTGAAGGCGAAAATTAACCAACTAGGAAAATTTCCAGAATAAAACAAAAATGCTTCTTTTGA
>CM053587.1:135832553-135845750 GCA_028646515.1 Pseudochirops corinnae | reverse complement strand
TATAGAAACAATAAATAATTTCACTAAAGGTAATGACAACAATACCAAAATTTGTGGGATACAATCAAAGCAGTACTTAAAAGAAATTTTATATCTCTGAACACTTACATCAATAAAGGAGAGAAAGAGCAGATCAACAAATTAGGTATACAACTAAAAAAAAAACCCAACAAATTTTAAAAACCTAATTAAACACCAAAATAGAAATCCTGAAAAGTCAAAGGAGATATTAATAAAATTTGAAAGTAAATAAAAGTAAGAACTGGTTTTATGGAAAAAAATGATAAACCATGGGCAATTTTAATTTTAAAAAAGAAAGAAAACAAATGACCAGTACCAAGAACAAAAAGGATGAGTGCACAACCAGTGAAAATGAAATAAAAGCAATATTAGGAGCAATTTTGCTCAACTATATGCCAATAAAACTGACAATCTAAGTGAAATAGATGAATATTTACAAAAATATAAATTGTCTAGGTTAACAGAAGAAGAAATAGAATACTCAACCATATCTGAGAAAAAGAAATTGAATAAAACATGTATGAACTCCCTAAGGAAAAAAACAACCCAGAGCCAGGTGGATTTACAAGTGAACTCTAGCAAACATTTAAAGAACAATTAATTCCAATACTATATATATACAATTTGGAAAAAAATAGGTAAAGAAAGAGTCCTACCAAATTCTTTCTATGACACAAATATAGTTTTGATACCTGAACTAGGGAGAGCAAGAATAGAGTAAGAATGTTATAGACTAATTTCCTAATGAATATCAATGTAAAAAAATTAAATAAAATACTAATGGGGAGTTGACAACAATATATCACAAAGATCATAAACAATAACAAGGCTGAATTTATACCAGAAAGGCAAGGTTGGTTAAATATTAGGAAACTGTTAAGTATAACTGACAACATCAATAACAAAAAGGACAAAAATCAAATGATTATCTCAAAAGATGAAGAAAAAGCTTTTGGCAAGCACTTTTTTTTTTTTACAGCATTCATTCCTATTAAAAACACTAGAAAGCATAATGAATAAATGGAATTTCTTTTAAAATACCTGGTATATATCTAAAACAAAGAGCAAGCATTATTTGTAATGGGGACAAACTAGGAGCCTTTCCAATAAGATTGAGGTAAAGCAAGGATATCCATTATCATTATCCAATATTATATTAGAAATACTAGCTATAGCAATATGGCAAAGAAAAAGAAATTATAGGAATGAGCATAGGCAATGCAAAAATGAAATTTTCACTTTTTCACAAATGTATGATGATATAAGTAGACATAAGATATAAGTAGATATAAGAGAATCCTAGAGACTCAACTAAAAAAAAACTAGTTGAAAAAATTAAGAATTCAGTAAAGTTGAAGGATATAAAATAAACCCACACAAATAATCAGCATTTCTATACATTATCAATAAAACATATCAGGAAGAGAAAAAGACATTCCATTTAAAAGAACTGCCAATACATACATAGGAACTATATGAACACAGTAACAAAATATTTTTCACATAAAGACAGGTCTAAACTAGAGAATATTAATTGCTCTTGGGTAGACCAACCCAATATAATAAAAATGACAATGCTGCCTAAATTATTTATTCAGTGCTACACTGGTAAAATTATCAAAGAATTATTTTATAAAACTAGGAAAACTAATAAAATTCATCTGAAGAAACAAAAGATTAAAAATATCAAGAGAATCAATGGGAAAAAAAGTGAAGGAAGGTGGCCTAGCAGTTTCAGGTCTCAAACTACACTACAAAGTTATCATCATAAAAACAATTTTGTACCAGGTAAGAAACAGATGAGTCAATCAATGAAACAAATGAGGAATACATTTTATTGTTGTTGTTCAGTAGTTTTTGGTCATGTCCAACTCTTTGTGACCCAATTTGGGATTTTCTTGGCAAAGATACTGGAATGGTTTGCCATTTCTTTCTCCAGCTCATTTTACAGATGAGGAGTTGAGGCAAAAAGCGTTAAGTGACTTGCCCAGGGTCACATAGCTAGTAAGTGTCTGAGGCCAGATTTGAATTCAGGTCCTTTTGACTCTAGGTCCAGCATTCTATCTGCTTGTATTTCAATGCTGAGGCATGCATTATACAGAAGCAAATGAGTGCAATAACCCAGTATTTGATCAACCAAAAGATCTCAGCTATTATGGTCAGAACACACTTTTTGACAAAAACTGTTGGGAAAATTGGAAAGTAGTCTGGCAGTAAGTAGACATTGACCATTATTTCTCACTGTATTTCAAGAAAAACTCAAAATAGTTATGTGATTTAAACTCAGAGGGTGATATCATAAGCAGATTAGGAAAGCATGGTGTAAAGTCAATCACAAGTAGCTCTCTTGAGGACTGCTGCTGTGAATTATTTTAAAGGTCTATTCACATAGTACAATGAGCTCTCTATTTATTCAACAATAAACTAAAACATAATATTCAAGAAACTAAAGTGTAACATTCACAATAACATAACATAACATAACAACTTATTACTAGGGTGGTCACATAGTCTTAAACAAAATATATCATTCGGTATATCTTGTAGTCATCTTTAAGAAGTAACAGAAAATACAAAACCATTTATCCCTACATCACAATAAGTTACAATATCATTAGTCAATACAGAGTATCCAAGTAAAGTCCTCTTTTATTATGACTGAGGCTGACTTCCCAACCCCTTGGCTCCTTCTGCACAGGAGAGTATATTCCCAACTCTTGCCTGGATTCACACATAGGCAGCTTTCTGTTCCTGTTGCATATCTCAGCTCACAGGGACTATTCCACTCCAAGCTCTTCACAGTTTCTGTTTCTAGGAAGCAAAGCTTAACAAGGCTACAGTATTTATATACATTACCAGCACTATCATCTCAATTCACTTTCTGTCTGAGAAACCAATACAGAACAACGGACAGAACTTCTGTTTGAGAAATCAACACAGAACAGTAGATAGGATTTCTGTCTGAGAAATCAGCACAGACCAACAGAAAGACAGAGTGCTGATGTCATAAACATTCTCTCTCTCAGTTCTGCCTGCTCACAGCTTTGCTTATGCTCTTATCTTCTCCTTCCTGTTTTACCTTTTTTGCAAGCTCCTCCCACCATGGGCTCCCACATGATTACATGCAGCCTATTTAGCAGCAGGTGAGATCTTCAAATTCCCTTAGACCTATTAAGGGTAGGGAAAATCTTCAAACTCCCTTAGGCCTATTAAGGGCTGTATAATGTATACTTCTTCCAATCAAAAACTTGAAACAATCAAAGTGGAGCTCAAGGCTCAAAGCACTTGAATAGCTAAAACAAGCAAAGTACTACTTTGTTTGCCATTACACATGGAAGAATTTAACTCTCAAATATATGGATAGGAAAAGAGGTCATAACAAAAACAAAAGACAGAAAGGCTTATAATAGGTAGAATGCAAAATTTTGATTTTTTTTAAACTTAAAAAATGTTTTTGCATGAATAAAACCAATGTAGTCAAAATTACAAGAAAATCAGGAAACTGGGAGAAAAATTTTTGCAACAAGTACCTTTAACAAAGGTCTTATTTCTTAAATTTGGGGAAATGAGCCAAATTTAATGAATAAGAGTCATTCCTCAATTGATAAATAGTCAAGCGATATGCAATGGCAGAAGAAATCAAAGCTCTAGTCAAGTCTAGTTAACAAGCATTTATTGAGTACCTAGCACTGTGCTAAGCCCTGGGGATACAAATGCAAAGTCCACCCCTCTGCTTCCCCCCCCCAAAAAAAACAACTGGAGCTTACATCAATTAACTTTGTTTACAAAGAGATATTTACTTGGAAGATATAGCAAAAACAAAATGTAAAATGTTCTCTTCCCCCAAACACCTTGGGAATATACTCTTAGCTCACTTCTTATATAACATTGGCCCCAACGAGTTCACGTCCAGATATTGCATAACTGCCAGGGTGTTCTTTGTCTTGGCGTCCAATGGGCTACATCCCAAAGTTCACTCCTTGCTCTTCAAGGCATAATGGCTGGCTGTAAACTTGTGCTCTGCAGTGCTGAGAAGCCAGGGCACCTTCATGACCAAAAAACAACAAATATGGAATCCAGTCCTGTTTCTTGGCCCACTTGGTCTCAATGGGGAAAAGGCCCCAAAGCTCTCCCCTTACAGCACTATCTCTCCTCAGACTCCTCTTCCAACCTTTGGACAGTCAAAGAAAAGAAAGAGATGATGCTGAGGTTGGCTCAGACCATTCTGAGGATCCAACCAGTTCTGGCTATACAGTCAACCAAAAAGGCTCTTACTAACCACATGGTTGGCAGACCTCATGACCAGGCTGTCTATAGATGCTCCATAATCTCTCCAAGGTACTTCCAAGACGAGTCATTGTGATTCTGAGAAACAGTCTTCTCTGTGGGGATGTTGCATCAATTGAGCAATACTTTGCACATATGCCAGATCCCCATTACACTAGCTTTCTTCACGCATTGAAAGACTCTTATTTGGAAGAAGGTTTAGACTTTTTTGTTTGCTTGTTTTTAGAAGGCAAAATATGGACAATGGATAGATTTGGAACAGAAGCAGATTTTAGCTCAATATACAGAGAACCTCTCTCACAATTACAGCTATATTCAAGAAAAATGTGTTACCTTATGAGGCAGTGAGATTCCAATCAGAGGAAATCTTCAAATCGAAAACCTGCAGGGCCAACTTTTAGAGATTCCTATTTAGATATATGTTGGATTATATGATGTCTGAGGTCTCTTCCAAATCTGACATTTTATGATTCTCTGGTGTATGACTATAAGACTATCCTTTAAAGGATTTTATATTCAAAGAAGTAACTGAAGGGTGAAGGTAGGAGAAGAAAATGTGAGAAGTAGATGAAGAGTGGGAATAGAAAAATAGGAGTAGCATCTGGATCCCAGCCTAGAGAAGATCCTGAGTCCCAACCTGGTTTGGAGAACCTGAGTTCAAAATAAGTTTAGAAGACTTTGGTTCCTTTCAGTCTGGAACTGAGCAATTTAAAACACACACACACACACACACACACACACACACACACACATACTTCTAATTATCCTACCTGATTACATTATTTCTGAATTTTCATATTTTCTCTCATAAATAAACGCTCAGAAATATACAATTGCCATCTGGAGTGTATGGAAACAGGGACAGTAAAGATCTGAGTGGGTATTGAAAAAGGGTGCCTAGTTTTGGTGATGGGACAAAGAAAGGAGGATCAGTAATTAGGGCTCCAGTGCAACACATCTCTGCACCTAAAGAGCCAAGCTGATTCCTGGAATAGAAAGACCCAGAAGGCTCAGTGCCCTGAATTTAGGCTCATTGATCAGAGAGGTTTATTAGTAAGTGAAAGATGAATGCCCTTAGTACCAAAGATAAGGTTTCTTGGACTCATTCAAAGAGAAGAAGCTGGAGATCCTAGAAGCTGATTACAGGTCACTGAGACCCAAGATCTATAGTTGACTCCTTATATCTAAAGTTTACTTATTTTTTCCATCCTCCCATATTCTCTTTCCCTTTCGGTGGTACATAGTGAGGACTATGCATGAGAGTCAGCAGACCTTCCTGTAATGTTCTGTAGGATTTATTTTTCTAGAATCATAAACAATTTCCTTATTTTTCCTACCACATTTAGGTACATAGTCAATATCAAGAATAAGGCAGCTCGTTGTTCCCCATTGTGGTTGGGAATTGAGTGTAACATTAGTTGAAAAAAAATATTTAGTGTGAACAGAGTCTTAGAAACTCACCAGGGAAAGAGCAGGACCATCAAAAAAGGTAGTTTTGAGAAAAGGACTTTAAAAGTAGAGTAGATTTGGATTCACCAGGCCCAAGCATAGGTGACAAAAACAGGACTAAGAATTATATAGGTTCAGAATTACAATCATGGATTGGTTTCAGAAACTTGTGATTCAGGAATGGTCTAGTAAGACCATTAAGTAAACCAGTAGGTGAATTCTGAAAAAAAAATCATTTCTGGTAGTATCAAGGGATTTTTATGTTATTTTTTTTCAGTTGTCTTTCCACAGGCAACATACATACATATATCATTGAAACCCCTGGAAAAATTAAAAAGTAGACCAAGTTTTCCTTGGTGCCTCCCCACTGCTGTTGTCTCCACTTCCCAGTGCCATTTTGTTGTTTCAGATATCAAATAGTGTCATAATGTTATCTTCTTGGTTACCAAAACACCTCAATACAGGGATCCTCTTAGGTCTGTCATCCCTGGACTATATAGCTGTCAGTCAGTCAGTCTTACACTCATTGTGTGCCAAGCACTGTGGGTTTGGTTGTTTTGTTTTGTTTTTTTTTTTGGAGGGGGCAAGTCAAGGCAATTGGGGTTAGGTGACAAGGTCACACAGCTAATAAGTGTCAAGTGTCTGAGGCTGGATTTGAACTCAGGTCCTTCTGACTCCAGGGTCAGTGCTCTATTCACTGTGCCACCTGGCTGCCTCACACTGTGTTGTTTTGAAATTATCTTTTGCCCTATTCTGACTCTTCCACACAAAAATTCCCATTTCCTCAGTGCTGTGGACTTATAGACAATATTCCGATTTGAGAGGACTTGGGTTTGAATCCTTGCTTGGCTCCCTAGATATATACAGTTTCAAACTATTCACTTAATTCTCCAGGTCTCCAATTTGATCATGTGTAAAATGAAGAAGTTGAAGATTTCTAAGGCCCCTTTTAGCTCTAGATACCATGATATGACTCTCTCCTCAGATTGTAGATTGATGCTAAGAGGAAAGTGATCTCAAAGCAACAACTAACATTTTCAACTGGGCTACATCCAACCTGCGGTGTGGCCTGGTGGGGATAACTGGGAAGGAGACAGAGGACATCAAAAGAAGGAGCTATTGGGCAACATCGGGAGGTCCATTGCTGCTGGGAATGGAGTTGGGCAGAAGAGGAAATTTTCCAATGCTCCCAGGGGAAAGAGCTACACAGGAGAGCAGCTGGATGGGTTAGCCTAGGAAAATACTGTCAGCACCCTTGAAATTATCTTTCCTATGACAAGCCTTGATAGCCTCACCCAAATTATAAATTTTAGTGATATAATTAAGCTAGTACATATCAATATGTGGACACATTTTTTAAAAAAACCCACCACACAAAGCATTCATTGTTCCAGGAGTCTTTATCTTTTAAAGGGATCTTTCATGAGCCCACGGGAATGAACCTCTACTGGTAGAATTTCAGTCAGCAAAGCATACTGGCAACAGAAATCTGTTTAGGCAGGGGTGTTTTGCAAGAGTCCTTCAAATCACACCAGCTAGATAATCACTTTCTCCACCCATAGATAAGGTTGTAGCTCTGTGAACAATGCAAGGTTATAGACTTTCATCTCTTTTCACATTGCAACTTTCTTTATCATGGTTTCGATATATCACAGATTGGCATAAGAAATTAAATGGGAATTTTTGGGGAGGTTTGTGGAAGCCATAAATGACACATGAAGGCTGGCAGATGACGCAGCAAAAGTTTAGAAATTAAGAAATTTGGAAAATATGTATATAATACTGTACAACCGCAACATATTTTATCGTTAATACCATAATAATTCAGACTTCTTCTCTGGTAGGAATAGAGGGTCAAAAAAATTTACACAGGGAGCCACACTCCTAACCCCTCTGTGATGTAGAAGGAATAACTGTACTTGGTGATGAGGAGGGATGAGTAACTTTCAAGACCCACATCATCAGCTTTGGCAATTGAAAAATCATTGGTACCTTTAGAGAGAGCAATTTTTAGCAGAATGATGAGGTCAAAAGTCAGGTTTCCAATGGTAGAGAAAGAAATGACTGAAACCCCATGAAATTTTTATTCAGGTAGTCACACGAATCCTACCTAAAGACTCTACCCAAACTTTCTCTCCTACACTTAGTATCTGTTGTTACTGTTGAATCATTTTTAGTGATAACCAACCCTTTGTGACCCAATTTGGAGTTTTCTTGAGCAAGATACTGGAGTGGTTTGCTATTTCCTTCTCCAGCCCATTTTACAGATGAAGAAACCGAGACAAACAGGGTTAAGCATTAAGCCCAGAATCACATAGCTAGTAAATGTCTGAGGCCAGATTTGAACTCTAGATAGTAAGTTTTCCTGCCTCCAGGTCTAGTGCTCTACATACTGCACCAGCATGCGGCCTAATCCTAATCAGCCATTTGGGCTTTCCAGATGTTGTCTTTCATTGTCACAACATAATTGACTAACCCTCCTTTTCCAGTCATGCACGCCCTTGATAATGCTATTTCTCATGCTCAAGTCATTATTTGAAATATGTTGTAGTCTATTTATGCTGACTATGCATTTTTCCATTACTCATTGGCCTTAATTTAATATTTTATGCACATTCTCACTGTAGTCATTTTTTTTTTTGGCACCTAGGCACATTTGGAAGTCAAACTAGATGCTAGGAATAAAAAGCAAACATGAACCAGTCCCTGCCTTCAGAAAACATACCACTTACTAGGTTTAATAAAATACATGCAAAGTGAGCAGAGTGTTCTAGGAATATTGAGGAGGGAAAAACCACTAAGAGATGGAAGGGAGGTCAGGGGAGGCTACCTGAAGGATGCAGCCTCTAAGCTGAGCCTTGAAGACATGGTATCCCAAAGACAAAGATGTGGAGGTGTTGCATTATAGGCACAGGGTCTGGGAAGAGAGGCAAGTGAACAAGCATTTTTTAATCATCTACTATTGGGCCACACACTGTGCTAAGCACTTTTATAAACATTATCTCATTTAATTCTCACAGCAACTCTGGAAAGTAGGTGCTATTATTACCCCCATTTTACAGTTGAGGAAATGGAGGCAAAAAGAGGTTAATTTGTTCAGGGTCCTACAGTTAGGAAGTACCTGAGTCTGGATTTGAACTCAGATCTTCCTGACTCTAAACCCAATCTACTATTTACTGTACCACCTAGCTGCCTCATACCACAATGGGCCTTTAATGAAGATGGTGTGCTGATTATTAATTATTTTTCATTTGAATTCTTTTTTTTTTTTTTTTTGCTTTTTGAAGGGGAGAGGCAGGGCAATTGGGGTTAAGTGACTTGCCGAAGGTCACACAGCTAGTAAGTGTTAAATGTCTGAGGCTGGATTTGAACTCAGGTCCTTCTGATGCAAGGACCGGTGCTTGATATGCTATGCTACCTAGCTGCCCTTCATTTGAATTCTTTTGAGAACATGATATCCATAAATGCAGCTTTATGATATTATTCATAAGTATTGAAGAGATTTTTTTTCCAATAGTGGATAGTTTGAAATAATAATTTCCCAATGTTATCCATCTCAGTCTCTACCTCCTATTTAATTTGGGGCCCAGCTCTTTACACATCTGCAACACTGACCAAGAAACATGACAAGAAATACCGATGGACAAATTAGATGCCTCTCCAACTACCAGTCAGAGTTTGCACAATGTACACTCTTCATCTCTTTTATTTTCCTAATGTAGATGATTAGTTTGATTTCTCACATTTGTATTGGGGGTATCAGAAGCATTGACAATTGCACTGCAATTGAAGTGATATGTGTCTATTAGGACATCAGAATTGAGCCAAGAAATAAGCCCATCCATTGCTGTTCGGTCAAATTGGTTGCTTATTGGGGAAATACACACACCAAAACACACATACATGCATGTATGTATATGTATATGTGAGTATGTATATGTACATATGTATGCACGTGTATATGTGTGTGTATACATATGTGTGTATATATGCACACATACAAATACATGTGTGTGTTATTTTTGCCGAGCAGTCACCACCAAGCCCTGGGACTTCTGAACACTGGGATACATAGGTATTATTGAATTTTTCATCAGCCAGAAACTTCAGATGTGCTCTGACTGAGGAGACCAGAGGAGTCATAGCAGGTATGAGGCAGCTAGGTAGCCCAGTGGATTTAACACTGAACTTGAAATCAGTAAGACCTGAGTTCAAATCTAGCTTCAGACACTTATTAGCTGTGTGACTCTGGGCAAGTCACTATAAATTTTGGCTGCCTTGGTTTTGTCATCTGTAAAATGGAGATGATAATAGCACCTACCTCCTAGAGCTGGAGTGAGGATCAAGTGCAATGTAATTTGTAAAGGGCTTAGCACAGTACGTAGTAGGTTCTATTATAAATGCTGGCTATTATTATTATTGTCTAATAAGAAGCACGAGTCACTAAAAATTTACCAGTGAGTCAGAGTATCAATGCATAGGCCCAGTAGGAATGAAGTGTTGTAGAACGGGTCAATGCTAAAGACCAACCAATTCCAATAATGGAATCAGATATGTCTGGCTTATGTAAACTTAGAAAACTATGGGAGACACAAAGTGTACCGCAATTCAAAGCTGGAAAAAAGTTTGCTGCAACTGACAAAGCCACCACAGTGAGTTTCGATGGACCAATGCAACATTATTGCGAATTTGTCTGAGGAAACCTTGTGGTACTCTGGACTCAGTGCAATCATACTACTTTTTTTTTTTAACTCAGAGCTGTGATTTTTGGGGTATAGGAAGTCTTGGTGTCTGAGGCTGAATTTGAACTCAGGAAGATGAGTCTTCCTCACTCAAGACTGGTTTTCTATCCAGTGTGGAAACTGCTTCTGTTGATACAGATCAACAATTTATCTGTAATTTGTATTAGAGTTGACTGGGGCACTGAAAGAATAGATGACTTGTCTGTGGTTTTAGAGCTGATGTGTGACAGAGGGCAGCTAGGTGACACAATAGATAGAGCATCAGTCTGGAGTCAGGAGTACTCATCTTCCTGAGTTCAAATCCAGCCCCAGACATCTACTAGCTGTGTGACCTTGGGCAAGTCACTTAACCCTGTTTGCCTCAATTTTCTCATCTCTAAAATGAGCTGAAGAAGCAAATGACAAATCACTCCAGTATCCCTAACGAGAAAACCCCAAATGGGGTCACAAAGAGTTAGACATAAATGAAATGACTCCACAACAACAATAAATGTGTCAGAGGCAGGACTGGAACTCAGAACTTTCTGAATCCATTCAGTTAGTCTTCAGTCAGAAAGCATTTATTAAGTACCTACTATGTGTCAGGCATTGTACTAAGCCCTAGGGATGCAAAGAGAGGCAAAAAGACAGTCCCTGATCTCAAGAATCTTACCATCTATAGAGGAGAAACCATTCAAATATCTATGTACAAACAACATATCATAAGGTAATTTGGAGATAATCCCAAGAGAAGGCCACAAGATTAAAGCCAACTGAGGCTTCTTGCAGAAGGTAGAATTTTAGGCAAAACTTGAAGGAAGATAAGGAAAGGAGTAAATAGAGATTAGGAGGGAGAGTATGCCAAGCATGCAGTGTAGCCAAGGAAAATACCCAGAGTCAGAAGACAAATTACATTGTTGGAGAAATAGCAAAGGGGCCAATATCACTGGATCTGGGGATCCAGTGGTTTTTCAGGATTTTCAGGGGAGGAGAGGAAGAATAAACCAAAAGATTGGAAAGGGAGGAAAGGGGCAGGTTATAAAGGGCTTTTCAAACTAAATAGAGGATGTAATATTTGATCTTGGACTTCTAGCCACAACACCATGCTGCCTCTCTTCAATTAGTACACCATCTGCAAATAGAAGCATCAGAACAGTGTGAATTAGTGTTATCAATCACAAAAGTTTTTATTTAATACCAGCGAACAGTTTGTGGAGGCTAACATGTTAACATTTAGCAGACAGTGGAACTAAGTTATCTCTATAGTTGTACTTGTCATGGATTCTTGTATGATTCTGATTACATGTTTGAGAAGCAGCATATCCAATGTGAGCCTTCAAGGTTACATTTTGTTCTACTGAATCAAATGCTTCCTTAAAATCAATAAACAATAAAGAACATGGGATCTTGTGTCCACTGAACCTCTCATGTGTGTTACCATAAAAAGACATTCAGCTTCAAGAAAGTAGTCCTCAGAAGCCTTCTTGTTCTTTTCTCACATTTTTATTGAGGATATCCTTGATACCTAAAAGACTCTGCTCATAAAGATTTTATAGAGAAGAGAAAGTATGCAACCAGTCTGGCAGGTGCTAGTGTCTTCTCACTTGCCCTTTTTTTTTTTTTTTTTTGGAGATGCATCATCTGCTAACCTTCTCTTTGACATGTTTTGATAATTGATCCCTGAGTGCCTTTAAAATTGTGTTGCTGTTACCATGCATTTATTCTGTGTGAATCTTGGTCAGGTCTAACTTCTACTCCAGATTTCATCTTCTCAAGTGCTATTGTCAGTCTTCCATAAGTACAGAGGTAATGAACACCAAATATAATGATCCTACTATTGTCATGGATTAAAATAAATCACTATAAAAAGGTTAATTGATCTGTTTCACTTCATATTTCTTTGTTTTCCTTCTGGTTTTACCCATATGCACAGTCAAGATAATATGCCTTAAGTGGATCTCATGTCCATTTTAAAAGTATGTAGGACAAGACTCAAAGATTAAGGAGGTTTGTGTTGATCATATAAATATTGAAGGCAGAAATTTTGAACAAAGAATGTAATACCTCTAGCTAAGGGATTTTGCAACTGTACCTCTCACTCTCCTATTAATTTTCATGAGATCAAAAGACTCTCAGAGTTGAGAAAACTGGGGTGTTAGATATGTGAATTTTTCTCCATGAATGGGTCCTGGACATACATGTTCCTGATATGTGGGTACATCTATATATGTCTCTAAGCCCATGTATGCCCTAGATATATGCCATTTCAGGTATGTGCTTTAAGTTTGTCTAATCTTCCTATTGATAGCATGTGTATTTATGGGAGGGTGTGCTCCAGATTTATTAGGAGAAAGTTCTATTCCTGCTTTTCTGCTATTTTTTTAAACATCATCACTTTCAACTAATTATATACTATAGCTGAAAAGTAAAAGTAAACACATTGGTGAGGGCTCATGTATTATGGTTTTGAGTGTATATAGATCCACAGAGTACATTGCTATGAGGAATTACATGTGAGTTATGAGTTGTCCCCAGGTGCTAAAAGCAGCAATTGTTGTTAACTAAGAATCACCTGTAATGCCATGCATGAGCAGCTTTCCAAAAGAATGCTACTGTGAACAGCTTTTAAGATTCTGATTACATAGCATAATGAACACTCCATTTATTCCATAACAAATCAAGGCAAACTTTCTCAGAAAATCAAGGTACAGTATAATAT
>CM053587.1:135799914-135832053 GCA_028646515.1 Pseudochirops corinnae | reverse complement strand
ATTGTTCCATTTTTCTGGTGGGTAAATAGGCATATAATTGAAATTGTATTTTCTTTTTCATGATGTCGAACACATAATAGCTACTTGACAAAGTCACTAATTTGAAAAAATAGTTACTAATTTAAAATTTTAGTTACTAATTAGTTACTAAACAAAAAATTAGTTGACAAAAGTTACCAATTTGAAAAAAAAAGTCTGTGCTAAATGCAAAGTGAAAAACTCAATACTTATTAAATCTTGATAAAATGTAACCTCTTTTGAGGGCTGGGGCTGTTTCCACTGACTGGTTAACTCCAATTTATCATTTTTTGGATTGTTCTCTCATTATTCTAATCTCAGCATTTTTGGTAATTCTATTGGGTAGATTTTGTTCAAACCATCTAATGGCAAAGTGAGGTTTAAAGCATTTACAGAAAGTTACAGAAAGTATCTTCAGTCTTCAGCACAGTCCCTGAACATGTGGTGCTTAATAAATGCTTGTTGACTGATCAAATTTTAAATAATGATCAAATTTAAAAGAATTAGTAGTGGGCTCATGAATCAGAACCCAGAACCTAAGAACCTAAGAAATCTTTTGTGTTTCTAGTACCCATTTTTATTTTCCTACAGAAATATATACGTACCTATAAGAACTGCCTACAATTGTTTTTGGCACAATAGCTAGCTACCTGTCCTATAGATGCCACCTGCCTGTGAAATGCTAAGAGATTTTTTTTTAAATTTCTTTTTTGTAGTTTTAAAAAGGAAAACTTTAGGGATAGGTGATAAATATGTTAGGTAGCTAAGGAGTTTAAAAAATATGTGGATACTTGTCCAAGAAATGTTCAAACTCCTTTTGGTTTTTCACTATTTTCATCTAGTGAATGGAGTCACCATCTCTCAGGGGAGATCTCTTTTACTGCAATGCCACTTCCCAGGAGGGACAACCTAGGACAAAAGGATCAGTTCATATTAAGAAAGTACTTGATATTATTTTTAGATATACTCAGTTCTGTAACCTATGTTGCCTCTGCGTGTGTGTGTGTGTGTGTGTGTGTGTGTGAGAGAGAGAGAGAGAGAGAGAGAGAGAGAGAGAGAGAGAGATGGTGGGTAGTTAACAAAAGAAAACTAAGTCATTAAGACAGGTAGTACTTCCATAAAGTTTTAATTTGCATTCTCCAGGGGTCAGAAAGTTTCTTCCTTTGAGCCTCAATTATCCTTTAGAGCATATTAGATTATACAATTACTGTATAGGTGAGATTTGTTTTTTTTTTTTAAAGGAAACGGACATAATGTAATAGATTGGAATTTTTTTTTCCATCTAAAATTTTCTTTTACATCTTGACAGTCTTTCATGTATGCAGCAGGGGCTTAATAATGTTTATTGAATCAAGCTGAATTATGAATTGTGATCAGTTATTATGGCATAAAAAAGCAAAAAAAAAATCTCACGAGAATCAAAAGCAAACTGTAGTATTATACATGTTGAAAACTGCATTCATTAGTACTATGTTATCGACTCATCTGAATCACTAATTAGAAGTGTCTGGAATTTGATTTTCAAGGTCAGGTAGCTTGCATATAACCAGCCAAGTTTTCTCCAATGCCCCACTCATTGCACAGTTAGACACATTAACAATTTCAAGCTACTTAGGCACAGGTGGGTGCAGAGAGAAGGGGATAAAGCCCAATTAATTATAAATACGGCAGCTTGGTAAATCACTCTTTTCTTGAGAATATGTTCTCTTCCTGATAAACGTGTGTGAATATTTTAAAGGAACAAAACGACGATGTTTATAGTGCTAAAGTTGGTATGCTTCTGGGCACATTTGCCATGTAGCTCTGGATTACAAATTGCCAGATCTGGAAGGGAATTGACAATACAAACCAAATTTTGAGCACTAATGTCAGATGCAATTCTGTTATTCAAATGTACTATTAAAGAGATCTTCAACAGATCAATCAAGAAGACAGCTTCTTACAGAACTCTGAAGAGCAAAAGGAAGAGCAAAAAGGGTTTCCTGGTGTAGTGCTGATGCCAGTTAGATGCATAGGATAGCTCACAGTGCCAATGAAGTAAAGATTATAAGTTTGATCTCTCAATGGATTGGTCAGTCAACAAGCATTTATTAAGTGTTTAGGTGGAAACAACCAATTCCAACAAACCTCTTTCAAGATCATAGACAACCAATCTCTTATAAGGAAGAGTGGGTAAAGAAGACTGGATGGCTAGATGATATTGGAAAAGCAACTCAAAATTCATTCTACAGATGGTGGGCCAGTAGTATCATCATTTTAAATGGTAGATGTCACATGATTCAGTGAAATAAGTACTATAGAGGTGCTTTAATCTTCCAGGTTCTTTAAGGAATGTCTCACCATTGGCTTGTGAAGACCTTATATTTTGGAGTTGTGACTGGTGCTAAAAATTTTTGAGTGGAACCGTAAGTGGCTGGCAGTCTTAATTATGGTAGAAGGATTGAGAGGAGTCATGTGAGTCATGCTGTATGAATCAAGAGAGGGCTGCTACTGTAAGGGAAGCTGGGGCAAAAAGAGTAATAAAAACATTGGAGCAGATATAACCATCTTTCACTATAAAATTCAGGTATGATAGCAGAGATTTTTTTCTCACTATTTTATGAATGTCATAATGTTAACATTATAAATACTTTCTTAGACATTCAGCAAAGAATTAAGCACCTCAAATTATTTTTGCACAAGGAAAGTCCTTAAAAATCAGTGGAGATTATATAGAAGAAGACAGCATAACTTTCTAATGATCAGCTTTCATGAGGAAAAATGCATGAATAAGGAATGCAAACTAGAGACATTCTTACTTGTATTTCTGTCGCTATCGCTGTGTTTTGTTCTACTCCCATCTTATGGCCCATGGAAATATAAAACGTGTAAAACCTACACAATCATTTAAAAGGTAACATAGAAGCATTTTATTTCAGTAGATTTGAAACACAAGAGTCTGAGGAATGGTAATTACCAGCCTTTTGAACACATTACACTGTGTGATGAGACAAGGAGAACATAATACATCTTTGACAAATACCCACGGTGCACAAGCAGTATACTGGCAAGCAAAATCTAATCTAATTGTACTAAGAGAAGATAGTTGGCTTATAAAAGAAGTACCACATGACTGTAGATCTCTTTTCCTGTGACATTTTGAAGGAATCTGGGAGACTGGTTTAAAAAAAGAAACAACACTAGGAAAAGCCATCAAGCACTTTACAAATAAATCTCTGTGCCTGGATAAAATGAAGGACAGGGATAATGATGCTTCATTTGCACATTTACAAAATGTGAATATTCTTCTCCTCATCCTTTTTTTCCCTTTAGTGTATTCTGATAATACTGACTGGTTAACTCCAGTTTATCATGATTTTCTGGATTGTTCTCTCATTATGCTAATCTCAGCACTTTGGGTAATTCTATTGGGTAGATTTTGTTCAAACCATCTAATGGCACAGTGAGGCTTAAAGCATTTACAGAAAGTTACAGTACAAAACAAGAAGACATTACAGCAAAATTAGGGTTTCACTGTAAATAAAGGCTATACTATATTTATAGACGTGTTCCTATTTTCACATAAGTCACTTAACACTGAACATTATCTTTTAACCCTACACCCTCCAATTCCCCAAAAGCATTGTAAAATGAACTTGTCAAGATAGCCAGGAAATAACCATCAGTACCTACTGGGCTCTCAGCAGCCAACGCTAATCTGGTGCAGCAGCACAAATCAACAGTTTGAGAAGAACAGTATCACTCTACCACACTGAATGAGACGGACTATTACACGGACGACTGAAAGGAAATCTTGGCATTTATTCATTTGCAAAATTGCAATTCAGTCTTGATGTGAATGACTTTTAGAATAGCAGAAGTCTTGAAATTAGAGCCATGTTGCAATCCATGGAGTACATTCTTTTGAAAAAAAAAAAAAACAACACACTACTTTTCTGCCTGCTGATCCCATGCCTAGAACTGTGAAAATAACTAAGAAGAATGAAATAAGACAACCATCATGTTTTCATTGGCTATTGCTGTCTGGGGAGTCACCATGTATTGGCTCCACTGTCGTTTCTCATGTTTACCTTTTTTTCCCCTTTATCTTTTCCCTTTCCCTTTTAACCTTTTTTTTTTAAAGCTTTAGGCCAAATCTCCTACCGTACACATATTTATATTTTCACTGTCATCCTTTTGGTGAGTGAAAGACACAGGAAAAACTTTCTTAAGTTAGTGATAAAACTTCTCAATGGGGATTATGCTGCAGCAGGAAAAAGTATGAAGATCTAAGTGATAATGAAGATTTTGAATGTTTTCATATAAGAAAAGCTTAAGGAGTCAGAATTCCTCAAGAAAGTTTTTCCTTTAAATCACCATATGTTAGAGAATATGTTACAGACTTGCTTCTCTGACAACAGTTCAGCTGATCTCTCATATGAACATTCAGATGGCACGTTACTGACTGCTTCTCATTCAATGAGTGCCAGGGATATGTGTAAGTGATAACCAGGTGCTTGCTGCTTTCACTTTGTAAAATACCAGTTAAAAAAAGAATAAATACACAGAATTACAAAAATTAAGAAAACATGTTCTCTTGAATAAATAGATGCTGTCACACATCGAAGTAAAACGACAATATTGCTTTGTGTTGACAATCAGTCATTAATTTTAGCACCTAATTAAACATAGTTCCTTGGATTCTTGTGACTTAGAGGCAGCTGAAACAGTGATCACCAACTTTCATGTAAGGAAGAGTTATATCTTCAAATATTTTAAAAGAACTAGTGATATAATTTATAGTAGGCAGGAGATGCAATAATAAACAGATTAATTTTGGAGGAAATTTATTATTTTTTTCTCTAGGCTGTAACTTGTTCCTGCAAATTCTTCAAACACATTTTCTGATAAAATTCTGTTAAAAAAATATAACAGACACAAAAAATTAAGCTGGAATTTTAAAACATCTCCGATTTTAAAATAATAACAATGACGAAACAATATAAACAGGTCATTTCACGTGAGGTTGTAATTCTGATGTAGGGAAAAACTGAATAGACTTCTCACATATCTAAAGAACTCTAATATAATTCATAAAAAGAATAACACAACTGATTTGTAAAAGGCATCCTTCATACATATTTGAATTTTAACAACCTAAGGTTTGGTAGAAGTGACTAACTTCTCTCTTCAGATTTTCTTTCAACTGTGGTAGAAGTATGGAAAATGGTATGAATGATTCATCTGTTGTCTAATGCCCAAACGGGAACAATAAAGGAAAATAGCAATTTTCTTTGAAAAACCATATAGTGTCCTGCCCTGTATCTGGGCAAAGTTCTGTCTATAGCCTGTCCTGAATAGAAATGATTGCACTATTATCCAATCTTAGAGAGACAGAGACAGAGGGAGGGAGGGAGGGAGAATGTGTGTTGAGGGGTGGTACTTTTAATCAAGTTCTTTGAATATTCTTTCACAACCTGTTAATTAACGGACAGACCTCACATCTCCCTCTGTCGGGGGTCCTCAAAATCAAGAGAGAAGTGCAATGCATGTCTTATAGATCTGGTACACAGAATCCATATTTGAAAGCTATTAGGGGAAAAATGGTAACTATATGCAAAAAAGCAGGTTTCTCTAAAAATTCTGTCATCCTCCATACCAAGTTACTCATCTTGTAGTTAGAAGCATTTAGAGATGAATAATAACCTCTTGAGGCTAAGAATTGGTAATTTAGTCCATTATTTGCAGAACAGCCTAGATGCCCATGAATATGTGATAATTACTATGAACAGACATTGAATAGAGACCCTATGGCCTATAAAAGAATTGATGTGTCCTCTTAAGTTCCTCATTCATTGACTAGAAAGTGCTTAACACACTATTTGTGCTCATAGATATTTGGATACACTAAACAAGAGATTTTCAACTGCTCTGTAACATGAGATCTCCAGGAATACTGCCATTTTTCCTGTATTATAGAAACATAATTGAGACTAGTTTATACTCTATTACTAAGACTATTGTTGTGCCCCTAATGTCTTATCAGGAGATCAGGTCTCTGAAGAAATAAAACCTATGCTTGATTAGCTAATCAGCTAATCTCCCTACTAAGCTGGTCTTGTTATTTCAGAATTGTAAATTTAATTAAACGTATAGAGCAGCCATTGAATCAAAGCAATGATTACACCTGCTGGAAAGCACATCCATGGAAGTAAATGTATTGTTCAAGAAGCTTTAGCCTCCCAAATCACCTTCATTGTTACAGGGAGGAAAAGCAGCACAAGTTATGAAATCAAAAAGGTGACAGCTATCAATAGTAATATAGAATATTTGCCTCCTTTTCTAGTGGTCAGAAGAACCTGCAGTTATAAATCACCATTCACAATGATACCAACAATGAGGTTTCTTTTTGAATTAGGAAAGGTCGATATATCTTTGAATGGTCATGCTGCAAGACCTGAGTGGGTATGTGTAAGGTCAGCCTAGACCAGAACAGGTTCTTCCTTCAGTTCCAACAACTGGACACAGGTTGGTATAAAAAGGTAGGAAAATCCCTAATTGCTCATCGAAATCAGTTCATGTAGGCTGCATAATCACTGGATTGTAATGACCTGAAAAAAATGACAAGCACCTACTAGGGATAGCAACGATTGATGAGAAGGAAGATTTCTTATCCTTCTCTGTGCAACTGTTTCAACCAAGTGTTTCTAAAATTTTGTACCCCAAAGTACTAGTACCGATGAGCAACACATACTTAATTTCATTTACTCGTTTACCAAGGCGATTCTGATCAGGAGCTCCATGTACCATTTGACAAGTTGAATCTTTAAAGACCTCAACTCTTACATATGTGGTTACAGAAAGGTTAGAAAAACAAACAACTAGCTGCAATTAACTAGCCTATGTGCTTTTTCAGTTTCTGTTTCCTTTTTGAAGATTATAAATGAATCATAAAATAAAAATAGTTAATTTACATAATTTCTGATATTTGTTTGAGCTAGGCCCCCCAAAAAATGCTTTAGATATTTACATACTAAAAAGAAATGCTTACAAATGCTCTACTGAATCTAGATTAATTTCTGAGAACAGTTTACTCAAACCAGTCAAGATTCTTATAATGCGGACAGAAGAGATACTTTGAAACACACATTCATGTTCCCAGCCCTTCGGAGCCAGACAGTGTGGCCACTGTCCAAATATGTGGTCTGTGTCCAAACATAAAGATTAAGGCTCTTTGTTTGAAATAATGAGTTCCCGGCTAATTAAAAAGAATTCTATAAGTACCATAACATTCTTAAAATACTGAAAAAATTCTAAATCTTCTTAAAATACCGAAAAAAGTTCTTGACTAGAAAAATAAAATAAAGCATTTAAAACTGAATTCAAGTACTTTTGTTGTAGGCCACTAGTGGAGTGCCAACCTAAGAAGTGATAAAATTCTGAAAAGACTCACAGAGGGTCTCCAATCCTATTCGTGGGCTGGAGTTGGAATCCTCAGCCGCTGAATGAGCGGCTTCTTGAAGAGCAGTGAAGATTGGGATGGCAAACACATTAGCCACAGTTCCCCACCATCCAAACAGGTCTATGATGGAGGAAAAATCCTGAACATTAGGGGAGAAAATCCGTGGGATGAGTTGTTCAGTTTGAAGGTGAGAAGAAAAACAGCCACACATTTAAAATTTTTCAACAGGTAGCAAAAACAATGAACAACTGGCTCTTCTGAAAGGCAGTATTTTAGGCAAGTGATGTATATTATAGAGAATATGGTTCATTTGAAAATATTGGACATCCTTGGGAACCACCAACATTTCTTATCCTCACTGTGAGAGGAAATGAACCATTTTTGGGAGGGGGATGAAGTGTTTGTCTATTTTTATTATATATGTGTGAGTGCATGTCTGTGTGTACCTTATTGCTTGGGAAGGTTGGAAAACGGTCACTGCCCCTCCATTGTTTTCAGTTCTCTAAAGCAATGCACAATTTGTAATTCATTATGACCTTTTGTTTTTCTTCGAATAGAGAAACACTTCCAAACTGCTGATAGTATAATGTTGAAAAAAATCTTGTCTTGGCATTAAAGTCTGGTGATATCTTTGCTGTGTTGTAAGTCCCCAATACTCTCATAGTCATTTTCTTTTGGAAAAGTGACGTGGTTACCATTAGCTATCGACACGATCTTTTCTTCATCCTTGTTCAATGACTGAATTGCTTCATAATCAGGCTCCGGCTCTCCATTTGAACTCACTCCTGGGGCAGGCATGTTGATGTTTGGATTTTTCTCAAAGTCCCGTACTGTAGCATAGAGATCATTTCCGGAAGAGGGTGATCTCTTTGGAGTTACATCTTGTATACAGGAGTAAGTGGATTCTGGCACTTTAAGAGCCTGTCCTGGCTTACTTACGGATGAGTACATTGCAGAAATCTAGAAAAGAAATCATTACTTGAATCATCAACTATTTTTGTTTGTCTCTTCTTCCAGTCTCCCCCATCACGGTCCCTTTGAGTAAAATGCGGGATATCTGACATGTATGGGTGGTTATGCATGTGGATAGAGCTCTGGGCTGGGAGTCAGAAGATCTGAGTTCAAATCTGGCTTCAGAAACTTACTGACTTTGTGACCTTGGGTGCCTCAGTTTCCTCAACTGTAAAATGGGTATAATAATAGCATCTATTTCCCAGGGAGGTTGTGAGAATGAAGTGAGATAATAGTAAACTGCTTAGCACCACACTGTGAATGCTATATAAATGTTAGCTTTGATGATTATTATTTACATATTTTGAAGATATGCTTCTTCTATTGGGTCTATTTTTTTTTTTCATTTTGGTTTGTCCTTAATTTTGCTAACAAAGGAATAAAGTAGCTCAGGTGATTCCTGAGAAGGAAGGGAAGGAGTAAGCATTTATTCCTGCTAATATGAGCCAGGGCCTGTGCTAAATGCTTTAAAAAGATCTCATTTGATCTTTACAACAAACTATTGATGACAGGATAAAATTAAAACTCCTTAGCCTGGCATTTAAGTATCCTATCTTTCAGTGACCCTCTAGTATTATTTCCAATTATTCCTCTTCTCACACTTCCTGTTCCAGTCAAACTAGCCTGCTAGCTGCTCCCCACAGAAATCACTCCATTTCTTATCTTTATGCCTTTGCAAAGATGGTCTTGACAAGTCTAGAATTCACTCCCTGTTCGTCCCAGTCTTGTAGAATCCTGAAATTCCTTCAAGGCTCAATTCAGATGCCACCTTTCCTAATCCCCGATGTTAGTGCTTGCTCCCTCTTAAAATCACTTTATATTAATTTGTGTTAATAAGCTGTATCCACTCCTTCTTCCCAGTAAGAATGTAAGCCCTTTGGAGGTAGGAAATACTTAACTTTTGTATTGGTGTCCTCAGGGCCTAGCACATAATAGAAAACCATAGATAGAATACCTCTGACTGTACTGTTACCTTCAGTGCACTCCTACTGTACTATACAATGTTTTAAAGACTTTGTGGGAGTGTTTCTGGAGTTGGGGTTTACACTGAAAATTAGAGAATCAGACCAATGTCTGACATCCTATTGTTAAAATAAATGATAGAATGAATGTGAGTGTGTAGGTATATACACATCCATGATGTAGAAAAAAAGAACACTGAACTGGGGTCAAAAGCTGGATTATGGCCCCAGCTCTGCCACTAACTAGCTAAATGACCTTAATTTCTACTGGCCTCAGTTTCCTGATCTGTAAAGCAAGTGGATTACTCTAGTATATAACTGGTCCTAGTATACAGTACTAGTATATAACCATGATCCTACACATCCACATGTACATTTGATATTGCTATGCCTATAAGTAAACAAAACAGCAGTTAATCTTTTAATGAGTTCTAAAGTCATTTTCAAAACTTTCACCACATTAACTTGAAGATTGGTACATCCCAATTGAGAACCTACAGTGTAGCAGTAGATGTAGTTATGACAGCTGTCCTTAATAGAAAGCTTTGATACTTTACAACTGTTTTATGGAATATTACATCATTTTAGATTTTTTTTTTTTGAGGAGGGAAGGCAGGGCAATTGGGGTTAAGTGATTTGCCCAAGGTCACACAGCTAGTTAAGTGTCAAGTGTCTGAGGCTGGATTTGAACTCAGGTCCTCCTGACTCCAGGGCTGATGCTCTATTCACTGCACCACCTGGCTGCCCCCATTTTCTATTTCTAACAGACTTGTGAGGTAGGCACAATGGGTGTTTCTATCTTCATTTTACAAATGAAGAAACTAAGACTCAGAGTGATTTGCCTGTGGCCACATGGATAGTAAGTGAATAGAGAACATCTGAGCCCAAGTCTTTCTAACTTCAAGTGCTCTAACCAGTATTCCACTGCCTGTCACGTATCACATATTCAGTATAATGTGATATATAATTGCTTCTAATGTAGACAATGATAGAAAAGCATTTCCTTGGAAAGTAATTGTTGGAATAAATGGAAAATATATCTTGGGCAATTAATGCAGGCAAGCCCTGCCTCAGAAAGAGGCTATGTCCCAAAATTTCATTTTTAAGTCAGCTGTTTGAAATTCAGAATGCATTTTCCCATAGAAAGAATGTCATAAATGGTGAATATTGGGTTCCTGGCTCAACCCACAAGATTCTGTTTAACCCAAAAATGAATGAGAAAATAGCAGGACAAAGCACTATAACAAATGTTAAACGTGTTTTAACTTTATTATGGACTAAATAGAATTTGGTGGGCTAACCTGGGGATCTGATATGTTTTATGACTTTAAGAGGAGAATGCAAACTTGACAAGAATACTTCTCCTGACCTCACCATCATGATTGTAGCAAGAAGGGGATTTAGAGGCACTGGAAATATTACTCCCCTCCCACCTATGTGTCCCCCATTACTGCTAGTCTTCCTTGACCAGGGGTGAGGAAACTGCAGCCTCAAACCCACATGTGGCCTTCTAGGTCCTTGGGCGCAGCGTTATGACCCAGTCCAAGTTTTACAAAACAAATCCTTTTATTAAGGGAATTTGTTCTGGGAAGTTTGTATTCAGTCAAACGGCCGAATTTGAGGATGTAGAGGGCCATACGTGGCCTCAAGGCTGCAGGTTCCCCACCCCTGTCCTAGGACATGGCAATAAGGGCACAGAATGGTTCATGTAATACCTCTTGTTGTCTGTGGCTTTCAATGAAAACTAACTTTGGTGCAGTGGGATTCTTTTCAACTTTTTTTGTTGGGGTACGGGGGTAGTGGTGGTGGTGTTAGGACCTGTCATTATATTGGTGTAGTATACATGCATGCCTGTACATATGGGCATTATATATATGAACATATATATACATATGGGCAATATACATTAATAAGTGAAGTGTTTATAGAATCATAAAATTACAGAATATTAGAGCTGGAGGGGACGTTAGATATCATCCAGCTTCTTAGCCCAATCTGAGGTTCAGAGAGATGAAACAATTTTCCCTAATTCACGCAGCAAAAATATACTGGAGCTGAACCTGAAATCCAGATTCCTGATTCCCTTTCTCATGCCTATTTTACCATAGTGAGAATGCCTGTGACTAGAATACTCTAGTTTAGACATCCTTCCATTTAAAAAAGAATACTCTTTTACATTCAGGTAGATAGCTGTTTTTGCAAAAGAAAAAATCTAAATATTTATGGACACTATAGTTTGTCAGTTATTTTTAGGAAGAAATTAACTAGCAAGAAATTAACTAAGTTACAAGTTTCCTTAAGTTAACAAGGGGATTTAAATTGTGGAAGATACTGTAACATTAGATCATTGATCATAAATGACAAATTTGGAATTGGAAGGATTTTAGAAGCTCTCTAGTTCAACCTCCTAATCTTGCAGATGTGGCCCAAAGAGGTTAAGTGAATTAGAATCAGACAGGCAGGAAGTAGCAGAGCTGGGATTTGAACCCAGTTTCTTTGTCTCCAAATCAATCACCCTTCCTACTCCAATATACTTCCTCCCACAACTATTTGTAAGAGGTATAAAATCCTAACAATATCTGCTTACAAATATGTAGTGATTTATGATTGACAAACATTTTAAATCTTATTACAGTTTCATAATACTGTGAGACAGGCACTGAATCAGTGCTGCTTTATATAGAAGATGAAATTAAGGCTTAAAGAGATTAAATGACATCCAAGGCCACAAAGTGGGTAAATGGTGGAACCCAGTCAAACAGCTCCAAAATCTAGTGTTCTTTTCACTACTTTATTCTTTATAACAACAGACTGCTAACGTCCAAAATGATAAAATGCTTCTAAAATAAATTACTTCAGGTATGGGACCTAACTAAAAAAGTTCATCTTTAAACAAGGAAACTTATTTAACAATTTCTTCTTTTGGTACATTTAACAAAGATAACATGGTATAGAAACCTACATATCTATATGGAGATATGTGCATATTACATTTACACATACATATATACATATGCATATACATATATGTGTAGGTGTGTATATGTACAGGAGTGTGTCTATATCTATAGATATATGCTGCTGCTTTTCAGGCATTCATTTACATCTTTTACATCTGACTCTTCGTAACCCTGTGGACCATACTGTCCAGAGGGCTTTCTTGGCAAAGATAACTGGAGTGGTTTTCCATTTCCTTCTTCAGGGGATTAAGGCAAACTGAGGCTAAGTGACTTGCCCAGGGAACCACAACTACTAAGTGTCTGAGGTTAGATCTGAACTCAGGTCTTCCTAATTCCAGGACCAGTGCTCTATCCACTGAATCATCTGTTTGCCTTTATCTATATATGTGTATATACACAAATTGTATATTATATCTAATATATATGCATATATCATATTATATATACACATGATAGATGTATTTTATATCTGTATATCTGATATACACACACACATTATACACATGTGATATGTGTTTGGTGTATGTGTGTATATATCTATACATCTATGTATTTATATTCTGTGACTGACTTGGAGAGATGGAGAAATCTATGCTGCTGATATACTGAGGGAATTTCTCTGAGATCCATTTATATGTAAATGAATCTTGATTATTGCACTATATATGGCTCTACACCTTCAGAAATCTGACCCAAGGTTGAAATCTCTGATTGCCCCTATTTCTTTTCCTGTCTCCTTTTTGATGTAGAGGATCCGTGATAATGAGTAAATAAGAAAGCATGAGAAAAACCAAGAGATATCCATCAACAATAATAAAATGCTTATTTGACAACTGCCTAGGAGAGCATAATCTTTATAGGGAATCATTACAGGTAAATTATATGCAGCTATAGCTATGGCTCCTCTAACTAGACTTGGGTTTTAATGGTGGTTATGATACTATATGACTTGGGCAGACATTTCACTCCTCTGTACTCAGTTTCCTCTTTTGTAAAATTATGGCATTGTTCTAAATGATCTCTAGGGCAGCTAGGTGGTACAGCGGATAGAGTGTCAGGCCTGGAGTAAGAAGACCTTAGTTCAAATTTGGTCTCAGACACTTGCTAGTTGTGTGACTGTGGGCACATTACTTACTGTTTGCCTCAGTTTCCACATCTGTAAAATGAACTGGAGAAGGAAATGGAAAACTACTCTCGTATCTTTGCTAAGAAAATTTCCAATGGGGCCAGGAAGAATCAGATATGATTGATACGAGTGAACAATAACATCATCTAAATGGTCTCTACAGTCTCAATTCTAAAATCCTATGATTCTAAGAAAACCTAGCATAACAGTATTATTAGATTATAGGCAAGAAAAAACAAACAAGATCCACTATTGTGTATCTTATGCCATTTTGGAAGGCAGCTAGGCGGCCTAGAGGATAGAATGCTGGGTCAGGAGTCGGGAAGACTTGAGTTCAAATTCGACCTCAGACATTTACTTCACTGTGTAATTATGGACAAGTCACTTAACCTCTAGTTTTCCCAACTGTGAAATGGGGATAATAATGGTGTCTATCTCTCCCACCCCAGGTTGTTCTGAGGAGTAAATGCAATTATGATTGTAAAGCAATTAGCACTGTGCCTGGCACATCATAAGCACCATATAAATGTTATCTATTTTTATTTTGTGTTGGTTTCTTTTCAATTGATTTCAAAAGTCTTGTGCTATATAGTTTAAAGAATTATCTGTCTCTGGTAGTCTTAGAAAGATATACATATCCAGGAAATTCCCTATGGTAATAGCAGGCTACCATCCAAGAAAATAAACTCAATCACATCCTTAGCATTGTCTACCATGAATATCAACAGTAACTTAATTTCCTTTGGTAACAAGGGAATGGATGCTCTGTACTGATTAAAAATTGCTTCAGGTATTATGAGTCATGGTTGGACGGAAGTCAAAATATCCTTGATTACCTGGCATTCTTTTTTGACATAGTAATTCATCCATTTCAAAAAATCTAGGAAAAAAATGAGCATGTTTTTCTGACAGATGCTCAGTTTCCCAATTGCCAAGGGATATTTTCTTCCCTTCCACATATCTTACATACTGTGGGTAAAATTTCCAGCTGGTCTAAGAGTCTTCTTAATGCAGGCTTGCTGTTTGTTTACTGGTCATTGGCATAAGCACGGTTCATTTCTAAAAGGGAATGTTGCCTCTATACTCCTGATCTACCTAGTGTTTCAGCTTCATAGAAATCTGGAAATGCATCTATAAAATTCATAACTATATGTGTGATTTGACAATTCTCTTTATCTCTCTGGGGTCTATTGCTTCATCTGTAAAATGCATGACTGGATTAGATGAATTCTAATGTCCCTTATATTCCCCAAATCTTATGACTTGATATAATTTTCTCTACCTCTCACCATCTCCCTGCCAAAAAAAAAATTAACCTGGCAAATCTGTAAAATGTTTTGCTCTTAGAATAACAACTGATATTTATATATCACTTAAAGTTGGAAAATGCTTTACATTTACTATGTTCTTCTGAAGAATAAGAATTATAATGTAATACTATCTTTGGGAATCTTGGAAGAAAGGGCTACTACTTACAAGGTACTTTCCTTACAACAACCCTATGATTTGGGTAGTGCAAGTATTATTATTCTGATTTTACAGGTGAAAATAGAGAGTTCATCTGAATTACTAGATAGCAATTCATCTGAAAAATGTATGGAGGTTTTATTGGTCTACAAGTTCTGTATGACTCAAGATTGGGACAGGTTAGCATAAAACAAAAGAGGCATAGTGTCCAGGAACATGGAGGTAAAAAGTAACGGTTAGTTCTGGGTACTACATTTTAGGAAGAGCATTATTAAATGAGAAAGCAGCCAGAAAAGAAGAAGGAATATGGTTCAAGACCTACAAGGATCAACTGAAGAAACTGGGGATATTTAATTTGGAAAAGAGAAAACTTAGTGGGGCACGATAACTGAAATCATGTATTTGAAATGATTGGCATATACTCTGTCTGGCCCTAAAGGGGGAGAATGAGCAACGATGGGAAAGAAGTTTCAAAGAAGCAAAATTAGGCTTAATGTAAAGAAAAACCCTCCTAACTGTTAGAATGATAAAAAAGTGCAACAGGCAGCTTGAGAGGGAGTGAATTTCTCCTCACTGGAGATTTTGGATTAAAGTTTGGACGACCACTTTGGGGGTTTGTTTTAGCGGGGAAGACTGTCAGGTATTGGTTAGATTGGATATTTGTGATTCTGTAATTATATTACACATAAAAATTTTTTTTAGATGAATTCATGTGTTAGATCCATCATGGGTTGTTGACGGAAACTGAGGAAGCCATTGGAATATTCTAAGCAGGGGAGAAATATGGTTAGAACTTTGCTTTAGGAAAATCATTTTGGTAGCTAAGATCATTGGATCTCTATGGATGCTCCGTTAGAACACTGTGGCCTTTCCACCTTTTTTGGAGAAAGGGATCTGAATCTGTTGAGTATTTAATTTTCTAGTGTGTCAAAATGTCCACTGGCACAGACTGAGTCCAATTGATATTGGCACAGTTAACTTAAGAGAAAAGCATTTTGCTAGCCTGTTAGGATACGTTTTATAGGGAGAAATCTCCAATGTATTTCCTTCCCCTTCTCCCTTCCCTTTCATTTGTTGTGTCAGTTCATTTTAGTCACGTCTCCAATAATTATAATCCTTGTTATATCATGAGCTACTACTTAGCTTTATATCTTTATTTTTTCCTCTATAGTCAACTTTCTTCATGCTTTGACATAATGACAACATGATTTTGATGTCTAAATGAGACTGCTCCTGTTTTAATCTAAATCCATTTTTTTTTTGTTTAGTTTTCCCCTCTCCAGGAGCAAAACATTTCTGTGTTCTCATTAGAAAACAAAATACACACATAGATCACCATTGTTGTTAACTTCTGACCTCTCCATTTTTTTCTAAGTAATTTTGAAATTTCAGTGACAATAACTGGACATAAAACAATAAGCACCCAAACATGCTAAAATTATTTCTTGGTTTAACATCTGCTTCCTAATAACACCTAAGGACATACAGTGCAGCACTGGAAAACAGGAGAAAACTGTGCTCATATTTACAACAGGGAGAATTATTTTGGGTTTTTGCAATAATGATATTTTATTTCTTTAGTGTTTTAAGGTTTGTAAAGCACTTTATATTTTACAAATCTAATTTGATCTTCATAACAATAATCCTCTGAGAAAACTGAGGTTCTGAGACATTAAGTGATTTTCTTACAGTTTTTTAAGCCAGGGTTAAATCTAGGTCTTCTTGATTCCAAGTTCAAGACTCTTTCTTGTTATCCCTGCTTTTGCAGCGGTTCTCAACCTTCCTAATGCTGTGACCCTTTAATACTTGTATGTGGGCGTATCTGTATGTGGGCAGACCCACCTGGAGATGGATAGAGGAGTAGTGTCTTGGTTCCTAAGACCATCGGAAATGTGTTTTTCCGACGGTCTTTGGTGACCCTGTTCGACTCCCAAAGGGGTCACAACCCAGAGGTTGAGAACCACTGACCTAAAAGGCTTCTGACCAACTGTTGCTTGGTCAGAGCTATTCCAACATTCTGGGGAATTGATTATTGGTGGATAGGGAGAAAGAAGTCTTGGGAAAAAACAACAACAAAAGCAACGATAAAAAGTTATAATGAATGCTGAGTGACAAAAGGAAGAGATAAAAGTAGTAGCGGAAGTAAAATCTAAATGGCTCAGTGAGAGGGAGTGAGGGAGGCAGCTCTTTTATTTTTCAGTCCTTTCCCAGTGGAAACCTCTCTCTTTGACCTCAGTGACTCCCGCCCTGCACCTTCTGCAAAGTAGACTTCCATCACCAGGTCTCTTCTCCTCTTGGTTCAGCTGGTGCTGTGTGTGTCATCGAGCATCACACGGGGAGTGGGAAGCAGCAGCTCCTATTGCCCTACGACATCCCCTCCCAAACTCAACACTGCTAAGCCTGTTCTTTTTCCCCAGAAACTGTGCTAATGACTGATTTGAAAGTGGAACTCAGTGAATGAAAGTAGGTCAAGGGCATGTGTGAATAAAGATTGTCAAAGATGTCTATAAAGTCAAGAGGAAAGATGGGTTACACAGTTTAAGGCAAGACCTTACTGTGATGAAGGCCCCTTTCCAGCCCTCTTATTCTGTAATACTATCAACTCAGAGAACACCACCCAGAGGAGAAAATGCTCTTAGCACTGTCTGACTCATAGTAGGGGCTTGATAAATGTTTATTGGCTGACTACCCCTCGATGTGATTTCCAAGTTATTCATCCTTCTCATAAGGTTGGGCATTCCCTTACACCATTCATTTATTCTTTTTCTTTACTCTCTCAGCATTCTCTTCCATGATGACTTCACCTACTCCTGTGATTTGGGTATCACTTATATGTGCTGTCATTTACAAGAGGATTATACTTGTTTGTTGGACCCCAGAGGGCAGAATTCACAATAATTAGAAGTTGTAATGAAGGAAACTTAGTTTTGTTATAAAGAAAAATTTCCTAACAATTAAAGCTGCCTCTGGAGGTCATGAAGACCCTTTGCTTGGACATCTTCAAGGAAAAATTTGGTGATCACTTTTTGGGTATGTTATAGAAGCGATGCTTGTTCTGGATAGTCTCTGTAATCCCTTCCAACTCTGGGATTCAATGATTCTTAGCCAGAGTTTAAAAACCAGAGTTTAAACCCTGGCTCTGCTAGTACATAACACATCATTTAATCTTTCAGGGCCTAAGTTTCATTGTCAGAAAAATGAGGTGGTTAAATCTTGCTGGTCACCTAGTCTTCCCTGAAACAAGAATGCTCCGTATAACATTACAATATGTGGCCATGCAACCAATAATGACCTCCAGTTTTCTCCTGGACCTCTTCCAGCCCATGCTTTAGAGCAGTGGTGTCAAACTCAGATAGAAACCGTCACTAAAATATACATAAGGATCCCTGCAGGGCACATATTGACTGAAAAAACCACATATTAACAGACTCTATGTTCTACTGCATTTTATTTATTTTGTGAAATATTTCCCAATGACACTGACACCTTGGTTATATTTAATTCTATTGATCTTTTCCGATGCCTGCCTTCAAGGCTGATTCTTTGATGTCACTAAGGCTTATCCTGCCAGGAATCTGATCCCTATTTCCCTAATTCTTTCTTGTCTTGTCACTTGTCAGTCACTTGTGGTCATGATAAGATATTCAACGCCAAAGCTATATTCCTATTAACATCCTTAAGATGACATTTTGCCTATAGTAGATAGAAATAAAAAATTACAAGGCACATACTTGGAAAGAGTAGGTACTTGTCTATCATAGGGATTTATAATTAGTGAGTCTGTATTATGCTAATCTCTCATGAGGGTGTAAGGGAATGTCTAAGGCTTTTTGTTGTTTAAAGCTACAAACTGCCTGGTTCCTATTAGGCATCTAACACATTTGTGGAATGAATGGTTGCAGAAACCTACCTCTTCTTCTGTAAGAGTTGGGTCTTCCTCTCGAGACTTGTAAGACAGCGAACTAAGTCTCTGTTAGAGAAAACAAATACACATCAAGATGAAATACTGTGAAACCTACAATTCAGTCTTTCCTTTGCATAAGCAGTAGGATATTTTGCTCATAAAAATTCTTTTCATATTATTACGACAGCTTTTCAGATAAGCTACCATAAGGCTTTGGGATTGGATTTGATAACTTGATCCTGAACAATAACTTCCAACATAAAGGAATGTAAAGAAATTGAGCACTTCAGTAACTATCTGGCCTATTAATTAATCAGCTCAGGTGATAGCTAGTAAAATCTTGTTCATGCTTTTATGTGATAATGAGCTAAAATAATCCAATAAATTAAAGGGGATATTGTTTCAATTACATTGTGGTAAGAGTAGCTGAAGGGAATAATCTTTTAAAAAATACAGTATTTCTTTAATAATCTTACAGAATTTGCATATCAGCACCTTCAATTTAGGAAAATCATCAAGCCATTTGAAATCTTTTCCTAAGCCCATGGATACAGAAACCATCTTATCTGTGTTTGAAATGTGACCACACTGTAAGGGGACACACATTGTGACATATTAGGAATCCTTGACTCATGAGTAGGGTTGAACTGTTCTAGAAGACAACCAAGTATCACAAGTCTCAACTGGGTGGACTGGGTAGAAATTTCATTCTTATTTTATAGTAAGGACCAGGATACAGATGAAACCCGGAGCAGCTAGGTGGCACGGGATAGAGTGCCAGGCTTGGAGTCAAGAAGACTCATCTTCCTGAGTTCAAATCTGGCCTCAGACACTTACTAGCTGTGTGACCTTGAGTAAGTCACTTAACCCTGTTTGCCTCAGTTTCTCATCTGTAAAATGAGCTGCTGAAGGAAACAGCAAAACACTCTAGTGTCTTTGTCAAGAAAATCCTAAATGGGGTCACAAAGAATTGGACATGACTGAAAAGACTGAACAACAACAAGGGAAGAGGAATGGGCCAGTTATTAAATGAGGCTTTGAATACAACAAACATTAAAGGGATAATAGCACAAAAAATGTAGCAATTGTAACTAAAAGGAGAATCATTTTCTATAGAAAAGACTACTGGATTTTCCAGACTAATGTGTATCAGACTGTTTTTGTCTGATCCCTATCCACGCATCTTACCGCAGAAGAGAAGACCACCACATGACAATTTTGTTTTAATAACAGTTGACATCTATACTGCACATTTCAGTTTACAAAGTACTCTATAAACATTACATCAATTCATTCTCACAATAATCCCCTATCTTGCGTAGTACAAGTATTATTATCCTCATTTGTCTGATAAGAATATGGAGGCAGAGAGAGTCAAAGACCATAAATATCAGATCAATCATGTGGGAGAAGACGAGACATTAGAGGATTATGGGTTGTAGGGACACTGCCACAGGGACAAAGTCATCTTGGGCAAAGCAACCGAACCTGAGCCTTAATTTTCTCATCTATAAATGGAGTTAATAGTTTTTAATGCTACCTACTCAGCAGGTTGTCTCCAGGCTAAATGAGAATATATTAAAGGACATTGTTTGGTGCAATATTATGCAGTGTATGTCTGTGTCTGGATATACCATGTTGATCGGAGTGAGGACAAAAGCAAAAGCAAATAAGGAATTTTTGTCAAACAAAGGACACCACCTAATGAATTTCATGAGGTGGGGCAAAAAGATCTAGATGAACAGAGATGAAAGAAAAAATGATTTTCATGTTATTTCAAGAAGTGACTAAAAAGCCACATACTTGTAACAAAAATTAGGGCCTGTCATAACAGAGGACTTTTTGATTTGCACAGTTAAAATCAGATTTACTTAATGAACTGCAGTTTGTATTGCCTGGAAAAAGACAATTTATCAGATAACGGCTGACAATGTATAGCACTTCATGATTTTTAAAAGATTTAGCCTAAAAATCAATTACCATTTTTGGCTACAGTGCAGGTACAGGGCTTCAGAGTGGGTCAGGCCTGTGTTTCAATGCATTATGCATGTGCTTAGAGAGGAACATTGGGAAGATAGGATAAAGCTGTAGCTTAGAAAGACTTTGATTCTGAAGACATTTTAATTAGATGAACACCTTTTCTGTGGCACTTGGGGGACTGCATCTGTCATCATCTGATTAATTCTTCAGAGCCTTAACCATTTCAGTCAATTCACAGTCCCTGAAGAGAGAGTTTCATATAATGTGTGTCTATTAGATGGATATGTGGAGAGTTAAACACAAAAGAATAAATTCCTTGGTAATGATGATTAGGAAAGATTTTTTTTTAAGCTTTCTTATAACAAGCAAGAAGACAGAGTACTTGAGTTTGTGTTTACATTTCTGAGTATACTCACTCTCCTTTCTTCCCTCTCTCCTGGAAAAGGCCAATTGTGATTACATGATGCTTTTTCACTCCCTTTAAAGACTCTCTCCTAGGCCCTGGGCTGTTCGACATTTTTATCAATGACTTGGACAAAGAGATAGTATGTTTGTAATATCTTTGAATGACATCAAATGGGGAAGGACAGGGAACACACTGGATACCTAGGTCAGAAGCCAAAAAGATCTCAATAGGAAGAATGATGGGGTGAATTGAATAAAATGAAATTTCAAAGGGAAAAAGAAAAAGTTATACATGGGTTCAAAAAGATCAACTTTCACAAGTACAACATGAGGGACTCCATCTTTGGGAAAATATCATGGGAGGCTTTAGCACCTGGCCCAGAAAAGGTGCTTAACAAATATTGATTGCTGTTTGATTTTAGGGCAGTGGTTCTCAACCTGTGGATTGCGATCTCTTTGGGGGTCAAACGACCCTTTCACAGGGGTCACCTAAGACCATCAGAAAACACATATTTCTGATGGTCTTAGGAACTGAGACATTGTTCCTCTATCCATCTCCTGGTGGGTCCTCCCACATGCAGATATGTCCATATACGAGTATTAAAGGGTCGTGGCATTAGGAAGGTTGAGAACCACTGTTTTAGGGAATTTTAAAGCTTAATATGAATCAAAGTAGCAGTACGAAAGTCAGAAAAGGGAATGCTACCCCATGTAAAACAAAAAGAGGAACAATCTTGTCAGACTGCATCTGGAATACAGTGCCCATTTCTGGACACCATGTTTAAGACAGAGATCGATCAGCTGAGGCATGTTCAGAAGAGGGCAATAATGATAGGACAAGGAGAGGGCTGGAGACTGTGCAATGAATGGTTCTAAAGGAACTAGGGATAGTTAGGTTGGATTAGAGAAGAGTTAGGGGAGACAGGAGAACCGTCTTTAAGTAAGTGAAGAGTTGTCATATTGAAGTGGGATTAGCCGTAATCTGTTTGTCCCTATTCTGCAGATCCAGGAGCAATGGGTGCAAATTATAAAGAAGCCTAGTGGTGGGTTCTCTCTCACTGGAGTTTTTTGAGAGACTAAATCACTATGTGGTTGGTATGTTGTAGAAAGGATTCTTGTTCAGGTACATCTTTCTTTTGAGTTTCTTTCAAACTCTAAAGATTCTTTGTATCATGGGAAAAGTTCCTTTTAAAAAAAATATTTTATTTTTTTCCAATTGCATGTAAAAACAAATTTTTAACTTTTTTAAAAAAAAATTTGAATTTCAAATTCTCTCTCTCTCCCCCTTCCCTGAGATGGTAAGCAATCTGATATAGGTTATACATGTACAATCATGCAAAACAATTTCCATGTTATTCATGTTGTGAAAAGAAAACACAGACCCTTCCCCCCAAAAAAACATGAATAAAAAAGTGAAAAATAGTATGCTTTGATTTGCATTCAGTCTCTACCAGTTCTTTTTCTGGAGATGGATAGCATTTTTCATCATGAGTCCTTTTCTTATTGTGTACACTGTTCTCCTGGTTCTGCTCACTTCACTTTGCATAAGTTTATGTAAGTCTTTCCAGGTTTTCGTGAAAAATTCTTAATTCACATTTTGGGAAAATGTCTAGGGCCCCAAAATTTATGTGAGTAAATAAAGATGAATATTAATATTTAAATTAATATTAAATATTAAATAAATATTACTTTGTTGCCTCATCTAGACTTGGTCACCATCCTAGGTTCTCAACAATCATGTCCTCTGACATGATCTTCCCTGAACCTTCTTTTCTTATCCCTCTATACTACTTCACTTGGTGATCTCATCAGTGCCCATGGACTGATCATCCCCATGCTGATGATTCTCAAATCTACCTTTCTTACACCAATCTCTTTGTTGACCTCCAATCTCACATCTCCAATTGCCTTCCAGACATCTTGAACTGGATGTCCAGTAGACATCTTAAACTCAATATGTCCAAAACAGAACCTGTTATCTTTTCCCTCAAACCCTCCTCCCTCTTCCCATATCCCCACCCCACCCCCACCTTCTTTATTACTGTAGAGGGTAACACCCTCTCAGGTTTACAATCTAGGAGTTATCCTGGATTCCTCACTATCTCTCAAACCCCCTACCCCCACCCTCCATACACAATCTGTTGCCAAGACCTGTCAACTTCACCTTTGCAACAATTCTCCAATATACCCAGTTTCTCCTCTGATGCTGCCATTACTCTAGGGCAGGTTCTTATCACCTCGTATTTCCCCACTCCAATCAGTCAACAAAGTGATTTCACTAAAGTGTAAGTCCAATTATATCACCCATCCCCCCCACTCAAACTCCAGCTGCTTCCTATAGCCTCCAGAAGTAAATACAAAATGTTCTGTTTGGCATTCAAGACCCTCATAACCTTGACTCCTCCTTGTCTTCTTGCTCCCCAACCTGTATTCTTCAGTCCAATGACAGCGGCCTCCTAGCTGTTCCAAGAACAAGACACTCCATCTTTTGGCTCTGGGCATTTTCTCTGGCTGTCTCCCATGCCTGGAATGCTCATCTGCTCTGACTACTGACCTTCCTGGCTTCCTTTACATCCCAAATAAAATCCCACCCGCTATAGGATCCCTAACCTCTCTCAATTCTAGTGCTTTCCCTCTTTCCTATTAATTCTGTATATAGCTTGCCTTGCATATTTTTTTCCATATTGTCTTCCTTATTAGAGTATAAGCTTTTTGAGGGAAGAGATGTCTTTTGCATCTTTTTGTATCCCCAGTGCTTAGCATAGTGCCTGACATATAGGAGGCACCTAATAAATGCATTTTGATTATTGATTATGTCAGTGGAGCATAAGCCTTGTCAAGGTCTGTCATGTTAGAAAGGCTTTGAGCATGACTTCAGTAATAGACTAAGTCTTTTTTCTGGGACTAGCCTCACTAAGTAGGGAGAGGAGCAACAATAATAGGCAGGCTGCTTGCTAATGATTTTTTTGGCCACAGCATTCCCTGAAACAAAGAAAAAGAATGGCCTGGTCCTGTGTGTTCTGTTACTACTTCTGCAGTAACATAGGCAAAGTTACAGGAAAGAGTGTAGCAGGTGCTAAGAATCACACATTGATAGAATTTAATTTGACGGTTGGTACTCTAAATGTGAGATCCTTGTCCAATGACCAAGAAGTGGGCATATTGCTAAAGCAGCTGTCATATCAATCTTGACATTCTTGCTGTAAACAAAGCCAGAAGAAAGGATGGAGTTGTAGGTAAATGGAAGTCTGGCTCACAGGTACTCCTTGGAGAAGTGAAGAAATGAATTGGCTAAATGGGATTTATTGTATGCCAACAGGCAACAAAAAACATTATTTCATCGGATATTTAGCCATCAGGCATTGCCAGAGTAGAAAAATTCCATTGTGCCTACCCCATCCCCCCAAAAGAAGGCAACTAAGAAAACATGAATCTGCCTACTCTCCAATAAATAACAAATCTTTCTGATGTAAGAGATACACAAATCAAGAGCAAAAAGTCTTTTTGCAGGTGATATTCAATATTGGACCATATTGTTCCCATTTCAAAATTAACCAGAAAATGTAGAGGATTTATGAGTGCTTAAATCCTAAGCATCCTAGAATCCTCGGGTTCTTATTGCTTTGAAAAAAGTATTTGATTTGGGGGTGGCTAGGTGGTGCAGTGAATAGAGTACCAGCCCTGGAGTCAGGAGAACCTGAGTTCAAATCTGACCTCAGACACTTAACACTTACTAGCCATGTGACCTTGGGCAAGTCACTTAACCTCAGTTGCTCTGCCCTCCTCCCTCCACAAAAGCAAAAAAAAAAAAAAGTATTTCTTTTGGTAGAACAAAACAATATCTTACAATCAGCTTCAGAACAAAATGTCTCCCACCCATCCTTCAAAATTATATAAGATTCCCTGGAAGTTATAACAACAGAAATAACGCTGTTCGATGATACTCTTACAATAAACATCAGGCAATACACGGAATATGAAGATGCTTGCCAAAGGGATTCAGCACCGTGACCGAGGAGATCTAGCAGAGTTCAGGTTGAGGACGTATTTCCAGTGGGTGGTGGGTCCATCAGACTAATAACTAAAGTGTCACATGTAGCGTGTATCTTCTGGTACAGTATGACTTGTGGGGGTAGTAGGGCTGGTCCCTAATCCCACAGTCCATTCCCATCCCCTTGCCAGTAAACCATCAACTTCTGGACCCGAAGGAACCTGGGGGCAGGCTGAACCAGCACGTTATCCCTATTCACTGTAGTATTTTTGTATTTCTTAGCCATTTAATATGTATAAAATTGTGCTGCCATTTTTATTAGATTCCTAGGGTTTTCTTTATGTGTCATTAGTGAAGTTTTTGAGTATTGTACTCCTAATCCCATTTTCTCCATAAGCCCTGTGGTTTTTATGGAGTGATTTTGCATAGCTCAATGATTTTTAGGAATGCATATCAAGTTATAGCAGTACGATTAGGAGGAGGAAAAGAATATATATGTATATGCATAGGTATATACGTGTTTATATATATAGAACATATATAGCATTTAATTTTTTGCATTGGATTTTTAAAATGCTGGGAATTATTTAAAGGATGAATTGTTACAATGCGGAGATATCACACATAGTTGCCCACATATATTAGATATTTCTACATAAAACTAACTTGGATTATGAGGTTTATTATTCTAATTTACATATACGAAGTGAAGTCTAGGCTACTGTTTAACAGCAATTAGCTCATTAACCCTTGTAGCTGTTAGATACTATCAGTAAAAAGTTTTAGCTATCTCAGGCAGGATGCTCTAATTATCAGGATTGTGGGGTTTTAGTTTAATTTCTGCTTTTTAATTTGGGGTGATATGAAAGGGTGGAAAATCAAACTCCATTATTTTTATATGGCAAGAAACTTTTTGCTTGAAAGTTGATATTCATAATATAATTTTTCCAAACAAATAAACAAAGCAATTCTCCAGAGGGTCAAGCAAAGTGAGAGATAAAGGGCTTTGCTGGAACCTCATATCCTTTGGCTGTAGCCTGACTTTACCTCGCCACCAGTTCCTACTGAGTTAATTTCTGATGACTGTGCCTTATATTAAAATAGGAAAGATGGCAACGCCTTTATGTTTTCACCCTGTTTTCTGTCTAAATGCAAAGGACTACACTTGGTTTAAAAAAAATATCAGTTACAGAAGTAAAAGATGAGAATAAGGGGCTAGAAAGCAATTGATATGGAAAAGATTGGAATGGGAGCTGATACATGCTTATTGATTGATGGAGTCTTTAGTGAACTGCAAGCTCTATATAGGTAAGTCCCAAGGTAAGACATTTAACTTATATAGGTTGAAGGAAGTGAGACTATTAAGCCTGGAGAAGAAGAGTCTCTGAGAGACCAGGATGTGAACAGCTGTACATCAGTCAATCAACTGGCATTTATTAAATGCCCTCTGGTGCTAATTGGGCTGTTGTGAGGCTCATTTTTTGAGTTCAAATCTAGCCTCAGAAACTTACTAGCTGTGACCCTGGTCAAGTCACTTAATCCTGTTTGCCTCACTTTCCTCATCTGTATAATGAACTGGAGGACAAGGTGAATCACTCCAGTATCTTTGCCAAGAAAACCCTGAATACGATCATGAAGATTCAGACATGACTGAAAAATAACTGAAAAGTATTAGGCAATGTACTGAGTTCTTGGGATACAAAGAAAGGTAAATAAGGTAAAGGGAAGAAAGGCAAAAAAAACAACCAATCTCTGCTGTCAAAGATCTCACAGTCCAAAGGAAGAGTCAACATGAGAACAAACTGTAGATAGAAAGATAGACAGACAGATGGATAGATAGATAGCTAGATAGATGATAGATGGATGGATAGATAGAAAGATAGACAGATAAATGTATGGATGGATGGATGGGTAGATAGACAGATAGATAGACAGACAGATGGATAGATAGATGATGGATGGATAGATAGAAAGAAAGATAAATGGATAGATGGATGGATGGATGGGTAGATAGATAGATAGATAGATATAGATAGATAGATAGATAGACAGATCTCTCTCTCTCTCTCTCTCTCTCTATATATATATATATATACACATACACACAATTAAGGACTGTGGAAATCTTGCAGAAGGTGAGACTTTAGCTGGGATGTGAAGGAAGCCAGGGAGGCGAGGAGGTGGTAATGAAGAAAGAGAGAGGGACAGTGCTCCGGGAATAGGGGACAACCAGTGAAACCGCTCTGAGTTGGAAGGTGGGAGTGTCACATGCAAGAATAGCAAGGAGGGGACTACATGGAGGGGAATAAGGTGTCACATGGTAGAGGAACAGAACTGGTCTACTTGGCCCCACAGGACAGACTTTAGAACAAAGGATGGAAGCTACAGAGGGGCAAATTTTGACTTACTATAAGGAAAAACTCCCTCACCATTAGAGTTGCATAAAAGTGGAGTGGGCGGTCTCAGGAGGCAGTGAGTTCCCCATCACTGGAGATCTTTAAGGAAAAACTGAATGGCTACTTCTTATGGACGGCAAGGATGGCAGTGATCACAAGTCCTACATCTGGTGGCTTTTCCTTAATGCTCATTATCACTGACCCCTCTAAGTTTCTGATACTATTTACCACTCCCTTCTTCTTCCCGGACACTCTGTCTTTCCTTGGCTTCTGTGACATGGTTTTCTTTTGGTTCTATTCCTAACTGTCTGATCTCTTCTCCTTCTTTTCCCACAATGGAATACTGTCAACCTCCAGCCACTGAGGGGGCCCTACCCCCACTCCCCACTTTTTCCATCTCTCTCAACATTCATTCTCTTTAGACTCCTCACTGGCTCCCAGATCAGGTCATCTCTTTACAGATTACTTCAACACCTACACTTTGTTATTGTTCATTTGTGTCCAACTCTTCATGACCCCACTTGGGGTTTTCTTGGCAAAGAGACTGGAGTGGTTTGCCATCTTCTTTTCCAGCTCATTTTATACAAGGAAATTGAGGCAAAGAGGGTTAAGTGACTTGCCTAGGCTCTCACAGTTAGTAAGTGTCTGAGGCTAGATTTGAACTCAGGAATATGAGTCTTTCTGACTTGAGGCTTGGCACTCTATGCACTATGGTACCACCTAGGTGTCTCCTGCCCACTGAAGGTGTTTCCAGGGCTTTATCCTTGGTGTCCCCTTTTTCATCTCAACAGTCAATCTCTTGGATATTTCAGCTGCTCCTAGATCAGGTTATCTCTTCACAGATGACATCCAGACTTGAATCATACATTGTCAATTATCCTCTTAGATAAACCACCTTTATGAGTCATTTTAAACTCAATATAACCAAAAGAGAACTCATGAATTTCCCCCTTAAATTTGCTACTAGTTCCAACTCGCCTGTTTCTGCTAAGAGCAGTTATTCAGGTTTGTAACCTTAAGAATCATCCTTGACCCTTTCCTCTCTCTCATACTTAATATCTAATCAGTTGCCAAGTCTTATCAATTCCAGCTCCACAATAGCTCTCAAATCTGTCTCCTTCTCTTATAGCCAACATTCTCGTTCAGGCTTTCATCACCTAAGACTAGCCTCTAAATTGGTCTCCTTTGTTCCAGTCTGTCTCCAATCTACCCTTGATGTAGCTGCCTAAATCACAGGTCTGAACATGTCACCTCCCCTGCTAACTGGCTTCCTTAACCTGGCATTTAAATATTTCCACAATCTGGCTCCTAACCTACTCCTCTAGCTTTATTTCATACTAGGCCTCTTCATGAACTCTGGGTTCTAGCCAAATTGGACTAACAGCTTTTGTCTGAACCTCATATTTCATTTCTAACCTTCATGTGTTTATTACAAGCCATTCCCCAAGTCTGGAATCCATCCTCTTTTCCTCTCAGAATTCTTATCTTCTTTCAAAGTTTCAAGTCATGTACCACCTGACTGGTCTCCTCCATGAAGCCTTGCTTAATTTTCCCAGTTGTCAGGGCTCTCCCTCCTCAGTTTTCCTTGTACTGCATTTAATTGTGTACATGTCGTGTCTTCCTAATCAAATACAGGTTCTTGGAGGGCAGGGACCGCTTTATTTCAGTGAGTCATTTAGGCCTTTATATTTCATAGTATCAACCTAATGTCTTATGTAGTATAAATGATGAATAAATGAATGCAAATCTGATATCATAGTGGGCCAGAATATTTTTATTCAGGTAAGGTTTGTACTGGATGGCTTCTGAAGTCCTTCTTACCTCTGTAATTTTATGACTAATCCTTCCATAAATCTGAGTTTTGAACAGAGAAGCTAAAATTATTTCTCAGTATTTACAGATCCTATACATGATTGCACGCCACCATGGGCGGGGGGGGGGGGGGAAGGGAGGGGAGAAAATTTGAAACTCAAGTGATTGTGGAACTGAATCTTGTAAATTAAAAGTAAATGAGTAAATAAAAAAAAAATTAAAAAAAATAAAATTATTTCTCTTAAATTCTGGTCCTTCTATTAACAAGCCTTTATTGCTCATGAAGCAGAGAATCAGGTTTACTTTTGATTTGTAGTAAAGAACAATTGCAGTACCTGTGACAACCCTGTGAGGTAGGTAGTGTAAGTATGATAATCACTCTCTTTACAAATGAGGAAACGGGGCCTCAGAGAGAGAAAATGATTTGATTTGGCTAAGGTCACTCAGTGGGTTAAGTGTTGGAGTCAGGACTAGAACCCAGGATTTTTCACTCCAAATCCAGCCCTCTCTTCACTAATCATAAGGTTACCAAGCCAAATAAGCACTTTTATGGCCTGGTGATAGTTTCTACTAGGATCTGTTTTATTTGGTTATTTGAAATATGAATATATGTGTTGATGAAAATTTGTGCACTCCTCTGTGGCACCATGGCTTCTCAGGGGACTTTGATTATGTCTATATTTGGGACTGACATTTTTGGATTTTTCTATTTATTTCTTGTGCTACTAAGTTATAACTGACTTAACATCTCATCTAGCAGAGGTGGGTAACTACTTGTTGAAGAAAATGCACAAATGATTCTTGCTTTAGGCCTGAATTGGACTTTTGGGCTCTCCTCCAACTATGATATTTTATGATTCTGTGCTATGTAAAACTTAATGTTTTATAATAATTTCATCTGCTATTATTGTTAACATATTTTCAGAGGCATGTGCAGTTTATAAATAATTTGCATTATGAGGATGTCTTACTTGTGTATGTCAGACATAAGTCTGAAGGACAAGGCATGACACACATATAGCTCAGGGGGGATTATGTGATGTTCTGCGTGGTCTTTTAACCTTGGGCAAATAAACTAACTTCTTTACTTCTGTTTCCTTATCTCTATGATGGGAAAAATAACATCTGCCCCTAATAAGACACAATGTGAAAATTGGTCAGGAATCAAAAAAAGTTCTGAGAGAAGTGCTTTATAAACATAAGTTGTCACTCTGGTAATGAGAGAAGAAAAAAAATCCTAACTCAAGCATTCAGTAAAAAGTCTTCATCATTCAAGTAGCACAAACATTTATGGAACAATTTCCCAGAGGAACATGCAGATTGGAAGTCCCTATGGGTATTACATAGAACATACCTGGAGTAAAATTTTAAAAAGGGTCACACCAAAGTTGGGGGTCAACTTTACCCACTTAAATAATTTTTTGCCCTTTTTATACTATGAGAATATGAGGAAAGAGTCAGCTTACCTTGTTGATTTGACTAGTATTCTCTGTGGCCCCTGTATTTGCTGCCTCTCCATCTGCTTTACCCTGCACATTTTCATTCTCATCAAGGAGTTTTACAGGGACAGGTGGTGGGGCTTCTTCCTCTACATCCAAAGAATTTCCAAGTACACTCTCTGCATTGACACTGTGTCGACTTTTTTTATTTCGGTCCACAGAGGCATATTCTGCAGACTCCACTTTATTTACAGGGTGAGGGCCCTGAATCTCTTTAAAGGCAGTTACAGAATGTGGTCTTCCATTTTGGCTTTTTTCTAGGTTGGCTGCTGTTCCCACTTCCTTTATTTCCTTCACAGTTTCATACAGACAATCTTCCACCATGTTTTCCTGGGAGGAGCTATCTTTGAGAACTTCATATGGTCCTTCCATCCCAAGACCCTGGTCACTGTCCACATTTCTTGTGGTAAGAATAGTATCCAAGGAATCATTAGGAGGAATTCTAGGTAATTCCCGGCTTTGATGACATTTCACTGACTTTCCTGTACTGTCCTGGGAATCCAGCAGGTCAGAAATTGAAGTCTGTACTTCTTCATAATGTTGCATGCATGTCATAGTACTGTCTTCTGAAAGAACTGCAATAGCAACAGGAGAAGAAAGAGAGGACTAAAGTAAGAGATCCAGTCACCCCAAAAGCATTATTAGACTGTATGACAGTAAAATGAGGAAAAATCATAATGCTTCATCTTCCTTGACTTTAAGAAGAAAATTATAGGGACGTCACTACGGGCTAAGGAAATGAACTAGCATACCTCTCAAATTTAAACTGTAGCACTTTAATAAATCTACTTAGTTGTAATAACTTCACCCATGATGATTTTAGGTTTTAAATTAATTTCTTCAACAAAACTTAATTTTTATCTCCAATGCTACTCCACTGAATAAGGGATACAAATTGTCTCAGAAAAATATTCCTTACATACCTTTCATTCTAAATGGTACCTACCTGTTGCCATACTTCAATGTGTGTTTAACACTGTTTTACCAGAGACTCCCCAAAAGATCACCTTTGGTTTCACTTGTGGGGAAAAATAAGGATACTTATTCTAACTAGAGTTATTGGCCCATAGCATCATACTTTGTAAAGATATTCCTAATAAAATGAAAAACATTGATTTAATAGCTTGCATAAGGCCTTACAACATTAACAATTCATTGCCAAACTGA
>CM053587.1:135786436-135799414 GCA_028646515.1 Pseudochirops corinnae | reverse complement strand
AGGAGAGAATAGACTGGGGGAGAGGGGACACACTGGGATGGCTGTTTTGGGGCGGTGGGTGGGGGAAAGAGGGGGAGAAAATATGTAACTCAAAATCTTGTGGAAATGAATGATGCAAACTATAATAAAATTAAAAAAAAAATAAAAATTAAAAAAAAAAAAAGAAAAGAAAAGACCCTTTTTAGCTCCAAATCTATATGAGCCATATTGTGACAAATACCTCTAAAACAAATGAAAAAGCCTAGGTCTCTCATCTGACGGTGACATAAATCTTGGTTATCTTATTTCCCCTTCTGTTATTCTCTCTCCTTCTTTACATGTAGACAGAAGATTTGAAGCAGTAGGAGGATGGGGTTGCTGAAGGAATGCCACCTGACAATGAAAGAATAGATAACGGAATTACAAACAGGTGTCTCTGAACATTTCCTGTAGGAACAGATAGCCCCACATACCTTATTGTTACCAGGAATCATAAAGAATGTATAAATAAATTATATTAAGTAGATTCTGTTTCTTCCACTGGAGTCGTATTCTGATTCCTCATTGTGGCATGGAATGTGACCAAATAAATATTTTTAAAAAAAAGTAGAAAAAAATTAAAAGAAAAACTTTTCAATATATGAAAAACATGAAAATCTGTCAACCTCAATAGCTCAGGGGCACTGTAAGTTTTTAGGGCTTAAATTCAATAGAACATCAGAAGGGTTTAGATACAACACCTTTTTACTTTGGGAGCAGGGAGATTAGGTTGAGAAATACTCTGTGACATTATAAGTGGGAAATTGAGTTACATAGTAGGCCTACTGGTAGGATGTAAACTCCTTGAGGAAAAGGACTGATTTTTTTTTTAATTTTACATCAGAGATTAGCACAATGCCTTGGTTTTTTTTTTTATTCTGGACTAGACTTGTTATTTCACCAGCATAGGGAATTCCTGATGAGAAAACTATGCCTATTAATACCGAATGACATATGTTCTATTGAACTTACAGTCTAAGTGGGCAACTACCTGAGGTGTTGGGCATAATAGATGCTGAATAAATGTTTATTGAATCAAATTCAATTGATTACTTAGATGTTTTAGGAGGCAGCTGGTGGCACAGTGAACATTGGGTCTGGAATCAGGATGACCTATGTTAAAATCCATCCTCAGACACTTAACCTTTTTGCCTCAGTTTCCTTAACTGTAAAATGGGGGTGATAATAACATTTACCTCATAGAGCTGTTGTGAGGATCAAATGGGATAATATTTGTAAATGGACTGAGCACAATGCCTGATACTTAGTAGGTGCTATATAAATGCTGCTTTCCTTCCACTCCCCACTCCCTCTTTTATTATTCAACACTTCAAAATCTCCACCCCTGACTTCATGGGCTAACATTTGGTTTATTCTTACCTGTAGTCTATATACCAAGAGGTTAATATAATCACACTTTTTGAGGTAGGTGACTAGATAGAGAAAGAATTTATTAACGTGCTAGTTTTACTGTTGTTGAGCCGTGATACCATTTAGGGTTTTCTTGGCAAAGATATTGATGTGCCATTTCTTTCTCCAGCTCATTTTAAAAGTGACTTGCCCAGGGTCATACAGATAGTAAATGTCTGAGGCAGAATTTGAACTCAGGGAGATGAGTCTTCCTGGTTCTAAGCTCAGTCCTCTATCTATTGTGCCCTCTAGGTGGCCCATATATGCCAGGCACTTTGCTGATTAAAAGCAGTAGAACCTGTTGCATCCACACCAGAGGCATCATACATCCCAGAGGAACCTTATGTGTTACACAATGCTCCTGAGTGCCCGCTGGAACCAAATTAAAATGTAATTGGTAAATATTTGACAGAATAAACAAAAACACAATAAAACATAGATAACATCACATTTTAAAACCAAGTCAATATGTGATCAGCAGGGATCTTTTTGCAGGGATTAATGCCTCACCCCCTTTCTATTTGTTTGGTACCACTGATCTATGCTACCAAAGGTGAACTGGATGCAAATTAAAACACCATCTGCCCAAATGGCTGATTCTAGAATCTCTCAAAGCATGATAAGACCCCACAGTCCGTGTAGTCCAACCCTCTCATGAACTATAAGTGCCATCAACAACTGCCTCAGCCTCAGCTTAAAGACCTTCCCAGATAGGTTATTCATTATTTCCCTTTGTTCTCCTTCCCTCTCCCCTTCCTCAACCAAACATTTTTAAAAATAGCTTTAGTTATAGGGAAGTTTGTTTCCTTATGCTAAAATGAAGTTGTCTTGTGTGGGGAAGCTAAAACCTCTGCTTTCAGCTCTTGGCCTCATGCCTATTCACTGTAGACTCAGGGGAATTGAATCTTTTGGAGCCTTGATGATTTGCCCAAGGTACATAAAAACACAGACTCTGACCATTTCCCAGACAAGTCAATGTGGACAGACACACACCCCACTAGATGATAATGGCCTGTAGGGAAAGATTGCTCTCTTAGCTGGATGCATTTATAGCAGAGATGTTTGTCAGCAAAATGAATGACACATGGCTAGTTCAGGTACAATTCCTGTATCTGTTTAGTCATTTTTCTTGTGACCCTCAATGGAAGGGATTAGCTAAAGTAACAGACTCCATACTGGATGGGGTACTTTCAGTTAATATGACAACAACTAGAAGGGAATATTGACTAATGGTAAATTTCACAATCATCTTGGTCCAGAGAGAAGAGAGAGAGAGAAAGCAGGGAAACCAGTTGTCCATCAATCTGTTCTTTGAACAATAAGGTCCGAGCTGTAAAGGATGGCTTTTTTTTTTGTCTGTGCTTGTATAACAAGCTGATTGTGTGCCAGGTTGTCTTTGTTACCCCGGAAAGGAACCAGTGCCCTGCTTTTGATAACCCACAAGCCTTTGATACTGTCACCGGTGCCGTGGGACGACCAATTTTCCTGAATGGCTCAAACCTTTCAGGAAAACTCAAAGCAATGGCTCAGGGGATGAGAAGAAACATTGCTACTGACCAAGTGGACTTTCTATAAACCATGTGCTCATCATTGTCTTATGATATATATATAAAGACTCGTTAAACCCCGAGGTGGAGGATGAATTGCTTGGACTGGAAAGTAGCCATTGCTGTTTTCTCTTTGAATATCAGGCTGTGAACAGAACAAAGGAACATAAAGAAAGAAAACCTCAGAACCCACTCAGATGTTGAACACATAGCACTGTTAAGTTGAAAATGACAGAAGATAAGAACTAAAACTTCATGTTGCTTCTCTCTATTATGATCTACAGATTTGTAGCCATTTGAGTCAAAGGTGAGGGTTTTTTCTTCCCCAGGGGTAGGAAGGAGGTTATTTTTCATAGCCAACATTCTAATTAGCTGTCTAGCAGGAGAGGCTGGGAACAATATACTTAAGAGGCTATTCCATTCCTTAACTGACTAATGCCATTACAGGAGAGGGGGCTTCAAATCCTGGTTTCTTCATAGGTTCATAGGTTTAAAGGTGGAAGGGACTTCAGAGATAACTAGTGCAAGTCTTTTTTTTTAATGAGAAAAGTAAGACTTAATGCGCCAGGCACCCTCCTTCAGTTCTCTTGACATCACATAAATAAAGCCACTTTCTCTCTGAATCACATGGGGTGTTCATTGGTTATCCCTCAGTCTCACTTTGTGACCAGTCATACATTGCTATGGTGACGTCCTTCACACCCTTTTCCTGCATAATTCCTCATTTGCAATATGTTATAGCCTGCTCACTCAGGATCTAGCAAAGACAAGAACAAGTTCAACATCAGTAATGAGTTGTTACCTATCTGGTAAAGTATAATCAATTTAATTTTTTTGGTGATACTACTGAATATTTGTCACATCTGTTGCCTCCCAATTCTTTGCTTAGAGAAAATGTTAAGATGTGTAGGCATGAAGATTCTGTGCAGTCTATAAATCTTTGGTTTTTCTCATTCTTTACTAATTTCTTCCTGCATTTAAGTCACTGGGTATCAAAGTACATATAGATTTAATTTGGAAGGTCTTATCAAGATCCTCATAGATTTTTTTTTCCTACCTCTTCATTCTTTGCAATAGATTTTGGTAGGGAAGCTACAATTAACTTCACGTTGGTCTTTTTATTTTTTCCAAATACTTATCATGAACATTGCAATATGGGATGCTTAAATGTCCCTGGAAATTATGGGTTGTTGCTTTTTCTACCTTTGGTTGCACGATAACACCAACTCCACTAATTCCCTATGGAGAACTTCAGAATGGTACTTTGACTTCTATTTTCTCTTCTTATCTTCTGATGTCATTTATAGGGAGAATGTCAAGAATGATATGATCCTGTTCCTACAGCAATATATTCACTTATTGTTCATTGCAAAAGGAGCTCATCTTTAGAGGACCAACAGCTAAGTTAGTGTTTATAAGATGGTCTAAAAATGATGTGATTCTTAGCATGCCCTGAACCTTTTCCCACCACTCTGTAGACATGAAAGGGAGTCATGCAGGACTGAAGACCATTTTGCATTTCTCTTTGTTTCATGTGGTGCCATGGCCAAAAAATTCATTATTAAGTGGGAATAGGTTGATTCTATAAAAAACATACGTAGCCTGATGCCCTGCTTATCCACTAAATGGTTTTTCTTTCAGCCTGAGGAGATACAGGGAGAAACTGGTGGAACAATTTCTGTTGATCCTAGCATGAGAGGATGATTTTCCTCCCCACCTCCTCTGGGGTCTCAGTGAGCCATTTATACATGTACATAAGGGGCAGAAGTTATTTCATAGAATAAAAGGACATTCTCAATTCTTTTTTTTTTTTTTGCATATCTTTTTTTCAGAATTTATTTATTTATTTTTAGTTTTCAACATTTATTTCCACAAGATTTTGAGTTCCAAATTTTCTCCCCATCTCTCCCCTACTCCCCATCCCAAGAAAGGAAGCATACTGATTGCTCCTTCCCCCAAGTCTGCCCTCTCATACATCCCTCCCTATCCCTCTCCTTCCTTCTCTCTTACTTTCTTGTAGGGGAAGATGGATTTTTATACCCTGTTGCCTGTATATCTTATTTCCTGGCTCCATGTATGTAATACCACACATGAGCAGCTTTCCAGAAGAATGCTACTGTGAACAGCTTTTCAAGGTTCTGATTACACAGTATAGTGAACACTCTCATTATTCCATAACAAATCAGAGCAAAATGTTCACAGTAAATCAAGGTACAGCATTCACAATGTTACAACTTATGACAGAAAATCAAAATATAGCATTCACAACAACTTGTCACAGAAAATGGCCACATAGTTTCCACCATAGTGGTCACAAAGTTTTGAACAAAGAACAATCATTTAGTAACTCAATCATTCAATCATCTCAATTGTTCAATCATCCTTAAGGAGGTCAAAAGTTCTCCACTCATGGGGCACACTAAGTTACAATTCAATTACTTATTGAGTCATCATTCACTTAGTACAATCATTTAGTCAATCAATCATTAAATCAACTCAATCATTCAATCATCCTTCATCATTCACTATTCAATCATCAGAAAATACACAAGCCCTCCACCCCTAGGTCACTAGTAAATTACAATTTCTCAGTCAGTACACAATATTCAAGTAAAGTCTTCTTTCAGCTTGACTTGGTGTGGTCTCTCAGTTCCCTTGATTGCCTTCCATGGTTCCAGCTCCTACCTGGATTCACTGAACTGTCACCTGGGTTCAAAGGCAAACAGCTCCCAGGTACTTATTCAGCTCTCTGTGCAGTCTCTGTTCCTGGGAAGTCAAGGCTTAAAAAAGCCACCAACAAGTTCATACAAAGTACCAGCATCACAGTCATGCTTCCTCAGTCTTTGGCAGCTCTGGCTTGCTCTCAGACTCAGCAGAAGTTTCAGCTGGTTCCCAGAATCAAAATCATCTCACCCAGGTTTCCAAAATCAAAATCATTCTCTGCAGCCTGGGGGAAGCTTTTCTCTTCAGCCTCCCCGGTGGCAGCAGCTTCTGCCTCCATGGAGCTTGCTCCAAGGTCTGACTTTCCCATCCAGGGTCTTTCCTTATATATAGACAGCATTAGCTTCCTGTTTCAGCCAACCCCTTCCTGTTATATATGCAACAGCAATTCATACCTTCTGTTTTTTTAACAGAGGCTTGATTAATTACTAAGTGCTAAGTACCTGTTACCTTTGCAGGGATCTTCAAATTCAAATTACGTTACCATTACAATGTAACAACAATTTTTTAGCATTTGTTTTTAAAACTTTGAGTTCCAGATTCTCTCCCTTCTTTCCTCCTCACTCACCCCCACTGGGAAGACAAGAAATTCAATATAGGTTATACATGTGTAGTTATGCAAGGCATTTCCATAGTAGTCATGTTGTAAAAGACTAACTATATTTCCCTCCATCCTATCTGCCCCCCCCCATTTATTCTATTTTCTTCTTTGACCCTGTCTCTTTTCAAAAGTGTTTGCTTCTGACTACCCCTTCTCCCAATCTGCCCTCTGTTCTATCCCCGCCCCTCGCCTTATCCCCTTCCTTCCTACTTTCCTGTAGGCTAAGATACTCAATTAAGTGTGTATTTCCTCCTTTAGTCAAATCCAATGAGAGTAAGATTCATTCATGCCCTTTCCATTCTCCATTCTTTGCAGAACCCTCTTTCCACTCCCTTTCTTCCTTCCTCTGACTTTTAAATCTAGACTTACAGGAGAGAGATGGCAGTAAATTTTGTGAACAGGGACCACATAGAGAGGCACAGATAACATGATTACAAAAAAACAACCAAAATCTGTCAGCTTCCATAACTCTGGTGTTCCCATAGATGCCATTAATAATAAGGTGACTGGGGATAAACCAGTGCAATCAGGAGAGCTTCTGACCCTTAAACAGAGATGGCGACTAGGATTAATGAGGAGGAAAGTCATTCGGAGTTGCTGATACCTCTATTATGTATCCCATTTGATTGGGCAGCTTGAAGTACCTCTTTTCTCTTTTTAGACCATGTGTTTGAGATGAGAAGTGCATAACCCTTACATTCACTGTTTTCCATAAACTACGGGTATATGAGGGTAGGATTTTTCCCCATTTGTATCTAAAGATCTAGGAAAGAAAAGGGAAGAAAACTAGGGGAAGGAGAAGATTGGAGGTGACTGTCTTTGTTAAGAATGTTCTAACTTTCCTTTTACTTCATGCATCTGAATCAGTAAATATATTGGGAAGTGACCTGAGACAGTGGAATCTACTATGGAGTGGGGACACAAAGTTACGTATAGACACAAGATTTAACCTTTTGATACTTTGAGCAATATTTCCCTTCTTTCCCTAGATTTAATTGTAGTGTGACCATGCAGGGACCAATCAGAGATCCTTCATTGCTGCAACATGGGCTTGGGGAAGGAAATGAAATTAGCCTAAGCATCTGCAGGCTGATTACTCCTCTGTTATGGTTAGCAAGGATATTGTAGTCTCTTAGGAAAATGCCTTTTGGTACATATAATCAATTTCAGAGAACAACTGATATTTGCCAGAGAATAACTGACAAGGCCTGGCCTGGTTGTTTTAAGCAGAGTGGTACCCAGTGGGCAATTAAAGTTGTATTCAGCTATCTAAACTCTCTTGCTGGATAGTTAATACAGTCACATTCTGCCTTCCTGTAGGCTTAAGGGAGGTAGCATTCAAGCCACACAGTTAATGGCTCCCATGTTGGGGCCCATGTGGTATAATTCTGTAAAATATATGTTATATATAGACACGGCATGGTGTGGTGCATAAGGAACTAGCTAGCCTCTAAACAAAAAAGATTTGGGATTAAGTTCCAACTGATAAATACCTGCTATGTGACCCTTAGCAAGTCCTTTACCTCTCAGTGCTCTAGGCCAGAGGTGTCAAATATGTGGCCCACAGAAAACCAGTGACCCAGCCAGATTAGAATGTGATTGTAAGATATTTAACAGACTAAATAAAAATACAACAAAGTATAGATAATTACCTCTTAAAAGTAAATCAATCTATAGCCTCAGGGATCCTTAGGTATAGATTAGTGGCCCCATTTCTCTTTGAGTTTGACACCACTGGTAATTCTAAAACCTTAAGCTATGGGGAAGGTACAGTGGTAAGAGTTTCCCAGATCAATGAAATCAGTTCTGGGCCCTGTGCAGTCCTCCAGTTCCACATATACACAGTTAGACATATAAAAGGTATAAACGAGTTGAGCTCTTACATAAAAAAAAAAAAAAAAGACTTTATAAAACCGGGGATATTATATGGGTTGTAATCTTTAAGAAAAGCCTAACTTTGAAAAACAATGCAAATGTCTCAGAAAACCCTTCATTGGGGTGGCTAGGTGGCACAGTGAATAGAGCACTGGCCCTGGAGTCAGGAGGACCTGAGTTCAAATTTGACCTCATACACTTAACATTTACTAGCTATGTGACCTTAGGCAAGTCACTTAACCCCAATTGCCCTGCTTTCCCCCCTCCAAAAGGCAAAAGAAAAAAGAAAAGTCTTCATATATTGCACTTTGAATTCATGATAAATGGGGAAAAATTAGGACATGATTTATATAATTTTGTTCAGTCTTTGACATAAATATCTGTGGATTTATGAGAGTCAGTGTGGTATAGCAAAAAGAATGAAGAACTTCGAGTCGGAGAACTATTTTCAAATTGACTCCAATACTTCTCATTTGTATGACTGTGGGTAAGCTGACCTTACTGAGCCTCAATTTTCTCATTTGTAAAATGAGAATAATCCTTGCATTACCTATTTCAAAGGGTAGGTAGGGGAAAACATTGTAAGAACAATTTTTTTGTAGGTATATGGGGTTAAGTGACTTGCCCAGGGCCATATACCTAGTAAGTATGAACAAACTTGAATTCAGGTCCTCCTAACTCCGGAGTGGGTACTCTATTCATTGCATCACCTAGCTGCCCCAAATTTTGTAAATTTTAAAGTGCTTTATAAATATGATTTATTACTACTGTTACCAGGTTGTATTATCCAGACTCAGGTCTTGAGGTCTACCTGTTTATACCCATCAACCAGTCACATTATGCACACACATATAAAAATGAGCCTATTTGTCTTTTTCAGCAGTTTACCCCTATCACCCCACTCCCTTTCTATCACACATTATCAAGGAGTTGTTAAAAAAAAAAAAAAGAAATGAGTAAACTCAGGAAGTTTTGACTTATTAAATATCTCTTCATATTGAGACAGCTTGTTACAGAATGCTAGCTGAGAAATAAGGGTTTTGGGCATAGAAGCTGTTTATATTGCTCAGGAATTTTGACAGTGAGATGACTGTCCCACTGTACTCTGCCTTGGCACAATTTTATCTGGAGTATCATGTTCTGTTTTGGGCTATACATTTTAGGAGGGAAATTGACAAGTTGTAATTTATCCAGATCAGGGCTACCAGGATGATGAGTGTGGTGGAGACCTTGCCATATGAGGATTGGTCTAACTGAAGGAACTCAGGATGTTTAACTTGAAGAAGAAAATTCCTGAGGGATATAATAGCTAGTTTTTATTAATGAGCTGTCCTGGGCAAGAGAGATCATAGTTACTTGAATTGACCTGAGAGGGCAGAACTAGAAACAGTGGGTACAAGTTGCAAGGATGTAAGTTTTGCAGTCAAGTAGGTGGCACAGTAGAAAGAATGCTGGGTTTGGAGTCAGGAAGTCCTGAGTCCAAATTTGACCTTAGACACTTCCTATCTATGTGACACTGGGCAAGTCACTTAACCCCATTTGCCTCAGTTTCCTCATCTGTAAAGTGAGCTGGAGAGAGAAGTGGCAAACCACTCCAGTATCCTTGTCAAGGAAACCTCAAACGTGGTCATGAAGTCAGATATGACTGAATGACTGAACAAAAACAAAGGAAAAAAACCCTCCTAGTATTTAGAACTATCCAAAAGTGAACAGGCTACCTTGTGAGGTAATGAGTTACTCATCAATGAAAGTTTCCAGGCAAAAGCAAAATGACCAGGAATGTTATAGAATGTTATAAAAGAGATTCTTGTTCAGATTTGGGATGGATTAGATGGACTTTTGATCTCTTGACCCAAACTAAGAGTCTCTGATTCATTAGCCAAAGTCATGAATTTATATCATATATAGTCACGTGGGTTCTCTTGGAGCATGAAAGACAACAACTGCTTCACTTTTGGACAATTTTCATCATTAGAAAGCTTTTTGCTTGACCTCATTCTGAAATCAGCCCCCAGCTTCTACTCATTCCCCCTGGTTCTGTCCTCTGAGGCCACACTCACAAAATCTTGTTCTGTCTGCACAGTACAGTCCTTCAAAAATTTGGGGACAGCAATCATGACTCTCTTGAGTCTTCTGTTCTCCAGTCTAAATATCTCTAGCTCCTTCAACAAATCCTTAAATGACATAGATTTAAAGCCTGTTACCAGCCTGGCTGTTTTCCTCTAGATGCTGTGGTTTATTATAGTCCTTCTCAAATACAGGTACCTGGGAGTAAACATGATGTTCCAGAAATGTCTGCTCAGGAAAGAGCTGATTGGAACTATCACCTCTCCATCCCTGGAATCTCTGCCTATCTTAATGAAACCCTAGATGGCATTAGCTTTTTTTGACAGCCACATACATCATACTACTGACTCACATGTCATGGTGAATTAGAAAACCACAAATTGACATTATCTATGGTGTACTGTATTTTTTGCATTTTTTTTTTTTGTTAAACATTTCCCAATTACATTTTAATTTGATTTGGACTTCACTCAGGAGTTTTGCAGGCCTTTTAGGACCCTCAGGCAGAGAGTTTGACATCTGTCAGAAATTATTCATCCTGTCAGAAAATGAAATGAGGGGAATTTGGCATGATCTATCCTTATTGAAGTCCTGCTGACTTTTTATAATCATTACTTCCGTTGGTAGCTATTCACTAACTATGTCTTTTATGTTCCTTTCCAGAATTTTCCTTTGCATAAAAGTCAAGCTTAATTGGCCTATAGACTCTGTTCTTTCTGTTTCCTTCCTTCCTTCCTTCCATTCTTCTTTCTTTTTCATTCTCTCTCTTTCCTTCCTTCTTTCCTACCTTCTTTCCTTCCTTTCTTCATTCCTTTCTTCCTTTCTTTCTTGACATTATTTACCCTTCTCTGATCTTCTGCTTCCTTTCCTCTTTTCCACAATCTTTCAGATATAGTCTAGAAATAATGTTTACCAGTTCTTATCAAAAGCATGTAGGTACTCTCTTAATATCTTCTTACTAGTCTTAGGAATCAATTCCCTATTGGTTATTTTTGTTGTTATTTTTGTGTGCAGAGCTCATTTTCCTTGGTGGAGAAGACAGAAAAAAATAGAATGGAACAGCTGTCTTCTCTCTATTGTCAGTTATCCTTATGTCATACATCCCAAGCAAAGATCCTGTCCCTTCTTTGATGCTCCATTTTCCCAATACAGCTTGAAAAAAAAAAACCAAAAGCAAATGAAACAAAACACAAAACACCTTTCTGCTGTCCTTGGCCAACCTCTCAGTTCATTCTGAGGATTAGTGTCCTCGACATTTTTTTTTTAAACAAGCATTACTTTATTGTATATGTAGCTGTATAGCTTCTGTGTTTCTGGCTTCTGGTTTCAGAAGCCTTGTCCCTACATAATGTACTCTCTCTCTTTTTCTCTCTCTCTCTTGCCCAAGGTTACATGGCTAATAAGTATTAAGTGTGTGAGGCTGAATTTGAACTCAGGTCCTCCTGGCTCCAGGGTGGGTGATCTATTCACTGTGCCACCTAGCCACCCTTATCTCTTGTTAATAACAGGGAGAGTCAAAGCTTCCATCTTCTAGTTTATAGCTCAGAGACTTTAAATTTTTGCCTTTCTTTTTTTTTAAGGAAGGTAGGACCTTCAAAATTCCAGGCTCAGATTATGGAAAAACTCTGAGGTTTTATTTCTTCCTATAATATGAGAGAGACAATGATCAGTTGACTTTATTCCTTTCACAGGTTGGGACCAACCTGTTTTGGAACACAAAGCAATGATCCAGCTAGCTAAGAATAGAGTTCAAAGTAATTTAACTTGTCTTTGAATTTTCTTCCTCTGCTCCTAAGAAGGCAAGTTCTTTGGCCCATGTCTACATGTGACTTAGGGCTAGAAAGTCCTTATATCTCCTGCCTCTTTTCCTTATGGAGATTCTGTACCCTCAAACTCTTTTCGTTAGGACTCTGCCAGTATGAGTCTTGGCTACTTTGGTTTTCTCTCCGCTCAAGCATCTTAGTCTTGTGCCAATGAAAGAGAGGGGGAAAAAAACAACTAACAAACCTAGATGGATCTGTATTTCATGGAGAGATCACCTGACATCTGAATCCTTTGTTCCAAATTTGTGCCTTTATTATATGTACGTGTCTAGCAACAAACTTCCTGGGCTTCGAGCTAGCCTAGAGCATTTACCTCTCTGTACTTATTTTAAATCTCCGAAACGGTGACATCAAGTGTCCCATTCTCTCATCTCTCTGTCACTAAATGAGAACCCAGCCACTTTCTCCAGCTGAGACCTGAGCCTTGTACTTCGACCAAAAACCCAGTATGGATCAGACAACAAAAGACTTCTTCTATTCAAGTAAAACAAGGATGTTCAAGTCAAGAAGAAAATGTCACCAGCACAACCCTGGCCCTATAGTCTTTCCAGGGCTATTGCAAGGGTGGGTTGTGCCCAAAGCAGAAAGTTGCTGGTGGTGATTAAAGCAACCTAGAAATGGCTTCAGGGTTCTTAACAGGATCAGCCATGACCAATTCCTACGCAGTTGGATAAGGCCTGATTGGGTCAATGTGTGTAACTGGTGGTCAGGAGTATGCAGGTAAATGTTTAATAACTGTCTTTCTGGAAAAAAATATGGGTAATACACACTTTTAAATTTAATCTTTGTTGTTAACATTCTTAAGTCTAGATCGCCAACAAAACAATCATACCCTTGTGTGAGGTTCACATTGCAAGGGGTTGTGTCATGCCACAGGGAAGTGTTTGAGGCCTGGGAATTAGTTGGGTCACATGGA